>OY856187.1:301806017-301963075 GCA_963693315.1 Diogma glabrata | reverse complement strand
ATGTATGTCTCTCTGCCGGCCGGCCGTCACAACCTACGAAATCTAGAAAACCGCTGAACAGATTTCAAAATTTTTTTTTCTAAAAATAGGTTTACCCAATGGGAAGAGCCGAAGGGACGATGTGTTCGATAACTGTACCGGAAGTGTTTCAAAAAAATCGTCAAGTGTGTCAAAACAAGGAAATTTGCATATTTTTTGCTTAAAAAACGTTCATTTTAAGTGATTGGATTGGTATGTGAAACCAAAATCTAGATTATTGCATTGTAAGCTTGTCAAAAAAATGTTGTCAAGTGTGTCAAAAGAAAGATTTTTATTTATTTTTTTGGAACAAAATAAAATTAATAATTTGTATGACATGAAAATTTATTATTATTATAGAGAATTATGGCATTATAAGTTTGTCAAAAAAATGTTGTCAGTGTGTCAAAAGAAACATTTTCATTTAATTTTTTAGCCAATTTTTTGGAAAGAAAAATGTAACTATGACGTAAATGTAATTGAAAATGAAATTGGACATGGAAATTTTTCAATTTGTTATAGTTTTTGAAATTTTTTTTGGAATTTTGAAAAAAGGTTGCATTTTTGATTTTGTAATAATTTTTGCAAAATTTTTTAGAATTTGGCAAAAGTTTTAATTTTTGATTTCGTTATAATTTTTGCAATATTTTTTGAATTTTGAAAAAAAAAATAGAATTTTTGAATTTGTGAATTTGTGAATTTTATATATATATTTTTAGAATTTTGAAAAAAGTTTCAATTTTTGATTTTGTAAGAATTTTTGGAATATTTTTTGAATTTTGAAAAAAAAAATGGAATTTTTGAATTTTATATACATATTTTCAGAATTTTGAAAAAAGTCAATTTTTGATTTTGTAAGAATTTTTGGAATATTTTTAGAATTTTAAATTTTTGATCTTATTTTAATTTTTGGAATTTTGAAAAAAGTTACAATTTTTTTGATATTGTTTTAATTTTTGCAATATTTTTAGAATTTTGGAAAAAGTTTGAATTTTTGAATTTGCAAAAAGATATTCTTAGAATTTAGAAAAAGTTTAAATATTTAATTTTATTACAATTTTTGAAATAATTTTGGGATTTTGAAAAAAGTTTGTGTTATTGATTTTGTTATAATTTTTGCAATTTTATTTGAATTTTTGAAAAAAGTTTTAATCTTTGATTTTGTAATATTTTTTGGAATATTTTTAGAATTTTGAAAAAAGTTTGATTTTATTTAATTTTTACAATATTTTTGGAATTTTGAAAATATGAATTTGTGATTTTGTAATATTTTCTCGAAACACTAATTATAAAATTTATTATATTTATTATAAAATTTATAATATTTATTATAATTATAATTATAATAATTATAATGTATAATATTTATTATAAAAGTAAAAAAAGTGCAAAAACAATATATTTTAATCAAATTCTATGTTAGTTGACGGTTATGCAGTTGATGTTCGCTTCAGGGACTTCCATTGAAGTTGACGGTTATGATGTTCGCTTCAGGGACCCCCTATATGAGAGTCTGAAAACATAGCCTCAAATACAGTTTTTACACAGAAATGGTGTCAAAAAATTTAACAAATGTCTGTTTTAGGATTTATTCAGAATCTAGATTTTTTGGCATTTTCGTGTTTTTGATCATGAACATGTGATTTTTTTCGGTTTGTTTGTACAGCAAACTTGTAGCTGAGGTCAAGAACTACAATTTACTAATATTATTCATAGTAAAATTCCAAATGGTTTACGAGATATGAGCCTAAGAACATTTGCAAGTTTTCACAAAACATAAATTGCGACAAAAAAATTTCAAACAAAAATTCGCAAGCTCGATTTTCACCGTAGACATATGGTCTAGTAGACTTTTTTGCTCAGAACAACTCCAGGAATCAGAATCGCGAGGGGCCCATGAAGATTTTTAAATCGCCCCACTCTAATATATATATATATATATATATATATTTATATATATATATATATTGTAATAAACTTCGTCCAGAATGGGTTAATTTTATTTACCATTCATTAATTAAAAGTTAACTCCTTTTTCAATCTTTTACTTGTATTGCAAATTGTATTGCATAAATTAATGTAAATTAAATTTGTTATACAAATGTTTACATTAATGAATTAAAAGGAGTTACCTAATACATTTTGCATAAATTAAATTTGAGTTCGCTAATACAAATGCAAGTATGAATGAAAACAGGTGTGGCCTATTTCAGATGTACGGACTACGTAGTATTGATTTCTAGTGGATTATAGAAGTTTCGATTTATTTATTTTTCGATATAAATAAGCAAACAAAAATATCAGATAGGCAGTTTTAATTTGGCAATTAAAAGTGTTGATAAATATTCGCAAGTATAAGGAATAATCGGTGGTACTTGAGCCTGGGTACTAATAGTGAAAGAATCTGAACTTAGTGGAATAGTAAATACAGATTTTACGATTCCGAATATTATTGATTCAAATTGTGGAAAAGCGGTGAAGTTTATGGTACATAAATTGGAGACCCTGGAATTTATTGTAAGGAAAAACGGAAGCTGCTGTAATTTGTTGACAAATAAAGTTTGAGATTCTGTTAACCAAAGATCTGTCTTTTACTGTCGTATTTGCTCAATAATCTAAAAGAACCAACGAAGAGTCGTTACAGTGGTGTCAGAAGTGGGATTATTGAAACAATGGTCAAAACAGTAAATATTAGTGATCTCAGCCAGACCCAGCTGAAGGATGAGTTGAAGAAAAGGAATGCTCCAATCCATGGAACAAAGGCAGAACTTGCATTCCGGCTGCGTAAAGTTTTAGAAGAAGCAGGCCAAAATACAGAGGTCATAGAAATAGAGCCGGAGGAAGTTCCGATTCAGAATGCCCCAGCAATTGATCCGATGATGGTGTTGATGAAAGAAATGATGGCCCGACAAGAGAAACTGGCAGCAGAACAAAAAGTAGAGCAACAACAACAACTTGCTGATATGATGGCCCGACAAGAGAAACTGGCAGCAGAACAAAAACTAGATCAACAACGACAACTTGCTGACCTGATGGCCCAACAAAAATTAGATCAACAACAACTACGTGAAGTAATCGAGTCACGTATATCCAGTGCGGAGGTTAAAATCAACAACATGGAAAGGGAGCTGCGGACAGTTACCGAAGAACAAGAGAAATTACGCAAACTTTCGAGTGAATTACGCCAAGAAATAGCACAAGGGAAGTCAGGTAACATGATCAATCCATCAACTACTTCAGCCCCAGCTAGAGTAAAAACACCCGCATTTGATGGATCTACATCGTATCAGATATTTAAGATGCAATTTGAGATAGCAACAACTGGGGTTGATCACCAGCAAAAAACAAACGCGCTTATATTGGCATTGAAGGGACCTGCGGCTGAAATTTTGCAGACACTATCAGCGACAGAGCGTGATTACTCTAAGCTAATGGAGGCCTTAGAAGTAAGATATGGGGAAAGTCATATGCAAGCTCTCCATCGCATGCAGCTCAAAACACGAAAACAAGGAGTCAGCGAAACTTTGCAAGAATTAGAGGCTGACATTGTGAGACTGGTAAATCTGTCATATCCAAACTATAACGCGGAACACCGAGACGAACTGGCAGCTGATACATTTATCAATGCTCTTCGAGATGTACAAATGAGAAATCAGCTTTATCTAAGTGGAAAGAAATTACCTGCGGAAGTCTTAGCATTGGCCCTGCAAATGGAAGCCGGAAAAAGAGCGCATGGCTCAGATAGAGTACGTAAGATGGAAGTTCCTGAAGAGCCACTAAAAGCAGCGCTTGATGAAGTGATCATGCATGTCAAAAAGTTGGAAGATAAGCCTGAACGAAATCAACGAAGAAGATCTAGCGGAGTAAGATGCTGGAATTGCGGGCAGTTAGGGCACATCAGACGGGAATGCAAAGCACTAGTAGCAGCAAAAGAAGGAGTGGTTCCAGGCTGGTTGATGAACCTTTCAAACAAGCAAGTGGATGTCAAAAAGGAAGGAGATTGCCGCGTTGAACACCGGAAGAGAAGGATACACGGTAACGCCGAAGATCTTTCAAGAAGACCCTGTGTTGAGGAGCGCAAGTCATATAGCAGGACTGAGAGAAAGGAGGCAAATGTCAAAAAGGAAGGAGATTACCGCGTTGAACACCGGAAGAGAAGGATACACGGTAACGCTGAAGATCTTTCAAGAAGACCCTGTATTGAGGAGCGCAAGTCATATAGCAGGACTGAGAGAAAGGAGGCCATGAAAGTGAATCAAATTAAGTTCCAAACTCCCGACGATTGGTGTACCGAGGTACTTAAAGGAGAGCAGCAAAAGGATCCAGTTATGGCTCCAGTATTGAAATGGAAAACCGAGGGAAGGCGACCAGAGTGGAAAGAGGTCACACCTTTAAGTACGGAGGTGAAATGTTACTGGGCGCAATGGGACTCACTATTGATGGACAACGGGATACTAAAAAGAAAATGGGAGTCCGCTGATGGAAAGAAAGTGTTAGAACAACTGGTGTTGCCTTCAAGTCGAGTGGAAGAGGTACTAGGAAAGCTGCATGGAAGTATTTCGGGAGGACACCTGGGAGTCAATAAAACCCTGGCTAAGGTAAGGGAGAGGTTTTATTGGGTAAGGTATCGAACCGACGTAGAGCAATGGTGTCGGCGATGTGATACTTGTGCGGCGAGCAAAGGACGCAAAACTAGAACTCGAGGAGAGATGCAACAGTACAATGTGGGTGCCCCAATGGAGAGAATTGCTATAGACATCGCGGGGCCATTTCCGGAAACGACAAAAGGTAACAAATACATCATGGTGGTCATTGATTACTTTACAAAATGGCCGGAAGCTTATGCAATACCGAACCAGGAAGCAGTTACGGTCGCGGAAACATTAGTCAATGAATGGGTTTGCAGATATGGAACACCGCTCGAGTTGCATACCGACCAGGGAAGGAATTTTGAATCTAAACTGATGGAAGAGCTGTGCAGAACACTCGGCATTAGAAAAACACGAACTACACCTATGAACCCACAATCGGATGGCATGGTAGAACGATTCAACCGAACCATGGAAGAACATTTGTCAAAGGTAGTAGAAGCCAACCAAAGAAATTGGGACAAGGATCTTCCGTTATTCTTGATGGCCTATCGTAGCGCAGTGCACGATACGACAAGTGAAACGCCAGCGAATATTATGTTCGGAAGAGAACTTCATCTTCCTAGTGACATCGAGTTTGGCATCCCTGGAGGTCTGGTATCCACGAAAACAGATTATGTGGGACAACTAAGGGAGAAGATGAATAAAATCCATCAGCAGGTTCGAGACCACATTAAGATTGCCAGTGACAAAATGAAAACCAGGTACGACATAAATGCAAATAGTGGCGGTTTTCAAGAAGGAGAATTGGTATGGCTATACAATCCCAGAAGAACTAAGGGAAGATCACCCAAGCTGCAGCCAGATTGGGAAGGCCCATATAAAATAATCAAACGAATTAATGATGTCATCTACCGCATACAAAAGGGACCCCGTACCAAGATGAAAGTGATACATCTGCAAAGGTTGGCACCGTACCAAGGTAACAGCACCAATGTGATAGCTGATATTGTTCGGGACGAACAAAACTAAATGGAGGGCAATGTAATAAACTTCGTCCAGAATGGGTTAATTTTATTTACCATTCATTAATTAAAAGTTAACTCCTTTTTCAATCTTTTACTTGTATTGCAAATTGTATTGCATAAATTAATGTAAATTAAATTTGTTATACAAATGTTTACATTAATGAATTAAAAGGAGTTACCTAATACATTTTGCATAAATTAAATTTGAGTTCGCTAATACAAATGCAAGTATGAATGAAAACAGGTGTGGCCTATTTCAGATGTACGGACTACGTAGTATTGATTTCTAGTGGATTATAGAAGTTTCGATTTATTTATTTTTCGATATAAATAAGCAAACAAAAATATCAGATAGGCAGTTTTAATTTGGCAATTAAAAGTGTTGATAAATATTCGCAAGTATAAGGAATAATCGGTGGTACTTGAGCCTGGGTACTAATAGTGAAAGAATCTGAACTTAGTGGAATAGTAAATACAGATTTTACGATTCCGAATATTATTGATTCAAATTGTGGAAAAGCGGTGAAGTTTATGGTACATAAATTGGAGACCCTGGAATTTATTGTAAGGAAAAACGGAAGCTGCTGTAATTTGTTGACAAATAAAGTTTGAGATTCTGTTAACCAAAGATCTGTCTTTTACTGTCGTATTTGCTCAATAATCTAAAAGAACCAACGAAGAGTCGTTACAATATATATATATATATATATATATATATATATATATATATATATATATATATATATATATATATATATATATATATATATATATATATATATATATATATATATATATATATATATATATATATATATATATATATATATATATATATATATATATATATATATATATTTTTTTTTTTTTTTTATTCTTGAGTTTCTGTATGGCATCTCTAACTTCCCGTTCCGTTGGTGGATGGGTGCTGATAGTTTCGTTATAGTTATCATCCGGAGACTGCAAGCTATCTTCATGTTGGTGGCAGTTGTCTTCGAAGTATTCTTTCCATCTATTTAGCTGCTGTTCATGTTTTGTGAGGGTTTGACCAGATTTATCCTTTATTGGTGGAGTGTTTGTATATTTCTTGGTGACCTTTCTCACGCATTTGTGTAGTGTGCGCATATTTCTATTAGCTGCTGCTGTTTCTGCAGTTTTGAGAATGCTTTCTGTATATCTTCTGCGATCATTCCTTGCCATCTTTTTAACTTGTTTTGCTGTACTTTTATATTTGCTGCGGATCTCGGTTGTGTTCTGGTGACACAATTGCAACTTGAGCTGACGACGCTCTTCAATTTTCTTCCAGGTATCATCGCTAATCCATGGTTTCCGTGATTTGTCTTGGTATCCAAGCACATCTGTAGCAGTTTTGACGTAAGCTTCTTTAACTTGTTCCCATTTTTCATCAATGCTTGTGGTTTCGTTGTTTGGTAGATTGAGCTGGAGCGATTCTTTGAAGATGTTATTTGTATTTTTGTCGCTCAATCTGTTGATGTTAAATTTCCTCTGACATGACTTGTTGTGTTTTACAGCGGCTGGTTTAATTTTGAATGTTGCAATTACCAGTTGATGGTCGCTGTGTATGTCTGCTCCTCGCTTTGCTCTGACGTCTTGTAGTGAGGATAGAAACTTCTTATTCACCAGCACGTGATCAATTTTATTCTTGGTTCTTCCATTTGGTGATGTCCAAGTGTATTTATGTATGTTCTTGTGTGGGAACTTGCTGCCTCCTATGAATAGTTGATTTGTGACACAACAATCGATGAGCCTATCTCCATTATTGTTACGTATTGATTCTAGTGTTACGTATTGATTCCATTCCGGTGTTGTCGGTTCCAATTTTGGCATTGAAATCACCTTGTTTTATTTTGATGTCATTTCGGTGTGCACTAGCCAGTGTTGCTTGGAGCTGTTCGTAGAATTCATCTTTTGTCGCATCATCAGCTTCTTCGGTAGGTGCATAGCACTGTATGATCGTTGTATTTCTAATTTTCGATTGAAATCTTGCTGTTATTATTCTGCTACTGATTGGTTTCCATTCGAGAAGTGCTTTCTTTGCGTTAGGTGTTGTTAATATTGCTACGCCTTGTTCGTGTGTGTTGGATTTTCCAGAGAACATCATATAATTTCCTTCGCTTGTTGTTAGCTCTCCACTGTTTTTCCATCTTACTTCACTGAGTCCTAGTATCTCGATGTTATATTCTTTCTTTACTTTCTCAACTTGTGCTAACCGCGATGTTTCTATCAGAGTTCTGACATTCCAGTTTCCTACTCGTGTCCGGGTACGATAGCTAAGGGTCGATATTTGATTATTCCGGTTTGTTTGGTTTTGTTTCTTTCTAGTGTACGTTTCTTTCGATTGGGCCATCGAATCCTAGCCAGTTTCCAGGGCTGCTGGATAAGGTATACTGGCATACCGTGGGCGAGATATTCCTGCTTCAATGTGCTACAATCATATTTCCATATTTTTTCTGACGAAGTTCCCAAGCGGTCACCCGTTTAAGTTGGAACCCTTCCCAGTCTTGCTTAACTTCCTAGTAAATGATGTTGTTGACTTATCCACTTCTCCATCTCGCCCACATATATTTATTTATATATATATATATATATATATATATATATATATATATATATATATATATATATATATATATATATATATATATATATATATATATATATATATATATATATATATATATATATATATATATATATATATATATATATACACCTAATTCTGTTTTTACACGACAGATTGGTTCCAGAGAAAGAAGTGTAAAAAAAAATCGTGTAAAAATATACATTGCATATATGGAAAAATGGAGGATTGGTTCCACTCTCAAGAAATCAGTACAAAAAAATATTGGACACGCTGTTGCATTGACTCACACCACCATCAGTTCTGAAAATATAGTTCGCTTATATATATTATTCAATTGATGGCTAGCTGTTGCCATAAATTAGTTATAACTTTAGAAAATTTGTTAAATAAAAGTAGAAATTCAATAATTTTATCGAAAGTGCAAACCAAAAATTTGGATATGCAGAGTTATTGTGAGTTTTTAAAACTTCACCGCTTCACAATTACAGAGTTTGGCTGCCGATCCAATTTTAGTATTCAGGCCCAAAACGTAAACAAAAATCAAAAGAGTTGGCCAAGTGCGAATAAAATTCGCTCGCCGAGGGTTCCGTGAACTTAAAAGAACATAGTATCAAAAATAATTGACAAAGTTGTGTTGTATGTATATAGTCTTTCTATTGCCAAATCATAAGGACATATACAAAATGTATATTTCCTCTTAAACGTGCCACCTGTGCAATCAGCTTCCATTAATTTCGTTCCATGACTAGTGAACCCCAGCTTGAACATCCTGAATCACGATGTTTTGTACGATGTCATCACGTCAACGTTGTCTAGGTCTACCTCTCCAACAAACACCAGCTGGTTGTTGTTGAGATGCTTTTTTTATCATTCTATCTAGTGGAGCCTTTTCTACAAGACCAAACCATCTAATCCGGTTGGATTTAATGAATCCAAATACATCGCAGCTACCAAGGAGCTGTCTGATTTCGTGATCCATTCGGATTCTTTACTGATTCTCAGCAACTTTGCATGAACCATAAATTCTTCGCATGACCTTCCTCTCGAATTTTGATAGAATTCTACAGTCGGTGCGATTCCGTGTCCAGCTTTTTTTTTGAAGGCACAGGTCGAATTAATGCTTTGTAAAGTGCGACCGCGAAAGGAATTTTGATCGCAGAAGTTTTAAGTATGCGTAGAAAACTTTGTATGCGGCAGTGACAAGGGCTTTAATATATGCCTGCATGTCATTTGACGATGTTTTTACAGACCCGAGGTATTTGAAGTTTTCAACGCGCTCCATTTTATAGTCGCCAGTATCCAGATTTCCGGGAGTTATGTTCCTAGATGTTCTTAGAAGTTTAGTTTTGCCGGTGTTGATGCATAATCTAAGTCGTTTAGCATTTCTTTCAAGCTGTGAGTCTATTCTTAATATCAATTGTTCTACGTCCGAGAAGCGCAATATCATCTGCGTAACTAAGAATTTAACTAGATTTGTTAAAAATGCAGTTTTGTGTCTCGATTCGGCTTTTTCTTATCGCGTTCTCAAGCGGCAAATTAAATAGTACGGGCGCAAGTGCATCACATTATCGAACACCTGTTCGATGTTCTTATATCGAAAGTTATATCGAAAGGACCAGAAACTGTTGTTGTCGCGGATGATACTCTCATATGCTTGCTTGAAATCAACGTAGAGCTGGCGGATGCCGATGTTGTACTCCCAACATTTTTCTAGAATCATCCTTAAAGCAAAACATTGATCTACGGTTGAACGGTTGGGATGAAAACCACAACTTGACGGCGCAATTGCTCGAGCAGGATCAATTTCATTCTTTCTATTCAGTAGACTTTGAAAGTGGGAAGCGCTATACTGCCAGTACATCACGTTCATTTGTTCTAAGTTCGTAGTTCCCATTTTTTACAACTGTGAATTTTAGGTGGTAATTTTTTGTCAGATTTAGCGCATTGGCAAAACACTCTTTCAAATTTCCATTAGCCGCATGTTGGTTGATGTTTTCGATACAACATTTATATGTTTGCGTTTATTTTCCGTAGAAGATAATCAGCTTGGAAGCTTCGGGTGTTCCTTGTTAACCATTTTTCTCGCTTATGTTCAACGTTTTAGCGGCAATAGTCGTCAAACCATTCGTTGCGATTTCGTTGGTCGTTTTACCGATTGTAGTTGGTGAGAACAGACGCTTGAGTTGCATTGGTTTTACGGCGGCAATGACTCGCCATGGTGTAGAATCATTCTTACTTTGTTCTTACGTAGTTCTTACTTTGCTCTTCTCAACTAAACTAACCTAATTCTGTCAACGTTACACAAGTAGCACGGCATTGACGTAGAATTTCGCTAACAAATAGCAATGTCAAGGAAAATTGATCGATCAAATCCGATCAGATCAATTGAAAAATGTTACATATTAAATCTTATTCATTGCGGTTTATGGTAACTAAAGATAAAGAGTAGCAAAACCCGATGTCTTTGCCATGCTGCCTGGGTAATGCTGACAGCATTAGGTTGGTGTATCGGAGACAAACAGATTAAAAACTGCTTAGTCAATGACGCTACATCACAGCAAATTGGCACCTTAAAACGGATGCAACCCAAGCATCTCTTCTCCATGTTAGGGGCGGCTGGGAGCAGGCGTCTGTCTTGGATTAAGTGGCACGTTTAATAAAAATAACAAACCCGGACAAAAAACAGAATTTTACATGGACGTGAAAAAGGACAGACTACCGAGCGCAGCCTGAGCACTTGATGCTCTCTAATATGTCTAGAAACAGAGGCTGAGAGGTACAGGGTGGATATCATTGCTCTGCAAGAAATTAGACAGCCAATAATCGGAAAACAAGATTTAGATATTCACTCTTTATACTGTAGTGGTTATCCTTCTCGAAGAGAATTTGGTACTGGGTTTCTTGTTGATGCACGCACACAAGGAGCCGTGATGAAATTCATTCTGGTCAATGAGAGGATGTGCTACCTACGGTTACACGGTACATACAACAATATTTCTCTTATTACCGTGCATACACCTACTGCAGTTTAAACCGTTGACGAGGAGAATGCTTTCTACAGACCAATGGAAGAGGTTATGAAACAAATACCAACACGTGACTTCATTCTGGTTCTTGATGACTTTAATGGGAAGGTTGGAAGAGATAATTGAATCGAATGATAATGGTGAGATAATGACTGAGTTTGAATTATCAAATAAATTGAGAATTGCCAGTGCTTTCTTTTCTCATCGATCGATTCATAAGCAGACATGGGTCGTATCGAATACAAACTCGAAATCAAATTGATCACGTGCTAGTAACAGCACGTTTCTTTTAGGGGGTTTTGGTTGCGCGATCATTTAGAGCTGCATACATTAAAAGTGACCACCCACTTCCTTGTATGTGCAACGATAAGGTTCCACTTTCCAAATCCAGGCATTCCAAAATACAAAGAACAGAATCGTTTTAACATCTAATCACTAAAGAATGCTGAAACAGAAGAGATATCAAAACCATATTGCCAAACATTGGAGAAATCAGGTCCACGAAAGAGAACTATAAACTGGCAAGACAAGCCGTTACAAAGCTATGTAGATGAACGTAGAGAGGATGGTGGAAGAAGAAGTGTGAGGAGATTCAAAGCTTTAATAAGGAACATCAAACACGTTACTTCTTTCGACAGGCTAAAATCTTAAAGAAGGGACCTCAAACTAGGTCGACTACTATTCAAAACGAAGATCGGAAGCTAAAAGTAGACCTTTAAAATATTTTAAATGCTTGGGCTTCTTATTTTGAGAATTTTCTTAAGTGACCAGGAACAAGTCGGGCGACGAGCAAAGCTTTTTATATGACTGATGTCATATGATGACTGATGACTCGGCCAAAGTGAAAATGTTATGAGTAAAACTTTCAAGTCACTTAAGAATGGTGCTAGAAAAATTGATCTGCAAAATAACTACGATAAAACCAAATATATGAATGTTTCAAGGAAGGATGAGTAGAAGGATTTGATGTGCGGCGATGATCGAAATGAGGGAGTTGAATCTTTTGAATATTTGGGATTAATGCTTGACTCAAACAACAGCATACAACATACAACATACAGATATAAACGCTCGAATCATTGCACCCAGCCGTACTTTCTACTCAATTAAACCTCTCCTTGGCTCACCGTATGTATCAACTAACACCAAACTCAAGTTATACAAGACATTGATTAGACCTGTTGTGATGTATGGGTCACAAACCTGAATCCTTACAAAAAATCTTATTTATCTGTATTTGAGCGTAAGATCCCACGCCACATTTTTGGTCCACTTAAAACAGACGATGGAGAGTACAGAACCCGAAATAACTTTGAGATCATCGTCCTTCTTGTCGGTCATGATATAATAGGTTGTATCTGGTCCAATAGGATTGCTTGGTTTGGCCATGTTCTACGAGCCGATTCACAGTCTGATTGGAATGGGCCACAGTCTGACCGGAATGATTAAAAAATTGTACGTTAGTACCCCAGGGAGTGGGCAACCGCGGAGATGGATGTAATAAACGACCTTAAAAGAATCGGCTGCTATGGTAATTATGTCGCTATGGCGAATGACCGTGGTGAATATGCAAAGCTGATTAGCTTGGCAACGCTCCTACATGGAACATGAACGCCAAAAAAACAAAATTAAACAAAAAAAAGAAATATTAAATTATAGCAGCCTGTAAATGGTTTATATTGAAACACACACTATATTGAAACAGGCACTGTTCAAATAAAATTATAATTTATAAATTATCAACTCAAATATAATAAACGACAATAACGCAAAAACTGTGCACTTCACAATTATGTAAACATTTTTATGTTTCTTAAAGCAAGTGCAAGTCTTTCAAATGACAGCCAGTTTAAATCAAAAAAGATTTTTGCACCCTTCCCCATTTCCATCCCCTCAAACCACAAAAATATAATTAGTGGAAACCGTGCTATTTTTAGATAAAAATTTATAAAACATTCTCCCTTTTCTGATTCGTATCACGGACCACGGATCGTACAATAATGAATAGAGAGAAAAAATATAAATACTTACTGTATTTCTACTCTACATTTTAATTTTAAATAATAATAAAATAATACAGGCCTTATTCTTTTGAAATTGAGTTTTATTTCACTAAATACGTATTTCGAAAGCTATCGTTTCATCGACAGTGGTATCTAAAAACGTTTTTAGATACTACTGTCAATGGAAGCATATAGCTTTCGAAATACGTATTTAGTGAAATAAAACTCAATTTAACAAGAATAAGATGTTTATTATTTTATTATTATTTAAATATCTCGTTACAGTTTAGAACTTTTAAATTAAAATATTTTATTTTAATTTTTTTTCGCAAATGTATTGTAATTTGAATCGGTTTTTAAAAATATATAAGGTAACTACAAAAGAAATTTGTTTTCTTCAAAAATCGGATAAACGGGCGAAAAAATTTAAATTTAAAGGTTTAGTCGATTCGTGTTATTTCAAAAAATTTCGTGCATAAAGAAAATTATTTTTTTTTCCAACTCGTGTTATTTCAAATTCGTGTATAATAAATTCGTGCAAAAACAGAACTGAGTGTATATATATATATATATATATATATATATATATATATATATATATATATATATATATATATATATATATATATATATATATATATATATATATATATATATATATATATATATATATATATATATATATATATATATATATATATATATATATATATATATATATATATATATATATATATATATATATATATATATATATATAATGTAACTAACATGTAATAAAATAACTCCCAATAAATTAAAAAAAACTCTTAAATGGATTTATTAGAATTAAAATATTATATTTAATTGGGCGGATGAAAAAAGATGCATCATAGAAAAACACAAAGACGCTTTTCTCTAAAATGAAGTAATTTAAATTGAAAACAAATATGAATGAATAAAACAAAATTATTTTATTTACAAATTACATAATTTAATCTTTTATAAATATTTCAATACGCAATTGCAGACTTTGCTGTCATACGAAATTCTCCAAATTTAAAAGTAGACTGCCGCCATTTTAATATCACTAATACAAACATATTTCACATCAACTTTTGTTTTTTGTTCTTTTCAAACCGGAATTTATAAATTGATTTAGAAAAGTGAAATGAAAACCACATTATATTTGTTCTCTATGCCATCTCTCTTACTAGTGAAAAACAGACAATAATATCAAAA
Organism: Diogma glabrata; assembly: GCA_963693315.1. Taxonomy (NCBI): domain Eukaryota; kingdom Metazoa; phylum Arthropoda; class Insecta; order Diptera; family Cylindrotomidae; genus Diogma; species Diogma glabrata. The sequence goes on along the minus strand of OY856187.1, from coordinate 301,948,585 downwards.
GGTAAAACGTCAACCATTTTCAGAAAATGTTCGTATCCGAGAAAATATATTATCAGCGTTGTAGCCATATAATCAAGAGGAAAGTATATGACTACATACCCTTAAGAATCACTTAAAAAGTCGCAGCATATATTTTGATAAGTGATAGTATTAAGATATGAAAGTGAAAGTAAAAAGAGACAAAAAACTATTAGTGACTTCTTAGAGCGAAAGATTATTAAAAAGATTGCCTGTAATTTGAATATTATAATGGCATTTCGATCCAAACCATCACCAGAAATAAATACATTAGCCAGTCAATAGCTCGAGATGGATTTAAACTGCCCGCTAATGAAAGCTCTTTAATTAAACTTTTCCACGAACACACAATGTTAGAATTCAAGTATGTTTAACTCTCTTTAATGAAAAGTGAAGTTAGTAAGAAGTGATAAATAATGATAAGTAATGATAAATAATTTTAAGCTTCAAATTGATGAACGTTGGAATGCAGAGGTTAATAGTTTATTTCGCAGCCCTAAGTACTCTACGATCACGCCATTCAGAACTACAATAATTTCCAGGCATGCTGATATCTCTTTTTAGCGTAAATAATTTTGAAATTATTGAAGCAGCTTCCGATAATTCCAACAAGTGAATTTTAGCTATACAAGAAGAACTCAATGTATTGCTTCAGAAAAATTAATCACCAGAGTCTACTGGACAAGACAATTTCAAGTGACTATAGAAATTTTCTCTGTTGTCTCTATTCTCCATCACTCTAAGCCACAGGCCAACATACAGAAAATTTACAGAAGATTTTTAATGCAATATTCAAAATTAAGCCAATAATTATAGATGTGGAAAGAGTATTTTCAATGTGTGCAAACTTCTGTACAAAAACAACTCACGCCTCTCTACTAAGTCATTATCAGCGTTTGTATTTTAAACATGTTATTATAAAAAAAAATATATATTATAATTTATCTTAAAATTTCATAAAACATGAAAAAACAGTAAAACAGCTGTTTTTTTAAAATTCTAACACAGCAACAAGCTGTGTTGTAAAAAGCACTGTTTTTTCAGAAACCCTAGTTAGAATATGACACAATGCTGGTATGTCCAAGACACAGGGCCGTAGAGAGAAAAACGGGCCCGGGGGTTAAATGAAATTATCTTTACATTTATGTTATTTTATTATCCAATTATATTTTATTATCTCAAAATTTAAATTTTGTATTTGTTTAAGCACAATTTTATAAGAATGTTAAATATAGACAGACGAATTCATCGTGATATGATAGAGAAAATAAAAATAAAATAAGGGATTAATAGCAAATTTGATTTAAAAATTTGCAAAGACAAAACAAAAATGAGTTTGCTAATAATCCAGCTACGCTGTCTTCCTCATTGAATAGTCCACACGTATGAAGGCAAGCAAAAACGATCAAGCCAAAACGTACTATCGTCAAGGAATACTTCATAGCTAAGATTGAGGGTGCTACCGTTGGCTGAATATAGAGTTCATCCGCCAGCACCCCTAAGCTATCACCTTGACTAGTGATATCTCATTATTTTCACTGCTATTGCCAGTGGTATATATGTGATATCTCACGTGAATTCGTATGTCAAAAGCGAATTTTGTGAGTTGTTCCTACTTTTTTTATAACAATTGAACTGTCAACGCTTTGGTTGATACAAAAACTTCTATAATGTCACCGAACATTAACTGCCTCGCTAATTTTAATTCTTAGTGCAGAATCGCAAGACACGCTCTTCAAAAAAAACAGGATCTGTCGAAATTTTTGATTCGTGATAAGACTCTAAAGGAACGTTCGGCAATGGCGCTGGAAAAATAGTATCAATATTTTTTATGGCAATTGCTTTCAAAAAATCTAGAGCGAAAGATTTTCTTCGAAATGTTCCGCATATACGTGTTTGAGGTGAATTACCTCATTTGCCAACTCTTTTGAAATATCTGCCTTGTATATTGCAACGAATTGCTATGTACATGCAGTTATTATTTCCTCCTCTTTCCTTCGAATTTAAATATTACGCTTGGTATTACTAAATCTGCAATAACTAAAATCGTGTTTCTTTTGAACTCTGTTTCTTGGTCATAAATGCGGATGTTTTCAGGATCTTCATTTCCAGAAACGGTTCTGAACCGTTTTATTTTTGTACTTATTGGCAAAGAAGAAGAAATATTTAAACCATTTTTCACCATTTACTTTCCTTCAAGATGACCTCACATTGATTTCTAAGAATCTGCAGTTCTGCGAGCCAGATTTTAAGTCATATTGATGGCATTAATCTCCAGGTAAATTTACTCATGTACTTTTTTTAATTCCGTTGATGTCTAGATAAGTTTCGGCTGTTAAATTAAGACCTTTAAGATCTTCAGTCATATGTTTAGCACTGAAAGACGTTTTGCAAAAGATAAAATAGCATCAATTCTATTTTAGCTGATGTCGGCCTGCTAGAAAGTTTATGTGGTGACTGCGGAACACCTTTCTTTAAAATTGCTCATCGTTGAGGGCTGCTGCTAAATAAGTTATAGCATTTATTAAATTATTCCAACAAATGTAACCTAATTTGAACATCATTCGACAGAATCAACTCAACAGAGATTGAGACTGTGAGCTTCACATGGGGAATACACAGCATATAGGTTTTCTCTACAAATCTCTCTTTTTGTACTCTTGTTTTTATTTTTCATGTTGCTTGCGTTAGCATACCCTTGTCCTTCATTCAGCTTGAATTACTAATTCTAAATGGCTTGCACACAATTGAATGAGCTCATTTTGGATTTCCGATGATAAATAATGGACTTGTTAACGATACTAAGCTTGCTTGGAAATTCTTACTTCTTCTAACTGATAACGTAGCAAAGGATCACAGTGACTAATATTCTCCAAAATTCCCAAGAAGCTACCGTTATTAGGTTCATCAATCAGATGGCTGTCTCCGCTCAAAGCCATGCTCCTTTCACCTCAAAACAAAATAGTACACAAAATCCTTTTTAAAATGTGCCTCATTATTTTTGCTTGGCCTTCCATTTGATCGCAAAATAATTCTAAACCGGTAATTTGCCGTATAATTTAACTTAAGAATATCCTTGAGGACGACAGAAATAAGAACAATTTTACTAAATATTCGTGCTAAATAATAGACACGGTAGGCAATAAAAGGCATCTTTATTGGAGCTCACAACTAACCAATCTCGTTCAATTTTTTCTCCTTTATGGTAAAAGGAACGACTTAGAAAATGGTTTACGATCACAGACACACAATGTAGGCATTTACATATGCCCTCGACGAATCACATTTTCAGTAATTTGTGACTTTTTTATTTTATCTTCTAAACTAACTACCAATATCAAAACCATTGCGAAACCCAATATGCTTTGGTTCTTTTTCTACTTGCGTTGTACAAATTAAAGGAATCGGGGATTCTAATTTACAAAAAGAATTAACTTTTGTTGCTGAGGAAGCTGAGACTAAAGTTTAAATTTGGAAAACATTTACTAAGTCGTGTAATATATTCTCCATATTAGAAATTTCAAGCGCGAATCTTTTGTGTTAGTTGTTTTGTTTTTGTGAGAGAAAAATACATATTTGTCATGGGTGGTGCTCAAAACCAGTTGCCATTTGCCAATACAAGCGGTCAAAACAGGATTGATTCTTTTCAGGTCCTCCATAAAACAATTAATTTAAATTTCATACAATACTTTGATTTTATGATTACTGTTATTTTTTTTTAAATCGTCCTATGTAAAATTGTAATCACATTTGTACGGTATTAAGGCATCTTTATATTATATGACCCATCCTTGAAAAGAAATACTTCTTATTTAAACTGAAGCCAAATTAATTAAATCATCGTGTATTTTATTAATGATAAGAATTTAGTGAAAGATCAAATTCACATATCTAATATTTTCATTTTGGTCGGAGTCCGGGCCCTTTTAAAATGCCGGGCCCAGGGGAAACCCCCTTTCCACCCCCCTATATTGTCGGGCCTGCCAAGATATATTAGTTATTACAATATGATTTTTAAAAACAGCAATTGTTGTGTTGACATTTATATTACAGTGGATAAGAGACGTAATAAAACTGTTCGTTTCGCACTATTTAAATGCGTCAAAAAAGTTGAGTTGAAAACTTTTTTTTACAACCATTAACCAATTTCCAGATTTAGACCACATTTGGTAATATTTAATAAACGACGTACACACATAATCTAAAGTAAAATTAACCTTTTCTTACATTTTCTAGTTCCTAAAATTTTGAGTTAACTAAATAAGATCTCGAATGGGTAACTCACTGTAACTGTTCTAAAGACATTTTATTTATATCATCTCAATGTTTTGAATGTTATCATAACAAGCTTTTTGTTTTAAAAAAATATTGCGACGCTTATGCATAGGCTAACTTCACCATAGCTCTGGAAACAAAATGTTCTGGATATATATTAATCCATAAAAACTTTAGTTAATGGCTACCCAATGTTATTGATTTCGCGTAGTTCTAATTAAATCAATATTATAGAAAGCTGAAGTATCCCAACAAACATAAATTCTGTATTACGAGAAGGAGTAAAAAAATTTTTTAACGGCAATGACATCCCGAAAGTTGGGATGCTGAACTGTGGTGAACCGTACTAAATGCTTATGTACCAAGTTTCATCCAATTCGATTATCAGGTACAGATGTTATGAAGCTTTCAAAAACCCAGGTGTTTGAGGGACCTCCACCACTTTGTTGCTCAAAAACTAATCAGTTCCTTGCCATACATATTTGCATTTTTTTCCAAAGTGTCATCAAAATTCATTCACGAACGAATGTTGCATGCTCCCAACAAACATTGAAAAAGTAGTGGCACAATAATCAGGTGTTCGGAAGGTCCCCTACCACTTATGCCAATATTGCCCAAAAACTAATCAGTTCTTTGTCATTTAAGTCTCCATTTTTTTCAATTGGAATTGGAATTAAAATTGATTAATGAATAAAGTCTGTATGCTCCAAGTCCCAACAAACTCTAAAAACAAAGTGTGAAAAGTCAGCAGTTGTATGGTAGACCCCCGCCACTATGATCAATGTGTCCCAAAAGATGGTAATTTTCTTCTCACACTAATTGAAATCTTTTCCATAAGCTTCATCATAATCAATTCATTATTGTAGGCTGTAGTGTGCATAAGGGCAAAGCACTGAAAAAACTTCCAAAAAATTACAAAAAAATTTGTTTTCCGGAAGTGAAAAACCGGAAGTTGGGATGCAAAACTGTTGAAAACCGTACTAAATGGTTATGTTTCAAGTTTCATCCAATTCGATTATCAGGTACAGATGTTATTGAGTTTTCAAAAAAACAGGTGCTCGAGGGACCCTCCACCCTCCAGGGGTGAGCCCAGAGATCCTCCACGTTTAATATCGCTCAAAAACTAACCAGATCTTTACCATACATATTTGCATCTGTTTCAAAAGTGGCATCAAAATTCATTCACGAACTAATGTTGTATGCTCCTAAATCATAAAAAACATGTTGGAAAAAACACCTGTTGCATGGTGGACCCCCAAGTCTTTATCCAATGTACTCCAAAAGCTGATAAAATCTTGCTCTTGTTACTTGAAAGTTTTTACCAACGTTTCATGAAAATCGATAGGTATTTGTAGGCTACAGGAGGGGTAAACACCTAGAAATAAAACTTTTTAACCGGAAGTGACAAACCGGAAGTTGGTACTCAGAAATATTGGAAACAATACTAAAACCTTATATACCAAAATTCCATAAAATCATAACCCGGGATTAAAAGTTATTGAGGATTTAAACTTAGAGGTGTTCGGTAGACCCCGCCATTTTGCCCAAATTTGAAATGAAACCAGATCTTCCATTTTCAAGTGAACCTGGATCATTTGCCAAAGTTTCATCAAGATCCTATGCTGGAATGCCACCCACGACTTAACCCACCCACACACAGACATACACCAACATTTTTATTGACTATTTAGATAGAGGATGGTCCAAAACAAAAGAAAAAACAAAATTTGGGGTATGTAAGATTCTTTTTTTCTCGATAGATTGCATTACTTCACACAATTTAAAATTTTGGTGAAGTAAAAATGAAACCTTTGTCAATAAAAATATTATTTTTCGGTACATATAAACATAATGGAGACACATTTTAGATGTTACAAAATGTACATGAATGGTAATTAGGTAATTTTTTGAATTGATCATTTGATAGTAGTTGTGAATTGTGATATGCCTTATATGCAAAACGTCCTAACTCAAATTATATGAAATTCGTGATCTAAACGACCGACGCTGAATACGACCATTTTTGATCGACTTCATTCATATTTGACAGACAGTATAAATAAGTGAAATAAAATAAAAATCATTTTTGTTAGAAGAATTTGAAAGTGTTTAATTTGAGAACAGGATAGTCGAAAGTTTTCTGGAAAATAAAATGGAGGATAACTTTGAAGTTAAATTCCAAGAGAATGGCTCACCTGTTATCAACTGTTTAGTGTGTGTTGGAAAGGTAAAAGACTGGCCTATTAAAAAACACATAGTAAATATTAGTTAAAAAACCATCTCGACTAGCAATTTGTTCAGGTATGCCCTATTATGATCCGGGCCGGATCAGGGTGTAATAAGGTAAATCGTAATAGGTCATTTATATCCGGCACCTATCAGAAATCACACCTGATTTCACTACTAGGGTGTACCGTATATGTCCTAATCCGGTCCTGATTTCAAAGACCTATCTCATTTCTAGTAGTAAATGCAGGACCAGGACCGGATCAGAATCATATCTGATTTTCCAATTAAGGTATGCCCTATTTGTCCTGATCTGAGCCCTATTTCATTTTAATAAATAACATTTGGTTAAAATTCACTAGAGTATTATCCATTTCAGATATACATAGTTTGCGAAAATACACATATACTTTAGTTATCGCTTCTCTGCGTTATAAAAACATATAGGTAAGTATAAAGTTAGACTATTTTTTTAAAACATTTTTCCCAATGTATGTAGTAGTAAATTTTTTAATTACTTCGGTCTGAAAGACCTAAGTCCATTCATGAGTGATTACGAATTTTAAGTGATTACGAGTAGGAACATTAAATTTGGAGAAATCTCGATGTTCGGGATTGGTATGTGAGATCGAAAACTAGATTATTATAAGTTTGTCAAAAAAATGTTGTCAAGTGTGTCAAAAGAAAGATTTTTATTTATTTTTTTACCTAATTTTTTGGAAAAAAAAAAATAGAATTAATTGTTTGTTTGAAATGACATTTTATTATTATTATTGAGAACTATGGCATTAAAAGTTTGTCAAAAAAATGTTGTCAAGTGTGTCAAAAGAAAGATTTTTATTTATTTTTTTACCCAATTTTTTGGAAAAAAATAAAATTGTTTGTTTGAAATGAAATTTTATTATTACTATTGAGAATTGTGGCATAATAAGTTTGTCAAAAAAATGTTGACAAGTGTGTCCAAAGAAAGATTTTTATTTATTTTTTTACCCAATTTTTTGGAAAAAAATAAAATTGTGTGTTTGAAATGAAATTTTACTATTATTATTGAGAATTATGGCAGTATAAGTTTGTCAAAAAAATGTTGTCAAGTGTGTCAAAAGATTTTTATTTAGTTTTTTACCCAATTTTTGGGAAAAATATGAAATTGTTTGTTTGAAATGAAATTTTATTATTATTATTGAGAATTATGGCATTATAAGTTTGTCAAAAAATGTTGTCAAGTGTGTCAAAAGAAAGGTTTTTATTTATTTTTTACCCAATTTTTTGGAAAAAAATAAAATTAATAGTTTGTATGACATGATATTTTATTATTATTATAGAGAATTATTGTATTATAAGTTTGTCAAAAAATATTGTCAAGTGTGTCAAAAAAAGATTTCATTTATTTTTTTAGCCAATTTTTTGGAAAAAAATGTAGCTGACGTAAATGTAATTTAAAATGAAATTGGACATGGAAATTTTTGAATTTGTTATAGTTTTTGAAATATTTTTGGAATTTTGAAAAAGTTTGTATTTTTGATTTTGTAATAATTTTTGCAATATTTTTAGAATTTCGGAAAAAGTTTTAATTTTTGATTTTGCAAGAATTTTTAGAATATTTTTATAATTTTGAGAAATTTTTAATTTTTGATTTTATTATAATTTTTGGAATTTTCAAAAAAATTTTCAATTTTTGATTTTGTAATAATTTTTGCAATATTTTTAGAATTTTGGAAAAGTTTGAATTTTTAAGAATTTTTGAAATATTATTGGAATTTAGAAAAAGTTTAAATATTTGATTTTATTCTAATTTTTGGAATATTTTTGGAATTTGAAAGAGTTTGATTTTATTTAATTTAACAATATTTTTGGAATTTTGATTATAATTTTCCGGCAACGTATTGATGTTTCGAGTTAGTTTTGTTATAAATTTTTAAACAGAGATAAAAAATACTTGTACTTTAACAAAGAGTAATGTATGATATACATCGCTGCCCAAAACTAAAAACCATGTCCTCGTGAAAGTTTTTGCCGAAAACTATATACAAATCCTTATCCCCGACCAAAGTCTTGATATCTCAGAGCTGTGAGATATCAGCCCCTCCATATTTTTTCTAGTGTATGTTGGAGTGAATTCCCTATTTTAAATGATCCGGTCCTGGTCCGGTTCTAGTAAGGCTGCCTGATCCGGTTGGGATAGTTTGAGGCGTTACATTACTGATCAGGACCTGTTCCGTGTGCCTTCTACGGTCCCTATCAGTATTAGGGAAAGCCGTATCCGGTCCAGATCTGAGCCCTAACATAATGCTAGTCCGAATAACGCATGTTTCTTAATCAGTCATTTTATTAATAAGTATTCCAATAATTAAACAACAGGATTCTCAGACATATTTCATTTCCAAAACATTTAAATGTTTGAATTCCAGAAATAGTTATTTTTCTACTCCTATCACAGTAAATTATAAATTACATCACACTATCCATGACATGTAAATTGATTATTTCAAATAGCAATCGGTAAGTAAAAAAAGTAGTGTGTGTACCAGAGTACACAGGTAAGAAGTGAAACTTCTTTATGACATATCATTTTTCTACTATTTAGAACTTCACAGAAATTGGGTAGATAAGGCTTAGGAAAAAAACAACGATTATTGATAACCAATTGTTTGGTGAGTATATATCTTCGTATATATCTCTGATACACTCCAACTCACCATGACCACCGTGACCACATTACCAGCATGACCAGCATGACCACCTTGACCACCACGACCACCATGACCGCCATGACCAATATGACCATCATGACCACCGTGAACACTATGACCATCATGACCACCGTAACCACCATAACCACCAAGACCACCATGACCACCGTGAATACCGTGACCACCGTAACCACCATGACCACTATAACCACAATGACCACCATGACCACCATGACCACCGTGAACACCATGACTAACATGACCACCATGACCACCGTGACCACCGTGACCACAATAACCACCATGACCACAGTAAACACCATGACCACCATGACCACCGTGACCACCATTACCACCATGACCACCCACCATAACCACCATGACCACCATGACTACTATGACCACCGTGAACACCATGACCACCATGACCACCGTGACCACCATTACCACCATGACCACCATAACCACTATGACCACCATGACCACCATTACCACCATGACCACCTTGACCACTATGACCGCCATGACCAACATGACCATCATGACCACCGTGATCACCATGACCACCATGACCACCATGACCACCATGACCACCATAACCACCATGACCACTATGAACACCATCACCACCATGACCACCATGACCACCATGACCACCGTGAACACCATGACCACTATGACCACCGTGACCACCATGACCACCATAACTAATATGACCACCATGACCACCATGACCACCATGACCACCATGACCACCATGACCACCATGACCACCTGGACCACCTTGACCACCATGACCGCCATGACCAACATGACCATCATAACCACCGTGAACACCATGACTACCATGACCAGCGTGACCACCGTGACCACCGTGACCACCATGACCACCATGACCACCATGACCATCATGACCACCGTGAACACCATGACCACCATGACCACCATGACCCACATGACCACCGTGACCACCATAACCCCCATGACCACCATGACCACCATAACCACCTTGACCACCATGAACACCATGACCACCATGACTGCCATGACCAACATGACCATCATTACCACCGTGAACACTATGACCACCATGACCACCGTGACCACCATGACCACCGTGACCACCATGACCCCTACGACCACCATGACCACCATGGCCACCATGACCACTATGAACACCATGACCACCATGACCACCGTAAACACCATTACCATTATGACCACCATGACCACCATGACCACTATTACCACCATGACTACCATGACCACCATGGCCACCTTGACCACAATGACCACCATGACCACCATCTACAATCGACACAACCAACTCATATAACATTTAGTACAATACTAAATAAATTAATAAAAATAAAATTATCAAAACAAAATTACAATTTATAAAAAAACAACGTAACCGAAAATCGTGACGATTTTTTTAAATTTTATGCTGCTTTAAAATTTCTCTCATACGCCGATAAAGAAGTTTCACTTCAAAAATTTGGTTGGTCTAATGCTACTTTTATTGCATATTTTTTATGAATTTTAATAAAAACATGAGACTATCTATCTATGCTTATACATAAAATGCTATTATAGTGACGCATTTGTATCCTTGGTTTCATTAAAATTAGAATTAAGTTGTTCTCAATAAACTGCATGTAACCTATGGTTTTGTACAACAACCACATTTTCATCAATACATTCGTAAATAACACCATCCCAACAGTTTTTCTTGACTACATCTTCAACATTAAAAACTTTGTTTTACGGTTGTTTTATATCCACGAACACTTAACTCACCTTACTAACGGTCGGTGTTCCATATCAGTTACTGTTAAACAACTGCTTTACTATCAACGCAAATTTAACCATTGCATGATAAGGCGACAGTATATTACTACATCCCTTAATATTTTTCTAACAAATTCAACAATTATCGACATTAATTTTATTACCTCATTTAATATATTACCAACAAATTTAACAATTGCCGACATTATTTTATTACATCATTTAATATATTTCTGACCAATTCAACCACTGCAGGTGTATGCGACAGAATTTTACTACATCATTGAATATATTACCAACAAATTCAACAATCTGACACGTTAGACGTATATTTTTTAGTGAAAACTTCTTTAGGCGCACCACACAGATTTTTCCTTAGGTAGTAAATTAAACTGAACCGTCAGCATTTCTATCATCTATCAATTTATCAATCTATCATTTCTAAACGTTTCAAATTGCGTTGTGGATATCGTGCTCGACTGATGTGCTGTAGGTAGTGAGTTTTCAAATCCTGGTGGTACATATTTTTTTATTGTTTTTTTTTTAATTTTTATTAAATGCCATTAAAATTATTTTTTTTTATTTATGAATTCATAAAAATAATAAAAATTTCTTTATACGAATTTTAAAAAATTGATCTATAACGCAGTTTTTTAAAGTTATATTGCTACTGTCTTATGCAATTTGCATTTGAGTCATCATTCATCCTTAATATAATAGCCGTGAGTCTATCCCTCTATACGGTCGTAACGCTGATGACGTACTACATTTTTAATTTTTTTTTTTAATTTTTTTTAAATAACATTAAAATTATTGTTTTTAGGTAGATTTCATATAAAAATCTACCTATTGCAATGGGCTTCATCTCGGAATTTCGGAAAAATTTTGATGCCAAACGACTATATGTGATAAGCGGAGATGGAAAAACAAAAAAAAAAAATTATATATATATATATATATATATATATATATATATATATATATATATATATATATATATATATATATATATATATATATATATATATATATATATATATATATATATATATATATATATATATATATATATATATATATATATATATATATATATATATATATATATATATATATATATATATATATATATATATATATATATATATATATATATATATATATATATATATATATATATATATATATATATATATATATATATATATATATATATATATATATATATATTTATATTTTATATATTATATATTTTATTTTGTTTTATTTCAATTATTACAAAGGATTCGTTTTCTGTATGTTGAACTTTTTTTCGATAATTAGTTTTACTAAACTTTTTTTAAAAAATATTTTTTTTAACTTCTATTTATTTTTTTTTTTTTGGTAAGCTATTGTTGTTATATTCAATGTTTCTAGATTGTATATTTTATTTTATTGAATTTCAGTTCTGATGATGACGTTTTGTAAATGACGTCGAAACATGTTAAAAACATTTATAATAATAAAATTTATTAATCTATATTAATAATTTGTTATTATTTATAAATTTTTAAAACAAGGCTATAACCCAAGAAAATCAACGTTATATATATATATATATATATATATATATATATATATATATATATATATATATATATATATATATATATATATATATATATATATATATATATATATATATATATATATATATATATATATATATATATATATATATATATAACGATATGAGGTAGAACGGAATGTAGCGGTACTCTCACGGTCGCATTTTTCAACCTACACCAAAATAATTTTTTGTGTATGTTTCGGCAAATAATGTCTTAAGTTCGGAAAAGGAAAAGTTCGTGAACTGGCCATACCCGAGTACGTGCCTAAAAAGTCGAATAATCTAGGGCGCTATAACTTCCGTTTGAATAATAATATTTTAATAAAATTTAAAAATATTGAATATTTGAACCTTTTTTTATCATTTTTATCCAGATGACTACTTTGGCGTTTCAGGGTCCTCAAAAATCAGCTGTTTTAAAAATTTACTAAACTTTGCTGCCCTTGATCTAGCTGAAATGGCCAAGCTCATATTTGAAAACTTTTTTTCACGTACTTAAAATATAAATCTTTCCAAAATTTTCAAAAATAATAGTTTAAGTCTAACGGTTGAGACCCTACGGCTGTTGAAATGAAAACAAACGCAAAAGGCAATGCTTTCATCATGTTTCAGTTTATGTTATTTAAATTCATCTTAGCTTTTAAACATATTTTTCAACTATAGCCTCAAATAATTTCAGCTTTCTAACCCAAAAGGTTCCATTTTTATAAGCATTATAATGCAACCCTTACAAGAAAAATATCAACCCATTTAATACCATAGAAAAATTATCAAAATCTCTTTTGTTTTTATTTTTTTTACTAAGTAACCGTTTGAAAAAAGATTAAATAAGAACAAAAAAACACAACAACAAAAGATGATTTTGAAATAAAATTGTTTGATAATGTTATAAATTATGTGTGATGGTATAATTGTAGTTGTGACGTAGTTCATTTGATCTTTGGTGGATTTAATATGTTATTAAAAGTAATTTAAACCAACTTAAATAAAACTGTTCCGAAATTGTATTGATGGAGTTAGTTCGGATAATGTATTTAATTTGGTTCGATAATTTTTTTGAATTATTCTGTTTCTACTTATATTTTTTATTTAAACTAATCTGACTTATCTAATTTTATTTGGACACAAAACCGTCTGACCCCGAAATCTACCTATTTCTAGCGGATATACCTGCCGCTGGGATTTTTTGTTATTGTTTTAATAAAATTTAGAGGCGGATTTTTAAAAAAGTTATTTATGGTTTTTGTTGTTGTTTTAATTAAATCTGTTTTTTTTTCAATTCAATTAGTCACAGTATATGTAATATGTTTTAATTTTTCTTTTGAACCTACATAGGTAAAAAATTTTTTGTGTTTCATGCATAGAAAAATATAGATTTTTAACAATTTTTAAAAACAATGTAGGTTGCAAACATTTGATATTATTGGGACAAAAAACAGTTTGTGTTATAATATACATTTTTAAATATTTAATAATTTAAACCGATTTAAAAAAATGATGTTTAAAAAACTCAGTACAAAATTTCGTTGTCATTGTCGATGTAGAGGGTAGTGAGAAAGGTTCGGGGTTCAACGCGGACCCTATATTTTTTTTTTTTTTTTGTTTAGTTTTTTTATAAAACATAAAAATTATTTCTTTGGGATTTTGTATTCAATTTCTAGATATTACGATGTATGTATTCATAGGATGAGAGAATATTTCGTCAACACTTAAGTCAACATTATAATCAACATCTTAAGTCACGAGTGTAAAGTCATTATAGATTGTTGCCACTCAATGCGAAACTTAATATCTGACGCATGGTCAATTCATTGCTATATTTTTGGTTAGGAAATATAGACAACTTCAGGGGAATTTTTAATTTGGAAGGGTTTTTTGTGAACAATTAAGCTTAAGTACATATTGGAAATCACTTGATTTTTGCAATTCGAAATAACTTTTCATTTTCTCTAAAATTCCTTTAGAAAAATTTTTTGTGTTTCGTGCCATAATGACATTACACTCGTGACTTAGGATGTTGATTAGAATGTTGACTCAAGTGTTGACGAAATATTTTCTCATCCTATCAATTTAACACAAAAAATCCCAAAGAAATGCAATTTCCAATATGTAATCATAGATGAAATATTCAGCTTAAGTAAATATGAAAAATGATGAAGTTTCAATTTAGAAATTATCTGAACATGAAAATTAAAATATGGTACGTCATCGCCGCTGTGACTAAGTTGTGTAAGACACACGGGATTTGAACATACGTCTCTTATGAATGTGAGTTCGAATCCTGACACGAAACACGAAAAATTTTTCTAAAGGATATTTAGAGAAAATGAAAAGTTATTTCGAATTGCAAAACTCAAGAGATTTCCAATATGTACTTAAGCTTAATTGTTAACAAAAAACCCTTCCAAGTAAAAATCATTCCTTTTTATTCATAAAAATTCCATTTACGGAATTTACATTTTTCGATAATGTAGTCTTTTAGCCATTTCGTTCAAATTTATTATTTATATCATTTCGATATTAATAAGAAAATTAATTATTTATATGACAGATAGTTTGTTTTCCATCATTATTTTTGCATAGTTTCATTTTCTGTAAATAAACTAAAGAAAAACAAAAGCTGCTATTTCATTATTTTCTTAATATTATTATTTCCAGCCATTTGTGATTGATCGTATAAAAATTTATAGTATGTAAGTTAAGGAATTATTCCTTATTTATTTTAAAAAAATAATTTTTTTAGAGGAAGACCTCTTTACTTTATTAAACTCAAAAAGATAGTGAATTACAATTTGAAATTTCTAAACTTAATGCTAAAAATGTTTTACAATGTTTTTGCATAATAGACAATATTTATAATAATTTTATTGAAATATTATATTCTATTTCACAGAAACTAAACTTGTCAATTAATGAGTTTGTTTCTGTGAGAAAATTTTTACGGAATGCAATTTGTAATAGGATATTAGAAGACAAAACATTTATAGGAATGTAATATGAAGGTTAATTAACTCCTCCGCACTTAAATGTGATTGTCCTCAATCACTTAGAAATATGGAATGTTATTGAAATTCAGTTCTGGAGCGCTGGAAGCGGGTCTTAGAATTATCGAACTTTGTTTTGGTTTTGAATTTGGAAAATATACTGCATCAGGTGAAGTGTGTTTTGGACTTGAAGTTTGTTTACTAATTTTGAAGGTTTTGATAGCTTTAATACAAAGTTTGTATGAAATTATGAAGGAAGCTGCAGCAACAAAGGCATAACATAAGTAATGAAGCCTAGAGGATTCTGAATGTAGAAGGCTTATCGCGTTCGTGTTATTGATATGAATTTCCTCCATCATTTCTAACGATAGTATTCGTTTTAGCTCCCTCTCTTTCGAAAGTGGATGTAAAATTGCGGGTAAAACATGAAATTGGGTTTCTTCACGTGAAGTGAATGACTGACCGGCAATGTTTATTGAAATATTATTGAATTTAATTAAAAATGTGCCGTCCAAATGTTGGGGTATAGATTGAATTAGGATAGTGCTGTTAAAATTGTTAAGGAGAATTATACCTGGAGTTATTTCTTCGATTTGAGGAATGTGTTGGTTGTTTACATTATTGCATTCCGCTAACATGCTTTTGAGAAGATTTGGAATACAAGATGTGTTTGATAAATTGATTACATTTTTAGATTTACATATAGATATGAGATTAAGCGTTCCACAATTTTCTTTTAAAGCAAAAAATTCGTTATTATTTCTTAAAATTGTTTCGTATACTAACTCTGTGGCAATTTTATTTCTTTTTACTGGTTTCAAAATGATTTTGTCGTAAATTTTATGATCTGTTATAGGAACATTTACGATATAAAGAATCGAATTAGAATCTGTAATAATTTTAATTTCGGCAAAATTTAAAGCTTCTTCGATTGTAGAGAAAGGAAAGTGTTCCTTTTTAAATGTATCAATTGCTAACTTTATTTCTTCTTTGGACAGTATAAGTGAATTTACAATCCCCGATTTTGCCCAGTGAATCGCGTAATTTATGTTATTTAAATCTTCTTTGAGTATCTTCATCTTGTATTCCACGTCTTGTATGATCTTATCATTAAGATGTTCATTAATAGCTAGTGCGTTTTTAATTTCATTGTTTATCTTAGTCAAATTGTTTAATCGTTCAGTTATTAAATTATTTATTACAACTTGTTTATTATTATTATATAAAACATTATTAATTTTTTCTTTAATAGTTATAAAATCGTCATGGTCTGGATTACCTGCGATCCATTTCCATGCGCTTCCTATGAAATTAAGTGACCTCTTTCTTTGGTGTGGTTTTAAATTTAATATTAAGTTTTGAACTTGATCCAATTCAAAAAGTATATAGGGAGCAAGATGATGTTGTCTAGACTCATTGGTACTCATGAGCGATAGAATTTCGAGTGTAACATTTTCGTATTCGTCTAGGTCAATGACATGGATTATCTTAAAACAGCCAGTTTGTATTTTAGCATGACCCATATTAATCGACACGAATAGGGAATTTGTGAAATCAAGCAATTGAATTCCAGCATTAATATGGTTAAGTAGATGTCTGTAATAAAAATTAAACGGTTGGTATTAGTTACGGATGTTGGATTTGTGTACTGTTCTCCCAGATTCGGTGATAACGGTTGAATTTTTATTTTCTCTTATTACCTCTCGAACGAACCGAACAGTTAGTTTCGTTCCTAATCTTCTATTATGTTTAACATAGATTATATCTCCAGGTGAATATTGTTTGATGGGTTTTCGTTTCTTGTTATGATAATTAATATCTTTTTGTTGTTTTGATTTTAATTTTTCAATATTGGTCAACCGTATTTGTTCGAATTGTTCAGGGCTAATATTTGGAATTCGTCCGAAAAAAAGCTCTACTGGTTTTTTGTTAGTTGTCGAATGAACCGTGTGGTTGTACTCATTGACCGCTCGTTCGAGGAGTTGCTTAAATGTACGAGGTGGACCTTCTGCTTTTAAACATCTCATGATTTCTGATAAAGTTGAGTGAAACCGTTCGACTTGTCCATTGACTTCACTTTTAAAAGGAGGGGTTGTAAATACTTTAATGTGAAAGTCGTCTTGCATCATGGCAGTGATAGATGCTGAGTTAAGAGATTTTTCGTTATCTATTACGATAACAGCTACAGGTACACAAAAATACAGTAATATGTCTTGGAGTGGCTTTTTTATGTGCTCGATAGCACGAGATTTTATTAATTTTGCTTGAGCAA
This sequence comes from Diogma glabrata, assembly GCA_963693315.1. Taxonomy (NCBI): domain Eukaryota; kingdom Metazoa; phylum Arthropoda; class Insecta; order Diptera; family Cylindrotomidae; genus Diogma; species Diogma glabrata. The sequence continues at coordinate 301,930,720 of OY856187.1, read as the reverse complement.
ATTTTGTAAATTTATCAATTGCTGTTAGGACGAAATGTTTTGCCGTGGAGAAAATGTCAATGTGAATTGTATGTCCGGGGTGATTAGGTATAGGAGTGGCGAGAATTTCTTGATGGTTGGGGTGCCGTTCGTATTTATTTTCTTTGCATATAGTACAGTCTTTAACTTTGGCAGAAATTTTTGATGCCATTTTGGTAAAGTAGTACTTACGCAGTATTTGCATTCGATTTTCGCATGCATTTCTATGAGCTCGTCTATGCTCTCTGCTGATTATTTCATCCTGTTGTGCCTCATTTTCTATGTCTTCTACCATATTTTGCGTAAAGCGAATTTTATAGTTCTTAAAGTGAAGCGGATATATTTGTTGAACCTCGCCCATAATAGATTCTGACGTAAGGAGACCATTTACAACGTTGGGGTTTAAGTATCTTTTGAAAATTGTTATGAGGTCCGTCTTGGAATAGTTTGGTTGTACGAAAATGTGTCTAATATAGTTAGAAAAAAGGGTTTTTGTTTGATAGCTGGTTTCAATATCGTCCGTTTTCAATATAAGTTGATTACGGAAAACATTAATTGGAGCATCAACTGTTGGTACTAGATTATGTGAAGAACTGTCGGAACTGTGTTGGGTTGATGTTAGAGCATTAATTTCTTCAGGACTTGGTAATCGGGAAAGGGAATCTGCTACGACGTTTGACTTTCCAGGTTTATATACTAATTCGTAGTTGTATTCCTCGAGAATAGCTTTCCATCGTTTCATTTTGCTATTTGTGTTCTTATTACTAAGAGCATATGTTAATGGCTGGTGGTCTGTAAATATTTTTACTTTACGAGAGCCATACAAATAATTCCTGAGGGAATTAAGTGACCATATTATAGCTAGCATTTCTTTCTCGTTTGTCGCATAATTTTCTTCTGTCTTACTTAGAGTTCTTGAAATGTAAGTGATGGGTCTATTGTCTTGTGTGAGCACAGCTCCTAAAGCATATTCAGATGCGTCTGTTGTTAACTCGAATTCTCTTGTGAAGTTTGGGTGAGATAACATTACCTCTTCCGAAACAAGAGTAGTTTTCAATCTCTTGAAAGCTTCGAGTGCTTGTTCGTTTAGATGAATTACTTTGTTTTTAGATGCATTTTTGGAGATTCGACCATCCTCCCCTCGTAAAAGGGATGTCAGGGGTTTCGCTAGTTTGGCATAGTCTTGTATAAAACGGCGGTAATATCCTGACATGCCTAAGAAGGATCTTAGATCTTTGAGGTTCTTCGGTGCAGGGAGATCGATTATTGCATTAATTTTCTTTATGTTTGGTTTTATTCCATCTATTCCGACAATAAACCCTAAAAATTCAACTTCTTGTTGAAGAAAATTGCACTTGTCGAGTTGGATTTTCATATTGGCTTCCTCAAGAGTTTTAAAAACTTGTACTAGGTTTTGAAAATGTTCGTCTTCATTTTTTCCGAATATTATTATATCGTCAATGTAGACGTAACATCTTTTAGCTATATGTTCCCTAAGAATGTCATCGAGTGTTCTTTGGAATATCGATGGAGCATTTTTTAGACCGAAAGGTAATCGTGTAAATTCAAATTTCCCATTATTTATAGAAAATGCGGTTTTTTCTATGTCTGATGTTTTAAGAGGTATTTGATGGAACCCACTTTTGAGATCTATTGTGGTGAAATACATATTTTTACCAAGATTTGAAAGAACTTCATTTATTTCTGGTATTGGGTATTTATCGGCGATGGTTATAGAGTTCAGCTTTCTGTAGTCTATCACCATTCGATACTTTTTCAGACCAGATGCGTCTTCCTTTCGAGGCACGATCCAGACTGGAGAATTGTATGGCGATCTAGAAGGTCGAATGATTCCATCTTTAAGCAGTTCGTTAACTTGTTTTTCGACTTCCTCTCTTAAGGCCATTGGGTATGGGTAAGCTTTAGAATAAACTGGAGTATCGGAAGTCGTACGAATTTCTCCTTTAATTTTTGTGGTGTAGGTCAGTTTTTTGTCGGGGTCAGCGAACAATTTGGGACAACTTTTTACGATTGAATATAATTTCTGTTTTTGCACCGTGTTAAGATGTGATATTCTGAGATCAATGTTATTTACGTCGTCCGTTTGGTGTTGTTTTAGGGGAATGATTGTATCTGGATAAATTATCATATGTCCTTTGTCCGTGTGAATAACTGCTTGCAGTTTTCTAAGGGTGTCATTGCCAATTATTCCGTTAAAAGATTTAAGACAGGGTAAAATATAAAATTTCAATTTTTCTGTATTTTCTCCGAAAATATTTATGTTGGAATGGTGTGTTATATTAACACTTCCTGCTATGGAATTGGCACAGAATGGTTTGTCATTGGGAATTGGAGTTCGAACATGTTTCGATTGAATATAGTTTTTGTTTGATCCCGTGTCTATTAAGAATTTTAAGTACTCTCCGTTCCTAATTTTAAGTTCGTAGTAAGGGAGCGAAGAGTGGCTTAGTCTAAAAAATATATGTCTTCTAATTGTTCGGATTGGTCAAATGTAGGATTATCGTAAGATTCGATGTATTCGTCGTATGTTTGCTCGTTTGCGTCGTCAGAATTAAAATCATCCACGCTAGTTTCGATATTTTCAGTTTCTATTGGTGGTATACCATTTGCACTTTGTTCTGTGTGATGAACTCTTTGAAACTTGTTTGGAGGGTGTGACTGCTGAGTTGAGCTTAAAAAATGTCTCTTTTGGGTAGCAATATTATTCGGTTGTGCAGGCCGATTCATGTAGTTAATCTGTCTAGATTGCATACTTCGATCTACGTCCATAGGCTCTGGTCTTTGCCATTGTGGTCTATATTGGTTTGTCCATTGAGTTCGAATATTTGGCAACATATGATTAGGATAGTAAGCATTTTGCATAGGCCTATTTGGTAGAACTGGTCTGAAGAAAGTTGGGTTTTGTGGTACCCGAGGGTTGTGAAGCAACTGAGGGTAAAAAGGTTGTCTAAATTCTTGTAATGTATTTTGTCTAGGTGGTAGGAATGGTAGCGGTTGTGGTTTTTGTATGTGTTGATACGCGTACTGTGTCCTGAAGTCAATATTTTGCAACTTCAGACAAAGATGTAATGCTTGAGGTAAATCAACTGGTTCTCTAATACTAAGAAGACGAGGTAAATCACCTGTCAAACCTCTTACAAATGTGTCTAATGCTTTATCACGGTAGGCTTTTGTCATGTTATTTAGTGATTCATCGCCCATTTCCATACACGACAGTTTATTTAGAATTAAAGAAAGGTGTTGGTAGACAATTTGATAAAATTCTGGTATAGTAAGTTTACCCTGGACTAGCGTTGTCAACTGGTACTCTAATGTACCTAGGTCTCTTTTATCCGCATAATGTAGGGTGAGACACTTTGAAATTTTTTTCCAATTTAATGGAGTATTATAAGACTCGAGTGCAATATCTGCACTCCCTACAATTTTATTGCGTACCACACTTAAAATACCGTAGTATTTCGGGCTACCTTTCAGGTGATCGTAAATTTTAAGTATTCTATCGACACTTTTTTTCCATGAACTAAATTCACCAGGTTGGCCTGAAAAGTCTCGTAAGCTTTTAACGATGTCTGGTATTTTATCTAGATCATTAAGCGCTTTATCGTTGTCAATATTTATTGGTTGGTCAATGTCACTATTTATATCTGAGTTTGTACTACTGTCTGCTAGGAGACGTTGTCCGTCTTGTCTAAGGATATCTCTGACAATTTGTGATATTTGGGCATTCAAACTCTCTAGACTGATTTGGGTATTTGTACCAGTATTAGTAATTGAAGAATTTAATATGGGTGGTCTAATTATCGAATTGGGATCTGAAGGCATTTTATACAATGGTTTCGCTAAAATGTTACGATAAAAGCTAATTCTATTCTAGACAGACAATCAATTTCTAGAATCTGTGGTTATTAAAACCAAAACACAAAAATAATTTTTAGAAGCACAGAAAAATCACCAGTTTGTTAAGATGTCGCTTAATTTCTTTTTGAATAAAATTGTCAAAATATTATTTTAATTACTTATTTTATTTAAATTGAGAGAGAAAAATATATTTTAGATTGGTTATCACAATCAAAAATTTACTGAACAAAAAACTTTCAACGGATTTTAATAATATATTGAAATAGTTCTTTCTATTTAAATTTTTGAACTATTCATTTATTTATTTTATTAGAAAGAAATGATTGTAGATTTATTCTTAAGATTAAATAACTGTAGATAATAATATGAGGTTTAATTAAATTTCTCAAATTTTTCATTCAAATTTTTGAACTATTTATTTATTTATTTTATTAGAAAGAAATGATCGTAGATTTATTCTTAAAATTAAATGAATGTAGATAATTATATAAGGTTTAATTAAATTTCTCAAATAAAATCTATATTTAATTTTTCTATTCAGGCATTATTTGAATTTTAATGAACAAAATTATTATTTATTTTTATTTAGGTATTTATTTAATTATTATTTAGATTTAATTATTTATTTAATATTTTCAAATTTCATTTATTTATTTTGTTTCACTTTATTTAATTTATATTATGATTTATTAGAATATTTATATCTCTTCTTTATTTTAATATTTTCAAAAAAAAAAAAATTTCTTAACTAATAAAAATTTATAGATTTCACTTACAGTAAAATGATGAAATAAAACATATTCATTCCTATGTTTTTGTTTCTTGACTATCTTCTTGGTCTGTTCCTGGTGGTTGCGTTGTTGTGGCACAACGTATGGGCGGCTACTTCAAATTTGTTCCTTTGGAGTTCCGTTTTTCCGTTGATTATTTCGGTTACTTCGGGGCCTTGTTTTCCCATAAACAATTGCACAATATTTTTGTTTCTTTAATGAAGTATTTTCATTAAAGTTTTTGTACCCAAGCAAATTAATTTTGCGATTCACTTTGGGATTTTTGCAAATATAAAATATTTTTGTTTTAACTGTTTAATAACTTTCAGTAAACATTAAAGTTTTTGTAACACACCCAAGCAAATTAATTTTGCGATTCACTTTGGGATTTTGTGTAATAAACTTTCAAAAACTTTATTTTAATTTAAACTTTTTGAACTGTTCTAAAAAACTTTCAATAAACTTTATTTCAATTTGCACAACACACCACTGATTTTAAGTTTCGGCGCCAGTTAAGGAATTATTCCTTATTTATTTTAAAAAAATAATTTTTTTAGAGGAAGACCTCTTTACTTTATTAAACTCAAAAAGATAGTGAATTACAATTTGAAATTTCTAAACTTAATGCTAAAAATGTTTTACAATGTTTTTGCATAATAGACAATATTTATAATAATTTTATTGAAATATTATATTCTATTTCACAGAAACTAAACTTGTCAATTAATGAGTTTGTTTCTGTGAGAAAATTTTTACGGAATGCAATTTGTAATAGGATATTAGAAGACAAAACATTTATAGGAATGTAATATGAAGGTTAATTAACTTGTACACTTCACGATGTTTTTTTTGTAGAATTATAGTTAAGCAGCAGGTGCACACAGAATAGATTAGAAGAGATTGGATTATGATGGATAGTACTTAGTAATTGTATCAAAGGCAGATGAAAAGGCAGATAGTGTATTGGCGTGCGGGGGAAGGGGAGGGAGCACAGCCCGTGGGATACCCCCTAGTGCTAAATAAATATTGAATACATATAAAATTGAAAGTATGTATTGCTGTTTATCCTTTATGCATTAATACATTAATCATCATGAAAATTTATTTTATTTAACCATTTAACTATCGTTTTTAACGGTAGTTTGCTTTGATCAATGCTTTTTTTGTTGAACATAAGTTTTATGAAATAAAAAAAAAATAACGTAAGAAAGAAAGTATAACCTGAAGGGGCTGAAACAATTACATATGTATATCAAAATTATATGTATTGGATTTTTATCATCTTCACTATATATGTTGTCGGTTTAGAATTGTATGTAATACATGTTTCTAAAATTAAGTGAAGACTTAATACTTGTAACTTGATACATGATAAAATTGATTATATCAATTTAAAGCTCACAAAATTACGAGACGGAAATCGCATAAATTCTATACAAAGAAGCATAGCTTATGTGTGATTAAACATGGATGGCAATCATGATAAACTAGGTAACCAATGCAAAATGCAAATGATATAAAGGAGCGAAGCAAGCAATTTTCCCTTTGAAAGTCTATGGGAACCGTGTTTCGGTGATTATTCCTCCGTAGTATGTCTATTTTTCAATATTTTATTTGTAAACTATCTATGGCTAGATGCCGTCTTACATGCCTAATTTCATTTTGATATCTTTAATAGTTTGGGAGAAGTATGTCGTCAATCGAAAGTCCTAATCGGGAAAGAATGGAACTACGCTACGCTTCACTAAAATAATTAAAAATGGTGGCACTTAGCCGATAGTGATTTGCAAACGGCAACAATGCGCTTTAATACCAATGAATTTGCTTTGCTATCCGTAGAAAGATTTGTAAAATTTAAACTTGTTGATCTATGGGTGTGACAACCACGCGAACTTTAGTCCCTACTATTGGCATATGAGTGCTATTTTGACAATTATTTGGTTTACATTGTGAGGTTAGTGTGTGTAGTTAGCGGTTTATCGTTCTGACTTGTTTCTCATTTATTCTACTAATACAATCCAAATACTACTAATACGATATCAATTGATTGCGATTGCCAATGAAGTTGTCACTTCTGCCGTGCGGTCTTAAGCACACTCTCTGTTTTTTATTTTTAAAGAAGCTTACTTAATATTATACTATCAATTGTTCTATAACATATATCAATCGTATGTTTAAGTTGGTGAAGATGATCTGTTAGTTAAGTTTTCGAAGAAATGAAGAGTTGGATGCAATCATGACGTGAGTGAAACATTTGTTTAATTTATTTTTTTCTTAATGTGATATTGTGATCTTGATGATCTTGGCTCCTTTGCCCTTTGGGTTTTACAGAGTCCCTGCTTTATTTGCTTACCGAAATTCGTTTACAGTCTCATTTGTGTGCATATCTGAGTAATTGCACTGAACTGGGAGAAATTACTTTTCGAACACACTAGGCTGAAGCTCGTTGAAATAAAAACTGTGCCAGATACGCAGTCCTCCGTTTGTTTCCTGTTATTGACTCTCTAGCAAGTATAGTGTTTCTTACAGAAGTATATTTAAATGTCAGAAAAATTCTTTGGATTTGAACTCGATACAAACCGTCGATTCTATGGACATGAATCAACCACTAAAGGTTCAGTCAAAATAAATAAAACAATCTTTACTTCAATGCATTTCATATTTGTATACCAGAAAAAAAACATAAAAGGCAGTTTTTGATATTTTTGATTTGTTGTATTCCTTCGTTTCCCATTTAATACCCCAGTAAATACAAATAAAAATTTTATGTATGAACATACATGCAAAAAAAAATAGAGATACGATGTTTATAGTCATCATAATTTTTAAAGAAATAAGCCTTCTTCTGTCAGAAAACTTTAAAATGTAATCTTCTTAATAAAACATAAAAATAAAATTCAAGATACAGATGAAAAACTTCTGATAAGCAAAGAAATAAGCAAAGGAAATACTTCACTTTAAAGGTTAGTGATAATGATGAGATGAACGAGGTTAATCTTATTTTATGAAGTGTTGAGTGTTACTTAGTCTTTATTTTTATTTTTATTTGTAGCATAAATAAAGCTTTATTAAAATTTTTATTCCATGCTTTTGCAAAAGAGCTTAGTAGAGTTATACGCAAGGGTATGTTAATATAAATATTAACAGATTAAAAGTTAAACGATGATATTCCATAAATAAGCAATTTTTAATTAAGAATACGTTAAAGAATAATAAAATATAAATAAAAAATAGATTAACAAGAATAAAGTGTTTTAATAGAATACTTATGTCAATATTTCCAGTTTCTTAACTAACGTTATTAAACCGTCTATTCAACAAAATAATCCCAATATGTACAGACGTCCAGTGTATCAAAAGTACAAAGGTGCTTAGCTATTTGATTTAGATGTACACCACCTCCGGCATATCAAACATATTGCAGGCAGCAATTTTAATCGTATATAAAAGTCTGTCGCTGGATTCGAAAAATTGTAAAATTATATAGATAACCTATACGTCGTTGATGCCAAATCCAACACCTACGAAGAAAATCTGAAAAAGAACACCACACCGTTTGAGTTTCGGAAGCACCTTTACTAAAAAAGCTTTCTAATCCTTTCAGTTACACTTTGTAAATCAGCATTCGTTTGCTTAAAATCAATGGTTTTATCAGCTGTACCTTACAAAGGATTATTCAATAATGTTTTGGTTATGTGCCTTTATGTATACTTTATAAAATTTAACTCGCGCCAACATAAGTATTTATATCTTTATCAGACAAAAACGCATAACACACGTTAAATTCAATTTTATGGTTTTGTTATAAATAAATCATACAATAAATCAACAAATAAATCAAACAAATTTCGGTTTTTATTTATTGTGTGAGATTTATGAGTTACATTGATTTTGATATACATATATGTATGTACATTGTACAACGTATTACGTAAAACCAAATAAATTGATGACTTCACATATTTTCTCGTTTTATCTTTTGTTATTCAATGTACATACGACGAAGAGATTGAAAGCTTTGTATCAAAAAGTTTGGTTTAATCCATTTCTCAATCAAAAGAAAATCAATATCTCGATTTTATGAGGTGATGTATACTAGGTGTAGGTTTATGTTTTGAAGTGTATTTTTATAAAGAAATCAACAACAACATAAAATCATTTTATTTTTGTAAATTTTGAAATATATCTGAATCAATTTATTTTAAGAGATTTTCAGAATGTATTCGATAAAAAGTAAAAGATTATGTGGTGATTACAACCATTTTAATCGAACCATTTTTTTTCTTGGAATACTTAAATTATTTATGGTTGTCATTGGAAAAGATTTTTTTTGGGCAGCTTTGATTATGAAATATCATTACCTTATATCGATTGAATTCAATTGGATATTAGAAACAAAATTGAATTTGTATTTAATAGAGACCGTTATGCTTTAATTTATAAGTATGGCACAAGCTAGGCACGATTGACGAGAAACGTAGCAAAACGAACGCTTATATTGAGAGAGCTTAAGATCTGCTTATCCTTCTACTTTTCTCAATATCTCAGTTTTAATTCAAAGAGCAATTTTATCTAACAACTGTTCGCAAGGTTATTGCTTTTTAGGCGATAGAAAAATCGGCTAAATTTACATTTTGTATCGGTAAATCTACTTTCATATTTTGTTTGTCAAAGTTTTTTAATTGTGATGCCGTGGGACTGATTGTGTTTTATGTTTTAACCATCAACCCATCACATATTTTATGCCTTAAAATTCCGTTAAAAACTGGTCGTTATATAACCCTACTGACCTAAAATTTGTCCAAAGAATATTAAAATGTAAAAATCAAAGGGCAAGCTCTATTAGAGAATTCCTAATGGATTGGTGAAACTGTTCCGCTCCTAAATTAGAATAGCCTCTATATCCAGCCTTGATTTGATTTTTCGTATTTGTAAAAATTAAAAATCAAAAATGTAGATATCAAATGTCCACTAAGGGTTTGCCATATTTAATTGTATACTTCGAACTTGATCCGACTCTTTCAATTGGGTCCTGATAGGGAAAAGGGTTACACTCATTAACAGGACCCAACCGAACTAGTGCAAACCTGATCAGGGCTTTATTTGATACATGACAAATTTCTACTCGGGCGATTGAGCAAAGCCCATCTGAGGTTTCTTTAAAAAGTTTTTATAGAATTTAACATGTCTCACTGGTACATCACAACAGTCGTTCTGTAGTATTAATGGAAGTAAATTTTTGTTTTGTTTTTAATGTTTAAATGTGAATTGTATAGTTTTTATTTATTTGTTTAATCACAGATTGGTTGTCGACAATAAATTATTTCACAAAATTTTTGTAGATTAATTTTTCAAATATTAACTAATAATTTTTATTATAATTTTACGAGCAGTTTTGAAACGAAAATGTATAAAAAATTAGTTGAAATGAAGAACACGATCCACCTTCAACCCCGTTTAAACAGTAATTGCGAAATTGCAATATGAAAGAAAGTATTTTTGTAAATAAAAACAAACTGTTAACAATTAGTGTAGGTACAAATAACCGTAAACATGCATGGAATGCGCATAAATTGTGCGTGTTACAAAATTGGGCATAATATCTCATGCACATGATGTGCACCATACCGTAAACATACGAAACGCCTTTGCACATATATGTACACACAATGAAGAATATAGAATGAAAGAACGGAAAAATTGAAAAGCATTTTTAACATTTTCTAAAATGGGTGGTGTCATTAAACTTTTTATGAATACAATCTTTCGCAATATTAAATTGATATGATTTTATCTTATTTTAATCGAAAATTATGTGCGAAAGAAATGTTTTTGTGTAGATAATAAAAACAAACGAACGCTAGAATAATTAATTTTAGTGATTTAAAAAAATTATTATATTTTTTTAATATTTTTTGTTTGCCTTGTTTCATGACGGTTTACTGATGTTTAAAATTTATTATAATATTAAGAAAATTATTCAAAATTACCATTATTCTTTATAAGTTGGTCAAATATTTAAATTTTTTGATTTCGGATTTCTTTTTATTTAAATTATATCATTAAAAACGGAAAAACGAAAAAGCGGACGCATCCATCATATACAAATGGAAACAAACACAAACATTTCCATTTTACAACTTAAAAATACGACCCCTATCTTCATTTGTCATAATGACAAAAATATTAGTCTAGGAAAGATTCATAACGTTTTAGAAGATCCTATAGTCATAAAGTCATACATCAAATATTTTTGTATTTTTGTCCGAAATTTAATAATATAATAATAATAATAATAATAATAATAATAATTCTTTATTTCCAAGATTTCAAATACAAAATAATCAATATATTATATAAACAAAATAAAATTTGATTTACAATTTTTTTAAAAAGAAAGTGATTTTGTTACAGGGTAATGGTTATTGCGCCATATACTCGCATGGTTAGTAATTTTGAAATGGCATTTCCTCCAACTCAAAAACTTGGATAAAAAAGGAAATCACTTCTTTAAATTAAAATATTGACGGACAACAAAATTTAGACTATGAAACCTGTGGAAATAAGATAAAGATTATTCGTTAAATAAAAATTTAGTATTGAATAATCATACAAAAATTTAATAAATAAGTCATGGTAGGATGTGTGTGTGGACATTTAATATTTAAAAATAATAATGATAATATTTAAATTTTAACATGCAAAAACTGAGATAATAGACATAAGTAAGAGAACCAAAACAAAAATTTCGTAGAGAATGAAAAAAAGCTAAACAATCGCTTGAAATAAATAATTAACAGACTCTTGAGACAAAAGCCACTCAAATAATGCTCGTTTAAACAAGTAACACGAAGACATAGATTTTAGATCGTTAGGTAATTTATTAAAAATTTTTGGTGCTAAAAAAATGTACATTTTGTATACACGTTTACAAAATTTAAAATTGTTAAATTAAAACAAATATGTATGGTGTTAGCATTTAAATACTTTCAAACTTCACTAAATTTTAAATATATGTAAACTATAACTAGACCTTTGTTTCTCAATTAATTTCATGCTACGGACCACTAAATATTATAAGATTTTATTGCGGACCCTGCGAGATATTTCATGTTGGATGGGTAAAAGTGCAGGTTATATCTTGCTCACACTTACATACATGATGTAATTTAAAACATTTTGATGTGTAATTAACAAAGTTTATAGCGGTAGTAAATGATATAAGATTTACTCCGTTCTTGCAGAGCGAATATAAAATTCCCAGATACAGGAGTAAAAATTTAAAAATATCGTTCTTACTCCTAACGAAATAAAAGTAATTTATTGGGTTGTAAATGCTACATTTCATTTTTGAGCAAAAGTTTACAATGCGAGCGAGGCACGAACGATTCATTGATAAAACAAGTAAAACGAATGGAAATAGTTATTTTGATATTTTAGTGCTATAAAATATTAAATATAGGATAGATTTAACTACAAATCTCACATGCAGGCGGCGTGCGTTCTAGGCACACAAAATATTTTGTGGTCATATGTGCGGAAAAGTAGTTTTTTCTTTTATTCTATTCTAGTACAAAATTAAATATTTTTCATGCATGTGTTGGTATGCATGTGAAAATTTAATTTAATTTAATCGTAGTAGCCTTTGCCGAGAAAGGTATGTGCGCATTAGTTTAAATTTAAAACTTTTTATATAATCAGAGCAGAAATGTTTTTTTTCAAATTTTTATAAAATACAACCAAAAAAATTGATTTCAGAGTTCAAAACAATCAAATAAAGTGTTTTTACCTTCCGGAAACTATAAATAAAAACACAATGAAACACTTTATTTGATTACATTGAAGTATCAAATAAATTTTTTTGGTTGTATTTTATAAATAATTTGTTTGTGTTTTATAAAAACATCAACAAAAACAATTTCGTTCTGATTATATAAAAATCAATACATTCAAACTAATGCGCATGTAACTATCTTGAATGCTGAAAAAGGCAAACGCTGCCACGATTAAATTGGATTGAATTTCCATTGTGAAAATCTAGTTTTTTTATGATTTTTAGGTTTCTCAATTGTTAGTAAGCATAATTTTCAAAATATTAAATAACTACATATGTATATGTTTTATGTAAATATTTTTAATAATTATAAAAACACCAATTTTTGTTTCACTTATTTTTTATTAACGACCGGTTTCGATTTTCAAAAAATCATCGACAGGTTTAATTTGAAATTAAAAATTATAATGAAATTAGCAACTATATATACTAAATTTACAAGTTATAAAAACAGAATTAAGAGCTAAATAATAAACAAGGGGAAGGGGTAAAACTTAAAATTCAACTATTTAAACAAAAAATATAAAAGTAAAAAAATAAAAAACTATACATAATAAGGGGTGAATTACTAATTACGGGAGGGCGGTGATTTATATTTTAAATGGTTATAAAATATAATGGTTATAATTAAAATAAACAAACATAAAAATAAATAAAGATCATGTAAAAATAAACAAACAACGAGAAAAAATAAATTAAACTTTTTGAAAAATGGAAAAACCTAATTAACAATTTTTTTAAACATAACTTAAATATTAAATAAATTTTATAAGCTAGATTTAAAGATTTAAATTGAACAATGGTGATATTATTTTGGCTTCTTCTCAATTCATCAAATTGGGTTGATTTGTTATATAGTATGATTCGTATGCATCTAATTTCCAATGTTGTTGTACAATTTTTATTAATTTAGAGCTATTTTCGTCTATATTGTGTTGTTTTTCCAACATGTGTTCTGCTACGCTAGATTTGTTCGGATGGTTTTTGATTACTGCTTTTTTATGTTCATTATACCTTGTTCTCGAGATGTTTGGTCTACGTATATTGCATCACAATTTTCACAACCTATTTGGTAAATTCTCGATTTAGTATTTTCTGGATCTTTGTCCTTGTAATTATGTATAGATTTTTTTAAACTTGTTAAAGTTACTAGTTCTATATCATGTGTAGCGAAAATTTTTTGTAATTTATTGGTTATGGTTGGGTAATATGGAACGCTAATTCTTTTTTTAATTTTATTTTTTTTTTGTAGAGGTGTCAGTGTAGATATTTGTGTTTTGAAAAATTTTTTCCTATGGGTTTTTATGATTTGTTCTGCAAAATCTTTTGTATATCCATTGGCTATTGCAGTTTCTATAATATACATTTCTTTTTTTTTAAATTCTTCTATATCCATGGGTATATTGAACAAACGGTGTGCCATTGTGTGAAACGCAGCTTTCTTATGTGTTATATGGTGAAATGAGTCTGCAACTATGAAACGGTTTGTGTTGGTAGGTTTTCTATATATTCCAAATTTAATTTGTTGGTTGGGTAATTTAATTATTTTTGTATCTAAAAAATTTAATGTGTTGTTCTCTTCTATTTCTTTGGTAAATTGTATGTTTGGGTGTATGGAATTTAAGGTTGTAAATAAATCATCTATTTGTGTTTTATTGACTATTGCAAAGATATCATCTACATATTTTAGCCAGATTCTGGGTGCATTTGCTCTTGTTTCTAAAAATTCCGTTTCTAGATGACTCATGAAGATATTACTTAAATATGGTGCTAATTTACTTCCCATCGAAGTTCCTGATATTTGTTTAAAATATTTATCTCGAAATTAAAAATAACTTTGTACCATACATGTAGATACTATTTTTAGATAAACTTTTATTTTAGTTGCTGGTACGCTATGCTTCAAAAGGTGTTTTTCAAGGTATTCTAATGATAAATCTATCGGAATACTGAGGAATAACGCTGTCACATCAAATGACGCCATTATCTTGTCAGCATTTATTTTTACATTTTTTAAATCTTCAACTGTAATGAATTTTTTATGCTTTTTCCTTTTGGGGGTGGGATTTGGTTTAGTTCTTTCAACACCCATTTTGCCATGTTTTCTGTAGGTATATTAATTGTTGGTATATTTATATTGGAACATATAGGTCTCATTTTATTTCCTGCTTTGTGAATTTTTGGTAATGCGTATAATTTAGCTATTTTTGGACTTGTTACATTGAAAATATATTTTAATTTAGGTTCTTCTAACAAATTTATTATTTCTTTTGTGACATCTTTTACATGTTCAATCATTGCTGCGGGGGTTTCTGGGGTTTCTGGGGTTTTCGTTTTTCTAAATGATTTCAACATATGGTGCTTCTTCTATCGTTTGCAATACTCTTTCATCATATGTTTTTTTTATCTAAAATTACTATTGTGTTTCCTTTATCAGCTTTTGTAAAACTACTACTACTACATATGTATTGAAATTAAATAAAATTTATGTGCTTGTTAGGAATTAATGGTACAAAAAATTAAAGTAAATTTATTGTTTTTTTATTCGTTTTACTTCTTATACCCATGAATTTTAAATAATTAAATCTTATATATTAATACGCTAACTTTGTACTTTGTACAGCCTAAGGCTTTTTTATTCGAATTTTCACTCATTCCAAATTTTCACTACTAACTTATATTAGTGTAACCTAGATCTTTTTGGGATTTTTCGGATCATAAATAAAAAAGTTATAGACGAATTATAATGTATTTTTGAATTCAACTGCCTCCCCCCAAATCAAATCAAATGGATCAAATGGAATCGTCCAAATCTTTTCTTTGTTTAAAGTATATTATATTTTCTTTTCAGTTTAAGCATTGATCTAGGAGAGTATGGACGCTATTTTTCTTTGTTGTTTTATCTTATATATTACTACGTTGAATATTTAGTTAGATATATATTGTTTGTGAATGAAGGAGGATAACAAATTGATTATTGATTGTTGTGTTTTTTTTCAGCGACAATTTTGTGATGTGTGTGTTTGGTATGATAGTTTGAGATCGTAAATTTGATTGTTAGAATTTTTAATATATATTGTTTGTGAATGAAAGAGGATAAAAAATTGATTATTGATTGTTGTTTTTTTTTTCAGCGACAATTTTGTGATGTGTGTGTTTGGTATGATAGTTTGAGATCGTAAACTTGATTGTTAGAACTTTTAATATATATTGTTTGTGAATGAAAGAGGATAAAAAATTGATTATTGATGGTTGTGTTTTTTTATCAGCGACAATTTTGTAATGTGTGTGTTTGGTATGATAGTTTGAGATCGTAAATTTGATTGTTAGAATTTTTAATATAGATTGTTTGTTAATGAAAGAGGATCACAAATTAATTAATGATTGTTGTATTTTTTTTTCAGCCACAATTTTGTGATGTGTGTGTTTGGTATGATAGTTTGAGATCGTAAATTTGATTGTTAGAATTTTAAATATATATTGTTTGTGAATGAAAGAGGATTAAAAATTGATTATCGATTGTTGTATTTTTTTTCAGCGACAATTTTGTAATGTGTGTGTTTGGTATGATAGTTTGAGATCGTAAATTTGATTGTTAGAATTTTTAATATATATTGTTTGTGAATGAAAAAGGATAAAAAATTGATTATTGGTTGTTGTATTTTTTTTCAGCGACAATTTTGTGATGTGTGTGTTTGGTATGATAGTTTGAGATCGTAAATTTGATTGTTAGAATTTTTAATATATATTGTTTGTGAATGAAAGAGGATAAAAAATTGATTATTGATTGTTGTATTTTTTTTCAGCGACAATTTTGTGATGTGTGTGTTTGGTATGATAGTGAGAGATCGTAAATTTGATTGTTAGAATTTTTAATATATATTGTTTGTGAATGAAAGAGGATAACAAATTGATTATTGATTGTTGTACTTTTTTTTCAGCGACACTTTTGTAATGTGTGTATGGTATGATTGGTATGATAGTTTGAGATCGTAAATTTGATTGTTAGAATTTTTAATATATATTGTTTGTGAATGAAAAAGGATAAAAATTTGATTCTTGATTGTTGTTTTTTTTTTTCAGCAACAATTTTGTGATGTGTGTGTTTGGTATGATAGTTTGAGATCGCTAATTTGATTGTTAGAATTTTTAATATATATTGTTTGTGAATGAAAGAGGATAAAAAATTGATTATTGATTGTTGTATTTTTTTTTCAGCGACACTTTTGTGATGTGTGTGTTTGGTATGATAGTTTGAGATCGTAAATTTGATTGTTAGAATTTTTAATATATATTGTTTGTTAATGAAAGAGGATCACAAATTAATTAATGATTGTTGTATTTTTTTTTCAGCCACAATTTTGTGATGTGTGTGTTTGGTATGATAGTTTGAGATCGTAAATTTGATTGTTAGAATTTTAAATATATATTGTTTGTGAATGAAAGAGGATTAAAAATTGATTATCGATTGTTGTATTTTTTTTTCAGCGACAATTTTGTAATGTGTGTGTTTGGTATGATAGTTTGAGATCGTAAATTTGATTGTTAGAATTTTTAATATATATTGTTTGTGAATGAAAAAGGATAAAAAATTGATTATTGGTTGTTGTATTTTTTTTCAGCGACAATTTTGTGATGTGTGTGTTTGGTATGATAGTTTGAGATCGTAAATTTGATTGTTAGAATTTTTAATATATATTGTTTGTGAATGAAAGAGGATAAAAAATTGATTATGGATTGTTGTACTTTTTTTCCAGCGACACTTTTGTAATGTGTGTATGGTATGATTGGTATGATAGTTTGAGATCGTAAATTTGATTGTTAGAATTTTTAATATATATTGTTTGTGAATGAAAAAGGATAAAAATTTGATTCTTGATTGTTGTTTTTTTTTTTCAGCAACAATTTTGTGATGTGTGTGTTTGGTATGATAGTTTGAGATCGCTAATTTGATTGTTAGAATTTTTAATATATATTGTTTGTGAATGAAAGAGGATAAAAAATTGATTAATGATTGTTGTATTTTTTTTTCAGCGACACTTTTGTGATGTGTGTGTTTGGTATGATAGTTTGAGATCGTAAATTTGATTGTTAGAATTTTTAATATATATTGTTTGTGAATGAAAGAGAATAAAATATTGATTATTGATTGTTGTTTTTTTTTCTCAGCGACAATTTTGTGATGTGTGTGTTTGGTATGATAGTTTGAGATCGTAAATTTGATTGTTAGAATTTTTAATATATATTGTTTGTGAATGAAAGAGGATAAAAATTGATTTTTGATTGTTGTATTTTTTTTTCAGCGACAATTTTGTAATGTGTGTGTTTGGTATGATAGTTTGAGATCGTAAATTTGATTGTTAGAATTTTTAATATATATTGTTTGTGAATGAAACAGGATAAAAAATTGATTATTGATTGTTGTGTTTTTTTTTCAGCGACAATTTTGTGATGTGTGTGTTTGGTATGATAGTTTGAGATCGTAAATTTGATTGTTAGAATTTTTAATATATACTAGGAGGGCCCGGCGTGCTTCGCTGCGCTTATAAATAAAGTTTTTGGGTAGACATTTTGTTGACGTAGAAGCAATGAGTTCAAAAAGTGGTAATAAGAAATGCTAGCATATAATTTTTAATTTTTCTTTTTAAATATATGAATGAAAAATAATCAGAACTCTAGCTGATCAGTTCGGATATATGAAAAATTAGCGATCAAATAAGTTAGAGATCAAATAAGCTTACTTGAAAACTTATTTGATCGCTAATTTTTCATATATCCAAACTGATCAGCTAGAGTTCTGATTATTTTTCATTCATATATTTAAAAAGAAAAATTAAAAATTATATGCTAGCATTTCTCATTACCACTTTTTGAAATCATTGCTTCTACGTCAACAAAATGTCTACGCAAAAACTTTATTTATAAGCGTAGCGAAGCACGCCGGGCCCTCCTAGTTTAAATAAATACATGTTACTCTGTCGGAAAGAAAAAACGCTATACTGGGTGCGTGCTTAATAAATTTTATTCTCTCGCCAATTCGCAAAAGTTGTAAACTTTTGCTCAAAAAATAAAATATATCATCAAACCACTGTATAATGATATATTTTATTTTTCGAGCAAAATTTTACAAATTTGGCAATTTGCGAGAGCATAAAATTCAATAAAATACTAATATTTTATTTCGAAGCAATTGCGTAACAGAATAAAATTAACAGAATTTATCTTATTCTACTAAAACTAATGATGAAAAACGTGTTCTAGACAGAGTTGTGAAAACTTGACCAATTTTGACTTTCCTGAAACTTGGCATTAAGTAGTATGGACATAATAAAAAATAAAACCTATTTTAAAATTTTTTTAAAGTGCATAGTTTGAGCATAGGGGACACCCCAACTTGCATGAAAAATGAAAATTGTGCCAATCCGATGTAACGTTGAAATTAAATTGCTCAAGAACGGCTATACCGATTTCATCAAACTTTTTTTTGTTTGATAGATGATTAGTTAGTCGTTTGAAAAAAAATTAATTTATTGTTTTTATAATTAATGTTTAAATAAAAATATTAAAAAAACTTTTTTAAAGATGGCGCTAGGGTTGAAGATCAATTGGAACTCAATTAATTTTTTTTCTGAAAACAGTTCTATCCTTACTCTAAAATATACTAAATTTGCAACGAGGCGTTAATTCTTGTTCTTGAGATATTTAATTTTAAAGATTTTTAGTTAGACTAAAATTCGAATTTTTCTTCATTTTTTCAAACAACTTCCATTAACAAAAAATTTTAAAATCACTTAAATTTTAACTTTTTTTTTTTAAATATAATTCTACCCTTACTTTAAAATATATCAAACTCATAAAGAGGCGTTAAATCGTGTTCTTGAGATATTTTATTTGAAAGATTTTTAGTCCGATTAATATTGTACATTACATGTAGTACATGTATTGTACATTATTTTCTCGAACTTCAGTGATTAAAATTTTTTGATGATAAAAATTGTTCGAAAAAATAATGAACAATTAGAATTTTAATCGGAGAAAAATCTTTAAAATTAAATATCTCAAGAACACGAATTAATGCCTCTTTGTTAATTTGATATATTTTAAAGTAAGGTTAGAATTATATTTTAAAAAAAAAGTTAAAATTTAATTGATTTTAAAATTTGTTGTTAATTGGAATTGGAAGTTGTTTGAAAAAATGAAAAAAAATTCGAATTTTAGTCGTACTAAAAATCTTTAAAATTGAATATCCCAAGAACAAAAATTAAAGCCACTGAGTTAATTTGATATATTTTAGAGTAGGGATAGAACTATTTTCAGAAAATAAATTAATTTAATTCCAATTGATCTTCAACCCTAGCGCCGTCTTTAAAAAAGTTTTTTATATATTTTTATTTAAAAATTAATTATAAAAACAATAAATTAATTTTTTTTCAAACGACTAACTAATCATCTATCAAAAAAAAAAAGTTTGATGAACATGGTGAAGCCGCTCTTGAGCAATTTAATTTCAAAGATACATCGGATTGGCAGAATTTTCGCTCAAACTATGCACTTTAAAAACATTTTAAAATAAGGTGTGTGTTTTTATTTTATCCATACTACTTATATGCCAAGTTTCAGGAAAATCAAAAATGGTCAAGTTCAAATCTCGACTTTTTCACCTGCGTAGATCACGTTTTTCATCTGAAGCACACTATTATGGTTGTAAAAAAATAAAATAGAAACCTATTTTTGTAGTTCCGGACGGCTAATTTTTTGTTTTCAAATACTCACTCATTTAAATTTTGCTTCAAATGTGATGCTTTTCTTCATATTAAAAATAAAAATAGATTATCTTTCTAAATGGTTTGTCCAATTATGCAAGTATTGTTACTAAAATAAATTAAAAGAATGACGAAAAAGTACTAATTTCCTTTTTCTGCATATGGAATAAAAGAAAAATTTACATCAACTCCAAAGCAGTAAAATAAAGAACTAAAAATTTTAATGTTACGAGTAAGAACGACATTAAAAATATATAGTGCAGATTTTGCTGTTTTTCGTGAGTGAAAATTTGTTTACGTAAACGTAAAACGTTTTCATCTCGTGTAGGAAATGCAATTTTTTCTACGATAGTAAATACGATAGTAAATAAATAAATATATAAACGATATTTATTATAAATTATTATATTGCAATTTGACAACTTAAGATTTAAAATTCATATTCTATTTTTTCATGGTTGCTTTGATATTAAACCTTTATAAAAGTTTGATATTAAACCAACAACAATTTGATATTTAGCGAAAATGATTTTACGCTAGTGGAAAAAAAACATTTTCACAAAAGATTAAGCAGTTATCGCAGTTTTAATTAGTAAAATATTATTCACATTTGCAGTTTTAATTTGTGAAATATTATTCAAAAATAATAATATACGCAGCGCCTATTGGAGTATATAAAATGGGTACAATACCAAGTTACAGCTATATAAAACGTAAATAAATGCAACGGACATTGTTTTCACCGTATATTGGCTGCATTTCATGGGAGAAAAAATGTAAACTTAATTTTTTTGGATAATTCTTTCAAAATAAATATTAACACAAGCTGCACCTGAGATTTGAATATTGGATAAAGTTTAAACCCCAGCCCATCTTTGGATGGGAAGGAGCCACTGCTAGTACGACCCGCATTGTATATAAGCATCACATATTGAGCAAGCAACAACAGCAAATGTTCGACAAAGTGGTGCAAAACTATTGCTGAAAGTGAAAAGGCTTAGGTTAGGCTACATGTCATACCAGCTTACAGAGAAACAGCGATATAATGTGTAATGTGTAAAAAATTTAACAGTGTGACCGAATTTGGAGTCGTCGTAGGAGCAGCAGAGGAGCACTAAATTTCTTCCATAAGAAAAACAAAGCTAGAGAAAAAGGACTTGTTGGACTCACGCAAGATATATGAGTTCGCCAGAAAGGACGCTCAACCTCAACAAATTATTATTATTATGTCTCAGCCACTTCGGTGATACTCAATACATCTCGTGCCTCAATTTAAAACGTGCCTCGAATTGGATTATATCTTGGCTCCATCTTCTGAGAGAAGCTGTTTTCACGGTGGTTCCTGGATGGCCATTGTAGACGTACTCTTTTCGGCAGTACAGTATACTCTTTCAAGAGATTTTGTGCTCCTCAGATTTTCTGTACTCCTTTCAGGATTTTTGTGCTCTTTTTACTCCTCAAAAATTATGGTTAGGATTTTACTAGCTTGTTCAATGATTAAAGTCCATATAAAAATAAACATGGTGGCTCACTTCATCGAGCAAGCAATAGCGTGTCATCATAAAAGAAAACTCCATATCTAAGATTGAAGAAGTTATTTGATGATTCAAAGCCAATAAATGTCAAATATTTGCTGTTCTTTGATTAGTGAATTAAGATGAAAAATCAAGACACCGAAGATGTGCACCCGCACAATTTAACTTTAAACTTAGATTGTTATAATGTATTGCGGTTTTTATATCCTTTTTGAAGTTCTCCTCAAGACTCTTCAGATAAGAATCAAAGTCATCATAGAAATTATGATTCATTTGGATCACGGACGATTGTTGGCAGGAAACTCTAAATGATATACGAGTTGTCCCACAGATATATATATTTTATAGATGGGTCAGGTGCGTCTTTCTGTCGTAGTACAGTCCCAGAAAATTAATAGAACTTTAACATTTAAGCTATTCGCTCTATCTCTTTTCTGTTAGTTCCTTTGGCTTCAAGAGCAATTCGGAACGTCGAGAATTAATTCGAAAATAAAACAACTTATTTAGATTCAAAATTAAGTCTGAGTTTTATTCAATCAATTCGTTCTATATATACCTAAAATATTTTACATAATTCATTTCCCCAATTACAAAATAAAAACAATTTCTTTATTTACTATAAATCTATTCTCCCACCAAATTTTGATAAAATTCATCGATTCTTATATACTTAAAATACTTAATAATATTTATGTATGAAAATTTGTTTATTCGTCAAAAGGAATAATTATTAAAAGAATATAAAACAATTAAAAGTGTAACATGATAACTTTTAGTATTATATTTTCTTCACACACTTTCTGAAATCGAATCTGACCCATATTATTATTTCGTTTATATGTTTTACATTTGTTATGGTCAGTTATAAAAATAATAAAAAACGATTTATGTTTTTTAATTTAGTTTCTACGTCATGTGTGAAATGTATTTGGCTTTTACTATCATGAGTAATGATTTATTATTGTGTTTATTGTTTTTTAGTTTTATGATTGTTTTTCATCAAAGTTTTATTTGCAGGTTAGTAGCTACATTTGAGATGTAGTACATCCCCCCACTTTCCTAAACAAAAATTTATTTTGTAAATCAAATGAATTTTTGCGCTAAATATACAATTTGAAACATTTTAATTTAATAAATGTTATTATAAATTTTTACATTTTAATTCGTATCAGATTTTTCTTAAATTCTATTTGGGAATGTTTTTCTTTAATCTATTTTTATGAATTTCTTTTATCATATTTCCTTTTCTTATCTTAACATTAGTTTCTTTAATATCTACGACCTCATAAGGTCCTGAATAAGGTGCATCTAATTTTTTGCGATCACTTGCTTTTAACCAAACTGAGTCTCCAACTTTAATGTCCAAAGGGTTTGCTCTTTGATCGTATATGACTTTACGCTTTAATTTGGCTAGATGTAGAAGTTCATTGGCTTTATTGTTTGCATGTTGCAAACGAAATCTCAATTCTTGAGCATAGTTCTCAAGATTATATACTGGTGCATTTGTTATGAATTTTTCGTCTGTTGGTAACGACGCTAGTTTACCAAAAATTAGTTCGTAAGGAGAATGACCCGTGTCAGTGTGTGGTGTTATATTATAACAAAATACAAAGTACGGAATCCAGTCTTCCCAATTGTAATCATGTGTAAATGAAAGTAAATACTCATTTAAAACTCTGTGATTCCTTTCGATGGAACCAAGTGTTTCATGATGGTATGGTGTTGAAGTTACATGATTAATTGAAAAAAATGAACATACATGTTTCATGATTTCATTTACGAATTCAGTGCCCATATCAGTCTTTAGAATTTTGAAATGTCCATATTTCAAAATGAACTTTTCTACTAGTGCTTTAGCTATAGTCTTTGCCTCTTTATTTTCTAGCGGAATTGCTTCGACATATTTTGTCAAGTCGCATTGGATTGTGAGTATATATCTGTTAGTACCTGTCGGTCTTAATGGACCTACTGTGTCCATTGAAATTATCTCAAAGCTAGTTTTAGGAGTTTCAGTAATGGTTAGTTTTTCTCTTATATTTCTAATTTGTTTGTTCCTAGCACATACTTCGCATCTATTAACATAATTCTTTACCAGTTTATTTAGATTCTTAAATGTATAACGTTGTTTAATTTTAGTAATCGTTCTTCTCACACCTGAGTGTCCTCCAGCGTGTGGTGTATTATGAAATTCTTTTATAATTTCTATCATTTTGTCACTATCATTAATCTTTAATGGAGCCTCATATATTAATATTCTTAGATCTGTTTGCTTATCATTTTTGTTCAATTCCGACTGCAGCTCGGTAAATATCTCTTTGAACTCATTTATTTTAACACGTGTAAATATTTCATCATCAGTTTTAAGCGCTAATTTAACTATATTTTCATCTTTCATTTTCCATATTAACTTTTCCAGCATAAAACCAAAGTCTATATGCGGATTTTCGCTAAATGTTACAATAACTTCATTTTTATCAATTGATATATCATTTTCATTTATATTATCCAAACTCTTATGTTTGGGCGC
Organism: Diogma glabrata; assembly: GCA_963693315.1. Classification (NCBI taxonomy): domain Eukaryota; kingdom Metazoa; phylum Arthropoda; class Insecta; order Diptera; family Cylindrotomidae; genus Diogma; species Diogma glabrata. The sequence continues at coordinate 301,906,394 of OY856187.1, read as the reverse complement.
TTTATTATTTATACTTCCTCTCGTTTTCTTTACATGCTTTTCCTGCACAAAACCATAGTTCATGTGCGGATTTTCGCTGTACAAAACATCAGTATTATTAAATTTATATTGCAAACTATTAATATTTATAAATCTTAAATTTTTTATATTCCTTACTTCAGAAATCGAAGTACAGTTCCATGTATAAGGTTGGCCACCCTCATTCATTTCTGTGTTTCTATCTCCCTCGATTCTTTTAATATCTTCTTTTCTTTTCATGGCTCTCGTGACTATATTTACTGTAGTAGTGGGTATCATTGCTTTCAATATTTCTGAGTCAATCTTAATTCTCGATAGTGCATCTGCATTTGTATTAATTTTTCCTTGTTTATACACTATTTCAAAGTCGTAGTCGGATAGATCTAATCTTATCCTTGTCAATTTCGATGATGGATTTTTGTGTGTAAACAGGCTCACTAATGGTCTGTGATCTGTTACAACTATAAATTTTCTTCCATAAATATATGGTCTGAAGAAATTTATTGCCCAATGGATTGCTAATAATTCCTTCTCAATTACCGGTTTGTTTATTTCATGCTTATTTAATGATTTACTTGCGTAAGATATTGGTAAATCTTTTCCAATTTCACCTTGTGAAAGTACAGCCCCTAATGCATAATTCGATGCATCAGTCGTCACTATAAATTTTTCTTCGAAGTTTGGGTATTTTAGAATTGGTGGATTAATTAATTTTTCTTTAAGCGTTGAGAATGCTTGTTTGCATTCGTTTGTCCATTCAAAAGTTACATTCTTCTTTCCTAAGTTGTTGAGTGGTTTCGCTATTTCTGCAAAGTTTGGTATAAATCTGCGGTAGTAATTGCAAAATGCAGTAAATCTTTTTGTTTCGTCAGCGTTAACTGGTGTTGGATAGTTCTTTATCACGTCATATTTTCTAGGATCTGTTCTTACTCCTTCATTTGTTATTAAATGACCTAGATATGTTACTTCAGTTTTCAAAAAGTTGCATTTCTTCGGATTTAGTTTAAGATTATACTCCCTTAATCTATTGAAAGTTTTGATTAAGTTCGTATTGTGATGTTTCAAACTACATCCGAATATTATGATGTCGTCAACGTAGAGAAATGCTTCTGTTTCTAGACCAGCTAGAGCTATAGTAAGCATTCTTTGGAAACTGTTGGTTGATATTTTTAATCCAAATGGTAACCTCTTAAAGTGATAATGTCCTTTGTTAGTTGAAAATGACGTTAACGGTCTTGATTCCTCTTCAAGTTCGATCTGGTGAAAGGAACTCGTTAAGTCTAGCGTTGAAAAATATTTCGCCCTTCCAAGATTGTCTAGGATATCGTCCAATCTTGTTAGTGGAAATTTATCATCGACGATCTTCTTATTCAGTTGTTTGAAATCTACCACCAATCTCCACTTGTCTTCTTTATCTAATTTTGTAAGCATTGGTAATTTATTCTCTTCATTATTTACATATGCAGATAGAGTGTAAGTATCGTAATCTATCTTGCAGTAGTTTTTATGTAGGAAATCCCTACCTAATATCCCATCTGTCTCTAATGGAAAATTTTCATCAATAAGATGAAATTCTTGTTCTACATCATCATTTTCTAATTTTAAGATTGCTCTAGTCGTTCCTAGTGAGAACGTTTCTTCACTAGTTACCCCTTTTATTCTACATCTATCATCATTAACATTGATGCTTTTATTAATTTTATTTATCTTCAGGAGAGATATATCTGCTCCTGTATCTATCAGAAATGTTCTGAAACCATCCGTTATACTTGTATGAATTTTTACGAAGTTAGTATTTGTGCTAGGATTTAAGTAATATATCTTTATACATTTACTACTGGGGAGTCGCTCGATAACTGGTTCTCGGTGACTCCTTCCCAGTTTTCCGCTTGAGCTAAATTTACTCTTCTACTATTATTATAATTATTATTATTCCCATTTCTATTAAAATTTGCATTTCTAGCATCATTGAATCTTTTATTCAAATTATTATTATTATTATTATTATTATTATTATTATTATTGGAATAATATCCATTATTAAAATTCTTATTGTTACTGGAATTATTTCCATTGTAACCGTATGCATTATTATTAAAATTTGTATTATTATTACTATTATTATAATTATTATAATTATTTCGATTCTTATTCTTCTGATAAGATCGATTAAAATTTTTCTTATGTTGATAGTTGTTGGCTTGATTTCTATAGTCATTTCTATAGTTCCGTGCATTGAAATGTAGCATTCGTGCTGTGTTCGATTGCTCATCTACTTCGGCAGCATATTGGATTGCTTCCTGAAGTGAATTAAGTCTCGCGGCATATACCATGTTTTTGATTGGTTCATTTAAACCAGTCTTGAATGCGTTTAGTCCCGTTTGTTCATTCAATTTAGTAATGATATCAGCATGTTTATCACCTTGCTCTGATATCTGTAATGCATTGAGTTCCGTTATCATACCTTCAATTTTGTTCCCAAATGATTCGGCAGATAAATTATTTTGACGCGCTTGAGTGATTTGTGTTTGAATATTCAAACAAGTCGTCCGTTTTTTGAAAATTTTATTAAATATTATTTTAAGTTCTTCAATGCTCTCGGGTTTTTTGATCGAAACTAATTTCGTCTTCGCGTTCAAAGTTAGTCTGGTGTCCCAGATAAATGCTATCAGTTTAATTTTTTCCTCATTATCTTTCAGCGTACTGCTCAGATGTTGTATCAAATTTAAAAATATTGGAAGATCATTAGATTTTCCATCGAAAGTCGGGATTATTTTTAACGTTTTCTCAATATCGAAGGATGCCATTTTTATTCTTGGTATCTCTTCTGTCTCTTGTAAATTTGATATTTCCTCAGTGTCTTGAAGTGAGCTCTCTAATAAGTCCTCAGAAAAAGTAGCTAATTTTTTCTTGAGTTCTTGATAAGCAGATTTAAATTTTCCTTGAAGTGGGAAAGGGTTACTGAATTCAAGGGTTTTTGAATCAAGTACTGTAATGAAAGTCTTTGATAGCTCTTTGAATTCTTGTTTAAGTGTACTTACTTTTGTACAAAGATTAAGGATATGCTCATGCGTATATGTCCTATTCGGGTTTTTCGTAAAATTGGAGTATAATCTTTCCAATTCACTGATTATCTCTTTTGCTTTTTGCACTGATTCCATCGACTAAAATCAAAAAATTTCATCATCAGAAACTGTCTATCTACCAAAATTATTTTCCAACAAAAACTATCTATCAACCAAAATTATATTCAAAACAAATTATTTCTCAACAAAATTATTTTTCAACAAAACAACTAAATTATCATATTTTTTTTTTTTGCATACGAAGAGAAAACAATTTACCAAACAAAAATGAAAAGGAAATTGAAATTATTAAAAAAAAAATTTTTTTTTAGACAGTAACTTTATTCACCTCTTTTTTTATATTATTCTTAAGATACATTTTTAACTTGTAGACTACGAATATTATTACTATTACTAAAATGGTGGTTACGGCAATAATTTCATATTTATTGATTTTCTCATCTACTGTATTTCCAGTGATGTTAGTTGCGGACCCGGCACCGTTCGTGACTATGATTTCTTCTTCTTTGGGTTTTTGATTATTATTACCCATATTCGTTTTAAATTAATTACAAACCGTAATCATAAAAATATGAAATTATTCTCGTTCAGAGAAATTTTCTATTAAATCTATTAATTAAAAAGGTTTAAATTCTAGTATAAAAGTTTTAAAATTATATATATCTTAAAATTTTTTCTTAAATTCTTAAAATTTATTTTTATTCCTCAAGCGTCTCTCTTTCTTCAATACCGCTCTTTTCTTCTTTATCTCTGCTGCTTTCTCCAAAAATGTTCTCCTTTCTTCTTCAGTGTTTGTCTTAATCCCCGCTAAACGATAATATTCTTTCAGCTCTCTTGCGAGTCTGGCACCTTCACCACCTCGTTCCTTTTTCAAATTTATTATTACTGGACTTTTGGCGCTTTGTTCTATATCGGACGGTGTCTTCTTTTTCTTTCTCCTATATTCTTCAATCGAAATTGGGATCTTCTTCTTTGCTTCTAATTGGTACTCTTCTCTGACTTTTTCCAGGTTTTTTATAGGTTCGGTCGCCATATAATGTATTGCGGTTTTTATATCCTTTTTGAAGTTCTCCTCAAGACTCTTCAGATAAGAATCAAAGTCATCATAGAAATTATGATTCATTTGGATCACGGACGATTGTTGGCAGGAAACTCTAAATGATATACGAGTTGTCCCACAGATATATATATTTTATAGATGGGTCAGGTGCGTCTTTCTGTCGTAGTACAGTCCCAGAAAATTAATAGAACTTTAACATTTAAGCTATTCGCTCTATCTCTTTTCTGTTAGTTCCTTTGGCTTCAAGAGCAATTCGGAACGTCGAGAATTAATTCGAAAATAAAACAACTTATTTAGATTCAAAATTAAGTCTGAGTTTTATTCAATCAATTCGTTCTATATATACCTAAAATATTTTACATAATTCATTTCCCCAATTACAAAATAAAAACAATTTCTTTATTTACTATAAATCTATTCTCCCACCAAATTTTGATAAAATTCATCGATTCTTATATACTTAAAATACTTAATAATATTTATGTATGAAAATTTGTTTATTCGTCAAAAGGAATAATTATTAAAAGAATATAAAACAATTAAAAGTGTAACATGATAACTTTTAGTATTATATTTTCTTCACACACTTTCTGAAATCGAATCTGACCCATATTATTATTTCGTTTATATGTTTTACATTTGTTATGGTCAGTTATAAAAATAATAAAAAACGATTTATGTTTTTTAATTTAGTTTCTACGTCATGTGTGAAATGTATTTGGCTTTTACTATCATGAGTAATGATTTATTATTGTGTTTATTGTTTTTTAGTTTTATGATTGTTTTTCATCAAAGTTTTATTTGCAGGTTAGTAGCTACATTTGAGATGTAGTACATTGTCGTTAAATTTGTAAACAAATTTCGAGCTACTCTGTGTCAGAACTAGTGAAATAACATAAAAAAACACGTATTAATTTTTTTACTAAAGTTTCCAGGAAGTTGGAAATGGTCGAGTTGATTCACCGAAAGAAAAAATCTTGGTTAATTCAAACATGTTGGATTGTCAATTGAACATTAAATGAAAATTGTGAAACTGAATACGTTTGTGATTGAATCAAACAACGCTCCGTATTTAAATCAACAATTCAGCATTTGTTGGTATAATTTTTTCATAAGTATCACGAACATATTTGATTTAAGCATGTTTGCAGTTAAATCAAATAAGAAAAACAGATTGGTTTATGGTTCGGTTCAACTATTTTTTAAAAAACTGGTTTGGCTTGGTACCGTTATCACCGTTATCACCGCCGTCAAGTGCATTGAATATACCAAAACCACCATCGCACATAGGCATTGAAAATTTTGTATGACATTTTTCAATTTAACATAATTTTATTCTTTAATAGTTTTTGCTTAGCTATTTTTAATTTAACTATATACTTAGGCTGTATTCTAAACGACGACTTATTTGAAACTTATTTATGTAGACTTACTTATTCACCGCCATTTTAAATAAGTATTTAAAAGCTATTCTAAATGATTTAGCTTTCTTATTTTGACAGCAACAAAAAGCAAATTCGAAAATAAATTTAATTAGAACGATTTATTTAATTTGATCAATTTAAGAGTTTACAAAACTTTTTTTTTTCATTTTAAATTACTACATTATTTTATTAGGGATCGAAAAAGAAATTTTATTGCTTAAAACCATTTTGTAAACAAACATAAAAATATTTGACACTGTCAAATCGAATTAGATTTTTCTATGAAAAAAAAATTTCAAATAAGTCACCTATGTAGGTTACTTATTCAAATAAGTAAGTCTCCACAAATAAGTTTCAAATAAGTTTTGGTTTAGAAAACAGCCTTATACCTCGGAATTAGGTCAACCTGAACAATTTAAAAAAAAGATTGAAGTGCTTTTGTTCTGCAGTATCTATATAAAAAATACATTTTTATTTGCCTACATATTTAAGTGTTACTTTATTACTTTGATTTGCGGCCTTAAAGTGTCACTTTTTAGCCAAATATTTTGTTGTCATAGTTACGTCCAAAAAAGTATAAACGTTTGTATTTGTTTAAATTTTATAAAAATAGAAATGTTTATCACAGGAACCTTTCAGTTCAAAATTTCATAATACAATCAAAATATTTGTTATATTTTGTTGTCATAGTTATACGATTGGTTTGAAAATATAAATAACAAATATTTTGGCCAAATGTTACTTCTTCAACATATTTTTATTTCAAAATTTATAAAATTTTAATTTTGATTTCGATAAACAATTTTTTTAAACATTTTGCTTGGGGCGAATAAAAAACAGTATGTGATGCACGAACGTAAGCTATTTTGGACTTAATGTGGTTTGGACTTAATCTTTGCTGGCACCTTGATTCGTAAACTCCACGTACGTTCAAAAGCCCTAGCTACACGTCCTTGCATCATAATGTACTATTATCCCTTTGTATTTTAAAAAGTTACTTTTGTTGGTGCTTCTGTAATTTAGTTCAAAATAGTTGAGCGTTGAGATCAGAATAAAATTATGTAGTCTTATAGCGAGTAGACTATCGATCTAAAAATTACATAAACTATTGATAGAAAACAAGTTTACCATATTCCGACTGCTATCACTTTTTTCCTATTAACATTTCATTTCTATTAAAATCTTAAGGCTATCGACAAAATTTTATAAGTACATCTAGCTGGAAGTTTTGTACTTAACGATTTCATAAAAAATTTCAGAATCGGTGATTCATCTAGAGTAAATTTGGTTGACGCCCTCTCATCGTGGCTGGTTAAAAATAAAAAATATGTGTCTCGCAAGGAATTTTCACGTATTGCCGAGAAAAAACAAGACCGTTTCGTTGAAGATAAGGTTGTTTATAATCAAATATAACATCAATTTAAAGGGTATTTTTTAACAACATTTCTATTTAAAGAATATACTTTGCTCCAAAACCGAAAGGAACAAAAGAATACCCATCGGGACGTCTTTTTTACAATACAAAAAGACGATACCAAAAAATAGGCATTGGGTTTGAAGAGGACTAGTCTATCAAGGAGCCAAGTTGTTCTAATTTCAATTCTGCAGAAGAAGCTGAACTTACTCTAGGTAAGATGTTTATATAAAATCAAAGCAATTCCATTACTACGTCCTCTGCTTAACTAGACTTTTCTTAGTGTAGTTTATAGAATTTGTATTTAGAACGTACTAATAATTTTAATGCACTACAAAAAATTTTATTATAATATTCTAGAAAACTGTTCGGCTGATATCAGATGGCTTCAAATACATAAGGAACCCAGGCATGAAGTTAAATCAAAGTGGCAAAAGACATACGAACTGCGACAAAGATATGTACGGTTATTAATGTTTCCGACTTCCGAATAACACTGGTATGTACTTTATTTTTCAATTTTTAATTCCGATATACATTGTCCTTTGAAATTATGTTATGAATTTGTAAATGTAAAAAATAAATGAGTTAAAATCAACAATAACATTACGATCATGATAGCCTAGAAAATAGTGATCAAATTTTGCTTAAACTGATTTTGCATAATTTAGTCTATTACTACAAGAATTTTTATTTTTCTATATAACTTCGGATTTTGAAAAGTTGTATCCAGGAAAGCAGAACAGCTTAATTGAGAAATTAATTACTTTAAAACCCTCATCATTCCCATTTTTAATGGTTTTCATGCTGTTATTAATTTTTTCAATTTTTTGCCTGTTTTTCAGGTATCAGCACGGGTCTATAAACTGAAGGTAAAAGATAAAAATCGTCAGGAACTACTTAGAGACCTAAACAAAAAAATATTTTCCAGAGGTAAATAGTGTTAATATTGCTTTATAAAGCGCGCATCAATTGATCAAAGCTTCTTTCTTTTACAAATTAGAACCAGAGAATGTTTTAGTAGTAAATTTACTACATGCACTTCTTCCGCCATCTGCAAAACAATCTATAGATATAGTACATTGACTATATAATACTATAGATACATCATATTTATTATGTGGTGTATAAATCAGATGGCCTTACTTGTATCAAATTGAAAGCATATGAATTTAAAATCTTTCTTGCGAATATAGTCAATGAATTTGATTTACTGTTTCTGTTGTTGTTTCGGTTGCTGTGTTTATTTCTGTAAATATCGCAGTTTTTTGAAGGGATTGAATATATTGAATATTTTGATCGAATCGAATCGAAACTAATCATTATATCAATTGGGTGTAATTAATTAATTAAACTAATAATGAGTGTGTTTTTTTTCTACATCGGAGAAATCGGAGCGATAAAATAAAATTTGTATCAGATATATCGTATAATTTTTTCCTCCGATAATTAACTGTCAGATATAAAATATATTCTTTGAGTTCTTTCCGCCAAAAAAAAAATTTATTAAATAAATAAATAAATTTTATTAAAAATTTATTTTTATTTGTTTTTAATTGAAACTCTACCTACAATTTTTTAAATTTATACTTCAAACGATGACTTCCAGTCGGTAAAAAAAATATCTGTAATATCTGTAAAAGTTTTTAGAGAAAATATATGAACTATTTGCATTATTCATATTGTCAAATTCATCTACTAAAAACTTACAAAACGACATATCTAAATTTAACTGTGTAAAAAATAAACAAGATTGTATTTATATATCGCATTTTTACCAGTGTAAAATAATGTTATTATTGTGTTCGCCTGTTATTATTCCATCTGTAGGCGAACACAATAATAACATTATTTTACACTGGTAAAAGTGCTATATATAAATACAATCTTGTTTATTTTTTACACAGTCAAATTTAGATATGTCGTTTTGTAAGTTTTTGGTAGATGAATTTGTAAATATTATCATTTATATTTACAAGCGTAGAAAAAAATAGCGTTTTCTACGCGTGGTAAAAACTTTTTTGCGTTCCTCAACTTATTTCACTCGACGCTATCGCGTCTCGTGGACAAACCGTTCAGTCACGCAAAAAGAGAGGTTTTCACCACTTGTATAAAAATCTACAATTTTTTTTCTATGCGAAAAGTCAATTCACTGGTGAAAAAGAATAACAAATTATAGTTGCTTTGGTTTTTCATATAATTTTACAAAGTATTTTAAACAACGTAACTATGATAAAATAGAATATGAATTTTGAATGTTTTGTTACAATGTTTTCATCTCTTGTAGGAAAATATACTATTTTCCTGCAAGAGATGAAAACATTGTTTTTTCGTGAGTAAACATTTGTTTACGAGACGCGCTAGCGTAGAGTGAGATGTTTACGAACGAAAAACGTTTTTATTTCGCGTATAGGAAATGTAATTTTTTCAATGATAGTATATACATAATCGATATTTACTATAAATTAGAAAATTAGAAATCGACAACATAACATTCAAAATTTATTTTCTATTTTGTCATGGTTGCGTTGTTTCAAAAACTTTGTAAAATTATATTGAAAACCATAGCAACTACAATTTGTTATTCTTTTTACATTAGTGGAAAAAGTACTCATTTTCAGGGAGCATTAAGCGTGATGAAAATAGACTTTTCATATGCTATCATAGAAAAACACAGTTTTCTTGTTTCTATAGGAATATGATTTTAACATGGAAATATTCTTTCAATTATTTATTGTAGTTTGAACACGAAATTGAGCACGCCGTTGCTGATTTAAGTAATAAAAAAAGCTACATTGTTTGAAATAACCACGTTCATATTAGACGCAAAATCAAACAAGCTTTGTAGTTGATTCTACCAACGTTTTTTTTCGGTGATTTGATTTTCATCAATTATAATTTCACGTTACGAAGAAATTGTGATTTTCTATGAATCTTTATGAATCTTTGTCTGTTATATACAAATAACGCCAAAACCAAACAACAAACCTGCCTTGAAACTTGTAATAATACCATAAAGAAAATACAACAACTGCGGTACGAATATTTTTCTTTCCCTTATTTTTATGTAGATTTATTTAGACTCAATAGATCATTATAAGTAACTACTATAAAGGAGGTAGTAAAAGGATATGAGGTATTATTAACATTAGCGTAAAAAAATAGACATAGATGGAAACCACACAAAGTCGTTTCCATCTATGTCTGATAAATATTTGTTTTTCATTTCAATTTGCAACTAAGAGAGATGCTAAGAAAGATAGAAATTCGAGTTAGAGTGGGAAGCACTATAAGAGAAGAAAAAAAAGTCCAAGCGGCACGTATATCCGCTAGAAATAGGTAGATTTCGGGACCAGACAGCTTTGTGTACAAATAGAATTGAATGTGTCAGATTATTTTAAATAAAAAATTTAAGTAGAATAGTCCAAGTCCAGAATAATCCGAAAAATTTATCAAACCAAACTAAATACATTAACCGAAACTACTTTATCAATGCGATTTCGGAACAGTTTTATTTAATTTGGTTAAAACTACTTTTAATAACATATTAAATCCACCAAAGAGCAAATAAACGTTCTCACAACGTCACAACGTCACACCTAAAACACCACCACACATAATTTTATAATCTAAAATTGTCAAACAACTTTTACACCTCAAATAATTCAGGTATCTACAATTTAGGAAGACTTTTGTAAATGTGTAATCAATATGCATATAAGAAAATATTCCTTAATTTAAAACAATAATGACTCAGCTTCGTTTTAAATTTTTTTTAAATTTATGCGAAAAAAAATAAAACTAAAAAAAAGAAAAACAAAAGATAATGTGTTTAATATTTTTATGTGACATTTTTATATTTTTATGGAAGTTGTTGTTGTAATTGAATGCATGGCCTTTAGGTATAGCGTTTAATGCTAATTACATTGAAACCTCTTGGGTTAGAAAGTTGAAAATCTCGGAGGTTATAGTTGAAAAGTTTATCTAAAAGTGCATATGAGTTTAAATTAACAGCCTTCTAACAGTCCTGGTGTCTCAACCTCTAGACTTGAACTATTTTTTTTTTAAATTTTGGAAAGATTTATGTTCTAGTTAACTTGCGTACAAATTTTCAAAAGCGAGATTGGCCATTATCAGCAAAATCAAGGACAACAAAGTTTATTAAATTTTTAAAACAGCTGATTTTTCAGGAACAGGGAACGCCAAGGTCATCATTTGAAAAAAAATGATAGAAATATGTTCAAATATTCAATATTGATAAGTTTTATTAAAATATTATGATTCATACGGAAGTTATAATGCCCTAGATTATTCGACTTTTTTGGGTCTAGCCACTTAACCTGTACCCGGATATGGCCAGTTCGCGAACTTGTCCAAGATATTTTTTGCCGCAACGTATACAGAAAAAATTTTTGTTGTAAGTCAAGAAATGCGATCGTGAGAGTGCCGGTAAATTCCGTTATAGCTCATATCGTTATATATATATATATATATATATATATATATATATATATATATATATATATATATATATATATATATATACATTTATATAATATATATATATATATATATATATATATATATATATATATATATATATATATATATATATATATATATATATATATATATATATATATAAATTTTTTTTTTTGTTTTTTCGTCTCCGCTTATCATTCATAGTCGTTTGGCACCAAAATTTTTCCGAAATTCCGAGATGAAGCCCATTGCAATAGATAGATTTTTATATGAAATCTACCTAAAACTATGTATAATAATAATGATATAACAACGTTCCTTAAAGCTCCTTTTATATTTGTCGTTCCTTTTCTTTCTTCGATTAAGATTTTCAAACAAAACACAGTAATAAAAATTTTTCTTGCTGTCTCTCAGAAAAAAAAAAATAAACAGAAAAAGGTTATTATTATTGGGAAAGTCTTCGATGTCAGCACATTTTGAATTTAAGTTTCTACCAAAAGAAATCAAAAGCATTTGAAGTAATAATAATAATTTAAGAAATAATTTAATCTTCTTTTTTTTGCTTTCACTAGATTCTTGTTGCTACCACCTACTTTTTGTAATAAAATATATTTTATTACTATAAATTTGTTTCTTCTTCAATCAAGAGATGCTACGGCGAAATTATAAGAAAAATGAGAAATAAATAGATATAAATGTAACATAAAGAAAAAATATGGAAGGGGCTGAAATCTCAAGCTCTGAGATATCAAGACTTCAGTCTGGGTTAAGGATTTTGACAGTTGCTCGGGGGGCCCCGAAATAATGATCATTATCTTATCACACCTTTTATCTTATCACACCTTCAAATCTTTTCACACCTTTTATCCTATCTCACCTACCTCACTTTCACAAGTTTCATCATAATCACTTCATTATTGTAGGCTGTAGTATGCATAAAGGCAGTGGCAAAAATTAAAAAAAATTTCACAAGTTTCATCATAATCACTTCATTATTGTAGGCTGTAGTATGCATAAAGGCAGTGGCAAAAATTAAAAAAATTGCATAACAAAAAAATTGTTTACCGAAAGTGAAAAACCGGAAATTGGGATGCAGAACTATTAAGAACCATACTAAATGCTTATGTACCAAGTTTCATTCCATTCAATTATGTGGTACAGCTGTTATTGAGCTTTCAAAAAAACAGGTACCCGGGAGCCCCCACTTATTTTGTTCAACATCGCTCAAAAAGTGATCAGGTCCTTGCCATACATATTTGCATCTTTTTTAAAAGTGTTATCAAATTTAATGCACAAACGAATGTTGTCTGCTCCTAACAAACATTAAAAACAGAGTAAAAAAACCATCTGTTATATGGTGAACCCCCAACCCTTTATCCAATATAACCCAAAAGCTAACGGAATATTTTTATTTTGATTGAAAGTTTTTACTTGCTTAATGAAAATCGATTTGAAAATGTAGACTGCAGTAGGAATAACCACTTCAAAAAAAATTTTTTATCCGGAAGTGACAAACCGGAAGTTGGTATGCAGTAATATTGGAAACAATACTAAAACCTTATATACCATATCTCAATAAGATTGAAAGTAGTATTAGAGGCTTTATCAAAAGTAAATCGAGTATATGGAAAACGTTAATGTCATCCACCCGCACAATTTTTTGACAACATTATCGACTAGAAACATATGAAATTTCGTCCTATCCAGCTCCAACTACTCTCAATTAATAGGAACAGTTGGAAAATATCTGGTTGTTGCGATTAAATGTTGTTTTTTTACAAAAGGTGTAATTAATGAACAGAAGAACTTTGTTCACTGGTGACTAATAGGAACAACTCGAAAACGTTAGCTTATTGCAGACCAAATTAAGGTTTTCTAAAACAAATAATAGCTTGTAAAAAAAGAATTTACGCTAAATGAAGAAGTTTTCTAAGAAGTTTTTTGGAATAATTGTAACAGTTGGGTTGGAAAAATATCAGGTCGGTTCATATTAAATTTCGTTTTTCAGAAAAATTGTTAGTATTGAAAACTCGCAACTCGAAACTCTTGATAACTCTAAACTCGAAAAGTAACAGGATAGGTTTTGTGAAAAGATTTCTGGACTAATAAGAACAGATGGGTTGGAAAACATCAGGTATTGTCATATCAAATGTGGAGTTTTGCAATAGTTGTAATTAGCAAATAAAAGCATTTACGCTCAAAGAAACGGTTTTCTGGACCAGTAGGAGCAGTTGGTTTCTAAAATATGAGCTGATGTCTGTTGTAATTATTAGAAAGGTGCATTTACCATAACGAAAAAGTTTTCTGAACATTTTTCTGTACTAATAAAATTCTTAGGTATTGTATTGGTAGATAAAATCTCATATTAAGGACTAATGTTAAGATAGAGTCTTGGACAGTATTTCAAACACAATAGAAATTTATTTTGTTTTTACGACTTTTCCTATTATACCTGTTCTGTAGACAAATATTCGTTTAATCTAAATAATAACCCTTCAGAACTATGTAAACGATATTTCTTTTAATTAATTTTCCTATATAGTATATGTCTTGTATGGTTTACACTTCATATATAATTCAGATACAAATTTCCTAGGTTTTCTTTCTAAAAAATATTTTTATCTATATAACAGTTATAAACGTACTTTTTTGTTTATTCTTTTAAAATAATTTAATATTCAATAAAAAATAAACTTGCATCATATCTCATCTATCTGTTGCAAAACAAAATATGTTTATTTTGTATGAATTATTATTTTTTACTGTTTGTTTATGTTTTCACTGTTTTGATAAGAACTTCCATTTTTGGTTTCAGATTACAAAACATCTTTTCAGGTGAATTTCGTTTGATATAACATTGTTTTTTTGTATATGAAACTATTGTATATGAAACAGAATTTTAAATTTTTTATTGAAATTAAAAACGTTAAATAAGAAAATATGTAATGTTTTGTATATAAATAAAACATAAACTTACAGAAAAAGTATAATCCTCAAAACACTGTCTGCATGCTTTCAGATAAAGGAATAACTAATTATGCTGATAACAAAGAATATGAATTTGGGTTTGATAGTGTTTTATTTCGGTATTCAGAATGTACAATATGTATGCTATACACTCAATATTTAAAATTCTATTAGGTTGTAACATTAATTAATTTAATAAATGTTACAACAATTAATGTTACAATTGTTGTAACATTAATTAATTTAAACCTTTAAATATATAAGCACTGAAATCTCAGGATGTTTTAAAAACATATTTTTGAGGAAAAGGTTTCACAAGCTCGTGTAATTCCTGTCCTTTTTATTGGTCATACAGCTTCATAAAAGTTTAAAATGTCAATACACACTAGTAGAACCATTTACTATTGCTAATTTCAATAATTTTTTCCTAACCGTCCGTATGAAATACTGGCAGAAAGCGCAAACACAATGCCATGAGCGTAATTATTTTCAACGAAATACAACGAAATAATTACATTTAGAATTCAAATTAAATATATTTGAAGTTCTAAGATCTTTCTTAAAACCTTCTACCAATATGTCTAAAATAAAGTATGGTTTAATATAACAAAGCAAAAACGGTTAATAGTTATATGTAGTTGATTTTTTTTGTTTTTAGCGTAAATTAAACCATTTAATATTTGATAACCTATCACAATATTAAATCAATGGATTTTAGAAGATAATTTTATTACAATTCACTTAAATAACTTATTTCTTCTAGCTATGACAACATAGTGATCGATATTAATTATTTTATATACACATATTTTTTGCCTTCGCATAGACAATTTTATAGTATTGCAAACTCAATAGTATTACAAAATTGAACCCACATTACCCGTACATATTGTCCTTTTTTAATCATATTTAATTCTAAATACTGAAAATAAATGTCCTTCCTAATTCCATTTGGTTTTCTTTATCTTGCAACATAAAAGTCAATTTTAATAACTTTAATTGGACAATTAATTTAAAACTGTAAAGGGTAGTCTTTTGTTTATATGTCGTAAAATATGAAGGGTTGCTTTTATTAAAGAGATTATGTTGTTGTAACCAAAACAATAGAAAATGGGATTAAAACCAAAAATTTCAACACTATTCGTATTTTACGATTTGAAATTTAGATAATTTAAGTATGGTATTGTGAGAGAGTTGTTGAGGAAAATTTATTTGAAAATATTAATTCATGGTTATGAATTATGATAACTATTTTCCGTTTTATTAGTGTGTCACCAACGATTTTTATATGCATTCTTTTTAAAGAAATTAGTTAATTGTATAATATTTTTTTTTTAATTTTCAAACAAAGTAATTCAAATGTTAAATAGGAAAGTTTGTTCTAAACCGATAGCTTTCTAGATTTTAACTTAAATAACTAAATTTAAACTTAAGAACTTAAACAAAAATGATTCACTTATGTATAGCTATGGAGAAAGATTTTTATTCGAACTAAGCATGTCAAAGTATTTTCTTTACTAAAAACGAATTTGTGGCAATAATTTTCCATATTATGGAGGTTTAACTCCTGCTTTTTTGAATAAAAAAGAAAAGTTGCCTGGAAAAACGGATTGTAAAAAAATTTATAAAAATATTTAGTCATTCGTTTTTTCATTAATATTAAGATTTATATTGTTTTTTCCTAATCACTCCATTTCATTGAGTTTCAATTTTAATTACATTTTATAATTGTGCCCATAATTATGAAAGTGGTCTAAGTCAAAATTTGAACAAAATGAGTTTATCCGTTATATCGCATCAAATTGCTTCAAACTAAATTAGTCTAATGTAATTTGTGCGATATTGTAAAAAAACCCGTTATAGAATACTTTTTATTTCAACAAAAATGTAATTCATCTAGAGTTAGTTATGATAGTAATCTAAGGCAAAATTTGAAGATAAAAAAACAAAAAAGTCGAACAAAATGTCAAAAATAATTGCCAAAACGTTGTGTTGCAAAGTTTTTATAACGTCGGACCATAACCCCATAAAAATGAGCTGTCCCTCCTAAATGTCAAAATTGCTCTTTTTTAAGTGAAAGTTAATGGTGACAAAATAATAAGTTGGGAAAATAATTAATAAATAACGTTAGAATTTCGAAGTTTGCTTTTGCGTTAAGTCATTTATACATCGTTCAGTTAATTATGTAAATGGTCTAAGTCTATTCAAAGTTCAAACTGTAAAAAGCATATTTCGGAATGAGATTTATACAAAATTCCACCTGCATAATAAACTTTCATTATTGAAGACTAACAAAGCCCTAAAATAAAATTTTTCATAATAGAGAAATTTTTTTTAATTTAATCATTTGCAAACCTTTAAATATCTCAAAACAAGAAATATATGACTAAGACCACTTTCATAATTATGGGCACAATTAATAACAAGACCGAGCCATACATAAATAGTTTTAACATGTAAAAGTTATTTATGATTTAATTTTGTGTTCAATTTTAAAGTTTAAAATTATTATTTTCCTAAATAAATTGATGTGGAATATACTGTTTATTTAAAACAAGATTTCGTGATATATAATTAACTACAGAACGATACTGTTTAAATCTGATGATATTTGATAATCTACAATCATCAAGGAGGAAAATTATTAAACTGGGAAGCTACATTCTATCAAAAGGAAATTTATTTAATTCATGCTGTAAAGACATCTGAGTCGAAAAATAACTGTCTCAAACTTTAAGAATTTCATACATCTATCAAAATTAATTGATTTTGATTGGATTTAATATTTGGCAGAAGTTTAACAAGATTCTCGCAAACTATTCATCATTTTCGTCTATAGAAGTATTAAATCATCAACGCCACAACTAACAAAATTTAAACATCTATTTAACAACGCCACTGGAGCAGGTAGTTAAACTACATTAATCGGACAACGTACCTGGATCATCTCTTTTATCAACTCTAGCTGCCAAAAATTCACAAAAATAATGATAATAAAATTTATTCATTCTCTGAATGTCACAATATCAGTCAAAATTTTTACATTTCTTACAAAATGTTAAAGAAAAAGTTCATCATTTTTTTTGGCAAACATTCAATTTAACATATCCATCCCCCAACATAAAAACGTATATAATTCACATTCCTGTCATGCTTTCCTGTTTGGAAAAATATTTGAACAGGTGAAACGAATTGGAATGACATTTATTTGTACACAATGGGAAAAAAATCAGTTAAGAAAAACAAATTTATTATGACAAACTGGTGGGCCAACAAAAAACGAAAATTTTCTTTTTATATTATAAGATAACAGATTTCTAATAATATTCTTCAAGAAAATAAATTTAAAGAAGTTATTTATTTAGTTATTTATTGTATAGTCAAAAAATAACCGGATATATAAAGTAAACAATAAATGTTTGTTTTTCCTTTTAAGTGATTTTTTCCTTGTTCAAGTAGACAGATATAGGGAATATCAGTATTACAAATAGCCATAATATCTAAACGCCAAAAGATTCTAACAATTTAAAGTTTTTACGTCTCATTAAGACGACAATTAAACAAAATGATTATTAATTCATTGGACGAAATAATATAAAATTGTTTTTATTCGTTGTAGTCCAAAAAAATGTTTTAATTTCTTATAAATT
This sequence comes from Diogma glabrata, assembly GCA_963693315.1. NCBI lineage: Eukaryota > Metazoa > Arthropoda > Insecta > Diptera > Cylindrotomidae > Diogma > Diogma glabrata. Next base: position 301,888,293 of record OY856187.1, on the reverse strand, counting down.
ATTCATTTTTATTTTATTGTGACGACGCGTTTCTGCTTTACTCCAAAGCTATCTTCAGGTCCAACAAAATAAAATACTAACATAACAAAAAATAACAAAAAATGGAAAATTATATAATTTAAAAATATTTTGAAAAAAACTTACAAAAATGAAAACACTGTTTCAAAAAAGAAAAACTGAGAATGAAAATTCACATATATTTTTTAAAAAATTCTAAAAAAACCAACAAACAGACTGAAACTTTAACTTCTATCTTTTCAATTATAAAAATTAAACAAAAACTGATACAAACTGAAATTTAAATCAAAGCTAGGTAGGAATCAAATATTTAAATGAAAGATAAGTAAACGTTGTCAAAATAGGTGTGATCCGATTGTATATTCATATTATTTTGGAATTTTTTAATATAAATAGCTTCAGAAATTTTGAATTTCAAATACTACCAAGCGCAAAATTTCTGAAGCTATTTATATTAAAAAATTCCAAAATAATATGAATATACAATCGGATCACACCTATTTTGACAACGTTTACTTATCTTTCATTTAAATATTTGATTCCTACCTAGCTTTGATTTAAATTTCAGTTTGTATCAGTTTTTGTTCAATTTTTATAATTGAAAAGATAGAAGTTAAAGTTTCAGTCTGTTTGTTGGTTTTTTTAGAATTTTTTAAAAAATATATGTGAATTTTCATTCTCAGTTTTTCTTTTTTGAAACAGTGTTTTCATTTTTGTAAGTTTTTTTCAAAATATTTTTAAATTATATAATTTTCCATTTTTTGTTATTTTTTGTTATGTTAGTATTTTATTTTGTTGGACCTGAAGATAGCTTTGGAGTAAAGCAGAAACGCGTCGTCACAATAAAATAAAAATGAATAATTTATAAGAAATTAAAACATTTTTTTGGACTACAACGAATAAAAACAATTTTAAATTAAACAAAACATGGAAAATTGTCAATTCAATAAAGTTGTATCTGCCAAAGTTTAAAAACAAAACTAAGATGTTTGTTTTTGTTTTTAAAAATTTGACAGCTACATTTGGTCTCGTCGTTTTTGAAGTGTTGAAGACCCGGGTAGGAGCTACCAATATTTAACAACTACCCAAACTCGGGTCTGTTTTGGCGAACCAAGAATTGGCTAGTTAACTTCGGTTTCAGTCCGTTTAGAATATAACATGTTATTCACCTGCAGGCTATTGCATTGTAAACATGTGCAAGCCATATTATGTTTAACTTTATTGTTATATATGTTGCTCTTCCCACAGCCTCTTTTGTAGCTTTTAGTGAAATAATCTTTAAACTATTGGTTTAGTAGACCTGGTTCAAGTCTTATTGGCCAGACTTGGCCCCTTTCATATTTACCTGGCTTGGCCCCAGGACATCAGTCAAAACCTGGTTCTAGCTTGAGGTGTTTGAAAATTTTAAGCCTGTTCCAAACTCCAAAAACTGTGGTGCGGGCTTGCTTTAAGTTTGGTCCTTTAGCTTATTCTTACCCGGAAAATAGTATAGTAAAGAAACCGTTCAGCATCTGATGAGCTAGTATCAATTAATCACAGTTGTATAAGAATGGTTGTGAGAGTCATTAGTCATTACTGGTCACGGTCTTATAGAGAAACCAGCCACCGTTGCCATTAGAGAAATAAAAAATGGTGTTTTTGAAAACAACTGTCAGCAGCGGGCACATCCATTAGCTGTCGTATTTCAACATTTAAATGTTTGCAAAGATGCATAGTGTGTTTAATTGCATATTTTTGTATATTTCATCATTCACTAACTCTATCTTTAGGTCTTCTTTGGGTCTTCGTTTCTAATACACCACGTTTCTGATGCATTAACACTTCGACGCTTGGATAATTTTCGGGTTCGTTTTCTAATATCTTAGTACAGCCCTATAGTTGGATACCGTACGTCCACGCTGACTTCAATATATGACGATACACAAGCAGTTTGTTTTGCATAGGCAGTACTTAGTTTATTTTAAGTAACCAGTACATCTTTCTAAATTTAAAATTCTCTCTAAATTCTAGAGGATTTTGTTTCATTCAGCTTAATTCACCAACTTCTTGTCGAATTATGGATATTAGTAGGGCATTGCAGTTTGCTAGTTGTTTCTTTTACATTATTTGCAGTGGTAAAAGGTGCAGTATCATCTGCAAAGGTTGCAATGCAATAGTTGTTTTGCTTAATCTAGGCAAGTCTCTTGTATACAGCAGGACAGTACCGGTCCTAGGACACTACCCTACAGAACTCCTGAATCAATCTTTTTCAATGTGGAATAACTATCATCATATTTGATTCTAAAGTGGCGGTCATTCAAATAAAAGCTCAAAATACCATAAATTGTTTGGACAAATCCCTATGCATTTGAAACTTTAAGCCACAATGCCTAACTTTATCAAAAAGTTGAGCGACATCAATAAAAACTGTGGAGCATACCCCTTTGGCTCTAATCGTTTCTTGAATAATGTTAGTGATCCTATGCTTATTCGATGGTTCGATGGTAGAGTGTTTTTTTCTGAAACCAAACCGATTCGAAGATATGAGGTTTCTACTTTCTATTACTGGCTTAAGTTTTTCAAAAAGCTTTGATATCGTTGTTAGTAATGATATCTGTCTAAATACCAGTATTTGTCATTTGGTTCTTCTGCTACTCTCTATTGCATCGGTACATATTTTAATCGGAATGCTGCATTAATGATACGAAGTTTTTTGCACAAACCTTTATCAGGTAGCATTTTAATACCTTCACAAGTGATTAAATCGTAGCCTATTTTGGAACCAAACTGGTACGCATTTCTTCTTTTAGTTCATGTAATGTAACATATGATATTTCTTGTTTATATCAGTTTTGTTCGCTCTCGTTATATTTTTGTCTTCTGTTAGTCAATCAAATAACTTGAAAGTTTCTTCTATAGTAACTCTGCAAATAGATCTGGTTTTTCTTAGGCACTTCTGGCCCATGTTTCATCATCCTGTTCTACAAATCTTTTAAGTCCTTTTGATGTTTTGTTTTCCAAAATAAACACTAAGAAATATTTTGGATTTTTGAGATCAATTAAACTCAAGTAAGTAAAGAAGTAATTGGAATATTTTAAATTCAAAGGTATGGTTTGAAGTTTCTCAGAAAAAAACTACAATTCACATTTTACGTGTTTCGGATCGGATTCGAACCTACCCTCGTCAGTGCCCGGCTCGAATCTTTGGGCAGACACGCTATCGATTACGCCGTTGAGGCGATGACAATTTCAAAGTTGAAACTTCTTCATCACTTAATTATTTTTTACTTAAGTTGAATTTTTCCACTGTCATTAGACTCCATATTATGGAAATGCTTTTACATTATATGGGATTTTTTGCATTAAATTTCTAGACAATACTTTGTGTGAATTCATAGAATGGGGAACATTTCTATTCTAATTAACATCCTAAGTCACGATTGTATAGTCATTATTGATTGTTTCCAATCAATGTGAAATCAATGGCTGACACTTGGTCAATTTGTAGTTCTATATGTATTAACATTAGACTACATTAAAGGAATTTAAATTTATTTTGGATTTTTGAGATCAATTAAACTCAAGTAAGTAAAGAAGTAATTGGAATATTTTCAATTCAAAGGTATGGTTTGAAGTTTCTCAGAAAAAAACTACAATTCACATTTTACGTGTTTCGGATCGGATTCAAACCTACCCTCGTCAGTGCCTGGCTCGAATCTTTGGGCAGACACGCTATCGATTACGCCGTTGAGGCGATGACAATTTCAAAGTTGAAACTTCTTCATCACTTAATTATTTTTTACTTAAGTTGAATTTTTCCACTGTCATTAGACTCCATATTATGGAAATGCTTTTACATTATATGGGATTTTTTGAAATATCTTTCAATTGACTCTGGATATAAAAGCATCCAGAGTCAATTGAAAGATATTTCTTAATTGATTTATTTTTTGCTTCTATAATAGCTGTCTTTACTTGTATATGCACATAGATTATTTATGATAATTTTTTGTTTTGGATATCAACTTGTTTGCCAGATTTGACGTGCCTTGCGCTTTGGTTTTTTCAATTCTCTTTATTTCATGGGAAAGTTTGTGGTTAGATTGCGATAAAGATGCGGTGCTGGAGTACAAGTGGTTTCTACAAAGTGTACAGCAGTATTATTGTCCCACCCCGGTGTTTGCGAAGGAGACAAAAGCATAATTGGAAGATAGGAAAAGCAAATTATGTCACTGATTTGTGTTTTGAGTGACAGATGAAAAAAATATCTTATGAAAAAAATGTAGAAAACATAAAAATTCGAACATGTGTTGTCTGCTTAAGAATTATTAAATGTTTTTTGTTGGTAATTTTTGCATTTATTTTTTATTTATAATTTATATTTTTTCTGGTGTTTGTGTGGAATTTTGTATAAGTTTTTTGTTGTTGTTGAAATTTTTTGCGTGAATTAAGATTTTAAATTCTTTTAACAGATTGGTCTTGTTGATGTTGTTGGTTTAATCTGTAGTTTTTTATTATGTTTTAAAATCGAGGAAAAGAGGAAAATAGCTATAGTGATACAAGAAAAATATATTATTTCAACTTAATATTTTTAAAAAGAAATGAAAAAATATCGAACATGTGCTGTCTACTTAAGAATTATTAAATGTATTTTCTTAGTAATTTTTGCATACATTTTTTTGTGTGTTATGCGTCTTCGTTTTGCTGCAGGTGTTGTCTGCTTGACAAATTTTTAATGTTGTTTGATGGTAATTTTTTGAATTAATTTTTTGTATTAGTTTTTGTTGTTGAAATTTTTTGCGTAAATTAAGATTTTGAATTCTTTTAACAGATTGATCTTGTTCATGTTGTTAGTTTAATCTGTAGTTTTTTTATTATGTGTTAAAATCGAGGAAAATAGCTATGGTGATAAAAGAAATATATTTTATTTCAATCTAAATTTTTTTTTTGCATAGATAAAACACTTAGTGATTTAATTTTAATATTTTATTTTATTTCTATATGTATGGTTAAAAATATTTTGATAAAAATTCATTTTCTCATTCCGCTGCCGTAAGTTTTTTTTAATTATCAAAATATTTAAATACGAAGCAAAAACAAAAACACAAATCTTTTACGCAAAAATACTATATCATTGAAAACGACAATTACCACAAAATTTCAAACAAAAGAAAACAAAGATCATATGAAATCCAATTACAAAGCAACAACATAAACACAGAAATAGTTTACGCAAAAAATACAATATCATTGAAAACAATAAAAAAACTGAATCAACAAATACTACAAAATTTCAAACAAAGAACATATGAACTGAAATCCAACAACAAAAACTATTACACAAAAAAACGAATGGGACAATTTCAAAAACAACAAAAACTAATACAAAAACTAATCAAAATATTTGACATAGATTTTGTTTTTATCAAAATCTTTTCTACATTTTTTTCAACCATATATATAGAAATAAAATAAAATATTAAAATTAAATCACGACGTTTTTTGTCTTTGCAAAACAAAAATTAAATTGAAATAAAATATTTTTTTCTGTGACGGGAAAAAAGTTTAACATTTTACTTCTGCTGACAGGTGCAAAAATGCTACTTTTCATAAAATACTTTTTTCCCGGGGAAAAAAGTATGTACTTTTTTCCCGGATAGATAAAAATATATATATAAATACATATATACACATAAATGATGAATATTATGAATATTTATGAACATTTATGACTATTTTAATGTTAATGAAAAGTTATACCGTTTTCTTCTTGATGTTAATAACTGGTTTTGACAAATAAAATGAAACTTAATTTTAAGTTTTTATTCAAGAAAAATTCGTATGGTGTGGTGAATATACATATTGTAATATTTGTTTAATATTATTTTTTCAATAATTATATTAATATTTATCCAGTCACAGAAAAAAATAGTGTATTATACACAGGAAAAATTGTAGATTTTAGCTCTCGGTTTTTGTCTCTTGTTTGTGACAACACAACCTCGAGCTAAAATCTACTACTTTTTTCCCTTGTATAATAAATAACTATTTCTTTTATCACCATAGCTATTTTCCTCGATTTTAACGCATAATAAAAAGCTACAGATTAAACCAACAACATCATCAAGATCAATTTGATAAAAGAAATAACATAAAAACTACTAACAAAATACATTTAATAATTCTTAAGCAGACAGCACATTTTCGATTTTTTTTTCATTTCTGAAATAAAATAAAATATTAAAATTAAATCACTAAGTGTTTTATCTTTGCAAAAAAAATTTTAAATTGAAATAAAATATTTTTCTTGTATCACTATAACTATTTTCCTCTTTTCCTCGATTTTAAAACATAATAAAAAACTACAGATTAAACAAACAACATCAACAAGATCAATCTGTTAAAGGAATTCAAAATCTTAATTCACGCAAAAAATTTCAACAACAACAAAAAATTCCACACAAACACCACAAAAAATATAAATTATAAATAAAAAATAAATGCAAAAATTACAAACAAAAAACATTTACTAATTCTTAAGCAGACAACACATGTTCGAATTTTATTTTCCACATTTTTTTCATAAGATTTTTTTTTCATCTGTCACTCAAAACACAAACCAGTGACATAATTTACCTTTCCTATCTTCCAATTATGCTTTTTTCCCCTTCGCAAACAACGGGGTGGGACAATACTACTTACAGCTTCATTCAGCATTTCTAGCTCTATTTCTAGCTTTTCTGAATTTCTAATTGGTACTTGTAGATCTATTTTCTTTTCTATACACTCACGAAAAATATTTCAATTAGTGTTTTCAACTGTTAGCTTAGGAGCATATGTTCGCTTGAATATATTTTAACTGTCATTATTAGAGAAGAGTGATCTGATGACAACCTTTCATTATTTTCTATATCTATATGTAGTTTTTTGACATATTTCTTATAATAAAGAAGTCTATTAAATCAGGTAACTTACGTTAGCCAGTAGGTCGGTGAACCACCAGAATGAAAATCACTCTTTTTTTATTTGTCCTTCTTTGAACAGCTCTTTACCTTTTGTTGTGGTGATTTTTGATCCCCAGTATGTGTTTTTTGCGTATATTTTTATATAGGCGTTGGCTGGTACTTATTGTTACGAGTTAAACATATTCTTTTTAAGTGTGTCGCAGTTTCCAGAGTATATTAATAACTGCCCACATTCGTTATTAAATCTTCATTTGTTTCTACCATTACCTGATAGTCACCAGACCCTGGTCCTTTTCATTTGATGATTTATACCATATGTTTCATACTTCGTGAGGCTAAGTCAGACAGTCTGCCCTTGACGAGTCGGGCAACTTTTTTTCTGCCATTTTTCTCGATTTGATTTCCCGGATTATTGTAAAAAAGATAGCCATACTATTTACTATTGATTTAATTTTTGAATTAAAATTACAAAAATCAGGAAGACATATTTTGATAGTTTTAATTATACAGGAAAAATGCAATTTTTTGTTTTGATCGTATGATTGATTATTATTTATCCGTAACAATTAATATTCGTTAAAATTCAATATTAAGGATAATCAAAAAGTTCTTAGTGTTTAGGTGTTCATTAACCAAATTAAAATGTAAATCGATTTCATACAACTATTGCGTCTAGTAGATTTAAGGTATCTGGCTCCACAATGTTTTAATAATATTATTTACATGAGGCAATAAATAAATAATAGCTCGCCAAAATTCACACTTCTACTCGTTGGACTGAAAAAACACGGCTGAAAATTTATCAGACAATATAACACTTCAATATTACATTTTTTTTTTCAAAAGATTAGCGTTGTGGTAATTGATTTTCAGTACCCCGGTATTTTGGCATGTTTGGATCGTCGGACTCGACAATAGCAGACAAATTTTTGTTGGACAAGGTAACCTTCATTTGATAAAACAAATTTCCACCTTTAATGACAAAAAATTATTATAATACATATACAAGGTTGCAGGCAATCATTATGTTTCGGGCTTTTTTTCCGAGCTGAAAAGCGGTTGAGTCGAGAAAAATGGCAGAAGAAAAAGATGTCGGTATCGTCAAGGACAGCACCTCAAGAATTTTAAGAGAGTGGAAAACTCAAGAGATGCCTTCAGTCTGCACGTGATGGAAAATATTACAATAATTACACCATTATGGAAAGAATTAATAACTAGAATTTTAAATTCATTTTATTCCATTTCCATGATATCCAATCATCATTCCATTTCCTTGATATCCATTTTCATGATATCCATTTTCATGATATCCTATCGAAAAGTGCTAAAACAGTGCTAAAATGAGTCAAAAAATGCTAAAAAAAGTCTAACTAGTATATATTTAAAACATCATTTAAAAATAAATAACAAAATTTCAGATCAACTTAACTCAACATTCAATCATATTGGATTCTTAAATCTTGATTATATGATTTAAATCCCTAAACATGCTAATGTTTTCCCGATATGTTTGATTTATCCATATAAATTATTAAGTAGGTTATTATGGTGAGACTATTTTATGTAAACATTTTATGTTCGTGATAAATCAAAATTGACTAAACGAATTGTAATTCTTGAATACAATAAAAATTTCATGTATATTTTATTTTATTGAATGACAAATTGTTATATTATACATCAACTTTTTTGTTATGTGGAATCCTTTTTTTTAACGTTATCCATTCATTGATTTATCTCTGTGCATATGATAGCCGAAAATATTATTCATAGTTAAAATCGTTGAAATAAGTTGATATATTATAACAAAGGGTTGATTTAAACGCAAGTCATTACGAATGTTTAGTTTAGAAACCAAGTGGTGATAAACATAAAAGTGGGAGAAATCAAAACAACTTAATGAGTTGTAGAAAGATTATGTTTATGTTATAATCTAATTGTTTTGATTTTTACATATGGTTTTCGACTTTTAAAATCTTAATATTGGTCTTAAACAATATTCGCAATTTGGCGTAAAATGTTCCAAATATTTCCACATAACATCCATTTGAACAGATCTATGAGCGCCTTATAACCTTCCAGAGCGTTAACAAGTCGAATGTTTCTAAACAACAACTTTTTTCCTACTTTAATATAACTAAAGAAAACAAAATTTGTCCAAAAATAGATGGTATGGTGCACCTGCTGTAGTGGTATTATCATTTGTATTCAACGTTGGTTAGTTCGCCTCAATTAAAATGCATGTACGTGTTGTCTAATTTTGTTTTACTTTTTTCATGATTAATTTTTCTATAAGGTATAATTGAACCTTATCTTCGATTTTCATTTCGGTTCTACTTCTAAACTTAATTTACTTTCAAAAAAGTTTGTTTTTAGGTAACTATAATTCTTTTTTTAGAACAAAATTTTTCACAACCAAAGTATAGTTCTCTACTCAAAATAAAAATGTCTTCATTCATTCATTCCACAAAACGGTAATGCTATTATTTAATGGTAATGCTATTAATTATAAGTCACTAAAACTGAATGTACTCATTTGAATTGATTTGTGACTTCTACAAGCAAAAGAACCGTTACAAACTCTTATTTTTGATATTAAATCGCTCGAGAATCGAGCCGACGTTCATCTGATCATGGTTAATGACTAGCCATTGAACAAACTTGATCAGCGAAAAGATAACAATTTTTTATTGACGATCAACATCACAATGTGATTAACGATATGATTAACTGTGTCTATCAACTTGTAGTGTCTTTCTGTCTTACTAATGCTTTTCAAGCAACAGAAGACAGTAAAAGTTGATCGATCGCAAGATCCAAAAGATATAATATTGAATTCAATTTTTTAAGTTTTCTTTTTTTCAATTTTTGTATCGTTACTTTGAATTGGAACATCCCTCAATTCGATAAACGCACTACCCAAATTCCATTCTGGATTTGATCACTGATTAGTAAAAAAATGTCAAGTTTTATTAAGTACTCAACACCGTCATTGTTTTAGGGCAATAGGAAAACAATTCTGCAAACAATGTTCTGTAACAAGAATATTCAATAGCGTCAAAAACTCCAATACTTGATTGTAGAAATTTCCAGCGTCCAAAATAATTTTTCTTTTAAATAAAACTTTATTCACAATTAAAATTAGGCTTCTATTTATGCGGCTTTATATTCACGATACAGCGTTTTTTTACAGTTAATTCCACATAACATAATCGCATTCTACTTAAACTGTTTACACTCCCGCAGTCTAATTTAAACTAATTCTAATTGTACACAAGGAATACTTTAACTCCAATTCTGCTTAATTTATCTATATTTCTTTGATTTTTAAATAAAAAATTCAATTGCACCTTTTCTCATCACTCAGCCTGATTTTATTTAAATATTAATTCTTATTCAATTAATTATTTTTATTTTAATTTATCAATAATTCGAGGTAAATCTAAAATGTCCTCACAAAAAAAATCGAGAAATCCTTTTTAATATTTAATGTTTCGGCTTTGATCCTTTTTCTTGGAAACAATGTGACTTTGATTTTAGTTTTGAAATACATATTTCATGTATAGGGAAAAATGAGGTAAAATACAATTTTGTTTTGCATATCGTAGCGATTATATAGAATCGTAACAATATGTTTTCAAACTTTGCTTTGCACAGTTTAAAATGTTTAGAATGACCGAATAAAGTGAAAAAAAATTTACTGTTGAAGAAAAATATACCACTGTGTTTAATAATTACAATTTTAATATTTGGAGGTCTTTTTGAATAGATTCACAAAAAGCCAGCTGTGCATCAAAGTTTGTCATGGTACTATGTCAAACATTATTCTGGGGCTTTAAGTACTAGCTAGCAGACGGGACCGCAGGTGAGACACGTGCGGTGAGAATAAATGGTGCGGCTAATTTTTTTGATGAGAGCGAAGCTTCTCCAAACGCATCACATAAGCTCTACAAAAAATCAGTGCACCATGTCTTACTCTAGGATCATTTCTTAATTTATAGCTTATCTTAATTCAGACAGCAACCTTACCATGTCTTACTCTATTATAATTCCTGATTTATCAGCATTATCACGGTATAGATAAAAATCTCTAGCACTTAATTTAAGTTGCGTTTAGATTAATCTGAAACGAATAATAGAACGGGATGTTCACGATCTTTCATTCAAACATGAACCGTAGGCCGACAGCAAAAGAATAAAACCTAAAAATGTTTCCGTTAAAAGAATTTATCTGCAAAGATCCTGCATCTGCGCAGATAGAAATTCATTTTCCCCGAAGTGAATCTCGTAAATGCATTCTAGCTTGTGCTTACTTCCCAGAGAATGAGACGAAAGACCACCAGAAGTGGTAAGGAAACACATCAAGTATTGCAATATTAACCACTACAACCTCATAATAGCGTATGATTGCTAACGCTCATCACATCGTGTGGGGAAGTAGCAATATTGTTACGTTCTTCCACCTTCGAATCCGAAAGGATTCACAAAGTTACTTGAGTTTGATTGCCCACATACTTCACAAAGCAGCAAACAAGATTACTATCTAGAATATTCTTCCAATATTTTCGAAACTCTAACGGTTGATTGTAAAAATTTCCAGTTCACATTTTATATGCACGGTACAGCGTTGCGTTTAAAATTAATTTAATCTTCCACTTAAACTGTCGCAGTCTATATTATAACTTTACATCCTCGCAGGTCTAAAACAAAGTTAGTTTGTTTGTTTGTTTGTTTTACAAGAGGGCATTCCTTTTACACAATCCTGCATAATTTCTTAATTATTCGAGGTCATTTTCTTTACGAAGAAATCTCGAGAAAAGCTTCAGAATATTCGATAACATTTTTTTACCTAACCAGTTGATTTGATTCATAAAATAATTCAATTTTATTTCATGTTGACCCTTGTTTTAAGAAACGAATGTGACCTTGATTTTATTTTTGAAATATTGTATATCGAAAATTGAAGTTGAATACAATTATGTTTTGTATTTCATTGCATTTATGTAGAATAGTATAACAATATCAATGCAAAAGGCGAGCATCTGCTCCAACTTTTGTATACGTTGTGAGCTTACCTTCAGAAATACAATAAGAAGTGAGGTCCTTGACTGACAACCATATATTTAGAACTGGCATGTTTTGAAGGAATCTACATGTCTGATCACGCTTATACATAAAATATACTCGAATAGAGCGGACGTGTTTTGGTTCATTCCCAGTGTAATAAGTTTCATACAAATATAATTTCATAATTTCATAAAACTTTTAAAATAATTAATTTTTTTTGTTTAAGTTTCATTTTTAATTAAAGTGTGTTTTTCATGAACAATTCTTGTTTCTTACATAATTTGAATTTGTGACCTAGTTCAACTATAGTGTATGATATTATTAATAAATATCGCTGGTTTGCAATTCTGACAATCAAAATAAACAATTTGTGATCTAAATAACTAAATATAGTGATTTTGTATAATAAACAGAAAAATATGAATAACATTTGTGGAGATTGCAACGATTATATCACATCCTCGGTGGATTCTGTTATTTGTGAGGGATGTGACATTACTCTGCATTCGGTTTGTAAAAATAGAGACTGTAAAAAATCTAAAAGATCATCGAATATATGTATGCGTTGTTTGGAACTTAAACCAGCACATATTCTTCGAGCGTTTAAATTATCAAACATTGAAATATTTAACAAAATTACAAGTATTGCCAATAGTACCGAATATGCAGCTAACAAAATTAAGACGCTGGATGATAAATGGGCAGCTCTTAACGAAGAGATAGTGATTAGTAACAATAAAATTGACAGCATTGCGAGATTATGTGAGTCAAAATATAGTACATCTAAAGAGAATCAAGTGCACTTGTTAAAAATTCAAAATAGTCTAAATATCATTAACAGTTCGAACCAAGTTATCGCTGACGAATTAGAAATGATTAGAGACGGGAATACGACTGTCCAGAACGGAGCCCACAATTCTATTACAGAAAATGTTGCTAAACTCCAAAACCGAATTATTGACTGTGATAAAACATTAAGTTTCTCTGTTAATGCTTTGAAAGAAGTAATCAGTGAGTTTAAAACTACAAAGAGAGCTCAAGTAAACAAACAATCCAACTCAGAGGACAACAACCATCCTGATTCCTGCAGTCAACCAACCGCACAAATCGTAAATATACATAAAGGCAGTCACCAGCAAACAACGCCAGCTACATCTACCACTTTGAATCGTTCTACGTCTTCAGTTGCAAAAATCACTTCATTACCTCAAACATCTTGTTCATCTTTGGGAGGATGGAGAGTTCTTGGTGAAAAAAGGATTTGGAAATCAGAAGATAAGTGAAGTGAATATGATCAACGACAACTAGCTAGGAAAAAACAAGATCAACATCGAATTAAAAGTAAGAAAATTAGAAATAAGAAAAATAAAATCAAAATTAATTTAATACATACAAAAAATCATGCAGAAACCTGTAATAATAATACCAAAATTTCAGATAGTAAGTTCAGTGTCAAGCACAGATCTAGTTTTGCTCGATCCACTTTACGTGGTATAAAAAAACCAGTTCTCGTTGACAGTTCTGTCAATACAGAAGCTGATGTCCTCTACCCTAACTTCGTTAGAGGAGAAACGCTCAATCCCGAACCACAAAGTAATCATACCACACTAGCACAACAACAAAAAACTTCATTTATAGACCCACTTTTTCCACCTCGTGTTCAATTAACCAAGAGTTCCATTGAACAGGGAGGAGATAGTAGATATTGTCTTTCAAGACTTCGTTCGGAAGCTGGTTTACGAGAAGCTGTACGTGACTATCTCGCTTATTTCAAAGAGCAACCCTATGATATTTCTATCAACGGAAAAACTAGGGCGAGCACACAAGTAATAATTTCATCACAAGGTTTTCCTACAGACTCTGACCGTTTGTTATCGCTCTACAAGCAGTTTCACGAAGCTTACGATATTCTTACGCCATCACAAATAGAGGAAGATCTTAAAGCTCACAATACTTTTTTACGAAGTGAAAGAGTCAGATATTTAAACAGTACTCGTCACAATTATAATCAATTTTATACGGGCGTGGCCAATAACCAGAAAAAAAATTTTTAAATCATGAGACCTGTGCTGTTAAACCTACAGTACCAATTTCTAATTTACAGAATTTTGACAACACTTCCTTAAAGATTTTTTACTTTAACTGTAGTGGCATGAGATCTAAAATAAAAGATCTATTTATTCAATCCGAGTCAACTTATTTCAATATAATTATATTGACCGAGACTTGGCTTAATCATAATTTTAATAACGAAGAAATTTTAAATAATAATTGGACCATATTTAGAAAAGATAGGAATTATGAGGAAACAAGCACTACGAGAGGGGGCGGAGTTTTGATAGCTGTTAGAACAAATCTACCATGTGAATTAGTCGAGGCAGCCTTAATTAATTATATGGATCTAGTATTTGTCAAAATTAAATTGAAACAAAAAGATATTCTCATAGGAACCGTCTACATTCCACCATCTTCCGATGAAATTACTTATAATTCCTACTATAAGTCTCTGACAAACAATACCTCGAACTTAAGAGAAGAGGATGATTGCATCATTTTTGGTGACTTTAATCGACCCAATATTAATTTTATTAGTGACATTGACAATCCTAAACATTTATTACCAATAAACTTACTATCTAACATTGATCTCGAGCTAACTAATACGTTTTATGGTAATAATTTTGTTCAAATAAATAAGTTCAAAAATACTTTGAATAGAACTTTAGATTTATGTTTCATAAATTTTGAAGACGATTTTATTTTCAGAGAAGTATCTGACTCGGAACATCTATTTAAGAATTCAATACATCACAAAGGGTTGACTTTAGAATATAATTGCGGAGATTTTGATCCTTCATATAATAATAGTTCCATATCATTAAATTTCAAAGCTGCTGACTACACTAGCATCAATAATTATTTTCAATCGATTGACTGGACTTTTCTTTGCTTAGAAAAAGACATAAATATTATTGTGGAGAAATTTTACAACACCTTGTTTTATGCTATTGACAAATTCGTGCCGAAAAAGTTAAATAAAACTAACAATGAGCCATGGATCAATAAACATCTGAAAAACTTAAGAAACAAAAGAAACAGAGCCTATAAATGGTACAAAAAATTTAACGACCAACGATCCAAAGAGTTATACGAATCTTTAGCTAATTCTTTTAAGGAAAAAACTTCAGTTTCGTACAAAGCTTATACTAAAAAGATCGGCATTAAAATTTTGAAAGACCCTAGAGAATTTTTTAATTTCGTTAACACCAAACGGAAATGCAAGGGTTTACCAGTGAAAATGCATCTTAACGGTTCTATGGCCCAGGACCCTAAAAGTATTTCCAATTTATTTAAAGATTTTTTTCAAGACGTCTATGTGGTGGATAATAATGACGAAACTAATATACATTCAACGAACGGAGATGCTACTGTCACATTAGAAAATATAGTAATAACGGAGGAAGATATTATATCTGGTTTGCATACCCTAAATCAAGACAAAGGAGCTGGTCCTGACAAAATTTCTAATTATTTTTTAAAAAAATGTACAGTTAGTTTGTCAAAACCATTATGTTTCTTATTCAATAAATCTCTCGATTCTGGTATATTTCCATCTGAATGGAAATCATCTTTTTTAACACCTATATTAAAAAATGGTAGTAGAATCGATATAAAAAATTATAGAGGTATAGCTATTCTTTCTGCAATTCCAAAGTTTTTCGAAATGTTAGTTTATGGTAAAATGTCGGCTTACGTTTTACCCAAATTAAACGAAGAACAACATGGATTTGTTAAAGGTCGATCTACTGTTTCTAATTTAGCAATCTATACGTCCGATATTTTACTTAACATGGAATCAGGTTATCAAATTGACGCTGTTTACACAGATTTTAGTAAAGCATTTGACAGAGTTGACCACAAGATTCTCTTTCAAAAACTTTATAACATAGGTATTAGAGGCCGCTTGCTGAAGTGGGTTGTATCTTACTTAACCCAAAGAACCCAGCAAGTTAAAATTCTAGGAACATTATCTAATACTATTTACGCTACCTCTGGAGTTCCGCAAGGCAGCCATCTAGGGCCTCTTCTGTTCAACATATTTATTGCTGATTTATCAGAAACTTTGAGTGATGTTAAGCATCTCTTCTATGCTGATGATCTTAAAATTTATCATACTATAAAAAATCATTTCGATTCTCAGTTCCTTCAAAACAAAATCACTGCGCTTGAGAATTGGTGCTTACTAAACAAACTTGAATTAAACATAGACAAATGCTCAGTGGTATCCTTTCATCGTAAGAAAAATCCCGAATACTACACGTATTCTCTGAATGAAAGAACACTAACTCGAGTATGTACAGTGCGTGATCTTGGTGTAGTTCTCGATGCACAGCTAACTTATAGAGAGCACTATGACTCATCTATAGCGAAAGCGCGAAAAATGTTAAGTTTTATAAAAAGAAGAGCAACGGAATTTGATAATTTTATGGTAACTAAATCACTTTACTGTTCATTAGTTCAAACCATTCTTGAGTACGGAGCAGTCATCTGGGCACCATTTCAGAAAATTCACTGCACTTCAATTGAATCTGTTCAAAAGCAGTTTTTACTCTTTGCTCTTAGACACGTTTACGATCCACGCGATTTTACCAATTTGCCGCACTATACTGATAGACTCAAATTACTTAACATGAACTCCCTAGCTGATCGTCGTGATATGTTATCAGCTAGTTTTATATATGATATTTTACACCACAATATAAACGTATCATATTTTAATGATAAGGTTAAAATAAATGACAATATAAGGCAAACAAGACACTCTAGCTATCTGAAAGAAGTAAAACACAGAACTGATTATGGCAATAACGAACCGATAAATCGGGAAATTAATAACTTTAATAAATTTATAAAACTATACGACGCAAATACATGTAAAACTACTTTTAAAAATAGAATTAAAAAATGTTGTATATAAATAGATAACAAAGTTGTATTTAAAGCATTTTATTTTATTTAGGTAAATTCCTGTCTTGTATAGCAAATTTGTAATATTTATTGTAAATTTTTATTTTTATTATAAATTTTTATTTTTTTTTTAGTGTAAATTTTTATTTTTATTGTAAATTTTTAGTTTTTATTATAAACTTTTATTTTTTTTAGTGCAAATTTTTATTTTTATTGTAAATTTTTATTTTTAATATAAAATTTTATATTGTTAATTGTTTGTGAATATGTTATTCAAATAAATAAATAAATAAATTTGATAGTAAAAGATATATATGTTTTAACATAGAACGCTACCCGAAAAGCATTCAGGACCCCAGAACTGGGAGGTCTACACAACAGGTCGCAACAAAGAGGCATTTTACTGGGAAAATTTTATTTTTCCAGTTTTCCAAAAAGGTCTGACAGCCACCCATGTCCCATGAGTTTGTTTAAAATAAGATTTCGCCTTGCCTACATTCCTAAGATATGGAGGAAAACTAATGTCGTTTTTATATCCGAGCCAGGTAAAAAGCCAAATGCAGCGAAATCATACGGACCAATAAGTCTTTCATCTTTTTTATTAAAACAATGGAAAAGATGCTGGATTATCACATCCGTCATGTATGTCTTAAACATAACCCTCTCAACTCTAGCCACCACGCCTATCAGACAGAAAACTTTACTGAAACAGCGGTGAACAAAATGGTGAAAGAAATTGAGAGCACCCTGAACTACAAGGAGGCACTTGTATATACATTCATGGACATACAAAGAGCTTCTGATAATGTTCACTTCAATGCTTTATTTTTGGTGGCCGAAAACGCGTCAAATAACTGCTCAAAATCTGTTTACAGAAATACAAAGATTTGTGTGCATTAGTGCTGCAGATGTATTCAAAACAACGCCAACGTCCTTCTAAAGCTTCTCCATTGCACCTACATGAACAATCTGTAGCGATGTGGACCCCTCATAAACTGCAGCTAGAAGAAGATTTTCAGCCAGGTGTCCGATAATTACCAGGTGATTACCATTATCGGACACCTTAAAATCCTTGCTGAATTATAAGCTGAACTGCATACGAACACTATTTCGGATTGTATATTCTAAAAGCAATAAATCTAGACAGACATTTCGATATCAAGTTATTGGTCAGAGATCGTATTGAAAGTGGTCACTCAAAACGCCAGCATCTGCCACACAGGTGGTTTTCAAACTAATGTGGGCACAGGAGCGGGAATGTCTGGTCCAAAAAAAACGAAAGGTTGCCTTAGGTACCACAACAACAATTATCTTGAAACTGTTGTATCACATCTTCCATGGAATGATATTTATTCACTTCTACACGTAGATGATCAGCAAAAACTTTTTAATAACCTAGTTATTGAAACTTACGAAATGTGTGTACCCATTAAAACAGTTTATCCCAAAAATGTAGATCCATCATGGTTTACTAAAGAAATACGTGACGAAATTGTATTAAGGGACTTTGCTTTTCGAAGATGGAAGACTCTCAAAACTAATGATAGTAGATTAACATACACGGAGAAAAGAAATAAGGTAAATGCTCTAATCAAACAAAATAAACAGAAACATATAAATATTCGCTTGAACGAAAAGCTATCACAAAAAGAATTCTGGAGTACTGTGAAAAATATCGGTCTAGGCAATCAGAAAAATGAATCAAATAATGTCCAATTCTCAGCAGAAGAGCTGTCCGCACAATTTTCTAGCTTAAGCTCAGGTTCTTGTGACAAAATAAAAATACCTCTCGATGATGATTCCCACGCTGGTAATTTGTCTTTTAGAAATGTTGATTTGAATAAAATTAGCCGTGTTTTGAATGAAATCAAGTCGAATGCTGTAGGTCTAGACCAAATATCATTAAAATTTATCAAAATATTATACCCCTTGGTTGGTAAATATCTGTTATACATATTTAATAACATTTTAACAAAATCTGTCTTTCCTGGTTTATGGAAGAAAGCTAAAATTATTCCGGTCAAGAAAGTTTCAAATCCAATTTCTGTGACTGACTATCGTCCGATCAGTATCCTACCAGCATTGTCTAAAGTATTTGAGCGTTTGCTGAAAGAACAAATTTCTAAGTTTTTGGATGAGAAAAATTTACTTGATCCCCTGCAATCTGCATATCGACCAAATCATGGGACTGATACAACAATTCTTAAAATAGTTGACGATATTCGCAGAATGTCTGATAAGGATAAATTTACTATTTTATTGCTCTTTGACTTCAGTAAAGCATTTGACTCTGTAGATTTCGCAATATTAATTAAAAAACTGTTTTATAAGTGTATGTTCTCTAACTCTGCTTGCCGGCTAATTAGCTCTTATTTGTTTGGTCGTACTCAATGTGTTTATGCTAACTCAAAATTTTCGAATGAAGTTCAGATGCAGTGTGGCGTTCCTCAGGGATCAGTAATGGGCCCATTATTGTTCTCCCTATATATTAATGATCTACCGAGTATAATCAGACACTGCAACTACCATTTATTCGCCGACGACTTACAAATTTATTTTTGTACGAAACTTTTAAATGTAATAGAATCGGTTGCAAAAATTAACTCTGATATTGATGCAATTAGCAGGTGGTCAAGAGATAATAAAATTAAATTGAATACAAAAAAGACGCAAGCCATTGTAATATATAAAAATGCGGTAAATGCAACTGATTTTTCTGCTATCAAGATAGGAGATGATGTTATTTCGTTTAGCAACACAGTTAAGAACCTAGGTTTACTTTTAAATAATGAACTCATATGGACTGACCAAATAAATGCATTGCGCAAAAGAGTTGTTTTTATGATTCGTAGACTATGGGTTGTTACTCATTTTGCTAGTGGTGAGTTACGAAAAAAATTATTTTTTTCCTATATATTTCCACATTTTTTATACTGCGATAAAACTCTTTTTGGTATGCATGACTATGATCTTAATAAGATGGAGTTAACATTTAATGCTTGCATACGCTACATTTATAAACCTAAGAAATATGATCACATTTCTCAATACTCTCGTTCTATCCTAGGATGTACCCTTCGTGAATTTCTAAATTATAGAGTATGTGCTTTTATTTTTAAGCTTTTAAAATGGGAAAAACCACCATACCTATTTGAGAAGCTAGAGCGAACAAGATCTGTTCGTTTGAATAATTTACTTGTACCTCAAAACAGATATGTTATTTTCAATTCGTCTTGCTTTGTCCGTGGGATGTGATGTGGAATTTACTACCCTCAAAAGTTAAATCTTCTCCGTCAGTGGCTATATTCAGGCAAAACTATTTTGATCACTTAAATTCTCTAAACATTTAAAATCTTTTTCTTCCTCCTCCTTCTTCCTTCTTCTTTTTCTTCCTTTCTATCTATCTCTACAGAATCCAAAATTAAGTGTAAAATTGAATTTAAATAAAATAAATTTAAAATCGAATTGAATTACTTTTTGACTTAGTCTAATAATATAAAAATATTTTTGAAGTAAAAATTATTTAACGTAAACATATAGTAGAATAGTAGAATTTATTTGATTGATTTTACTCTTTGTGAAAAATAATCTATTTAAACCTTAACATACTATAATATATGGAGACATAAGTATGTAATTGTTGTTGAATAAAATAAATAAATAAATAAATAAATAACAATATTTTAAGACGAAATTTTTGCCATTAGCAGATGCGCTCTTCTTTGTTGGTTTAAAACTATTCTATGCTACCAAAATTTACAAAAACTTTCCTAGAATAATAATGTCACACTTGTGTGGGCCCCCAGCTACTTAGGGATAGAAGAAAATGCTATTTCCGACGCTTTAGCAAAGTAATGAGACAATGAAAGTATATAAGACCGGAACCATGCTTCGGAATGGCCAAGATTTTGCTCAAAACCACAATCCTAACATTGGAACAGGAACAAAATGTTAAATTATGGAGGGGCCAAGTGGGACTAGTACACACCAACAATTTTTTAGGCAACCTCCCGGTTTCACCCTTTAAAACAATCGACCTAAACAGAGCTCTATAAGGATTTTAACGTGGTGCGTTATGTGACATGGTCCTATAAAACAAAATATGGTTTAATGTTTGTGACAGGTGTAGAACTGCAACTCAGACCCGGGAACGATGGAAGACGTGATCTGCAACTGTCTTGAACTTTCGTGGTATAAATACAACCATCTTGGTCGTAAAATGCTAACATTTCTACTACCACAAGACGTAATAAAACAATCAGAGCATGCACAATAGACCTTCAGGCCCAACTGATAGTCTCAAGGCAATAAATTATAAAAAAAATGATTCCCTTTACGAGCGACGTTTCGCATAACGAAGGGAAGAAGTTCGGATTGTAAAAGAAATTATCGTAAACATGAAAGTATGGGAAAGGTTGTTTCGATTAACGAGTGATTCGCTTTACGATAAAGATTATGGAACGAGTAATGCTTGTTTAACGTAACTCAAATTAAAATCTTCATTATCAGACGCAGCATAGCATCTTAGCTTTTTAAAAAGTATTTTTAAAAACAAAGTGGTCTTTTCGGATGCATTTTAAAAATATCAATGGGGGGAAGGGGAGGTGGAGCTCACGAAAGCTTTGAGTAAAATCTTTCATATAGGAGCCAAAAAGCCTTTAAAGAAATGATACCAGATGCCTATTTGTAAGGTGTTTTTTTTTAATGAATGTGATGTAGTTCAGTTGTGGGTGATGGAAATTTAAAATCAAATCTTGATTCCCTACCACATTGCCGCATTTGTGCTAATCTGATTGTTTTTTATATAACTATCGTAATAAGCGTGGTTCGCATTAAATCAGATACATCATTTTCTCATACATATGATTTTCCTCGTTTTCCTCGTCAATTTGTTCGACCCAAACTATCGAAATCACTTACAAACAAAGTAATCCAATGCAAATATGCGTACACTGAAAAACAATTTAAGGAATGACAACCTAATCTCAAAGTTTATTACTTAAAAAACAGAGAAAAAAATAGTTGCAAACAGCTTTACGGTGATTGAGACAACTACAGCCTCGGGGTTTCCCGCACTATACCTGAACAGCAGGAATCAATTTCGGTGATCGATTCACCATAGCCGTCCTCGTTACGAGGTTGAGACAGTCGCATGCCGATTGGAAATAGAACATGTTTTTTCAGTATGGTAATTGAAAAATAATAAAACTTAAAAATATAAGCAATTTCACTCAAATAAGCTAATGCGTCTATGGAATTATTTTGAATGCTCTCTTTGTCTGAACATCGTCAAGATAGTCATGAATCGTGATTCATCCAAGTCTATTATATGCGTTATATATTATATCACTATAAAGACATGTTTCTTCAGGCTTATGAGTATGAACTACACACGTTGCGAAGTCATCAACTCGTTTCGATTGTCAGTACTATAATTTAAAAAACTGAAAAATGTTATTTGTTTATGGCTTCGAGTAATTTATTATTCATTACAAGATTGCATTTTTTCATATCTATTTAATAATTTTTTTAAGCCTTAATAAAACCAAATGCCACTTAATTTCAACAACTATACTCTATCAACTTTTGAAGTACATATGTTCATAACTCTTATCGTTCATTCTTCTATATAATATATATTCAACATTTCATACCACAATTTGATGATAGTTTCTCCCTGTTTACTACCATATTCAACAAGCAAATTGATAATTAAAAAGAAAAACCACAAAAAATCAACAACAACAAAAATAATAATAATTGATATAATACAAGAAAATTAAATAAAATTTTCACCGCAAATCGATATCAGAACACACAGAGTACAATGAGTGCATTACACGTAAAATTATTTTAGGTCAAAACTTGTTATGGGAGTTCGATTAACGCAACGATTTCGTTATAAAAATAGAATGTTACATTTTTTTAAACTTATTTTTTACAATCGACGTTTGTATAAGCTTGAGTGGTTTTGAATGAAGTGGTTATACCTTATGTTAAAATTTTATTATTGTCATGCCTTTGTTTTTCTTTTGATATTTAAATCCTCTTTTGTATATTTATCATAAGATTATTGTTATGTTGGATAGATATTGCGTTATCAGGCTTGAGTTGGAAACTTTTCATACTCATACTTAGTTCAATGGATTTTCAATGAACTTACTGTTCAGTCGAGTACATAAGTACATATGTGATTATTTTTAAGGACAATTATAAGAGATCAAATATTTTTTTAACAAATCTTGGTTACAAAAACAAACAAAAAAGGAAAATCAACACTTTGGCGTTTTATGAAGCTTAACAAAGCCAAAATATTATGAAGCTTTACAAAGCCAAAGATTCTAGGTTAAAATTTAAACAAATGAATGCAACACAGGGAATGCCAGAGATATCGTTGACTGACGATGTTATTTCGGGCACGAACTCTATTCATAGTAGACGCTGGAAAAGAATTCATACATGATAATAAAGAGTTTACCTTTCAGATAAATGGTATATAAACAAGCGTAAGGCAAATTTTGCGTAGATTTCATATAAAAATCTACGTATTCCAATGTGCGTCATCTCAGAATACCTAAAAATGTTGATGGCTATGTCTATATACGATACGCGAAGACGAAAATCGCGAAAAAGCCAAGCGGCAGGATATTAGCTAGAAAAGGGTAGATTTCATGCCCAGACCAGACTTTTGTACTTGTATAGTTACGGATGCATCAGATTAGTTGAATAAAAACGTATTACAAACAGAAATTTTTTGTTTTTGCCGTACATATGTTCTATATGGGAACGTAGACTGTCAACCTGTATTAAAGCCTGTATTACAGCCTCGCCTGTATTAAATTTCATTGATTTACTCCATTTTATGGTCGAGTTTCACTTGAAGGCTTAATTTAATCGATTATTGAGTGGTTCATTTTTTAGCCGAAACACACTCTAAGAAAAATTCACTACTATAATAGTAGGAAATGGGTTGCCTACTATAATAATAGTAAAATACTTTGCATGTGTATATTACAAATTTTACATTAAATAATGTATATAATACGTTCAAACATTTTGTGTAAAGCTGCGTATTTGATATGTGAAAAAACATATTATTTGTGAGAATTCACAAAATTTGTGTAACAAAAGGAATTTTTAATATGTAATAATAATTAATTTTTTGTGAGCTTTTACACAAAGTGTGTAATATTACATATTGTAATATGTAAAAAAAAAACATTATATGGCATTATATATATGGAAACTGTGATGTTCTAGAAAATATTTTTGTTTCAATCATAATTATTTTATTTATTAAATATATAATAACTTAAATTTATTACATAAAATTTATTGAATTTAAATTAATAGTTTATTCACTATTTAAAAAACATCACTGTAACACTGCCAAATTGAAATCACTGTAAAACTTTTACATCACTGCAAAACTGCCAGATCGTTTTCCAAGAATTTTCTGTAAATATATGTTTATACTTTATACATAAATTATAAATCTTTTAAAAGTACAACATTATAATATTTCCTTACTTATAATTGTGAATTGTGATCCTTTGAGTATTATTTGTTGGGTTTTCTAGACGTATTTTATGAATTGAATCGCCAAACTAAAAATCAAACAAATCTATTAATTTTTTAACCTAATTATTTTGAATTAAGTAAAAATTTTACCTTTTAATATTTTTAATATCCGTAACACAAACGTAGCAGGCGTCTTCCAGTCGATTTCGATACTTATGCGGAATGAATAAAAAAACAGGTTGTCCGAATGTACGTTTTTAATTTTATGCGTAAATTCACACACATAAAGTGCTTTAAAATGGAAATTACACAAAAGAAATGTAAGATCACACAGAAATAGTGTGAAATAGCGAATTCCGTGTAAAAACGCACTTTGTGTGTAAAATAACTGAAATTTCTACCCAAAACATTTGCCATTCGTTTTTTTACATATGAAATGGATAAATTCATTAAAAATTTGATAAATTATCTACTATTATAGCAGTGATATCACAATCTTAAAATTTAAGTTTTTAGAGTGCAGATTCTTCAAATGCCTCTATTTACAGATCTCTGGCTTAAAAAAAAAAAAATAATACAAATATTTCTGCCTAAGGATTCGACCAAGGCACCAAAGGGGAAGGTTCAAATTCGTCAGAAACACATAAAATAAAAAGTGGAGTTTTTTTTCCGAGAAACTTCGAACCATACCTTTGAATTGAAAAAAATTCAAAGTAAGTAAAGTACTTGAGTTGAGTTTAATTGTTCTCAAAAATCCCCAATAATATAAATATGTTCAAATATTCAATCTCATTTTTTCATTTTTCGTCGCCGCTTATATTATATCTTTTAGCAGTAAAACTTTCACATATTCTGAGATGAGGCGCAGTTAGATTTTCCCATGAAAACTATTTAATAAGCTAAACTTAAATTGAACGTTTTAGGCTTAGCTAAACAAATTTAGTGTTTTTGTGAGTTGCTAAACAAAATGGGTTTCTTAAGAAAATTTAATCACATTTCGTTCGATATTTTTATAGTAGAAATAGTATCATTTCTAAGTCACTCACGGTACGGTATTTCAAGTGCTGCATTTTTATAGTACAAAAATAGTATGTACCTATTTTAATTACTCAAATGTTCAAATTTTGATTTTTTTTTCTAGTCGACAAAGATTATGAAGTCTGAAAACATTATACAATTTCAAGTTTTCTGTAAAACGAATCATCGTTCCTATAAACTAAATTAAAATGTATGCCAAAAAAATTAACACCGACCGCTGTTTGCGTTGGATTAGTTAATTCAACTAAACCCATCTTAAGTTACATATGAAATCTACGCTTCAAAACAATAATATAAACTAGGGTTTCTAATCCGGATATCCGGATATCGAATTATCCGGATTATTCGACCATATTTTGACTGTTTGACTATCCGGATACTTTTTTGCAATTATCCGAATATTAAAAAACCGTTTATTTTGTAAAAAAAATAATCAAATTGCGTTGAAAAGTTCAAATAAATATTAACTTGCGTTGCAAAGTTTGTTAGTGCAGTGAAGTGATTATAAGTTGTAAAAATTTATTTACAACATTAATGTTTTGAAAACTTTAATCATTGAATATTTTATGAAACACTTCGTGGATCTGCAGTGTAAATATATTTTACTAATATTTATTTAATGCTATATTAATTTAAAAAAAATAATGTTTTATAAACTTAGAAAATATATGTTTTATATGTTAAATATGTTTTATAAACTTATAAAATCTGAAGTGTTGGCTATTTTTTTAAAGTTTATGAGAGCTGCAGCCAAATTCTGTAACTGTGAAGCGGTGAAGTGATAAAAATTTCTTCGTTTCTTTTCATTAAAAAACTTATCACTTCACCGCTTCACTATTACAGAATTTGGCTGCTGTACTTCTAACTTATGACTCTGTGGAAATCACTAATGAAATTACTACTGAAAGTGAAGATGCAGAAAGTCTAAGTTGTGAAGTTTGTATAAGAAATCGTGACTGCAGAAAGTACTTGAGAATGCTATTGCTTTAATTACTCATGTTGATAAGCAGAATGAAGAAAGTTCCATATTGCTGAAAAAAGATTTAATTTATTTAAATAATTATAAAAAACGGACGGGCAATTTAAATATTCTATATTGCATTATTACCTATAAAACCTACATCGACTGCAACGGAGCGGGTGTTTTCAATTGCTGGTCTTACCAGGACAAAAATTAGAACTCGACTCAATTTCGAGACATTGTAATAATTAATTAATTAATGCAATAATTTTTCTAAAATACGCATTTTTATAAATGCATCAACAACTTCATTAATTTAATTAAATTTATCAATAATTTTATTTTTTTGATTATTATTATTTATGATTTGTTACTATTTTTGGTATTTTGTGACTATGTATAAAAATTAGTTAATATAGATACATTAAAAATATACATAAATGATTTAAATGCCGCAAAGTAAAAACATGTTTTATTTATTGTTTAATTATCCGGATATCCGGATTATCCGGATAATTTATTGTTTATGTATTCGATATCCGGATAATCAAATAGGTCGGATATTTAGAAACCCTAATATAAACAGAAAAAGAAACTTCGTTCGAATTTAAAAACTAAATTAATTTAAATTAGAATCAGGTGTGTGAATAATTCCGCAACAAGAAACTGAAACTGAATTAAAAAAAGCAGTTGTATTACCGAATTGTTTAAACTTTAATTTAATTTAAACAAATTTTTATGTAAAATGACAAACGAAACGAACAATTCATTTTGTTTAAAAAGTTCTAAAGTTTTTCATGATTGAAAAAAGTTTATCTATAGCAAGTTTATTTTATTATTTTTTGTTTAAGGTTTTGTTAGGAATAGTTGCGATCCAATTAACTGTTAAAGTTTAAATTTGCGGAACAGCTTGGTATTTAATTAAATTAGATTAAATATGTGCATGATGATATGAAAAGGAAAATTAGAATATCAAGAATATATACACTGTTGGTGACAAGAAGCAGCAACAACGAGATATTCACCATCATATGACCCGTTTGGCAATTCTTAACTTTATGGCCGATAAACGATTTGACTTTCTCAGCATCGAATTAGATATTCGTACTATATCATAAACCCTCCCAGTCGAATCATTGTTTTATTTTATAATTTGTCGTTAAATTGTTTTGGTTGATGAACTCTATTCAGTCAACGGAGTATTCTTTGATGATGCCACGTTATTCCTTGTTCAAAGAATCGCGCCTTCATATGACTCTGTGTATGGGTTCTAATCATTGAGGAATAGACTGCGTTGCATGATTAAGGAATATACCGCTAGCTAGATTATTGGCAACCACATTTAAGTTTTGTTCCCTCAAATTGATAATATAAATTTGCTGTTTACCTTTTAGTTTATTTTTATTTTTTTTATCCTGTGATGAAGTATTGGCCTATGTTATATTTCATATGTGATAGGATTTATTGTTTAGTTATCCCTTCTAAAAAAAAGTTTTGAGAAAAAATAAGAAAAACAAATTCCATCAACACCTTAGAACGCATGTTGCTGTGGGACCTTGGTCTTAAAAGGTTTTTATGTGTTGTTGTGACGCATATTTGACATATTGTGGTTCCTACCACATAACACAGTTTATTTAATTAATTTGATTTTTTGTTATCGGCATTGATTTGGTAAACGAAAAAAAACACATTTGTAATAGTTTTAATTTTGTATATAAAATAGCATATGGGGGTAAAGAACAGCTAGCGGCTATTAAGATAGTTAAGTATTTATTGATGATATAAGATAGTTATGAGATAAGTTATTTAAGATTTGTTAATTTATTATTAATTTATTTACTGTGACGTTTTTTCTCTTTTGATCAATTTTTAATTAACGTGACGTTTTAATTATCGTTTAGTTTAATATAATAACAATTTAATATTTAAAAAATAATCAGGTATATATAATAGATTTGTGTTCTAAAATAAAGCTCATAAATGTGCAACGGAAACCGGATAAATTATATTCAAAGTTATATTAACAGTTAAACGCTTCAGTAATAAATTTTCCGCTACTGTCCTATTCAATAAAAAAAAATACAATAAATAACCGCACACAAACAAAAACACAAAGCCAATAAGAAAAAAATTACAATTTTTGCAACCACGCACAAAAACAACTTAAACGTTATTATATTACCTGCGTTCGTTTTAGGTAAACTTGCTACCCGAACCAAATTTTAAATGGAACGGCAATAATGTGAGGTGTCTTAGATTACTTTTCTAAAACTACAACCCAAATTTTGTCTAAGTACAACTTCCCGACATTTTTTTGTCAATACATATATATTTTAAAAAAGTTATAAAATTAATATTGCTAAAAAACGTGAACAAAAATAACACAGAAAATTATATGTTAGAGAAAGTTAAAATTTTTATTTTTGTTAATTTAAAATTAATTAAACAATGAAAGATTTCTAAAAATTAGATATGATTTATGCAAAAGAAAATAACGAAAAGAAATAAATTTGACATTTGGGCTGAAATCTGAAATTTTTATAAACATTCGGGTAAACATTTTACAAATTTTTCTCTTAACTGATAAAACTCTTATGTTGAATAGAGGCGTAAGTTTGGTATGTACGTAGCTTACCACCTTTCGATATGGTTAAACTTGAAATCAAAATTTAGTACGAAAGTAAAGGAAAAAGTGGTAAATGGAACACAATTATTTTATGCTAGTGCTGCCCAAATATTTTCTTTTCCTATTTTATTCAGAGACGGTTAGTGTGTTTAGAGGGAGGAGCATATATTTACATGGTCCAGTTGGCTTTGAAGGCATAATACTCTTGGGTAGCTGGAGTGTGAATGTTTTTCCTTTTGTTTTTGCTTTTCTTGTTCTTGTTTGTTTATTTGATTTGAATCTCAGTTTTATCCTTTAGTTTTAGTTTCAGTTTTAGGAATTATCATTAGTTTCAGTTTATTTTTTAATTTTTATTTCTTGCAGCCTACGGTTTTGTATTTGAATAAATAATGAATTTTTTTAAAATCCATTTTACAAATAAAAGGGGTCTAAACAAGAATGATAGCACCGTTGAAACCAATTTGATTTCCAACAAACCAGCTGTTGCAATCTTGCATTGGGGTAAGCTAAAATCTGCAGTTTCGGCGACCCTTTTACTTTTCTAATCAAAAACTACCTAGCTTAATAGATAGGCTATTTTGATAGGCTAACCGTGTTAGAGTATTCTATATCAAATATA
Source organism: Diogma glabrata (assembly GCA_963693315.1). Classification (NCBI taxonomy): domain Eukaryota; kingdom Metazoa; phylum Arthropoda; class Insecta; order Diptera; family Cylindrotomidae; genus Diogma; species Diogma glabrata. Next base: position 301,858,531 of record OY856187.1, on the reverse strand, counting down.
ATATTTCCTTCTCTGTTCCGTCAAATCTGGATATCAGAACTGATCCGATATTTAACTTTTTATGGGTTGAATTTCAAATCACACAGCATGTCCTTTTTTAGTGTTTTATTTATAGGAGCCTGATTCAAGCAGTGGACGATACCCAAAAAGAGTTTGATGCCCTGTCAGACTCCATAGAAAAAATTCTGGATATGTCGTCTAAAGTTGTAATAGTCATACCTTTAATGTTTAAAATTACTTATGGCTCCCTCATTCTGCTCCTCTGAACTTGCTCACTCAGCTAACCAATAATCCAACTCTAATCCGCATTTCTGACATTAAGAGTCACACACCTCAAATTTTGAATTTATTCCTTTCTACTCACCCCGATAAATTCATAATAATAGTTCATCCGCCTATATTGGCTCATTTGATTACTGCCTAGTGAGGGCATAATTCAAAACAAACCCATCTGCAATAGATAATACTCCAACTGCTCGAACTTTATGGCATTATAAGAATGCAAACTGGCGTGACATGTACGACTTTTTGACCAATCTCAACTGCGGTAGTTTAAACGAAGATGTAATTGCGCTGAGAATAGCATCTGTCATTCGATTGGCTATGAAATGCTTCATTTAATCATCCTTCAAAAGCCGCAGACCACAAACACCTCATGATTTAATGAAGCCTGGCAGTCAGCAATTGACTCCAAACATAGAGCCCTCGTACATTTTCAATAAACACCTACCGCTAACCCGACAAACAATTTGTGACGGACAGAACCTCAACAGTTTCAATGTGAATATTCGTTATATTCGTTCGTAATATTGTTAGTGTTTTGACCTAAAACCAAAACTCCGAAAGCGAAATAATATTCCGAACAATTAGGCGGTTAGGATTCGTTTTCATCACGTTATGTGATGCTAATATTAAATAAAGTTAGTTTTGTTTAACAATAATTTTATAAAATATAATTTAAAAAAGTGCAACTGAATAATGTTGTGCCTACGGTAAGTTTAAGAAGTTATTTAATTCAATTTTTATTGAAATTGCTCCCATCATTAAACTAAAATTCATAGTGTCAAAATAATTTAAATTTTGTGAACCTAGTTAATTAATCAATTTTAATTAATATCTAAAATTATTCTGATGAATAGTTTCCAATAATATTTCAGTGAATGTGTTCATATGGTCAACGATAATATATTTTAATAAATATAATACAATTCAATTATTAAAAAACGCAATTTCATTGCTCTATTAATTAATTAACATTGATAATGATTTTAATCAAGATTTAGTTCTGACTTTACACTTTTGCAGTCTAGATTAAACTAATTATCGTTCTGCAAAAGGAATTCCGTATATACAATTTTTCTTAATTTCTCAAATATTCTAGGTAAATATATTCTTAACAAAGAAAGCTTCTGGGCATCCTCCAGAACTACTGGCCCCTCATTCTGCATTTTTCCTGGAATATTATGCTTAAACTTCCTCGGCCTTCAACACGCAAAGAAATAATGTGCTTTATTAACAAATAAGCAAAGCTAATTTAACAAATATATTGTTACAAATTCAACTTACTTGTGACTTTGCTCATAGCACAAATTTAAAAATGTTAAATAAACTTATGGAAAGGTAATATTGAATATTTAATTTTATGCTGTATTTTACTAAGTGCGAAGTTAACTCAACTCAGTCAAATGCGTATATAACAAATCAATAAAGTAAAATTATCAATACATTTATAAGTAAAGATAGCTATATGATGAAGTCGAAATAGCCCTGCACAGTAGTGATATAGGGAACAGCACCATAGTGAATTTAACATATACTTAAAACGTTTCATTAACCATCTCTCCAAGTGTAATTTGCACAACCGTAACTTAAATTCACATAACATCCAAAGTAGATTTAGGTAAGGGAAGAGGTAACGAAAGCATTGTTGTTTAGTGAAATTATATATACATACATTATATATATATATATATATATATATATATATATATATATATATATATATATATATATATATATATATATATATATATATATATATATATATATATATATATATATATATATATATATATATATATATATATATATATATATATATATATATATATATATATATATATATATATATATATATATATATATATATATATATATATATATATATATATATATATATATATATATATATATATATATATATATATATATATATATATATATATATATATATATATATATATATATATATATATATATATATATATATATATATATATATATATATATATATATATTAGGGTGCTTTTTTTTGGGCGACAATTCTTTTTTTCTGGTGCCCCACCGAAATTTTGTTGGAAATACCCAAGAAAACGTCCTCCTAAAATATGAGCCCTCAAAAGAATGTTTAGCACTCGGCCTTTGCGTTTGAATATTTTCCATACAAAATACATGTAAACTTTAGTGTTTTAAAAAAAAAAACTACAGCTCAGCGGCATTTTATACTATTCCAAAATGGAAAAAAGCAACAAACTCAGGATTAAATTATCTACAAAAATGCTTATGGAGATGTAACTGTAACTTACACCGGTGACACAGTACAGATCACTAAAGTCAGTTTATATGAATTTCTTGTTCTTTTGTTTTTATTTCATAAATGGCTAAAGCTACAGGAAAAATGTCAATAACAAAGTTGTAGTTAATTAAGTTTCCTGCAAAAAACTAATAGCAACCGAATCTCTATGGTTGATATTTCTCGAGATAATAAGCTTTTATTAAAATGGATGTTTTAAGAGATTTTCGTCATCAATTTATGAAGAACCGTTTCATCTCCATAAGCATTTTTGTAGATAATTTAATCCTGAGCTAGTTGCTTTTTTCCATTTTGAAATAGTATAAAATGCCACTGAGCTGTAATTTTTTTTTTAAAAAACACTAAAGTTTACATGTATTTTGTATGAAAAATATTCAAACGCAAAGGCCGAGTGCTAAACATTAATTTTGAGGGCTCATATTTTAGGAGGACGTTTTCTTGGGTATTTCCAACAAAATTTCGGTGGGGCACCAGAAAAAAAGAATTGTCGCCCAAAAAAAAAGCACCCTAATATATATATATATATATATATTATTTATATATATATATATATATATATATATATATATATATATATATATATATATATATATATATATATATATATATATATATTTACATATTAATATATATATATATATATATATATATATATATATATATATATACATATATATATATATATATATATATATATATATATATATATATATATATATATATATATATATATATATATATATATATATATATATATATATATATATATATATATATATATATATATATATATATGTGAACATATATATAAATGTGCATATATCTGGCAAATTCTGCAATACCAAGTCCATCGAACGTCGCAACACTCATCACAAGAAATAAATTGGTTTGTTTTCATTTATTAATCATATATTTCCATATAATATAAAAATTAATTCTATTAACTTAATTCCAACATCATTGTTTTTTCTAATTTAATCAGTCAAAATTTATTCCTATTTTATTCTTAAATATAAATAAAATATTCAATTTATTGAACATGTTTAATTATTTGAGGCTTCAGGATCTGAATAAGTTAAAACTATATTATATATTAAAAATTATGTAGCTGTCTTTATTATATAACTGTATAACTGTCTTTATATAATTAAATGTATAATGTATATATATTTGTTGCTGCAAACACCGATTAATTTTATTTCAATTTTGTTGTTAAGTTTTTCACCTATAGAGATCGCAGCCACCACTCCATAGAATACAACTATTCTTACCCAACTTCTTACCCAACTACCCAGTTTTGTAGACACCAATTAATTTTTTTCAATTTTGTTTCCAAGTTGTTCATCGGTTGAGGGCACAGCCACTACCCCATTTTAATACACCATCTGAAATAAAAAGGTTTAACCTTTTCAGCAAGTCTAAATTCTTGTCCGAACAATACCTAGTTGGGCCACCAGATAGCCTACAATTTAGAAAAGAGAAAAAAACTTTATTTTAAATTTATATCATTCAAAATTTAAAATTTTAGAAATTTGATTTACCACCGGCAAGTGGTCAGATTCAACCACCAATCAGCAGCAGATTCAACCTTTTCAGGAAATCTGATTTTATATATAGCTAACCAACTGGTTTGACCACCAGAGAGCTAACAAGTTGAACAAAAAACTTTTTACTTTAAACTAATGTTATTAAAAATTAAAATTTTAAAAAGTTTGATATACCATTGGCAAAGGGAAGACTTAACCTTTTTACTTCTTTTGTAGATGTCTTCATAGAACTGATTGTTCTCTTTCTGCTTTATATTTTTTGAAGTTTGAGGCTGACAAAGCTAGTTCTTAAAAAAACCAAATTAAAATTAAGATACCACACACGCCTGAACAGGAAGCGTAACAAGTGTTTAAGTTTAAAAACTTGAACCATGTGTATTGATGTTTAGCAATGTAAAAAGGATAATCGATTTACACTTTTTACATGCAAATAACTGTCAACTAGTTATTTTACGCAGTTCAGTTGCGGTGGTTAAGATTTATAACTAATTTGTTAACATTTATAAAAATAAAACACACTTACATTTTGTTTCACTATATTTCACTTTCAAATTTTGATTTCAATAGTTTTATTTAATAAAAACAAAATAATAACAATAACTTATATTTAATACATAACTTATATTTAATTTGTATATATTTAATATTAAAATTTAAAAACTAATATTGCAGTTCAGACACTTTGTCACGACTAAACGAAATATGTAAAATTTATCCAAATCACATGGTTATCAATTCGTTATACATAAACTTTGGTTAATTTAAATATACTGCTAAGATAATTTACCATAACATTTGTTGGTTTATACTTATCATCTAAGTTAATTCAGCAATACATATGTGCAAAAACATGAAATACTAACTATTACTTATTTTTTAAGAGAATCACACATATATATATATGTTATTTTACTTAATTGTTAAGTGAACTTTACACACATCTAATAGTATACTTATAATTTTGTTTTGATTTTCAATAAATCTTAACGATGAACATGAACATTCGACTTCCATCGTTTTTATACTTAGTTTCTAAATTAATTGATCATGTCGATAAGTGAATTTTAGATTTAGATATTGGGACATTAACTTAGCACTATATGTTAACTTCACAAAGGTTTATAATTATAGAAAAAAAATATTTTTCAAAAATTTTGGGTTTACTTTTCCAATTTTGTTATATTAACAATGCTTATGCTAAAACAACCTGGCTTGATTAGGTTAACTCAAATAAAATTTAAGTTGAAACAACAATTTCAAGTTTACTTAGCGCAAGTACACCGCAAGTACACACTGAAATTATCATACAAAATTACGATTTACTTTATGACATGACCACAAATAATGGTTATTATTTTTACCTTAAAACCATTGTGATATTAAATATTTTAAACAAAAATGAAAGAAAACGCATACCTGATATTCAAAAAACACGTTTTAAATTTGTTCACTTCAGCATTATTAAAAATTTAAATTTATAAAATCACATTCGTTTTCACCTTATTTTATTTAAAAGTAAACAAAACATAATTATCTGATGTTTGGTAACGTAATATTATTCTATGAAACGCATGTCCAATAGTATTTTAATCGATTAGTGTGTAATGAAATAGTTTATTCTCAAACCAAAGTTTAAATTTGAGCAAGGCACGAGCGAGAAAATAAAATTCATTACACACGAATTGATTACACTACTTTATTCTCTGACAAAGAATTGTGAATTATATAAAATAAAATTATTTTCTTCAATTAAAACAATAAATCTTTATTGTTTTAATTGATAAATCCAATTACTGATTAAAAAAAACAGAGAGTGTTCTTAAGAGAGAGAGAGTGTTCTTAAGACGGCCACGACAGAAGTAAAAACTTCATTGGCAATCGCAATCAATTGATATCGTATTAGTAGTATTTGGATCGTATTAGTAGAACAAATGAGAAACAAATCAGAACGATAAGCCGCTAACTACACACACAAACCTCACAATGTAAACCAAATAATTGTCAAAATAGCACTCATATGCCAATAGCAGGGACTAAAGTACGCGTGGTTGTCACACCCATAGATCAACAAGTTTAAATTTTACAAATCTTCCTGCGGAAAGCTAAGCAAATTCATTTTTATTAATGCGCATTGTTGCCGTTGCAAATCACTATCGGCTAAGTGCCATCATTTTTAGTTATTTTATTTATCATGATTGCCATCCATGTTTAATCATATATAAGCTATGCTTCTTTGTATAGAATTTATGCGATTTCCGTCTCGTAATTGTGAGCTTTAAATCGATATAATCGATTTTATCAATCTACAAGTATTAAGTCTTCACTTAATTTTAGAAACATGTATTACATACAATTGCAAACCGACAACATATTTAGTGAACATGATAAAATTCCAATACATATAATTTTGATATACAAATGTAATTGTTTCAGCCTTCAGGTTATACTATCTTTCTTACGTTATTTTTAATTTCATAAAGATTATGTTCAATAAAAAAACATTGATTAAAGCAAACTACCGTTTAAAACGATAGTTAAATAAGAAGCAAAAATTAAGCGTACACAAAACTTCATAAATTTTCATGATGATTAATGTATTAATGCATAAAGGTTAAACAGCCATACACACTTTCAATTTTATGTATATTTAATATTTATTTAGCATGATGACTCGAATGCAAATTGCAAGACAGGAGCAATATAACTTTAAAAAATTGCGTTATAGATCAATTTTTTAAAATTCGTATAAAGAAATTTTTATTATTTTTATGAATTCATAAATAAAAAGAAATAATTTAATGGTATTTAATAAAAATAAAAAAAAAAACAAAAAAAAATATATACTACACCAGGGATTGAACTCAGAACCTACCGCACATCAGTCGAGTAGGATATCCACAACGCAATTTGAAACGTTATGAAATGATAGATACTATTTTTAGCATTTCAGGCATGACGGATCAGACTAACTTACTACCTAAGGAAAAATTTGTGTGTGGTGCAAGAGAGTAAAAATAATTTACCATCCTAAAATTATGATAGAATTTAAAATATTTCGCCTAAATATAAATAATTACAGCTTTATATAGTGAATTTCGATATCTCAATAATAATATATTTTCCTTCAAGAGCTGAAAACGCTGCTTTTTTTTGTGAGGGAAAATTTGTTCACGAGACGAGTTAGCGTCGTGTGGGGCAATTTCACGAACGTAAAATGTTTTTATCTCGCGTAGGAATAGTAGATTTTTATACAAGTGGTGAAAACGTCTCTTTTTGTGTGACTGAGCGGTGTGTCCACGAGACGCGATAGCGTCGAGTGGAATAAGTTCAGGAACGCAAAAACGTTTTTACCACGCGTAGAAAACGCTATTTTTTCTACGCTTGTAAATATAAATGATAATATCTACAAATTCATCTATTAAAAACTTACAAAACGACATATCTAAATTTGACTGTGTAAAAAATAAACAATTATATATCGCATTTTTACCAGTGTAAAATAATGTTAATATTGTGTTCGCCTATAGATGGAATAATAACAGGCGAACACAATTATAACATTATTTTACACTGGTAAAAATGCGATATATAACTGTTTATTTTTTACACAGTCAAATTTAGATATGACGTTTTGTAAGTTTTTAGTAGATGAATTTGACAATACGAATAATGAAAATGGTTCATATATTTTCTCCAAAAACTTTTACAGATATTACAGATATTTTTTTTACCGACTGGAAGTCATCGTTTAAAGTATAAATTTAAAAAATTGTAGGTAAAGTTTCAATTAAAAACAAATAAAAATAAATTTTTAATAAAATTTATTTATTTATTTAATAAATTTTTTTTTGGCGGAAAGAACTCAGAGAATATATTTTTTCTCCGATAGACAGCAAATATAAATTTTGCAGACTTATTTCAGTCAGCAAAGTGGCACTTTTCCTGCCTAGGCAGCAAAGCAAGTACTTTGCTGCCTAGGCAGCAAAATAATTAGACTTCATAGAAATAAACAGATATTGTGATTAAAAAAAAAATTTTTTAATCGATTTTTTTTTTCATTTTTAAAATTTTGCTTTATTTTTAAAATAATAATTATTAAATTACATATCATTGTAATTAATCGGAGAAAAAATTATATGTTCAACTCGGCAGCAAGGTAGATTGACTGCCTTGGCTGAATTCCTAGCCTCGCTCGCTCGGCTATGAACTATCAGCCGCGGCAAGAAAAACTAGCTGGTTCGCTGAACGCTTTACTCTGAACTCCACTGTTTTGGAAACTCCTAAATAAATACCCTAAATCCAGTCTTCAGTTTCCACTTCAAACCCAAAATAGTCTCTAAACTTTTAAAGGGGTTAAATATCAAAAAAGCCTCAGGAATGGACAATATTCCAACCATTATTTTAAAAACCTTTTCTATGGAACTTGCAAAAACTTTGACTAAGATATTCTACAAATCTAGTATATTTCCATCGTGTTGGAAGTTGGCAAATGTCCAGCCCGTCCCCAAAAACGGACCAAAATCAGATATCTCAAATTATAGGCCAATAGTAAGGTTTGCAAATTTACCGATATTTTTATTTACCGGTAATACGGTAAAAACTTTTATAGAACGGTTAACCGGTAAATTACCGGTAGCTTACCGAAATAGTAAACTTTGATCTAATTATTTTAAATTATTAGTTGCAAACTATTTATAACTTAAATTGGCGTGTAATAATAAGTAATAACACATTTGAAGAATAAAATTTAAAAATAATTTAGATCTTGAAATGTTTTAAGGTTTTAGTTATTAAAATATAGGTGTAAGAAACACGTTGTCTCTAAATTGTTATCATACAAGTTATTTTTTTTTTATTAAATAAAAAGTCTTGTGTTATAGGGTTTAGAATAGGTGTCACAACCGCACACAAATACCTTTTAAGACCTAGGTCCAGACCTAGGTCCCACAACAACCTGCGTTCCAAGGTATCGATGAACGCTTTTTTTAAACCTCTGCGGATTGAAGCCATCTGAGACAATGGATTCCGGCAAACTATTCCATTTGTATGCAGTTCGGACTAAGAAGACCTTAGTTTACTGCAAATCATACCAGCTGCTGCAAACGCACGTTCGAATTCGACACTTGTTGCTCGTATGGTAAATCATTTATTTAAAGCATTCTCTAAATATTTGCCACGAATGTTTTGTTCTTGGAAAAAGTCAATATAACCTTTAATAATATTTGTGAATCCCTTAGGTCATTTTTCAGTACTGCTTTCCACAAAATGTTTATTCATTTTCTGTTCATTTGTACTTTTTTATTTATTTATTTATTCTTTATTTTATTCCTATATTTTATAAATTTTACATAAAGCCTTACATAAAATCACAATAACTTATTATAACACAAAGAACATACTACAAGAAATCACATCATCATTATACTAATTTTGAAAAACAAATTTAACCAAATTTTAACAATTTCTAACGTAAACTAACAGTACTTAAATAATTACGTGAATAGAAAACTTAGTGATCACTAAAAATCTATGGATGTACACTAATAAAACATGAAAAGGCATCGCATTATAGTTGAGAATAAAATAGTAGGTGTTTTTAGAAGTGAAAAATACACATGTGTAAGAAACACCAGCAAATATACTATACAAAAATTGAAATCCAACATGTGAGGTGAAGGATTAAATAAAAGTATGGAATAATTAAATTAAAACAATTTAAAATTTGATAATTTAGAAGCAGTAAAGAGAAAAGCGACTCTAATTCAATATGTTTTTGGATCGGAATGAAAATGAAAAGGAAATACATAAAAAGCATAAAAAAGCGAATCATATAGACAAAACAACCTGTTAAAAAATATTTTATCAGGTTGAGTTCTATTATAAATAAATTCAATGCTATCCAGACTGAAAAGCCACAACCTTAAGTTTGTGAGAAATTCTTTGCTAGCGTTAGATGTTTTGATAAATTTAGGTAACGTATTAAAAATGTAAGGGGCCCTAAAGTAGTAAGAACGACGACAATATTCCTTTTTTGTAAAAGGAACTTCACAATGATACCAGTTTCGCAAAGAGTTATCGCGTCTTCTTTTCACCACTTTATGGCCGCCCCTTGAATAAAAGATTCTCAAAACTTTATAAATGAAGATGTACCGCAGCGGTAGGATGTTAGCTGATCTAAAAAGTGGTAGAGAAGGCTCAAATCGATTTTTGAAAGAAATTACTCTGAGAGCATACTTTTGTGCAATGCCTATTGGTAAAATATTATTATAGTAGTTACCACCCCATATACTAATTCCATATTCAAGTCGTGAATGGAACAACGAACAATATAAAGACCTCAGTAGCTTACTTGGACTCACAGCTCTAAGCATGTTTAACTTCCTAATGGTGGACATTAACTTATTTTTTAGCTTTAGAATATGTTCTTTAAATTTGAGGTTTTCGTCTACTAATATGCCAAGGTACTTGTATGACGGAACATTCTCTATTGTAATACAATTCGTGTTACATTTACTTTGGGAGCAGTCTAGTGAATGACTGATGAAAGCAACTGGTGGTGATTCCATTTGGTTAGGATCGACTTTCGGCATAAAGTTTATAAATTTACTCTTTGGACTCAGTACCATGTGATTAATTAAATCAGAGTGAACCTGATCCGAAATTTCTTTCAATGTAAAAGGCGAATAAGTAAAAGCAGTGTCATCCGCAAAGCTTGTTAACTTCCCGTAAAAAATTTGTTTTACATAAGGAGTTTACATAAACCAAGAACAAAATAGGACCTAGCATTGACCCCTGAGGAACACCTGCCGTCAGTGTCAATTCTGTACTTAAAATATTGTTGACTTTCACAAGCTGTGTTCTTGAAGATAAATATGACCTAAACCAGTCCAATACGATTCCTCTAAAGCCTGCATGTTCTAATTTTTCAATTAAAATGTCGTGGTCTACCGTATCAAAAGCCGTTTTGATATCTATAAAAAGACCCATGAGTTTTTTTCCATTATTTAGCTCCTGATATATACTGATAGAAAACTCTAAAAGAGCATCTCCCGTGCAAAGTTTTTCCCGATACCCAAACTGCAAATTGCTTAGAAATCCTGTATAATCCAGGAAGTTCAACATTCTTTTTTTTAACTATTTTTTCCAATATTTTTGAAAATACAGGCAGTAAAGATATTGGTCTGTAATTCATCATATCAGTTGGAGATCCTGATTTATGCAGAGGAAGAACAATTGCACGTTTCATTTCTGAAGGAAAAATACCACGGGATAAACTCAAATTGCAAATGTACGTAGCCGGCTCTATAATTTTATCAAAAATATTTTTTACTACGAGGTTTGAAATGTTACCGTGACCGGATGTATTGGAATTTTTCAAGGTACTAATTAAAGTTAAAACTTCCTGCTCAGTGGCAGGTGTAAAAAAACAACTTTTTAGTTCCGTAGTGTTGGAGAATTTGAGAAGCTCCAATTCGTCTCGAGTATAACTGTAGTTACAAAAATTTGAATTAATAATGGACATCGGTTGTGACACAAAGTATTGATTAAACATGTTACCTACAACTTTTTTTTGAATCACATTCGAGTTATCCTTAATTCTAACTTCCTTAGGTTCCTTTCTGCGTTGTTCACCTACACATGCCAATTTAATCAACAAGCTCGTTGCGTATGGTTTTCATCCCAATGTTGTGAAGCTAGCTTCAAAAGCTTCAAAATTTTCTATCTAACCGATACATGTCGGTCTCCTTAGATGGATTTTCACTTGAGTCTAAACTACTAACGCTGGTACCGTACCTTAAGGCTCAGTATTGTTCCCAACCCTATTTTTGATTTATATCAACGAATTGTTGAAAATCACCAGCAACCCAATAAATAGTTTTGCAGATGATAATGATAATCTGCACAAGTCGTTCGAGCCCCTTCCTTCAAAAGGTAAAATGCATGAACGAATTAATCCCGCACGGAAAGACGCTGTCATAAGCGTGAATAAAGACCAAGATAAGTCGCCGATTAGGGTGACCAAAACCTGGGCAATTTCAACTCTACCAAAACACAGTTATTGATTTTTTTCCAGATCAAATACCGAGTTCCCCAAAGGTGTTTTATTCAGTATGTGTGATGAACCAATAGGTGAATGTAAAAACATTCGTTTATTGTGAGTTTCAAATGACCTACTCTGGAACGACCACGTATCGGCGATGGCAAAAAGCGCGTCTAGAAAACTCAGCCTCCTAAATAGAAGCAAGAAATTTTTCGCTCCATACCAATTGCTCCATGTTTATAAGTCCTATATTTGTCCTTGTATGGAGTACTGCTGTCAAATTTGGGGTGCTGCTTTTGTTTCTATCTTGGCCCTCTTGGACTCTGTTCAAAAGTGGGCTATACGAATTGTGGGTGATCGAGATTTGACATCAAAACTTGATTCCCTACAACATCGTCGCACTGTTGCTGACCTCGTTGTTTTTTACAAATATCGTCATCAACAATGCTCAGACGAAATCAGCAGCAACATGCCTCAAACTTATTTTTACCCTCGTTTTACTCGGAAATCGGCTAGCGTAAGCAGTCAACGGTTGAGATCCCACGCTGTGGGAAGAAAGACTTCTTTCGATCAAAAACTTTCTTACCATACAGTCGTATAATTTAATTGAATATTGTAAGTGAAAGAAAGGTAAAATAAATTGATATCAAAGATAAAAAAAATTAAAATTGAAATTTTAAATTCTGTGTGAAATAGTTTAATTAAAGCTTTTCATTTTTCTTAATTTAATAATTGTTTAGTTGATTTGTATAAGTTCTATTAATTTCTTAAAATGGTGTGCATTGAATGCAATAATAAAATATCTCGAAATAAAACTAAAAGAGGTGTGAAATGCTCAACGTGTAACGGTGAATATCATTTAACATGTGGTGGCATATCTAGTCTGAAATTGTGAATTGATCTCTCCAGTGGCGATGCTCTTCATGCAGAGGAAAAGTTCTAGACTCTTCTAGTGTCTTGGTTGATTCTGATGATGATAATTCATATATTAATGACAACTATCGTCAATTTCCGCAAGAATTAAGCTAATGAAAAAAAATTATGATGAACTTGTATGTTCACTTAATTTTAAGAATGATAAATTTGAAAAGTTGCTGCAGTTATATCAGATTGTTGATGATCACACACAAAAAATTAAAAATTTAGAAAGCGATAATAAAAAACTTATATCTGATTTATTATATGTGAGGAAGTCTGTATTGAAATTTTTGAGCAAAATGAGATAGCTACTAATATTATTTTGCACGGCATACCAGCATGTAAGGACATTGATAATAACACAACAGTTAATAATTTACTCAAATTCTTAGATATACCATCTTGTATAAATCAAATTAAAGCAATTAGAGTTCTAAATAAAAATCAGCAGCCTAATGAAAATAATGTTACAACGGATTTACCAACATCATCTCAAACATCAGATAATATCAAAACAAATAAAATTAAGAGAGTCATCAATATTTCTCCAATTTTATTGCAAATTAATGATGTTAAAGGTAAACAAAAAATTGTTGATGCGTTTAAAGCTATAGAAATTTAAAGATAACAGATATTGGATTACGTCAAACACCTGGTCATGATGTTATCTACATCACTAATCAATTTACGAAACGGAATCAACATTTGTATCTTCTATCAAAGCAACTCAAAAACGAAAATATTATTGAATTTGTTTGGGAACAGAACGACATTTTGATTAGGAAGAATGATAAATCCAAAATCATGAAAATATATTCTGAAGAGCAAATAGAAGAAATTCGTAAAAACAATCATGTTTAATGCCATTTTTTTTGTAAATTTAGCTTGTGATAATAGTACATTATGATGCTAGGACGTATATCTTAGGTCCCACATTAGGTCCAAAATAGCTTACGTCCGTGCATCATCATTTCAACCATCTTTCATCATTTCAACTCCACCAAAACACAGCTGTTGATTGTTTCCAGATTAAAGACCGAGTTCCCCAAAGATATTTTATTTAGTATGTGTGATGAACCAATAGGTGAATGTAAAAACATTCGTTTATTGGGTGTCACAGTTTCAAATGACCTACTCTGGAACGATCATGTAATGGCGATGGCAAAAAGCGCGTCTAAAAAACTCGGCCTCCTAAATAGATGCAAAAAATTTTTCACTCCATACCAATTGCTCCATGTTTATAAGTCCTATATTCGTCCCTGTATGGAGTACTGCTGTCAAGTATGGGGTGCTGCCTCTGTTTCCATCTTGGCCCTCTTGGACTCTGTTCAAAAGCGAGCTATACGAATTGTAGGTGATCGAACTTTGACATCACAACTTGATTCCCTACAACATCGTCGCACTGTTGCTGACCTCGTTGTTTTTTACAAATATCGTCATCAGCAGTGCTCAGATGAAATCAGCGGCATCATGCCTCAAACTTATTCTTACCCCCGTTCCACTCGGCAATCGGCTGCCGCAACCAGTGAAACGGTAAAGATCCCGCGCTGTCATACTGGCAGATCGCAGAGAGACTTCTTTGTCCGAACTGCGTACAAATGGAATAGTTTGCCGGAACACTTAGTCTCAGGTGGCTTCAACCCACAGATGTTTAAAAAAAACGTTAATCTACACCTCAGAACGCCAGTTGTTGTGGGACCCAGGTCTAGACCTAGGTCTTAAAAGGTATTTATGTGTTGTTGTGACACATATTCTAAACCCTATTACACAACACATTTTATTAAAAAAAAAAAAAAAAAATATACTATTTTTTATTCGCCGCAAGCAAAATATTTAAAAAAATTGTATATTATTTTATACGGAGGAGAAGTATGACTTTTTATGGCGAGCCTATTTTACCCGCCGAACGCAGTGAGGCGGGTAATAGAAGGCAAGCCATGAAAAGTTGCTTCTCCTCCAAATAAAATATGTTGTTTTTTCTTCAAACGCTTTAATATGTGCCATGTTTTTGTGGTTTTGATACTCAGTTCTAGGTTTAATTTATGCATACAATAAATATTTAAGAAGGCGAGATTTATAAATATGAGTAGTTTTGATTGTTTTAACAAATAAAAATGACGTTTAAATTTATATTTTGTGTGTTATTGTTTTAACGGTATCATAGTAACACTTTTCCCTACATGTAGGGAAAAGGAAAAGTAAAACTGTCGCCGGCGGAGAAGTTGCATTTCTCCGTAGCCAGCTCAGTCAAATGATGACCTAATTATTTAACGTTTGAAGAAAAAAATGTTTATTCTAAATTAAAATTACAAATTTGCATAAATTTTGAAATAAAAAAAACAGAGAGTGTGCTTAAGACCGCACGGCAGAAGTAAAAACTTCATTGGCAATCGCAATCAATTGATATCTTATTAGTAGTATTTGGATCGTATTAGTAGAATAAATGAGAAACAAGTCAACGATAAACCGCTAACTACACACACAAACTTCACAATGTAAACCAAATAATTGTCGAAATAGCGATCATATGCTAATGTCCCAGTAGGGACTAAAGTACGCGTGGTTGTCACACCCATAGATCAACAAGTTTAAATTTTACAAATCTTCCCGCGGAAAGCTAAGCAAATTCATTGGTATTAATGCGCATTGTTGCCGTTTGCAAATCACTATCGGCTAAGTGCCACCATTTTTAATTATTTTGTTTATCATAATTGCCATCCATGTTTAATCATATATAAGCTATGCTTCTTTGTATAGAATTTATGCGATTTCCGTCTCGTAATTAATAATAATAATAATCTTTAATTCAATCAAAAACAAATAAAAATCGTATACAGTAATTTACAAAAAATTGTGAGGTTTAAATCGATATTATCGATTTTATCAAGTATCAAGTTACAAGTATTAAGTCTTCGCTTAGTTTTAGAAACATGTATTACATACAATTCCAAACCGACAACATATTTAGTGAAGATGATAAAATTCCAATACATATAATTTTGAAATACAAATGTAATTGATTTAGCCTTCAGGTTATACTATCTTTCTTACGGTATTTCTAATTTCTTAAAAATTATATTCAATAAAAAAAACATTAATCAAAGCAAACTACCGTTTAAAACGATAGTTAAATAAAAAGCAAAAATTAAGCATACACAACAACTTCATAAGTTTTCATGATGATTAATGTATTAATGCATAAACGATGAACAGCCATATATACTTTCAATTTTATATATATTCAATATTTATTTAGCATGATGACTCGAATGCAAATTACAAAAGACAGTAGCAATATAACTATAAAAAACTGTGTTATAGATCAATTTTTTAAAATTCGTACAAATAAATTTTTATTTTTTGTATGAATTCATAAGTAAAAAAAAACAATTTTAATGCTATTTAATAAAAATTAAAAGAAAACAATAAAAAATATGTACCACACCAGGAGTTGAACTCACTACCTACAGCACATCAGTCGAGCACGATATCCACATCGCAATTTGAAACGTTAAGAAATGATAGATTGATAAATTGATAAATTGATAAATGATATATAAATCTTTCACCTCAGCCTAACTTACTACCTACAGAAAAATCTGTGTGTGTGGTGCGCCAAAAGAAGTTTTCACTTCAAAAATATGTGGAACAAGGTACCTTTGACGAAATATTTGTTATTTTTCCCAAATTATTGTATAACTATGACAACAAATGATAACAACTATTTTAATTGAATAATGAAGTTTTGAATTTAGCGTTGCTTTGATGAAAATTTCTATTTTTACAGAATTTAAACAAATACAAATGTTTTTACTTTTTTGGACGTAGCTATGACAACAAAATATATCGTTAAAAAGTGACACTTTAAGGCCGCAAATCACAGTAATAAAGTAACACTTTAATACATAGACGAATAAAAATAATTTTTAATATTACTTTTCTTTATTTTATTTTAGTTCATGCAATTATCGTTTTATTTTCAAAATGTTAATGGATTACGATCAAAAACTAACAACGTTTTTAACAAAATTTTATCAACAAATTACGATGTCATTTGTTTAAATGAAATTTGTTTGAATTCCTCAATAGAAGATGCAGAAATCTTTGATGATTCTTACGTAATATGTAGGCGGGATAGAAACCTAGATCTCTTTCCAGCCAAGCAGGATGGTGGAGGTTGCTCTAGCCGTATTCTCAATTTGGAAAAATGGCATGAAGAAATATGGGTATGTATTAATTTTTTTTTTTTTTTTTAAGGCGTTCATGCTCCATGTAGGAGCGTTGCCAGGCTAATCGGCTTTGAATATTCACCACGGTCATTCGCAACAGCGACATAATTACCATCGCAGCCGATTTTTTTAAGGTCGTTTATTACGTCAGTCTCCCATTGTAGTCGTGGTCTTCCTCGCGGTCTACCACTCCCTGGGGTACTAACGTACATTTTTCTAATCATTCCAGACTGTGAATCGGCTCGTAGAACATGCCCAAACCAAGCAATCCTGTTAGAACGGATACAACCTATTATATCAGGACCCTCAAGAAGGTCTCTGATCTCAAAGTTATACCGGGTTCTATACTCTCCATCGTCTGTCTTAAGTGGACCAAAAATGTAGCGTAGGATCTTACGCTCAAATACAGATAAATGCGATTCGTCATTTTGTGTAAGGGTCCACGTTTGTGACCCATACATCACAACCGGTCTAATCAATGTCTTGTATAACTTGAGCTTGGTGCTAGTTGATACATACGGTGATCCAAGGAGAGGTTTAATTGAGTAGAAAGTTCGATTACCTGCAGCGATTCTAGCTTTAATATCTGTAAGTATGCTGTTGTTTGAGTCAAGCATTGATCCCAAATATTTAAAAGATTCAACTCCCTCAATTCGTTCATCGCCGAACATCAAATCTTTATTCTCAGCCTCTCTTGAAACATTCAAATGTTTGGTTTTATTGTAGTTAATTTGCAGACCAATTTTCCTAGCACCACTCTCAAGCGACTTGAAAGTCTCACTCATAACAGCTTCACTTCGGCCGAGGATGACAACATCATCAGCGTAAGCAATCATCTGTACTGAGTTTATTGACAAGATATTGTTATTAGTCGGTAGTTTCTTTTGACGGCTAGATTAGAAAGTATAGGAGAGATAGCATCACCTTGTCTTAATCCTAATCTTAGTCGACTTTAAAAAATTTTGATATTTCGTTCTCTACTCGTACACAGCATTGAGAGTTCTGTACTGTCATTTTGCATAGTGATACCAGTTTACCAGGAATTCACATCGGCACCAGAGCGGACCATAGAGTCTCTCGTTCGAGAGAGTCGTAGGCCTGCCTGAAATCAATGAAAAGTTGGTACACAGGTATATTGAACTCTCGACACTTTTCCAAAATCATCCTTATCGAGAAAAGTGCATCGGTGGTACCTCGGCCCCGCCGGAAACCACACTGATATTCTCCAAACAGTTGTTCAGCAAAAGGATGGATTTTGGATAGCAAAATGTAGGAAAAGATCTTATATGCTGTGCAGAGGAGAGCGATTCCTCTGTAGTTTGCACATTGTAGGCGATTACCTTTTTTATGGATTGGTATCAGCATAGCTGTGTTCCAGTCCTGTGGCATGGTTTCAGTCCTCCAGATCATTTGAACAAGATCAAACAATCTTGAGGATAGAGTTTCGCCACCATGTACAATCATTTCGGATGTTATATCGTCGATACCAGGTGCTTTATTGCATTTTAATTTTGACAGCGCCGCATCGAATTCCTCTTTGGTGGGTTCGTCTACATGTACCTTTGACGCACGAATAAGCTTTGCTCGTCGCCCGACTTGTTGCTGGTCACTTAAGTTGAGAAGATTCTCAAAATAAGCGGCCCAAGTATCTAAAATATTTTTGAGGTCTACTTGTAGCTCCCCATCTTCGTTTTGAATAGCAGTCGATCTAGTTTGAGGGCCCTTCTTTAAGGTTTTAACCTGTTGAAAGAAGTTACGCGATTGATGTTCCTTATTGAAGCTTTCAATCTCCTCACACTGTCTCTTACACCATTCTCTCTTCGTTCGTCTACATAGCTTTGTAACGGCTTGTCTTGCCAGTTTATAGTTCTCCTTCGTGGACCTGGTATTGCGTCCTTGTAGACACCTCAGATAGCAATCTCTTTTGCATTGAATAGCGTCAAGGCATGCTTGATCCATCCATGGCTTCCGGGAGTGGTTCTGTGGTCGTCCAAGTATTCCCTCAGCAGCGCTTAAAACAGCATCTTTGAGCAAATACCATGACTTATCGACGTTTCCATTAATGGTTTCTGATTTCTCCAATGTTTCGGCAATATGGATTTGATATCTCTCTTCTGTTTCAGCATTCTTTAATGATGAGATGTTAAAACGTTTCCGTTGATTGAATTTTGGAATGCCTGGATTTGGGAAGTGGAACCTTATCGTTGCACTTACAAGGAAGTGATCACTTCCAATGTATGCACCTCTAAAGGTTTGCACATCCCGAACGCTCGAAAAGAAACGTGCTGTTACTAGAACGTGATCAATTTGATTTCGAGTGTTTCCATTCGGTGAGACCCAAGTCTGTTTATGAATCGATCGATGCGGAAAGAACGTACTGGCAATTCTCAAATTATTTGATAATGCAAACTCAGTCATTCTCTCACCATTATCATTCGAATTCAAATGCAGGCTGTTGGGACCCACCACATTTCCATAAGAGATATCTCTTCCAACCTGTCTATTAAAGTCACCAAGAACCATAATGAAGTGGCGTATGGGTGTTTGTTTCATAACCTCTTCCAGTGCTATGTAGAAATTATCCTTCTCGTCGACGGTCTTAGCTTCAGTAGGTGCATGCACGGCAATAAGAGAAATATTGTTATATGTACCACGTACACGTAGGTAGCAGATCCTCTCACTGACCGGGATGAATTTCATCGCGGCTTCTTGTATGCGCGCACCAACAAGAAAGCCAGTACCAAATTCTCTTCGAGAAGGATGACCACTACAGTATAGAGAGTGACTATCCAAATCTTGTTTTCCAATTATCGGCTGTCTAATTTCTTGTAGAGCAATAATATCCATCCTATATACCTCAGGCTGCGCACGTTCCACGTTCCGATTCGGTAGTCTGGTCCTTTTTCACGTCCAGGTAAAATTCTGTTTTGTTGTCCGGGTCTGTTATTCTTTTTTGATAACCAAATTTAACATATTAGTTTTTTTCCGGGGTTAGGGTGTTAACCTTAGGCCCAACCCAAATTGTCGTGAATGGGTCCGTTCTGCATATAAAGGTCACCAGAAACAACCTTTTTACACGTTTATATAGCGAGCCGCTTGATTCAAGACAGACGCCCGCTCCAAGCCGCCCCTGACATGGAGAACAGACGCTTGAGTCGCATCGGTTGTAAGGCGCCAATTCGCCGTGATGTAGCGTCATTGACTAAGCAGTTTTTACTCTGCTTGTCTCCAATACACCAACCTAATTCTGTCAGCATTACCCAGGCAGCACGGCGTGGACGTCGAATTTAGGATTTCGCTACCCATGTAATGCCGGGTATGTATTAATATAACAAATAATTCTAAACTATATTTGAATGTTCCATATATATCTCCGAAATAATGTTAATGATATCATAAATTTTGATCTCTGGTCTCACTTTTTAATAATTGGTGATTTCAACTTACCGTCAGTGAGTTGGATTTCAAAGAAACATAATTATTTTAAACCTTAGCTCTTAACCAATGGTCCTGGCCAATATCCCACTCAATCAATGAATTTATCATGGCTTTTTCAATACAATTATTTTAAAAATACAAACAATAATATTTTGGATCTTGTTCTGACTAATTTTCTGTCTGAAATAGTTAACGTGTCTATATGCCTACTGATATCTTATCAAAACTTGATCGTCATCATCCTGCGATTGAAATAAATTGAAAAATTGAAAAAATTGAAAAAGTTAAAATTAAAATGACTGAAATGATGGACTTTAATAACTGTAACTATGACGCAATTAATGAGGCTATCACCAATAATAGCTGGGTTGATTTATTTGATGTTCTTAACGTTGACCAAAGCGTGGAACGGTTTTATACTATTATTTACAAAATACTTGATAGATTTGTAGTTAAAAAAAAAGGAATGCTGGTAAATCATATCCTGTATGGTTTTCAACCAAATTGATCAAACCTCTTAATATTAAAACTAATTTGAGAAACAAATTCAAAAAGTATTGTTACGATTCAGAAAAATCTAGACGATTACGGTCACTTCCAGGAAAATAAAATCAACAAAACACAACAGACAAATTAATGAAATGAATATTGTTGTTGTGGTCTCTTCTTAGAAATAGGGTCAACATAAACGATTTTATGAATCAAATCAACATAACGTAAAATAATCGAATATTCTAATATTTTCTCAAGGTTTCTGGAAAGTGATGTCGAATTATCTAGAAGTATTGCAGCAGGTATATAAGAAAATTACCTCTTGTAGTTTTGAATTAGTTTTATTTTAGACCTGCGACAGTAAAGTGAAATTTAATGTAAAATTAGTTTTATTTTAGACCTGCGACAGTAAAGTGAAATTAAATGTAGAATTAGTTTATTTTAAACCTGCGATTGTGAAGTTAATATTATAAAAGTGATCTTTAAATTAGTGAATAAAGTTATAAGTGTTATTGAGTAGAAATAGTTTGTGTATTATTTTGAACGTTAGTTACTGGAAATTTCTACAATAAACCGTTTGAGTTTCTGAAGCTGTTAAAGGAATATTCTAGCTAGGAATATTGTTTGCTGTATTGTTTTCCTGTTGTTGTGGAACAATCAAGGAGTTGAAGACTTAATAAAACCTGGTGTTTGTGCTTACTAATCAGTGATCGAACTCAGGAAGAGATTGGGAATTACGTTTATCGAATTGTGAGTTAGGCCAATTCGAAGTAAGGTTGGAAAAACGTAACATTGGTGACAGCGGCGGGATTAGTTAGCTGTTAATAATGGTTTTATTAAGTGATTTGAAGGTTCTTGAGTTAAAGAAAGAACTAGAACAACGTGGATTGGCAACAACCGGCAACAAAACTGAATTAACGATACGGCTTCGAGAAGCTATGGAAACTAGTGGAGTAGTTGTGGAAGGTTACCAGTTTGGAGTGATTAGTACAAATGCTGATTCAATAGCAGCTGATGAGGAGAAAAGTTGTGTTGCGGAAACTACCACCTCATTGCCACCTGCAAATTGTGATTTTACGCAGTTAATTGCTATGATGCAACAGATGAGTTTGAAGATCAGTCAACAGAATCAGCAATTGGCTGCCGTAAATGCCAATATGAATCAAAAACTGGATGATGTAAATACAAACATGGCTACAAACCGTAACGAAATAAGCCAGATAAAGGAAGAAATCAGCTGCAACATCAATCAACAAATGGCTGCTACTAAAGAAGAAATAACTACAACATTGGCTGAAAATACAAATGAGATAAACCAGCAAATAAATGAGTTGCACATTAGCATAAATCAACACTTAGACGAGAAGCTTCTACAAATGTCAACGGCATTTGCTGTAAAAGTCGAGAAAATTCAAAGCGAAATTGAAGAATTTGAGCGTGACTTGAATAAAGTTGTAACTAAAGTTGACGATTTTGAGAAGAGGTTGCAGGATGTTGAAACAGCTAAAGTTACTTCACAGGTGGTACAATAGATAGCAAATATTAAATTGAAACCACCATCGTATGACGGTACCACATCTTTCGGCATCTTCAAGTTCCAGTTCGAGACCGCAGCAGATCAAAATGTTTGGAACGCCGAAAATCGTCTTGCTGCATTGATAGTTGCACTTAAAGGGGAAGCAGCTGAAGCATTACAGGCAGTACCAGAAAACGACCGCAAAAGTTATGCTGCAGTAATGAATGCATTAGAACGAAAATATGGCAGCGACCACAAAAAGGAGCTATACCGGATCGAGTTAAAAGGTCGCTTGCAACGGAATGGAGAAAGCCTTCTGTACTATTCTTCGGCAGTAGAACGGCTTGTAAATTTTGCACATTCTAACACTCCACCGTATTTTATGGAGAAGATGAAGATCGAGGCTTTTACTGATGGCATCCGAGATCCAGAAACCAGGATCAAAGTAGTGACTACACCTAAGCCGACTTTCCATGAAACTGTCGCATACGCAATGCAATATGAGATGGTACAGAGGATGTGTATGCCATCTGGTGGATGCAGAAAAAGGAATGTAGAGGGGAACATCAAAGGGGAAGTTTTGGCACACAGAGATAGAAGCGACATCAGATGCTGGGTATGTGATGAAGAAGGTCACATGGCACGGGAGTGCAAGAAAAACGGGGAAGCAGACAGATTGTCGTCTTCTGTGAAGAACAGAGGAGCCGAAGAAATGGAGCACGTAGGGTTCAGGAACAGCAGTAGAAAACTCCTGTGCTAGATATGTAGGAAATCGGGTCATATCTCACAGGACTGCTGGAACAGAAAGCGTGATAGATCTTCGTCTCCTATTCAACGGAAGCCTGTTGAAGGTGCAACTGTAAAGCCAAAAAGTGAGGAGAATGCCGCCTACATTCCAATTTCAAGAATTGCGGTAAATGGTGAAAGCTTGGGTATCAACGGACAACTTGAAGGTAAAGGTTGCTTCATGACACTGGATACAGGTTCAGCTCGAACATTCGTTCGCAAAGGTTTAATTGACGGTGTTTTGGAACCATCAGATGGATTGAAACTCCAAACGGTAACTGGAGAATGCGCTGAAATAGAAGGTAAAAGAATCGCTGAAATAAAATTGGGAAATAACTGCTATCAACAAGAGGTGCTAGTGGCAGACATTATGGATGAAGTCATTTTGGGGATGGACTTATTGAAGGCGAAGGGATTAGTCTTCGATTTTGGATGTGGAATCCTAAAGGTTAATAATGTTGACATGCCACTACTTGTGAATGAGGCAGAGCCAACAGTTATTGGTAGTGATGAGGAACTACGCAGTTCAGAGAAGAATCCAGCACCATCCAAACAGATAAGGGAGAGTAACGTCAACCGACGCAGACGATCAAACAAACGCCGAAAGTTAAAAAGGAAACAGGTCCAAGCTCATAACGAAGTGAGCGATGTAAAAGAGGCGGTTCAAATAGCTGCAAACGGGGACGAATCGCAGCTTAAAATGAGAATGGTTCGGAGACATGGCAATGTCTATGTGAAACACTCAAAGGGAAAAAATAAGGAGGACTTTAGAGATAGTGAGAATCCATACTTATCACGGTGGGCGGACATAGAACAAAGTAATGGCCAAGGACTTAGATAGGGACCAGAAGCAATTCTAAACCGCCTGGGCAATAGAAAAAAAAAAGAAAAAAAATGTTTGGATTCAACAATTGGAGGAGAGATCTAGATCCTGTTCGGGACGAACAGGCTTAAGTGGAGGGTAATGTTACGATTCAGAAAAATCTAGACGATTACGGTCACTTCCAGGAAAATAAAATCAACAAAACACAACAGACAAATTAATGAAATGAATATTGTTGTTGTTGTCTCTTCTTAGAAATAGGGACAACATAAACGATTTTATGAATCAAATCAACATAACGTAAAATAATGGAATATTCTAATATTTTCTCAAGGTTTCTGGAAAGTGATGTCGAATTATTTAGAAGTATTGCAGAAGGTATATAAGAAAATTACCTCTTGTAGTTTTGAATTAGTTTTATTTTAGACCTGCGACAGTAAAGTGAAATTTAATGTAAAATTAGTTTTATTTTAAACCTGCGACAGTAAAGTGAAATTAAATGTAGAATTAGTTTATTTTAAACCTGCGATTGTGAAGTTAATATTATAAAAGTGATCTTTAAATTAGTGAATAAAGTTATAAGTGTTATTGAGTAGAAATAATTTGTGTATTATTTTGAACGTTGAGTTACTGGAAATTTCTACAATAAACCGTTGGAGTTTCTAAAGCTGTTAAAAGAATATTCTAGCTAGGAATATTGTTTGCTGTATTGTTTTCCTGTTGTTGTGAAACAATCAAGGAGTTGAAGACTTAATAAAACCTGGTGTTTGTGCTTAATAATCAGTGATCGAACTCAGGAAGAGATTGGGAATTACGTTTATCGAATTGTGAGTTAGGCCAATTCGAAGTAAGGTTGGAAAAACGTAACAGTATAATGATAGCCAGTTTCCAATCGAGTGAATTACTGAATGACTCATTTAAACTGAGCTACTACAGAACTGAATTGAATTTAATAAAGTGAAGAAAAAAATAGGTTCATCAGTTCAACATATTCATATTTTTTGTGGTCAAACGTTAAAAATAACAAAAAATTAAATCGTGTTTGTGTCTAAATTTTCGATTTTAGTTATGTATTTTTTAAATGTCAAAAAAATAGTGTTTCTGTTGTTTTGGCTCTATTTTTGATGATTTACTGAATATTAGACCAATTGGCTACAATCAATTCCTTCAGCAATTCACTCGATTGGAAAGCGGCTGATATAGAATACTATAAACTATTTTCTCTCATGAGAACGAAGGGAAAATCAGAAATGTCTATATGCTTTTCTAGTTATATAAATTCTATTGAGAATCAATTAAATCCGATCCTAAAAAATTTTGGTCCTATACAAAAAAAATGAAAAAATCTAATAGTATATCCTCTCGCACCTTAACAATGAAACAACTTCTAATTCAAAAGATATGGTGGATTTATTTGCTCATCAATTTAAATCATTTTATAGTAATTGCAATGCTGACATAAGTTCTAGCCCTAATGCTGGATTGAACGAGATCTCTTATGACCACGATACATTAAATGAGATAATGATTACCTGTGATGAAATTATATTTCAGTTGAAATCACTGGACACTAATAAGGGATGTGGACCTGATAAAATTTCTCCTCTCTTTTTAAAAAACACCTGCTATTCCATCTATTATCCAATTTACTTAGTGTTCAGTAAATCTATCTCCTCTATCTAATCTTAAAGACAATACATGTCCAAACCAATGGAAGATTAGAAAAATTGTACCAGTGTATAAATCAAGAGATAGTTCTGATGTATCTAGTTATAGACCAATACCAATTTTAAATACAATAAGTAAAAATATGGAGCGGCTGAAATCTCACAGCTCTGAGATATCAAGACTTCGGTCTGGGTTAAGGATTTTGATATAGTTTTCGGCAAAAAACTTTTATGAGGACATGGTTTTTAGTTTTAGGCAGCGATGTACATCAAACATAACTCTTTGTTGAAGTACAAGTTTTTTATCTCTGTTTAAAAATTTATTACAAAACTAACACGAAACATCAATACGTTGCCGGAAAATTATAATCAAAATTCCAAAAATATTGTTAAATTAAATAAAATCAAGCTTTTTCAAAATTCCAAATATATTCCAAATATTAGAATAAAATCAAATATTTAAATATTTCCTAAATTCCAATAATATTTCAAAAATTCTTAAAAATTCAAACTTTTTCCAAAATTCTAAACATATTGCAAAAATTATTACAAAATCAAAAATTCAAACTTTTTTCAAAATTCCAAAAATTATAATAATATCAAAAATTAAAAATTTTTCAAAATTCTAAAAATATTTCAAAAATTCTTACAAAATCAAAAATTAAAAGTTTTGCCGAAATTCTAAAAATATTGCAAAAATTATTACAAAATCAAAAATACAAACTTTTTCAAAATTCCAAAAATATTTCAAAAACTACAACAAATTAAAAAATTTCCATGTCCAATTTCATTTTAAATTACATTTACGTCATAAAAACAGCTACATTTTTTTTCCCAAAATATTGGCTAAAAAATTAAATGAAATCATTTTTTGACACACTTGACATTATTTTTTGACAAACTTATAATGCCATAATTCTCTATAATAATAATAAAATATCATGTCATACGAACTATTAATTTTATTTTTTTCTAAAAAAATTGGGTAAAAAATAAATAAAAACCTTTCTTTTGACACACTTGACAACATTTTGTTGACAAACTTATAATGCCATAATTCTCAATAATAATAATAAAATTTCATTTCAAACAAACAATTTTATTTCCAAAAAATTGGGTAAAAAAATAAAAATCTTTCTTTTGACACACTTGACAACACTTTTTTGACAAACTTATAATGCCATAATTCTCAATAATAATAATAAAACTTTATTTCAAACAAACAAATTAATTTTATATTTTTTCCAAAAAATTAGGTAAAAAAATAAATAAAAATCTTTCTTTTGACACACTTGACAAGTTTTTTTTGACAAACTTAAAATGCAATAATCTAGTTTTTAATCTCACAGACCAATCCCGACCATCAAGATTTCTCCAAATTCAATGTTCCTACTCGTAATCACTTAAAATGAACGTTTTTTAAGCCAAAAATATGCAAATTTCCTTGTTTAGATACACTTAATGATTTTTTTGACACACTTCCGGTACAGTTATCGAACACAGCGTCCTTTCGGACCTGTCCCTTGAGTATACCTATTTTTAGAAAAAAAAATTTTTGAAATCCCTCCAGTGGTTTTCCCTGCAGCGTAGGTAATGACGGCCGGACGGCCGGCCGACAGACAGACATACATTTTTTTTTTTTGCTTTTTTAGAATCAGGAGGTCCTAAAACGTCGAGAAATGTCAAAAAAAGTGGGGGTAAGAATTTCACTTTGAGCTCATGAATGTAATACTTAGGTCTTTCAGACCGAAGTAATATTTAAAAGATACTCCATAACCAAATATTTCATCATATTAAGAACCTTATTTCTAGTATGCATGGATTCTATAAGACTCGATCCACTCTTACACACATGATTAATTTTACTGAGCAGTGATTTGTGTACGATCTTTAAATGAATCGTTTGGTGTTGACGTTATTTATACAGATTTTAGTAAGGCGTTCGACAAGGTAAAACACAAAATATTGGTTTCTAAATTGACTAAATTTAAAATAGGCTTAAAAGTAATCAAACTTGTACCATCTTATTTAAGTGACAGATGGAATTATGTTCAAGTTAACGAAGCCAGGTCAAATCAATTTATGTGTACATCGGGCGTACCTCAAGGCTCCATTCTTGGACCCTTTCTCTTTAGTATGTTTGTAAATGATGTTGTGGAAGAGCTGACATGCAAGTCAGCAAGTTTTACTTTATGCTGATAATATTAAAACATACCACTGTATAAAGTCAATAGATGATTGCTTAAAAATTCAAACTGATTTGAATAAACTTTATGATTGGTGTATTCTAAACGATATGGATTCAAATACTAATAAATGTTCTGTATTAAGACTTTTCGGACGTTAAAACCACTTATGGTTTTAATGTCCGAAAACTGCATCGAAAGAAATTGCTCCTGTAGTTCGATTTCTGCTGAAGACACATATGAAAATTTCATAATGTGGTTGGTTTTTTCAACCAAATTTCCGCCCATTCAAATAATTCCCTTGCTGTTGATATTTTTTCTCCTCTAAGCGAAGCTCTCTGGGCGTCTCTTTTAAGTATTCCTCCAATCCCATCGGATGGACCCTTTCCGTGGGCAGTTGCAAAGAAATGCCATTCTGCAGGTATTTTAAAATCATCAATATGTTTGCAGAGATTTATGAAATTCTTCTTATTTTTATATTGAGCTGCTGAACTATCAGTAAAATATAAAATTTTTTTGATACTTGGATATATTTCTTGCTGTTTTTCAATGAATTCAATACACCTTTCCTGGTATTTATGAACTGCAACTGTGTTATGCATTAAATGATCATATATAATGACAAAAGATAAGACCTCTAGTTTATCATTACATGATTTGTAGTAAACTACGATTGGGTGGATTGTGGCTTGAACTTTATTGAAATGTGCAGCTTGTATCTCATTCTGCGTTATCATTGAGTAGTTTTCTGAAAAATCCATAATAAATACGTATTCGCCGTGACGTAGTTTAAGTTTCGTTTCCTTTGATTGCTGAAAGAGCTAGAAACTTTGATTGCTGCCTTGCGATGAAATCATGAATTTTTAATTTGTTTACCGATGTATGTACTAAATCTTCTCCAAATTCTTTTTTATTTTTTTCCATGCGTTCTAACGAATATCTATCTTGCATTAACCATTTCTCATAATGCATTTCTTCGTAAAATTCAAGAGATTCCAAAATTGTTTCTGTTTAAGCTTCCACGATATTTTTACAATCATTGCATATATTTGTTGCACAATCCACTGTATCATTAGAACAACTCAGTTTCCTAAGCAGATCTTTTTCATTTTTTACTAAATTTAAGAGCGGCTTACACATTAAACGTACATTTTCATTTATCATGCATATACAGACATTGTGTGTTCCGGTAGGTCCGGCTAAAATACATTCCTTCGGTCGCAACGTAGTGAACTTTGAGAAGCTGATTTGGACATCTGGGTTTTCGTCCAAGAACATTTCGTAGATGTCGGTGAGGGTCCATAACACCAACCGCTTTGATTTCCTAATTTTTGTTGATCGTTCTGTAATAGTAACAACAGGCCAGGCATTGTTCTACTAATTTCCTCTGATAAGGGGTATGTTTGAAGTTTTTCTACTATCTTTTGTGACAGACTGTACACTTGTTTGCTTTGAGGCCAACTGTAAGGACCTACTGCTTTCAACAGATCCATGGCGAATTCTACCAGTCGTCTTGATGCATTAAATTCATCCTGGATACGTTGATTTGACCAAAATTTACGTGGTAGAGTTGTCAACAAAAACACTTGTTTTGATTTAGAGCTGGCATCTTTAAATTCTTTTTTAAGGTTCATAAGCCATGATGTATATTCACATTCCCCGTTTGGTGATAACACTTTAACTGAATCTACTTGAAATATTCTTTGACTTATTGCCGATGTGACACTTGCAATTTTTTTATAACTTCCTGTTGTAATATGTTTTTGTTTGATAGGAGATTCGGCTAACCTTCCAAGAACATTGTTAATATCTTCTAAAGTGTCATTAACTAGCTCAGGAACTGGTGATGATATAGTATCAACCAAAACTGGTGATGGATCTAAATATGCTGAAGGAATTTGAATATTTTCGTTCGTTGGAACATTTTCAACATCCTGATTTATAGAAATAATTTCACTATCGATAGTTTCCGAACATGAAATCTGCTGTAGAAAATATTAGTTGCATATGAATTTTTATTCATTTTAATAAAATAATTAAATTTACTTTATTTTTATAGATATAAGTGCCACATGTTTCACATATAAACTGGTCATCACGCAAAGTAAAATTTAGGGTCGCAGCTTTTTGAATAACAGCTGGTGTGACCAGTTTCACATTTTTTGATGTCCGCTTATGAGACCGTACAAGTTACAGCACAATTTAAAAGGCATTTCTATTATTATCTTTTCTAAACGTTATGTCTTCTAAATATTTTTGAATATATGCTTGCTATAAGGCAATCACCTCAATATATATACTCTTTAAATAGTTTTGACATAGGTAGAATCAGGTAAAGTTAGGTAGGTACAATTTAATATATTTTGATTGGATGCAAGCATAATTTGTTCCAAAAAACGTTTGTGGGCGTCATTAGAAATTTTAAATGTTAAAACTATGAGTCTCTAATGAGATTTTAATTAGTAAAAAGGGGCTGAAAAGACATTTTTTAAAATGAATAAACATTTTACAGACCCTTTTAATAATTTAAATTCCTTTATTTTACAACTTAACTTAAATTTTTTTTAAAAGTTTTTAACCATTAATGCACAGAAAATGGTTCAAATTTATTGCAGGTGTTAAAATATGAAATGCTTAATTTATTAGATCCACATTTAGTACAGGATTATTAACTTAATAAAAAAACACATGTGAATTTTTCATATACCAAACTTTAAAAAATCGTAAGAAAAATTCCATATTGAATTGCGGACTTTTTATTTCTCAATTTCATAGCTGCATATGTTTACTTTAAAATTTGTGAAAAACAAAAAAAGAGTTTTTTTTGAGGAATGAGCTTTAAAGTAAACCAAGGAGAAAAGTTATTAATTTTAAACGTACTTATTTCAATTATTCAATTATTTTCCTTTTTACTTGCAAAAATATACGTAAGTCGGATGAAATTTGTGGCACCTATTCACAAAACATTGACATCATTACCAAAACTACGTGAAAAAGCCTCAAAAATTCAACCGCGCATAACTCCGATTCAGAGTACACAAAAAATAAAAGCAGAAATCACTTTTTTCCTTTCGTCAATACCAACAAAATTATAATAAAATTATTAGTAGTGATAAAACCACAAATAGTTTTATGCCGGAGGGTACGATTCGTTTAGAACAACCGATATTTATGGGGACTCCATCCCAGAAAAAATCTCAAATGAAAGTTAATTTAATAAATCATTAGATCTACTACATGAATTAAAAGGAATATTTATATATTTGTATCTAGTATAATATAAAAAAAAAAGGAAATTCAAACAAAGATAAAAATAAACTTATCTTAATTTGTTGTGTGTTGTTCTGACGTCATGTTGAAATCCTCAATAAAGTGTATACAGTTGTATATGTAATAGCCTTCGTAGTCTTAGACCAACTCTTACGCGCAATGCTGGTGCAAATATAACTAGAACCCCGTCCTCTGACAGACACCCTCTAATGGCACTTTATCAATACAGTTATTCAGGGGCATTCACTTATCGCTTTCCCTATTTTATTTCTTCATTCCCCTCTTTTTTTTACAAACAACCTCCGTCATGTAACATCATTTATCTCAACATATATATACTGCTGTTAAGTTGAATCATACATATTCGCAATTCACTAAACAATTCAACTTACTACCTCGCACGAAATCTATAGTGAATTTAATGCACAGAAGAATCACTGCAATTAACGGTGTTCAACTTTCACCACTATTTTTTTACAGCACAACATGTATCGATTTATTATTTTTTTGTTTTAACTAGATATTTTGGAATTTCTCTTCATTAAGTAAAATTTTCCGTTTTAATATATTTCACATTCAAAATCAAGAAAAATCAAAAGAATATCACTCGGTACAATTTTGTTTTATTCACTCAATAAACTATAATAAAAAAACTACATGTTTTCAGAAAAAAAAAACTATGACATTCTTGGTAATTTTTTTTCGACAAATACAACACAAACATTTTTTTTCTTTTTGAAATCCCCGAAGGGATTATTTGGACTCTTAAAGAGCTCCAATAACTTAATTAATTTTATCAATTTACACAATTAATTTGTTTCTTTTCCGCCCGAACTTAATTTAGTTATTTTATTAAAAGAAGACAACTCACAGAGCGACTCCCGAATCACAATCAATTCAAATTGACAAAAATTGATTAAAAATCAATTAATAACTGACCATTTTAGATGTAAATCATATCATTTAAATAGCATCTAAACAAAAGGGTGTGAAGGAGATGTCTATTCAAAAATTTTGTATATTTCTTTCGGTTGTTTTGTTTTTCCCAAACAAAGGAATTTAATCGTTTTTTTTTTTAGAATGAGATCGTCGAACAATTACAAAAAAAGAAAGGAGGATCGACAACATACAATTCGTGTTGGTTTTGTTTTCAGTTATTAAAGATTATAGAGAAAACGAAATAACAATAACCACGAAATGCAACAATTTATTAACAGTTTAATCAAACAGATGATGATGAGATTGTGTCTGATAGCATCAACAAAAAATGAAAAATGCAACCACAACTACATGAGTTTTATTTTTTTGTTTGATGAAAACAAGGTAGAAGAATGTTTACGAATTTAAGCAATGTTAATTGTGAGACTGATAGTTTGTTAATAGAAATTGTTACTGAATCAACACGACGTGTTGTTTTAGCAACGCGATTAATTAATGGTTTTGATACTGGTTCATTATGTAATGTATTTTTGTTGAACTAAGTTGCTGTTTTATGTAGTTACGGATGTTAAACTTGAAGACTACCAAGTAGTGAGTTTATAAGGGAGAGAAGAAATAGAACAGTGTGGCGTCTGAAGAAAATGTATCCTTGACTGTTCGTTGACCGTTAAATCTCACTACCAAGGCATACATTTCCTTCAGTCTACCAATACAGAACCTGAACTCGTTCTGGAGTAGGGTGTAGACTCTCTTATAAATACTACTGGTTAGATAATTCCTCAGATTGCGGCATAACAGACAATTTCCTGAACCGATATCAAACAAGCATTCAACAGTGAAATGTTTTTTGTGAAGATTAAGGAAAGAAAAATATGTAGCAATCGCCATTATTTACCGATACTAGGTATACGAATTGATGAGTCGAGTGCCTCTCCCAAGACAACCAGATGTTTAGAATTTTTGCATGACGCTAAATGATGAAAGAAAGTACGCATCGTAGATGTTGAGTAACCATGATGAAAAATAAAGATGTTTAGAATTACTGACGTTGTATATCCATTATGAAAGAGTTGTGAATTATAGATGTTTCAAAAAAAAAAATTGTTTTATTTATGTTGACTAATATCTACTGCATCCAAATTCTTGATTGTAGAACGCCAGAGTTTTGTTGATCAGCTGCATTAATGATATCGTGTAAACTGTCATGTCTCGCTGTAAAAGTTCCCCAATTGAGACATGCCGAGTTCCAGTAGACAACAAGACCCAAGGATTAGCACAGAGTTGGTAAGCGTGCGCAAATAAATCAAGTGTCAGATACTAGTGAATGAAATTATGTTATTTATTAAAGGTAAGTTCTATTGCAATAAGAGGAATACAAATGTTGACCATCATGACCGTCAACCGAAATTCCATACTTGAGAGCCCTGTTCAGTAATTGTATGTGGAACTGATGACAGATATGAGCCTAATAATCTCTTTCTACGCACATCAAATTTCCCAAAAAAAACTAAAACTAATGAAAAAAAGAACTACCTAATACGCTTACTGAACAGTGCCCTCAAGTACCAAAATTCAATTTCAGGTAATGAGAGACAACATTACTATTGCTAGCGATGAAAGCTATTTAGAAAAATAGTAAAAATTTTTGAAAGTTAATAAAAAAATGAATGGGGAGGGTAAGCTAATACAAAGTAGAGTCAGATAACCGCAGACAAAGTCTTAAGCGGCTCACATCTAACACGAAAACGTTGATATGTTAAGCATAGTGGATGATTTATTAGAACAACCAAGGCGAGAAATTTTAATAAATCAAGATACCAATGTAAATAAAAAAAAATTAATAATAATTAATAAATTGATAAGGATAAAAAAAAACTAATACAAGAAAAATAAGTTAACAAGGATGTATATTAACGATATAACAAAATAAGTTAACAGGGTTTTATATTAACGATATTTAAAATTTTTAAATTCTTATATCTTTGGCATGGAAAGTCCCAATGGGCTTACCATCCAAATTTGTACATTTGTACAACACATTACCAACCCTGCTTGTTATTATGGCTGGTAGGAATTTCGGAGCCAGCTTGGCCGAAAACTTGTTTGCTGCATCACTTAGGTGATGTTGTCGTACCAAGACTCGTTGTTGTATTTCAAATGTACGAGGTCGCGTCCGTAAATTATAATGTTGTTGGGACTTTGCGAAAGCTGTGTCCATATATTTCTTAATGCGAGCTCTGACGATTGCTAATTGATCTGTGTGATCCATGTCCATATCTATTGATTCACCCAGACTATGTAAAGTTCGAAGAGTTGTGTAAGTCTTGCCATCTGATATAGGGTGTTGACCAAACAACACGTAGTATGGAGAATGAAGTGTTGTGCTATGTACTGCGGAACGTAGTGCAAAAGCTATATCTCCCAGATGAGAATCCCACGTATTATGCATACCTCTAATGTAAGATCTGATCGCAGCTAATATTGACCTATTCACCCTTTCCGAAGCGTTGCTCTGAGGACTGTAGACTCCAGTTTTAATATGAGAAATGTTGAATTCTGACAACAGTTTTTGAAAAGAATTACTAGTAAATTGTTTACCATTGTCGCTATGAAGAACCTCTGGAACACCATATGTGAGAAAAACTTCATTTCTCAAAAATGTATTCACAGAAGGTGACGTAGCATTTCTGAGTGGTTTAATTAATACAAATTTTGACAAGTGATCAAGTACAATCAGAAGAACAGTATTCCCAGATTTTGATCTGGGATACGGACCCAAAAAATCAATATATATACGCTGCCATGGTCTATCTGTTATAAATCGGGATTGCATTGGTGGACGCAATATCTGATTTGTTGCCTTCGATTGTTTGCAGACATCGCAAGACACGACATAGTCATGAACTTGAGATGCCATGCCCGGCCAGTAGTAGAGACGCCGAAGACCCACCAAGGTCTTCTTTACCCCTCCATGAGCAGCTATACAGTTGTCGTGATGTTCTTTGATCAATTTAGTAGTTAGAGGTTTCGGTATCCAAAGTTTCCACACAGGCAAATCGTTAGGTACTGCATCAGCTTTAGGTTCTATGCGCATGTATAGCTTACCATCCAATTGTTTCACCATTGGAAAATCCTGAGGAGACAATTGTACTTTGGCTATCATGTTTGTGTATTCATGGTGCCGATAACATTCATCATCTGATTTAATAGTGTCGTCAGTATGAGCGAGTGCTTCAGCAAATTCTTCAGACGTGTCGTCATATATACGAGACAGAGCATCAGGTACTACGTTTTGGGTCCCTTTACTATGTACAATAGAAAAATCCATGTGTTGAAGCTTCAAACTCCATCTAGCTAACCGACCACTCAAATCTTTTTGTGACATCAACCACTTTAGACTTGAATGATCGGTCACAATTGTAAACTTATGACCCTCCACGTAGGCTCTGAATTTCTTCACGCTGAGAATTGCTGCAAGACACTCAAGCTCGGACACTGAATAATTCCTTTGAGCTTTATTCAACTTTTTAGACATGAATGCTATCGGACACTCATGGCCTTCATCATCCAGCTGATACAATACACTTCCTACACCCGTGATGCTTGCATCACATCTAATAAAAAATTCTTTTTCATAATTAGGATTTATTAAAACTGGGGCTACAGTCAGAAGATTTTTTAAATTGTTAAAGGCGGTTTGAGCTCCATCAGTCCATACCAGTCGTTTAGATCCTTTTTTCAAAAGATCTGTAATAGGTGAAACAACGCTAGCGTAGTTTGGTATAAATCGTTGATACCACCCTGCCATACCTAATAACCGACGAATCTGTTTAACAGTTGTTGGAGCTGGATATTCCTCAATAGCTCGTACTTTTTCTGGATCCGTTTTCAATCCACCTTCGCCAACCAAAAATCCCAAATACTTTACTTCTCGCAGCACGAACTTACTTTTCTGCAGATTGATGGTTAGACCTGCATTAGTTAAAAGAGTAGAGACTATAGACAGTAGTTCCATGTGTTCCTCGAATGTTGAGGACACTACCAGTAGGTCGTCTAAATAGACGAAGACACTTTCATGATACTTGTGAGGTATCACTTTATGCATCAGCCGACACATTGTTTGGGGAGCATTGCACAAACCAAAAGGCATAACCTTGAATTGGTACAATGGTCGTCCAGGCACTGTGAAGGCTGTTTTGTCTCGAGATGTTTCTGACAAAGGAATTTGCCAGAACGCATCTTTGAGATCAATACTGCTTATGTATCTCGTACTATTTAGACGTCCTAACAAGCCATCGATTAATGGAAGTGGGTAAGCATCCTTTTTGGTCAGTGCGTTGACACGTCTTGAATCCAGACATAGACGATTCTTCCCAGAAGATTTTTGTATTAAAACCACTGGCGAGCACCAAGAACTGTCAGAACTCTCTTCGATCACTCCTAGTTGAAGCATACGGTCTAGTTCGGCATAAATCTTTTGTTGAACTGCCGGCGATGTGGGGTAATGCCTCTGTTTCACAGGTGCACTATCCCCAACATCGATGACATGTTCAACCAAAGATGTTTTGCCGAGACCTAATACCTCAAAAGAAGGAAAAGAATCCTTGACGTTCTCCAGTTCTTGTAGCTGGTCAGGGTTTAGATCGTGATTTAAGTTGTTATTAGATTCAATTGGTGTCAATTCACTGACAAATGAAGGAGTGATACCAAATTCCCTCCAGAAATCGATGCCCAGGTAGAGTTCCTCACGCAAACTTGGAACAACATGAAAACGAAAAATTTTCGATAAGCCATTGAAATTTATAGAAGCGTCTACATAACCCAGGATATGATTACGGGTACCATCTGCTGTACGGATGGCAGAAAACATTTTGTGATAGGTTATGCCGGCGTTTCTTAATAATTCTAGGGAATTTCTTCCCAGAATACTGATAGAGGCTCCACTATCTAAAAGTCCATAAACTTTTTTATTAAAAATGTTTATATAAAGGTGTGGTCTAGGATCATTTTCCCGATAAATGATCGAAGAGACACACGCTTTATTGAGAAGTTTTCTTTTTCTAAAGTAAATGCGCGAGCGTTCAATACGCTTTTGAGATATTTCTCTCTGACGTATCAGAAATGGTGTTGAAGTTTGAACAGATTTACTTATTTTTGGTACTGTGGTGGCGAAAGATCTTCTTCTTCGGTGGTGGTTGACGCATCTCTCAGATGACCTCGCGTACTCGAAGATGGGTTTGGGGGCACAGCTCGCGAATTCTGTACTCCCGCCCGAGAGTTTAAATGAAGCGGTGGATGACAATTAGTACATCGTGGAGAGATGGTGTCAGCCTTACCACATCGATAGCAGTACGGCTTTTGAGGACAGTTGTATATCGTGTGACCAATGTCTTTACATCGGCTACAAATTTGATGTTCAGTTCTAGGTGGCGATGGTGGTAGTATTGACCTATTAGCATTTGTTGGTCTGGCTAGTATTTTTGGTGGTGCGCTGTAGGCATCTACATAAGTTGAGTTGTTTGCTGGAACCATTTGATGATTTGAAGGACCTGTAACGTAGTTTGATGGACCTGGTTGATAATTAGATGGACCTGTTTCGTCTTCATCAGAAGGTGTGACTTCACTGATCCGGTATTGACCAGCTGTTCTTGTTGGTGGTAACAGAGGTTGCCCACCTGTCCTTGACGTTACGGGTGATGATGCCCAAAATTTTTCAAATTTTTGGCACATCACACGCAGGTCTTCAAGTGATGCAAACTCAGCTATCATTGTTACGCTTCTTAATTCTGCAGACAAACCGTCTCGAACTATCTCTATTAATTCTCGTGGATTATAAGGCCGGATCAGTCTACTATTTAAGTTGTTCATACCAATTATGTAGTCATAGACACTCTCTTTATGTTTTTGTCTACGGCTCAGCAGTACTTTCAAAACCGTCTTATCATCTGTAAGGGTACCAAACGTGCTAACTAATGCTTCTCTCAATATGGGATAGGTCACCACTCGATACTCATATGTTAGATTTATGTAATGTTTTTCAGCGGCTCCACGGAGATATCGGGGAACGATTGACTTTAAATCGTCAAAGGTCACCCGATCCCTTCGTGCAGCCACCTCAACCAAATGAAAGAATTCATGAGCATCGGGTGAGGACCCGTCACCAGAGAAGTAGGGGAGCCAATTCGTATAGAATTGACTCAAATACCTGTGTGGTTGGTACCCTTCATGCGGTTGTATGTATGCTGGTACTGCTGAGACCCTAGCCGATCGGTATGGTGGTGGAGCTATTCTGATGTCATTGAATAGCTCTTCCAGTGGTATTGCTGGTCCAAGCTGTTCCTGCTGTACCTCGTTGGCTGGTTGTGGAAGACGTTGTCTTCGTTGACGGCCCGTCATATCATCAATCAGGTTACCTAGTGGTTCCATATGATTTGGAGTTGATCTCGCGAATACACCTTGAAATGATTCGTCAAGATTTGCAGGTGCTGGTACATCTTTTCTTAAGACCCCTCCTTCTGGTCCCATTATCAGTGCAGTGATGGTCCTGAAAGTTTCAGACAATGACCTGGCTGCGTATTCGGTAGCATCTTTTAACTCTTCCATGTTTCTTATGCGGTTATTTCGGTCCACGTAATGGGTTATACGATTCAACAATCCTTTTAGTGTGTTTGGTGGCACTGGAGCCACCAAACCCCTTACTTCACGAGCCAAAAACAGCGCTGCTGCCAGAATCAATTCACTTTCTTCCTTCGTATTAGCTGCGTGTGTTTGTATTATTGGTGCTGTTGCACCTCTCGCAGCATCACTTAACTGTTGTATCCAACCTTCGCTGTTGTATTGGATGTCCCGGAGGAAGCACTCGACCCACAACTCGCACAACTCGAGACCGTAAAACGGATGGTCTATCGGCACCTCTGACATTTTCTTTTGTTGTCAGATTTTATGAAAAGAAGGACAAGAAATATAAAAGAAATTGCAACTCAACAAAACCAACAACAGACGATAATGATTGTGACCCCCTGAAATGTTTTTTTTTTTCCGCACAAAAAATATAAAACCAACAACCGTAAAAAAAAATTGTAAAGTGCAATAAAAAAAATTGTAAATCGACTAGAAATCGTGAACACGCGACCAACAACAGCAGAAAGAAATATACAAATGCTTTGAATAATCAATTCCTTCGACCTTCGTTTTACAGGGAAAAATTTATTGATCTTAAAGATCCTAGGAAAAAGATGATTATTTAAATATCTATTTGCAAAAATATTGATTTACTTACAATCTAGTTATTTTGTTGCAACTTGTACACCTTGATTTACTTAATGTGTAGGAGAAAATTTAATTATTTATTTTCTTGATGTTCAGCTTATTTAATTCATTTATTCAATATATAAATATATATACTTATTCATTTATTTATGAAATGAGAAAATATTCATTTATTTAATTATTTAATTATTTATTTATTGAATTTTAAAAAAAAAATGTATATATATTTATTTATGAAAAAATAGAAAATATTTATTTATCAAAATATGTGTGAGAAAATATTTATTTGTAAAAATATTTATAAATTAAAATATTTATTTATTTATTAATTTATTTAAAAAAAAGGAGATATTTATTTATTTATTTATTTATAATATATGAAAATATATTTATTTGTTATGAGATATAACAAAAATATTTATTTATTTATTTATTTATAATATATGAAAATATATTTATTTGTTATGAGATATAACAAAAATATTTATTTATTTATTTGAAAAAATATTTATTTATTTAGAAAAGAGTAAATTATTTATTTATTTATGTATTTATAATTGTAGAGATTTTTCCTGGGCAAAGCCCACACCGATTGACTGTATAATCAAAAAAAAAAATTTTTAAAAGGAATTGTAACGAAGATTCGAAGTGGAAAATCGAACTCGCGATCTCTTCCCAGAAACGACATGTGAGGTCTAGAACAAAAATAGGTCTAAAAATCCTAAAATCTACATTCTAGGACCCTCCCGCTTGATGAAATGAATTCAGCATTGTTTAAAGATTCAGCCTAAATATCTGTTATCTACAAAAATCATATGCTGAGTTCATTCATCCTTAAAACTAAGAAAAATATAAAACTAGAAAAAGTTAAGAAAAATAATTAAGACTAATATCGTTTGTTGGGAGTAGACCAGTATAGAGTACCAGTCTCCAGATCCGATTTCAGTACAAGACCGAATTTACTATTGAAACGCGATGTTGGATGGATTTGCTAAGTCCATTGAAATTGTGAAGGGAGGTTGGGTTGAACGTTGGTTCTTCCCAACAAAGTGGAGATCTGGATGCAGTTTCACTTGTATGGAGGAGTGCTTAGCATTGTAGAAGCGATCCTGGCTGTCCGTAGGACTGACAGGCTTCCCTTCTCTTCCGCATAAACACTCGACCAGTAAAGCTGCATTCAGTCTCGGAAGGAAAACTAATTGAAATTTTACCAATATTATTTTAAAAAAATCCGCTTGGTGATCGCATGCCAAAAGACAGAGGCGACCCTTAACCAACGAAACATGTTAAGAAGGTTAAGCCTTCTTGGATTCTTTCTTAGAGATACCCATAGGAGGTGGGATCTGGGCAGCAACCTTCTGACTCCTAATCCGAATCTGAGTCAGGGTGGGCTGCTGCCCATAGTCTCTCAAATTCATCCCTTGCTTGGGCCATCGCTCTCCTTTCAACCCTCTTCCTTTCATCATTCTTCTTCCTCTTGGCCAGCATCCTTCTTCGCGCTCCAGTCATCAGGGGTTCAGCAGGCTCGGTAACCACTGGACCTGGTGAATCCCTGACAACCACCTCCATCGTCAAGCGCAAGAGCTCTCTTCTTGCTGGCGTCCAGTGAGTCTCAAGAGAAGGATCGAGTCCCACCCACGGTCCTGGAACATATGGTTCCCCTCGCGCTGGTGGAAGTCCATCCATCCCTTGATCCGGACCTACCGCTCCTTCTTCTTCCGGCGGGAAGAAGGGTTGATTGGGCAGCGACGGCCTCGCCCTCCTGTAAAGCGGTGTACGGAAGTGTTGTGGCACTTCCCGTCGATGATGTACACCACGTTTTCTTGTATACATATTTTCTTTTTATATTTATTAAATTCAAAAGAAATTTATAAAATTTATATTTACAAATTTTGTTATTTTTATATATTTATAAAATCTATAACAAATTCCAAAATTCAACTTTTAATTAAACTTTGGCAAAATCAATCCAAAAATAACAACAATTCAAGAATTTTTCCGAAATCAGAAAAAAAATTAACGGCAATAACGAAAAAATGTATTTTTGTATAAGTTCCAAAAAGTTTCAAAAACAGGAATAACAAGAAATATTAAACTAGAACAATGTTTATGCATATATATTTATAAATATAACAGTATTCTCTGTTTTTTTTTTTTAATTTGTCTTTGTTCGGCGCCAGTATTTATAATAAAATTATTAGTAGTGATAAAACCACAAATAGTTTTATGCCGGAGGGTACGATTCGTTTAGAACAACCGATATTTATGGGGACTCCATCCCAGAAAAAATCTCAAATGAAAGTTAATTTAATAAATCATTAGATCTACTACATGAATTAAAAGGAATATTTATATATTTGTATCTAGTATAATATAAAAAAAAAAGGAAATTCAAACAAAGATAAAAATAAACTTATCTTAATTTGTTGTGTGTTGTTCTGACGTCATGTTGAAATCCTCAATAAAGTGTATACAGTTGTATATGTAATAGCCTTCGTAGTCTTAGACCAACTCTTACGCGCAATGCTGGTGCAAATATAACTAGAACCCCGTCCTCTGACAGACACCCTCTAATGGCACTTTATCAATACAGTTATTCAGGGGCATTCACTTATCGCTTTCCCTATTTTATTTCTTCATTCCCCTCTTTTTTTTACAAACAACCTCCGTCATGTAACATCATTTATCTCAACATATATATACTGCTGTTAAGTTGAATCATACATATTCGCAATTCACTAAACAATTCAACTTACTACCTCGCACGAAATCTATAGTGAATTTAATGCACAGAAGAATCACTGCAATTAACGGTGTTCAACTTTCACCACTATTTTTTTACAGCACAACATGTATCGATTTATTATTTTTTTGTTTTAACTAGATATTTTGGAATTTCTCTTCATTAAGTAAAATTTTCCGTTTTAATATATTTCACATTCAAAATCAAGAAAAATCAAAAGAATATCACTCGGTACAATTTTGTTTTATTCACTCAATAAACTATAATAAAAAAACTACATGTTTTCAGAAAAAAAAAACTATGACATTCTTGGTAATTTTTTTTCGACAAATACAACACAAACATTTTTTTTCTTTTTGAAATCCCCGAAGGGATTATTTGGACTCTTAAAGAGCTCCAATAACTTAATTAATTTTATCAATTTACACAATTAATTTGTTTCTTTTCCGCCCGAACTTAATTTAGTTATTTTATTAAAAGAAGACAACTCACAGAGCGACTCCCGAATCACAATCAATTCAAATTGACAAAAATTGATTAAAAATCAATTAATAACTGACCATTTTAGATGTAAATCATATCATTTAAATAGCATCTAAACAAAAGGGTGTGAAGGAGATGTCTATTCAAAAATTTTGTATATTTCTTTCGGTTGTTTTGTTTTTCCCAAACAAAGGAATTTAATCGTTTTTTTTTTTAGAATGAGATCGTCGAACAATTACAAAAAAAGAAAGGAGGATCGACAACATACAATTCGTGTTGGTTTTGTTTTCAGTTATTAAAGATTATAGAGAAAACGAAATAACAATAACCACGAAATGCAACAATTTATTAACAGTTTAATCAAACAGATGATGATGAGATTGTGTCTGATAGCATCAACAAAAAATGAAAAATGCAACCACAACTACATGAGTTTTATTTTTTTGTTTGATGAAAACAAGGTAGAAGAATGTTTACGAATTTAAGCAATGTTAATTGTGAGACTGATAGTTTGTTAATAGAAATTGTTACTGAATCAACACGACGTGTTGTTTTAGCAACGCGATTAATTAATGGTTTTGATACTGGTTCATTATGTAATGTATTTTTGTTGAACTAAGTTGCTGTTTTATGTAGTTACGGATGTTAAACTTGAAGACTACCAAGTAGTGAGTTTATAAGGGAGAGAAGAAATAGAACAGTGTGGCGTCTGAAGAAAATGTATCCTTGACTGTTCGTTGACCGTTAAATCTCACTACCAAGGCATACATTTCCTTCAGTCTACCAATACAGAACCTGAACTCGTTCTGGAGTAGGGTGTAGACTCTCTTATAAATACTACTGGTTAGATAATTCCTCAGATTGCGGCATAACAAAATATCAAAATTTCAGATTTTTAAAAAATAGTTGTTTTTTTCGATGTACGTTTTCAAAATAATAGCTCTATAGTCAAATTAGTTAATTTATCAATAGTAAAAACTCAAATGCGCAATACTCCAACAATGAGTTTTATTTATGTACAAATTATCAATTAATTTGATGTTTTGATGAAAACTGCAATAGATTTTATTCCAAGTATTGTGTTAAATATTGTTACGGTTATAGCAAAATCATAACAAAACACAACAACAAATTAATGAAACGAATAGTGTTGTTGTTGTTTTATTCTTTGAACTTGCTACAAATGAATTTGAATATGAATCAAACATTTGATCAGCAACATCAAACAACAGCTGAAAACAGTCAACAATAACATGGCTGTTAATAAAGAAGAGATTGCTGCAACACTTGCTGCAAATAAAGATGAGATGAACCAGCAAATAAAAGAGTTGAAAATTGGATTACATCAACATTTGGATGAAAAATTTCTACTAATGTCAACGGCATTCGGAAAGTTGATGATTTTGAGAAACAGTTGCAAGATGTTGAAACGAATAAAGTTACTTCACAGGTGGTACAACAAATGGCGGATGGAGTTCGAACGTCAATGACGTCGGACGTGTGTTTCTATTATAAGCTAATAAATTGATTAATTCAATTAATTACGTGTTGTGTTTATAATTATAACAAAAACTTTTAGAAAAGTTAATGTGAATA
The DNA here is from genome assembly GCA_963693315.1 of Diogma glabrata. Classification (NCBI taxonomy): domain Eukaryota; kingdom Metazoa; phylum Arthropoda; class Insecta; order Diptera; family Cylindrotomidae; genus Diogma; species Diogma glabrata. The sequence continues at coordinate 301,813,995 of OY856187.1, read as the reverse complement.
GTCAAACATAGTTTAATAAAAATGTCTGTGGTGTTTAAGTGATTTTTGATTAATTTAAAGTTGTTTTTTCTGTAAAGTTAACATTATAATTTTGCCAACTAAGTTGAAAACATAGATAAGTAACATTGAAATTTTCAGTTATATCATTAACATATACAGGTTTTGGATGTATTATTATACCAATCTGAATAACTGGATCAGTTTTTTAATAGCATCGTAAACATATTAGTATTTTTTGTTTATTTGCACTTTATGAATTTTTTAACATAAAATTAGGACTTATTATGGAATATACATAAACATTTCTAATTGGAATTTCGTGTTTCTTGTTTTGATTAAAAAAAAATTTTGTTTGTTGATTTAGAGAAAATAAAAAATTTATCAAAATGCCATTACCAGAAATAAATAAATGTAAATAAAATGGAGTATTTTAGTTTAAATTTCATAATATAATTAATGAAAATGCAGATTTATTAGAAATAAAGATACAAATTTCGTCAACTTGAAAAGGTGTCATGGCGTGTGAAATATTATTCTAAAAAAACATTGATAACATTTTTGTTTCTTAAAAAAACTGATGGTTTGTTATCTTAGGTTCGCTATTCGAAATAATTGAATTTTCATATATATATATATATGAGATTAGCTGAGATTTGGCATTAATTTAATTAAGTTTTAATAAATTTAATGAAAATAGAACTTCGAATTAATTAACTTTCTTTGATTTACAGCTACAGAATATAATACAAAAGGTATATATAAACATTGAAACTAGTTTTTAATGTTTATATATAACTTTCTTAAAACATCTTTCGTATTTCTATCAATTTTATGTAATTTGGAATAAATGAAAGGAAGTCTAAAAATACGTCCAAAGTATTAAAGATATCGTTCAAACAAATTTTATACATATATTCCATATTTGAATTATCAAAATATATATAACATATTTATATGAATTATCAATATATGTATATATGTGTATGTATGTGTGTATGTATGCATGTATGTATGTATGTGTGTATGTATATGTATGTGTATGTGTGTATGTGTATGTATATATGTATGTATATATGTGTATATGTGTGTGTATATATATGTGTATGTATGTGTGTATATGTATGTATGTGTATACATGTGTATGTATGTGTATGTATGTGTATGTATGAGTATGTATGTGTATGTATGTGTATGTATGTGTATGTGTATGTGTATGTGTATGTGTATGTGTATGTGTATGTGTATGTGTATGGGTATGTATATATGTATATGTATGTATACATATGTGTATGTGTGTATGTGTGTATATGTGTGTATGTATGTATATATGTACATGTGTATGTGTATAGATGTGTATATATGTGTATATATATATATATATATATATATATATATATATATATATATATATATATATATATATATATATATATATATATGTATATATATATATATATATATATATATATATATATATATATATATATATATATATATATATATATATATATATATATATATATATATATATATATATATATATATATATATATATGTGTATGTGTATGCATGTATGTGTGTATATGTATGTATGTATGTATGTATATGTATATGTATGTTTGCGTATATGTGTGTATGTGTGTATATATGTATGTATGTATGTGTACATGTATGTGTATATGTATGTATATATGTATATATATGTGAGTACATGTGTATATATGTGTGTATATATGTGTGTATGTGAATGTATGTGCATGTGTATATATGTGTATATATATATGACAATGGTGAATGGTCGTCTTATCAACACTTGTTATAAGTGACAGTGTGAATTTTAAACTAAATTAATCTCTTAAATGATAAATATATAAGTATAACTAAATGTAGTGAAAACATTAATTGTAATAATCAGTTTTATATCTAATATAATAGTTTTAAAGTGTTGGTTTTAATAATTAAACTCTAAGGTAAGATTGCTTTCAAAAATGGAAAGATGTGGGCGACCAAGATGTAATCTTCCCTAAACGTAAAATTTATTAACTCTGATTTTTACTAGAAAACTAAATAAAGGTGTTATTGTGCTATTCGATTTTGTGTAAAATTTAAACCTACTTAGAGCTTTAACTAGCGAAATTTAGTTATTATTTCAAATTCAGTTTAAAATTTCATTTGTTGACATAATTTTATGTGATAGATTTATCTCCTTCTATTTATCCAAACATTATCCATAAAATCCAATAAGATTTTTGAACGATATCAACGAGCAGGGTTAATTGTTTTTGTTAAATTAATTCTTGTGTTTCAAGAAAAATTCAAAACATTCTTGCGTTAATTATATTATATAAAATAATGTTTTATAAAATTTAAATAAATACATTTCAAATAAAAACATCAAGTGAAAGATAATATTTTTATCCAATTCAATCCGAATACTTTTTATATGAAATTCACTCAATTTTCAAAGGGGTTTTTTGTTTTTTATATATATGTACATAATATAAATGTTTTTAACCATAAATAACCATAAATAATTTTAACTATAAATATAATAACATGAATTCAGATTGGAGAGTGCAGAGGACTACAATTTAGTCATCATCCTATTATACTAATAAATTACATGAATAACAGGTTTCCGACTGGAGATTGCAGGCGAGAAATTTTATATACGGGATTGCTGATTGGCGATTGCAGATTATATGTATAAGTGATTGTCCTTGTGATTGTCTCCTAACAGTAGTAGCTAGATACGATTTGCCAGGTGTCTGTAACCGGGTCGTTCACTCCTAACTTACAATTACCTACACTGAGAGAAATGATATTCTAATATCAAGCAGAACATGTTCTCAAATACAGAAAGTCAATATCGATGAAAATTTAAGACTAAATAACTTGAAATGAGAGTTTGTGGCATCAATAAAGATAAAATTGATCAATTTTAGCAATCGAACAATTTTATGAATTAAGATTTATAGTGTCAACCTCATTAATTTATTAGTTGCACAATTCAATTCATTGATTCTACGTTTATGGATTATTCTTAATGTTTAAAGAATTCTATTCTCTAAGTTAACATACAAAACATTAATGAAATTGTAATATATTTGTTCTCAATTAGAGTCAAAAATTTAGAATTATATGTAGAAAATTGATTTCTTGAATCATTATTTGCAATTTCGTTTATTTTGAGACATTTATTCTTACATTTAGATAAAATTAATTTAAAAATCGAGAACATAAATGATTTATACAAGTTTTCTTTGCTAATTTTGAGAATAACTTGATTATAGGGCCCATAAATTTTTGTATTTAGCACATGGTTTTAACAATATTCCTATCAGTTTATATTTACATGTTGAAGACGGTTTACTTTGTTCTAATTTGTGATTAAAAGTGTTATTTTAGTGGAAGGAATTATGTGAAATTAAATTTTATAAAAAGTGAAAACGGTGCACATACATGCCTAAATATGCAGTTTTTTGTTTTATGTATGAGTATCATTTTAAACACTGTGATTTTTTTCAAAATAAACTTGATGTGTTGCGTTTTTATAAAAAAAACTAAGAAAAATTTCATTTTCCATTTCGTTCAAAATTTTGGTTCAGAATAGCCGAGTTAGATTTTCTTCTTAGGTACGTGCTTCACAGGGAAAGTATTCGATTCGAGCATTATCATTATGTGATTGATTATACACTCAAAAAAGACATTTAAATTTACAATTTTTTTGTCAAATCTGTTTAAATATTTATTGTAAACTTTAAAAAAAATTATGTGAAAACCCACAAACTGGTTGTAAGAAAAAATACTTCTTTGATTTATTATAAAAATTGCAGAGTTTACAAAAAATTTTGTGTATTTTTTATATTTGCAAAATTTTGTGAAAAAGCTTTTGAGTGTATTAATTAATATATTTAAAATTATTGTTGTGAAAAGATTTCAAATTTATAATTTGCCTTAATCTCAAGGTTGGCAAATATCATGATATTTATATAAATATCAAAATATCCGATATATATCAGATATATATCCGATATATATCATGTTCTGATATTTATTTTTGAATAAGTTGTTTATCTTAAATATTATTCAACATATGGCCCTTTTCAAACTTGTATGCAGTGCAGCGCATCACTTCCTCGTTTCTTACCTCTTTGCCTATAAACTAAATTCAAATATGGCAACTCCAATTGAGTTTATCGGCAATTTATCAAGCCTATTCGTCTATCTTTAATTGCACAAGTCCAAATGACGAATACGCTTACTTGCTTTGCTTTGGCTTGTTAATTTGGCCAAATTGCATCATCAATACCTATACAAGATTGTACAACTGGTCCAGTAATGGTCCATTGCTGGCGACCAGCAATGCAGCAATGATAGAGTTCTGGCAACCATAACTGGACCATAAACATCAAGTAACTGTATGATAACTTCGAACAATAAATAGCTGCCATGCAATGGCCCATACAAGGTTATACAACTGGTCCAGTAATGGTCAATTACTGGCGACCAGTAATTCAACAATGGCCGGGTACTGGCAACTATGATTCGATCATTAACATAATTTTACTTGTTGATAACTTCGGAAAATAAATGGCTGCCATTTATTTGCCGAAGAGAAAAACAGCAATGGCCCATACAAGGGTGTACAACTGACCCAGTAACAGACCAATAATGATGAGCAGTACTGCAGCAATGACCGTATACTGGCAACAATGGCAGGGTCATATTAAAAATAAAATATCATACGTAAATTTTAATAAATTCAATACAAAATAATTAAAATAAAGTAAGTGTTCAGAGAAAAAAAATTTTAAACTTATACCAATTTTAACATAACATATCAGTCTTTCAGCAGATAATTAAACTATAGGTGAAATTTTTCAAACTATAAGTATATGTCTAAAATGGATAACACTCTAGCGTATTTTAACCAAATGACAAAGATCGGCCAATTTATGGTCCAGTACTGGTCCAATAAGAATAGCCAATTGATGTTAACCATTAACGTGCCATTACTTAGCCATTTAAAGTAAACTGGTAATTTTCTATAAACCGTAGATCGGATGATTCATGGTTCCAGCAATGGCCCAATAACAAAACAATAGCCATGTATTGTTTACCATTCATGGGCTAGTGTTTAACCATTCAAAGGTAACTAAATACTGGCTATTTTCTGTTAACCATAAATCAGCCGATGAATGATTTTAGTACTGGCCTAATAACAAAAGTCAAGTCCTGTTAGTTATTAATGGACTAGTGCTTGGTCGTTTTCAAATTCTGGAGTCCCCTGCTTGGGTAGTCATTCCATTCCACCACACCATTGGTGGTGTATTTCTGAACTAAGAATGAAATACATATTATGAAAATGGTGTACATTCAGTTAAAAGCGCCATTACAAATGGAATGAAGACTGAAATAATTATATATAAATAAGGAAATATATGCTTCTTCTCTTTGGTGGTTGTTGTAACGTTTACTTACATAAAAATCGATGGCCAAGCATAAATCTTCTTCGATAAAGCTTCTTAACTTCGAAAGGCTGCTCTAGTTTAAGATCGACTTCCAGTTTCCCAAGCAGGATTTGCCTGACCCTGAAATACGGTCAAGCACTGGCCCATTAATGTTAAACAGTACTTTGCTATTGTTATTGGACCAGTACTAGAAACATTCTTCGACCGATCTATGGTTTACACTTTACAGAATAGAGTCAGTATATAGCTACCTTTGAATGGCCAAGCACTGGCCAATTGATGATAAACAATACTTGGCTATTATTATTGGGCCATTACTGGAACCATAAATCGGTCGATATTAGGTTTATAGAAAATAACCAGTACACTTTAGTTTAAATGGCCAAGCAATGGCACGTTAATGGCTAACAATAATTGGCTATTGTTATTAGGGCAGTACTACAGTCTTGAATTGGCCGATCGATGTCAGTTGGTTAAAATTCACTAGACTAAAATTCATTTTAGAAATACATATTTGAAAATTTTTTATCTATAGTTACTATTCGCTTCTCAACTAAAAGACTATGGTAATATTGAGAAGGTTGGTATAAGTTTCATAATGTTTTACATTAGACATTTTTATTTTATTTTAAATTATGAAATCCATTTATATTTAATTTATTTAAATTTGCCTATGATACCATTGGCCATTACTGCAATACTGGCCCCACTATTCAGCCTTGTATGGGCCATTGCTGTTTTTTTCTCTGACCTATGAATGGCAGCGGATTATTGCCCTAAGTTATCATTCAGTATAATTACGTTAATGGCCAAGGCATGGTTGCCAGTACTCTACCATTGCTGCGTTACTGGTTCCCATTAATGGACCATTACTGAACCAGTTGTACAACCTTGTATAGGTTATGCGAAATTTCAACTACAACGGCAATAGTCGTTTTATCTCTTTGAGTCTGTCTAAAGCGGCTGCTTTTGTCTTTAGATAACAAGGCATATGTATAGCATTCATTACAATGTTTGTCATAAGATTAGTTTTGTCAGAATCTATGTCAGCTTTATGGTCTTGGCATAGCTGAACCAGGTTACCTCGATTTGGCATGCGTTTTGCAAGCAGTGCTGCGACTATTAACAGATTTTCTAACTTTAAGGTAGGAATAATTAATTATTTATTTTTTTATAAATATCATGATATATATCAGGGAATAAATATCGTGATATATATCAATGATATATATCGGATATATATCATTGATATATATCATGCCAACCTTGCTTAATCTTAACAGTATATGTTATAACTTCTTTCTTGTTGATAATTTTAAAATCGATTTACTTATATATAGTTATTATATCAGTACCTCGGAGGTAAACTGCACTATGTTCTAGAACATAGTACAGTTTATCTCCGAGGTATAGATATATATTCTTAATAATGATGATAAATAATTATATTTTAAAATTCAAAAATGCAATATCTTATCACAATGGTAAATAAAGTATTAAATAAATTGGAGATATTTTTAAGAAATAATTTTTTAACATTGTTTAATACATTTTAACTATGCATAGTGCGTTTATTTCTTATTATTTTTAGTTATAATAAGTTTCATCAGAATAGAGCATGAAAAATTAAATTATTATAATCAATGAAATTATCCAGAAAACAAAATTAAAGACAATGTAAGCCGTGGCAAATTATAGAAAAAAAAACACCGTGCAACGTTTGAAGTAAAGTGTAGATGAATTTTGCTCCATTGAATCACCATTATAAGTGAGTTTCGTAAATAAATAACATTTAAATATTTGATCTAAGTTTTTTTGCAAATTAATATTAAATTTAGGGTAGTTTCAGCAATTGTACAAAAAAATAATCATTACTCTATTTGACAAAATGGCTGACTGATGGCTGATCATACTAAATTATATTAAATTGAGATGCTAAAAATGATTTTTGAAACTGAGGTTAAATTGATAAATCAGGTCCGCATATTTACATTGCATACACAACATTATATTAATTCCAAAAAAAATTGTATTTCCAGAATCCGATGGGTATCAACTTTGACCTAATATTTGCCTCGAATATAAGAACTACATACCATCAGCAAAAAAAACAACATATTTCGACGCATTATGTTAAAGTTAAATTTCATCCTGCATTATACAGATTAGAAGTGACGTTTTATTGGCATCAAAATTGAAAATACAAGATCAAAATATTTCAAATATGTTATAAATTTAATATTTTTATAATAATATTGTTGTATCAAAATAGTTTTAACTAATATTCTTTAGAAAAGTTTAATTAAAAAATGTAAAAAATAATTTTTAAGTGATCTTAAACCCTAAAGAAAAGAGAAAACACTTGCGAAAACGTAACAGTTAAATTATACGCAAAATTAAACAAAAATTAAAAATATCAATATAGTTGATTAAATAATTTAATTAATTATAAATAGTTTTACATGCTTTAAATACTACATGTTTTTAATTTCAACAAAACTTAC
>OY856187.1:301745470-301805817 GCA_963693315.1 Diogma glabrata | reverse complement strand
GCCAAAAATCGGCTTCCTGCATTAATAGTTGCGCTTAAAGAAGAAGCAGCTGAAGCGTTACAGGCGGGTACCAGAAAACGACCTCAAAAGTTATGCAGCAGTCGGACCGAAAATATGGCAGCGACCATAAAAAAGAACTTAAAGGTCGCTTGCAACGGAACAGGGAAAGCCTTCAAGACTATTCTTCGGCAGTGGAAAATCCTTGTACATTTGGCACACTCGAATACTGCACCATATTTTTTTGGAGAAAACGAAGATCGAGACGCCTCCTGATGGCATTCGTGATCCAGAAACACAAAAAGAGGTAATATTGTCGCCAAAAGCAACAATTACTGAAAACTATCGCTTTTGCATTGACAAATGAAACTGCACAAGCTATTATTAAACCCTCAACTAAAATTCACCGGGTGGAGTGGGTGATGACAACAATTATAAGTTAAGACCAATAAAGAGTATCCGAGGCGACATCAGATGCTGGGTATGTGATGAAGAGGGTCACATGGAACGGGAGTGCAGGAAAAACTAAAGAAGCAGATAGATCGTCGTCTTCTGCGAAGAATATGGGAGTCAAAGAAAATCAGCACGAAAGGTTCAGGAGCAGCAGTAGGAAAATTTTGTGTTGGATATGTAAGAAATTGGGCCATATCTCACACGACTGCTGTAACAGGAAGCGTGATAGATCTTCGTCTCCTATTAAACGGAAGTCCGTTGAAGGTGCCACTGTAAAGTCAAGAAGTGAGAAGAATGCAGCCTACATTCCAATTCCAATAATTGCAGTAAATGGTGAATGTTTTGGTATCAAAGGACAATTTGAAGGTAAAGGTTGCTTTTACAGGTTCAGCTCGAACATTTCGTTCGCAAAGGGTTGATTGATGGCTTTTTGGAACCATCAGATAGATTGAAACTCTAAACAGTAACTGGAGAATGCTCTCTGAAATAGAAGATAAAAGAATCGTTGAACTAAAATTGGGGAATAACTGCTATCAACAAGAGGTGCTAGGGGCAGACATTATGGATGAAGTCATTTTGGTGATGGACTTCATGAAGACGAAGGGATTAGTCTTCGATTTTGAATGTGGGATCCTAAAAGTTAATAATGTTCAGATGCCACTACTTGTGAATGAGGCGGAGTCAACAGATAGTGGCAGCGATGAGAAAACTATGCAGTGCAGAGTAAAATTCTGCACCATCCAAACGAATAATGTTGTTGTTTGTGGCAGTTGTTGTATTCTTAGAACTTGGATTAACATAAAATAAAATAAATGATTTTATGAATCAAATCAATATAACGTAAAATAATCGAATATTCTAATATTTTATCAAAGTTTCTAAAAAGCGACCTTGAATGGTCGAGAATAATGCAGAACTGTATATAAGAAAAATACCCCTTGCAAAGTTAGATTAGTTTTATTTTAAACCTGCGACGGTAAAGTTAAAATTATAAAAGTGTTTTTTAAATTAGTTTTTGTGAATAAAGTTACAAGTGTTATTGTGTAGAAATATTTTGTATATTGTTTTGGAAGCTGTGAGCTAGAAATTTATACGATAAACTGAAAAGAGTTTCGTAGCTGTTGGAAGAATATTCTAGTTAGGAACATTGTTTGCTGTATTGTTTTTCTATTGTTGTGGAACAATTAAGGTGTTGAATACTTAATAAAACCTGGTGTGCTTGCTTACTAATCAGTGATCAAACTCAGAAGGAGATTGGGAATTACGTTTATCGAATTGAGAGTAAGATCAATTCGAAGTAAGGTGGAAAAACGTAACATTGGTGACCGCGACGGGATTAGTAATCTGTTTAAAATGGTTTTCTTAAGTGTTTTTTCTTAAGGGTTCCTGCGTTAAAGAAGGAACTAGATTAACGAGGATTGTTAACAAGTGGAAACAAAAGAAATTAATGTTACGGCTTCGATAAGCTATGGAAGCAAATGGAACAGAAGTGGAATGTTACCAGTTCGGAGCAGTTACAATAAATACTGATTCATTTGCAGTTGATGAGGAGAAAAGTTTTTTACGCAGTTAATGGCAATGATGCAACAAAATGAATATGAATAAAAAATTTGATCAACAAAGCAGCAACATCAATCAATAGCTGGAAACAGTCAACAATAACATGGCTGTTAATAAAGAAGAGATTACTGCAATTCTTGCTGCAAATTAGGATGAGATGAACCAGCAAATAAATGAGTTGAAAATTGGAATACATCCACATTTGGATGAGAAACTTCTACAAATGTCAACGGCATTCGATGGTAGAGTGGAGAAGATGCAAAGTGAAATTCATGATTTGAAGCAGGAAGTTTTATCGAAAGTTAATGATTTTGAGAAACGGTTGCAAGATGTTGAAACGAATAAAGTTACTTCACAGGTGGTACACTAAATAGCAAATGTTAATCTAAAGCCACCATGGTATGATGGTACCACATCATTCGGCATCTTCAAGTTCCAGTTCCAGGCTGCAGCAGATGAAAATGTTTGGAACGCCGATAATCGTCTTCCTGCATTAATAGTTGCGCTTATAGAAGAAGCAGCTGAAGCGTTACAGGCAGTGCCAGAAAACGACCGCAAAACTTATGCTGCAGTGATGAGCGCGTTGGAGCGAAAATATGGCAGCGACCATAAAAAGGAAATATAAAGGACTGAGTTAAAAGGTCGCTTGCAACGGGACGGAGAAATTCTTCAGGACTATTCTTTGGAAGTGGAACGACTTGTCCATTTGGCACACTCGACTACTCCACCATATTTTATGCAGAAAATGAAGATCGAGGCGTTTACTGATGGCATTTGTGATCCAGAGAGCGAAGAGCAGTAATGTTCCAGACAGTGCCAGAAAAGCAGTGAAAAGCAGCAATGTTACAGGCAGTGCCAGAAAACGACCGCAAAACTTATGCAGCAGTGATGAACACGTTGGAGCAAAAATATGGCAGCGACCATTGTTAGGTAGGCTAAATCGACACCATAATCAACAAAACATTTAAAAACAACACATTAATCAATAATACTTCTAAACGACACAATTATCAACAATGCATTTTTAATTCATACGACACAATAACCAACAATACATTTCTTAACACTTAAACAACACAATAATCAACCATTCATTTACTAATATGTAAACGATACAAATTATCCACCATACATTTATTAACACTTAAACAACCATACATTTATTAACATTAAATAACGATACAATTGACAACCATTCATTTATTAACATTTAAACAACACAATATTATCACTATTTGACCGACACAATAATCAACATTACATTTTTCCAAAATCAAAATAAACAAATGCATACCCAATTCAAACGTCAAAATGCAACAAAAACCAGATAACAACAATGGGTTGTAAAGTTGCTAGCCATAATACTCCCTCTAGAAGGAAAGTTATTCAACGATAATGCAGATTATATCTTACGCCAAATTAAATAATGTGTGAAATGTGTCAACTAAGCTGGCTAGTGTAAAGCTATATTAACAGATGGAACTGGAAAATTGGCCTCTTTTGTCATCATTCATTGTCAACGAAGTGATCTTTCTAGATTATTGGTTTTCTCGTGCAAAGGTTTTTTTGTGAAATACTGGACGTGGTTGTTCTGGAGTTTTTATTATAGATAAAAATAGGGGATCCAAAAGCTGTGAAACCAAGGAGTTGGTGCCTAACAACATCGGTAAGAGTTTTTATTATAATAAAGTGATAATAAAAAATATAAGTGGTAATGATGACAAAATCCGTCCGTCATTTTGTGAATGCATTTAATCTAGTCATCATATGTAAAAGTAATTAACGTCATCATAACAAATGCAATCAACGTAGTCTTCATGTGTGAGAATGATATGTGATGTTACAATCGAGTCTTCATATGTGTTAGTAGTTTTAAATTCCAGTCTTCAAATTATGATGATACCACAATATACGTCACCAGTCTTCAACATTGAATTGTGGTTATTTAATCTCCAACACACAATAAAGTTTTCAACATTTTATATTACCACAATATACGTTTCCAGTCTTCAACATTGAATTGTGGTTATTTTAATCTCCAACTACAACATAAGTGAATTTTCAGTCTTCAACATTTGATGATACCGCAATATACGTCACCAGCCTTCAACATTGAATTGTGGTTATTTAATCTCCAACATACAATACAAGTCACTTCCAGTCTTCAATATTGAATTGTGGTTATATAGTCTTCAACGTTTGATATTACCACAATATACGTCGCCAGTCTTCAACAATGAATTGTGGCTTTTTAGTATTCAACATTTGATGATACCACAATATACGTCAGCAGTCTTCAACATTGAATTGTGGTTATTTAATCTCCAACATACAATACAAGTCACTTCCAGTCTTCAATATTGAATTGTGGTTATATAGTCTTCAATATTTGATATTATCACAATATACGTCGCCAGTCTTCAACAATGAATTGTGGCTTTTTAGTATTCACCATTTGATGATACCACAATATACGTCAACAGTCTTCAACATTAAATTGTGGTTATTTAATCTCCAACGTACAATACAAGTCAATTCCAGTCTTCAATATTGAATTGTGGTTATATAGTCTTCAACGTTTGATATTACCACAATATACGTCGCCAGTCTTCAACAATGAATTGTGGCTTTTTAGTATTCAACATTTGATGATACCACAATATACGTCAGCAGTCTTCAACATTGAATTGTGGTTATTTAATCTCCAACATACAATACAAGTCACTTCCAGTCTTCAATATTGAATTGTGGTTATATAGTCTTCAATATTTGATATTATCACAATATACGTCGCCAGTCTTCAACAATGAATTGTGGCTTTTTAGTATTCACCATTTGATGATACCACAATATACGTCAACAGTCTTCAACATTGAATTGTGGTTATTTAATCTCCAACATACAATACAAGTCACTTCCAGTCTTCAATATTGAATTGTGGTTATATAGTCTTCAACGTTTGATATTACCACAATATACGTCGCCAGTCTTCAACAATGAATTGTGGCTTTTTAGTATTCAACATTTGATGATACCACAATATACGTCAGCAGTCTTCAACATTGAATTGTGGTTATTTAATCTCCAACATACAATACAAGTCACTTCCAGTCTTCAATATTGAATTGTGGTTATATAGTCTTCAATATTTGATATTATCACAATATACGTCGCCAGTCTTCAACAATGAATTGTGGTTTTTTAGTATTCAACATTTGATGATACCACAATATACGTCAGCAGTCTTCAACATTGAATTGTGGTTATTTAATCTCCAACATACAATACAAGTCAATTCCAGTCTTCAACATTGAATTGTGGTTATATAGTCTTCAACATTTTATATTACCACAATATACGTTTCCAGTCTTCAATATCGAATTGTGGTTATATAGTCGTCAATATTTGATATTACCACAATATACGTCGCCAGTCTTCAACATTGAATTGTGGTTATATAGTCTTCAACATTTTATATTACCACAATATACGTTTCCAGTCTTCAACATTGAATTGTGGTTATATAGTCTTCAACATTTTATATTACCACAATATACGTTTCCAGTCTTCAATATCGAATTGTGGTCATATAGTCTTCAACATTTGATATTACCACAATATACGTCGCCAGTCTTCAACATTGAATTGTGGTTATTTAATCTCCAACATACAATACAACTCAATTCCAGTCTTCAACATTGAATTGTGGTTATATAGTCTTCAACATTTTATATTACCACAATATACGTTTCCAGTCTTCAATATCGAATTGTGGTTATATAGTCTTCAATATTTGATATTACCACAATATACGTCGCCAGTCTTCAACATTGAATTGTGGTTATTAAATCTCCAACATACAATACAAGTCAATTCCAGTCTTCAACATTGAATTGTGGTTATACAGTCTTCAATATTTGATATTACCACAATATACGTCGCCAGTCTTCAACATTGAATTGTGGTTATTAAATCTCCAACATACAATACAAGTCAATTCCAGTCTTCAACATTGAATTGTGGTTATATAGTCTTCAACATTTTATATTACCACAATATACGTTTCCAGTCTTCAATATCGAATTGTGGTTATATAGTCTTCAACATTTGATGTTACCACAATGTACGTCGCCAGTCTTCATCAATGAATTGTGGTTACATAGTCTTCAACATTTGATATTACCACAATATACGTCAGCAGTCTTCAACATTGAATTGTGGTTATTTAATCTAAAACATGCAATATAGTCTTCAATATTGAATGGTGGTTATTTTAATCTCCAACTACAACATAAGTCAATTCCAGTCTTCAACATTTGATGATGCCACAATGTACGTCACCAGTCTTCAACATTGAATTGTGGTTATTTAATCTCCAACACACTATAGTCTTCAACATTTGATGATACTACAATATACGACGCCAGCCTTCAACACCGAATTGTGGTTATTTAGTCTCCAACATCCAACATAAGTCAATTCCAGTCTTCAACATTGAAGAGAGGTTAATTAGTCTTCAACATACAACATAAATCAATTCAAGTCTTCAACATTGGATTGCGATGATTTAGTCTTCAACCTACAATGTAAATGAATTCCAGTCTTCACCATGTGATGTTATTAACGCAATTGCATTAGCAGCCTTCAAAATTGAATTGTTGTTTCTTCAAACCAATGTCAACCAACCTAATATACAGTCCATTAAAAATTTTGTATTGTTAAACATTAAATGAGATTTAATTTGAAATTGTTCTTTTATTTTAAAGATTTAGGATTGGCCTGGATTTCAGGACGTGTTACCGTTTTGTCAGTGATAACCATTATCATTTTGGTCCTTCGAGCCGGATTTGGTCACCCCTGCGACCATTCAACTACGATCTGGATTAGGAATTATTGGAGGAAGTCACAGGTACCATCGTTTATATATTCTTTTCTTAACAAAAATAATAATAATATTAATTGTGTGTGTCTGTGTGTGTTGGGATTATTGAGTATTGGCCCTTTCCCATCGCTTTACAATGGCAGACCAACCTAAAATTGATCTTCTAAAAAAACAACGCTCGGCCTATAAAGGTCAAATAACCAGCTTCAAGACTCAGATTACAACTGCTTTGTCTGCCGGAGTCTGCGAATCGCTATTGCGTCGCATTCAATTGGCTTACAACAAATATGATGGTGTCCAGACCAAACTTGAGGCCATTGATGACACGTCATCAACCGATAGGGGGTTATTCGAGGATGACTATGGCGCACTTGAGGCGGCCTTAATGAATAAAATCCATGATTTCAAGCGGCTGGATGAATCAGCTAGTTCGCCTACCTTTCATGACGCATCCACACTAGATGCTGGTCTGAATACGTCATTTTCCATGGGCATTAGGCTACCGGAGCTTGTCTTACCATCATTCAGCGGAGCTGAAGCAGAGTGGCTTGCTTTCCGTGATATCTTTCTTGACTTAATACATAAAAAAAAATATTGAACCAACTGTCAAATTTTTGTATCTGGTGTCAAATATTCGTGCAGGCACTGCATACGGACTGATTGAAAATCCAGTTACGGGTGAAACTTATGAAATTGCATGGAAAATTTTGTGTGATCGGTACGACAATGAGGTGATCATCCAGAAGTTCCACATGCGCGAACTGTGCAATGTGAAACCAACCTTAGAGCACTCGCCTAAATCACTCCAATCCTTTGTTGATTCTGTCTCAAAGCATTTCAACGCAATAAAAACTCTGAAGGTTAAGGTTGAAGAGTGGCACCTTATTTTGACTCATCACTTACTGCAAAAACTGGACAATTCATCTCGGATTGCAGTTATTAAAGCTTCTAAGCCCACTGAAATTTTGACTGTTCATGAGTTAATTAAAGCTTTGCGAATGAGGATCACCATCATCGAGTCTATATCAGCGTCTTCGTCGGTTGCCCCTCTGCGCTTTCACAAACCCCAAAATAAACAAGGTTATAATTCCATATCTAATGTCTTAGTTTCAAATACTACTTCATGCCAGTATTGTTCAGAATCTCACTATTTATCTGACTGCCCCTCGTTTACCAGTGTCAATTTTCCGCCTTCTAGAAGATTTAACTTTGTTAAAGAGAATAGGTTATGCTGGAATTGTTTTGGAGAAAGACTTACGGCATTTAATTGCAATGCCCAACCCTGTTCGAAATGTTTCCGTAAACATCATACTCTGTTGCACTTTCAATCTGATTATAACAAGCCCACCATGCAGACGGGTCTTGCAGGCAACAGCTGTCCAACCAAATCAGCTCTTTCTTCCGTCGTTTGCGAACCTGAAGGTGCACCTCCAGAAAGTGCTATATTATCCGTGACTGACAATTTACGGTCTCCACCTTTACTTCAGAATGGCTCCAGAACCAATCAGGCACTTATTGGCACTGCTTTGGTGAATGTCACCATCAATGATTCCATCGTAATCTGTAGAGCTTTATTGGATAGTGGTTCTTCACTAAATTTTATCACAATTGATGCGTGTAACCTGCTGAAAGCATTGAAAATTCCGACTACCAAATCGATTGCCGGAATTGGAGCTACAGAATCATACATCCGTTATAAGGTATATTTGACCATATCATCTAGAGTTTCTGATTACACGGTTACTCTGAAATTTTATGTGCTGCCAAAAATCACCAATAACATCCCTACAATCTCATTTGAGCACAACACAAGTTATCTTCCCTGCAGTGTGGATTTGGCAGATCCCTTCTTTTACCTCCCAGATCGCATTGACCTGCTGTTAGGAGCGGAAATTTACCAGGAATTATTTTTGGGGTCTTCAGTCAAACTTTGTAATGAACTCCCTCCGTTTTACTCAACAAAATTGGGTTATGTCATCAGTGGAAAAACTTGTTTCAAAGCATCCGAGGTCAAGGAACAATCGTATCCTGCTTTATGTAGTATACAGTCTTTGGGGAAGCAATTGAGACAGTTTTGGGAAGTTGAAACGATAAATGGAAGCTCAATACAGTCTTTAGAAGAAACTCTTTGTGAACAACATTTCTGCACAAACGTTAAACGTCTACCTAGTGGACGTTTTTGTGTTTCCTTGCCAGTTAAACCAAATATTGTAAACTTAGGTAACTCCTATCACTCTGCTCACCGTCAATTTCTATCTTTAGAAAGACGTCTGACTAGCAGACCAGAAATTTACAATCAGTACAGAGAGTTTTTAACTGAATACATTTTGTGTTCTAACTTTGTTCTAAGATGTGTGTTGACAACAAACAACTTACTACTATTAGTTTAATGTCCAAGTAAGGTTCCTGTTTATAGGTTTCAAAATGGTTGGTGCCCTTAAAGTAGTTTTTTCTGGTTTGTCAGCATCTAAGTTATGAACTTCGCATAACAAGTTTGTACTAGCCAGATCGAGAGTACAATTGAGAAACTAATAGTTAGTTTATTGGATACGTCTGTGATGTTCAAAATCGCCAATGTAAATTAAAGGTCCTAGTTGCTTTTTGTTAAAGTGGTTACTTTAAGGTGGCGGGAATGTTAAGGCTAAATCGACACCATAATCAACAAAACATTTAAAAACAACACATTAATCAATAATACTTCTAAACGACACAATTATCAACAATACATTTTTAATTCATACGACACAATAACCAACAATACATTTCTTAACACTTAAACAACACAATAATCAACCATTCATTTACTAATATGTAAACGATACAAATTATCCACCATACATTTATTAACACTTAAACAACCATACATTTATTAACATTAAATAACGATACAATTGACAACCATTCATTTACTAATATGTAAACGATACAAATTATCCACCATACATTTATTAACACTTAAAACAACCATACATTTATTAACATTAAATAACGATACAATTGACAACCATTCATTTATTAACATTTAAACAACACAATATTATCACTATTTGACCGACACAATAATCAACATTACATTTTTCCAAAATCAAAATAAACAAATGCATACCCAATTCAAACGTCAAAATGCAACAAAAACCAGATAACAACAATGGGTTGTAAAGTTGCTAGCCATAATGCTCCCTCTAGAAGAAAAGTTATTCAACGATAATGCAGATTATATCTTACGCCAAATTAAATAATGTGTGAAATGTGTCAACTAAGCTGGCTAGTGTAAAGCTATATTAACAGATGGAACTGGAAAATTGGCCTCTTTTGTCATCATTCATTGTCAACGAAGTGATCTTTCTAGATTATTGGTTTTCTCGTGCAAAGGTTTTTTTGTGAAATACTGGACGTGGTTGTTCTGGAGTTTTTATTATAGATAAAAATAGGGGATCCAAAAGCTGTGAAACCAAGGAGTTGGTGCCTAACAACATCGGTAAGAGTTTTTATTATAATAAAGTGATAATAAAAAATATAAGTGGTAATGATGACAAAATCCGTCCGTCATTTTGTGAATGCATTTAATCTAGTCATCATATGTAAAAGTAATTAACGTCATCATAACAAATGCAATCAACTTAGTCTTCATGTGTGAGAATGATATGTGATGTTACAATCGAGTCTTCATATGTGTTAGTAGTTTTAAATTCCAGTCTTCAAATTATGATGATACCACAATATACGTCACCAGTCTTCAACATTGAATTGTGGTTATTTAATCTCCAACACACAATAAAGTTTTCAACATTTTATATTACCACAATATACGTTTCCAGTCTTCAACATTGAATTGTGGTTATTTTAATCTCCAACTACAACATAAGTGAATTTTCAGTCTTCAACATTTGATGATACCGCAATATACGTCACCAGCCTTCAACATTGAATTGTGGTTATTTAATCTCCAACATACAATACAAGTCACTTCCAGTCTTCAATATTGAATTGTGGTTATATAGTCTTCAACGTTTGATATTACCACAATATACGTCGCCAGTCTTCAACAATGAATTGTGGCTTTTTAGTATTCAACATTTGATGATACCACAATATACGTCAGCAGTCTTCAACATTGAATTGTGGTTATTTAATCTCCAACATACAATACAAGTCACTTCCAGTCTTCAATATTGAATTGTGGTTATATAGTCTTCAATATTTGATATTATCACAATATACGTCGCCAGTCTTCAACAATGAATTGTGGCTTTTTAGTATTCACCATTTGATGATACCACAATATACGTCAACAGTCTTCAACATTAAATTGTGGTTATTTAATCTCCAACGTACAATACAAGTCAATTCCAGTCTTCAATATTGAATTGTGGTTATATAGTCTTCAACGTTTGATATTACCACAATATACGTCGCCAGTCTTCAACAATGAATTGTGGCTTTTTAGTATTCAACATTTGATGATACCACAATATACGTCAGCAGTCTTCAACATTGAATTGTGGTTATTTAATCTCCAACATACAATACAAGTCACTTCCAGTCTTCAATATTGAATTGTGGTTATATAGTCTTCAATATTTGATATTATCACAATATACGTCGCCAGTCTTCAACAATGAATTGTGGCTTTTTAGTATTCACCATTTGATGATACCACAATATACGTCAACAGTCTTCAACATTGAATTGTGGTTATTTAATCTCCAACATACAATACAAGTCACTTCCAGTCTTCAATATTGAATTGTGGTTATATAGTCTTCAACGTTTGATATTACCACAATATACGTCGCCAGTCTTCAACAATGAATTGTGGCTTTTTAGTATTCAACATTTGATGATACCACAATATACGTCAGCAGTCTTCAACATTGAATTGTGGTTATTTAATCTCCAACATACAATACAAGTCACTTCCAGTCTTCAATATTGAATTGTGGTTATATAGTCTTCAATATTTGATATTATCACAATATACGTCGCCAGTCTTCAACAATGAATTGTGGTTTTTTAGTATTCAACATTTGATGATACCACAATATACGTCAGCAGTCTTCAACATTGAATTGTGGTTATTTAATCTCCAACATACAATACAAGTCAATTCCAGTCTTCAACATTGAATTGTGGTTATATAGTCTTCAACATTTTATATTACCACAATATACGTTTCCAGTCTTCAATATCGAATTGTGGTTATATAGTCGTCAATATTTGATATTACCACAATATACGTCGCCAGTCTTCAACATTGAATTGTGGTTATATAGTCTTCAACATTTTATATTACCACAATATACGTTTCCAGTCTTCAACATTGAATTGTGGTTATATAGTCTTCAACATTTTATATTACCACAATATACGTTTCCAGTCTTCAATATCGAATTGTGGTCATATAGTCTTCAACATTTGATATTACCACAATATACGTCGCCAGTCTTCAACATTGAATTGTGGTTATTTAATCTCCAACATACAATACAACTCAATTCCAGTCTTCAACATTGAATTGTGGTTATATAGTCTTCAACATTTTATATTACCACAATATACGTTTCCAGTCTTCAATATCGAATTGTGGTTATATAGTCTTCAATATTTGATATTACCACAATATACGTCGCCAGTCTTCAACATTGAATTGTGGTTATTTAATCTCCAACATACAATACAACTCAATTCCAGTCTTCAACATTGAATTGTGGTTATATAGTCTTCAACATTTTATATTACCACAATATACGTTTCCAGTCTTCAATATCGAATTGTGGTTATACAGTCTTCAATATTTGATATTACCACAATATACGTCGCCAGTCTTCAACATTGAATTGTGGTTATTAAATCTCCAACATACAATACAAGTCAATTCCAGTCTTCAACATTGAATTGTGGTTATACAGTCTTCAATATTTGATATTACCACAATATACGTCGCCAGTCTTCAACATTGAATTGTGGTTATTAAATCTCCAACATACAATACAAGTCAATTCCAGTCTTCAACATTGAATTGTGGTTATATAGTCTTCAACATTTTATATTACCACAATATACGTTTCCAGTCTTCAATATTGAATTGTGGTTATATAGTCTTCAACATTTGATGTTACCACAATGTACGTCGCCAGTCTTCATCAATGAATTGTGGTTACATAGTCTTCAACATTTGATATTACCACAATATACGTCAGCAGTCTTCAACATTGAATTGTGGTTATTTAATCTAAAACATGCAATATAGTCTTCAACATTGAATGGTGGTTATTTTAATCTCCAACTACAACATAAGTCAATTCCAGTCTTCAACATTTGATGATGCCACAATGCACGTCACCAGTCTTCAACATTGAATTGTGGTTATTTAATCTCCAACACACTATAGTCTTCAACATTTGATGATACTACAATATACGAAGCCAGCCTTCAACACCGAATTGTGGTTATTTAGTCTCCAACATCCAACATAAGTCAATTCCAGTCTTCAACATTGAAGAGAGGTTAATTAGTCTTCAACATACAACATAAATCAATTCAAGTCTTCAACATTGGATTGCGATGATTTAGTCTTCAACCTACAATGTAAATGAATTCCAGTCTTCACCATGTGATGTTATTAACGCAATTGCATTAGCAGCCTTCAAAATTGAATTGTTGTTTCTTCAAACCAATGTCAACCAACCTAATATACAGTCCATTAAAAATTTTGTATTGTTAAACATTAAATGAGATTTAATTTGAAGTTGTTCTTTTATTT
This sequence comes from Diogma glabrata, assembly GCA_963693315.1. Classification (NCBI taxonomy): domain Eukaryota; kingdom Metazoa; phylum Arthropoda; class Insecta; order Diptera; family Cylindrotomidae; genus Diogma; species Diogma glabrata. The sequence continues at coordinate 301,792,162 of OY856187.1, read as the reverse complement.
TAAAGATTTAGGATTGGCCTGGATTTCAGGACGTGTTACCGTTTTGTCAGTGATAACCATTATCAACCATAAAAAGGAATTATACAAGATTGAGTTAAAAGGTTGCTTGCAACGGAACGAAGAAATCCTTCAGGACTATTCTTCGGCAGCGGAACGACTTGTACATTTGGCACACTCGACTACTCCACCATGTTTTATGGAGAAAATGAAGATCGAGGCGTTTACTGATGGCATTCGTGATACAGAGAACGGAAAGCAGCAATGTTGTTGCCAAAAGAAACATTTGCTGAAACTTTAACTTTTGCATTGACAATTGGTACTGCACAAGCTATTATTAAACCATCAATTAAAATTCGCTGGGTGGAGTTGGCTGATGACAACAATTATAAGTCAAGACCAATAGAGAGAGTCCGAAGCGACATCAGATGCTGGGTATGTGATGAAGAGGGTCACATGGAACGGGAGTGCAGGAAAACTAAAGAAGCAGATAGATCGTCGTCTTCTGCGAAGAATATAGGAGTCGAAGACAAGCAGCATGGAGGGTTCAGGAGCAGCTGTAGGAAAATTTTGTTTTGGATATGTAGGGAATCGGGCCATATCTCACCGGACTGCTGGAACAGGAAGCGTGATAGATCTTCTTCTCCTACCAAACGGAAGTCCGTTGAAGGTGCCACTGTAAAGCCAAGAAGTGAGAAGAATGCAGCCTACATTCCAATTTCAAGAATAGCAGTAAATGGTGAAAGTTTGGGTATCAAAGAACAAATTGAAGGTAAAAGTTGCTTCATGACACTGGATACAGGTTCAACTCGAACATTCGTTCGCTTAGGTTTGATTGACGGCGTTTTGGAACCATCAGATGGATTGAAACTCCAAACAGTAACTGGAGAATGCTCTGAAGTAGAAGGTAAAAAAATCGCGGAACTAAAATTGGGGAATAACTGCTATCAACAAGAGGTACTAGTGGCAGACATTATTTTTATGGATGGACTTCATGAAGGCGAAGGGATTAGTCTTCGATTTTGGATGTGGGATCCTAAAGGTAAATAATGAAGGAAAACGCAACAATATTAAAGCAAATAACTTTAAATTTAACTTTAAAGCAAGCTTTGCATTGTTTTATAATGGACCACTTCCGTAGGGCCTGTGTAGCAATTTGCATTCACTGCTCAAGTTTGCTTATTTGTGCACGGCAGAAAAAGTTTGTTACAATTAAGTATAAGAATTTCAAAATTCAAAGATAAAAGTGTTTTTCTTGTTAAATTGCTTGCGCAAACTGCTGGAACTGTAATAAAAACTTTAAATTGCCAAGACATCAAGGCTCAACCTATTAGTTGATTTGACATGCAATGGCTCTGTTGAAAAAATTTGATTGCTATTTCACGGGTTTATATTATTTCTTTTTAACCGTGAAAGGGTGAGCCGAGGTAGTTGCTCTTTTGGAATGAGAAAAAGTAGCAGACTCAAGCACGCCTGATTTGATCTCCTTAAAAGAATGCTCATCCATAATGTATATGTAAAATATATTAAAGCCGCGTTCAATTTTCAAATTGAAAAACTGTATGCAATTGTTTTTGTTTTTTTCTGTTTATTCAGTTATTTCAGTCAAATCGAACGCAGATTAAGTTGTTTATCTAAAGAACACAATCAATAATTTTTATTTATTTAATGCATAAAAAAATAATTTAAAACATGAAATACATGTGGTTTGCATTTAGGGAATTCACAGAGACGAAGAAAATAAATAATTTTAATAAAATATTGAATCACCTTTAATGGAAAACTTTAAAACTAACAATAAATATGTCGTGTTTATTGAAACGTAAGTCTGAAATGGCTTCTTTAGTCAAGCGAAAAATAAATTCTAGGTAAATTTGGGAATATCTAACTTTATTATTCTTTGCAGTGTTTAATTTGTATAATTCCTGCTAAACTATTGAAAACAAACAAGCCATTAAAAGTTATTACTTGTTTAACTGGTTTTCAATTTAAATCTTAAATAAATCTTATTTAATCAAAACAAGAAACATGGTAAATAATGTTATTTCGATTAATTCTCAAGACGCTACTATTCCATTAAGTATGATAAGTTGATAAAACGTGTTTATCGAATTTGTGTTACTGATGAATTACTGATAAAAAATTAACCCCCCGATCAACCTAGATCATATTAAATTGGTTTTCAGATTAGTTGAATAACAACTAATTGTAATGATTCTACCACATTGAGAATGTGTACGTAAAATAATGGATATCATTAACTTATCATACTTAATGGAATAGTAGCGTCTTGAGAATTAATCGAAATAACTCTATAAAAATTAGATAGATAATTAATTAGAAATAATTAATTGAATATATCACGTCGTTAGGTCGGCAATCTTTGTGAAACTGTTAACTTCTTTGTAATTGTTGATGACGTTTCAATTCACTAACTAAAAATTTCCATAAAACATGTCAATTGAATGGCTCGGTTGATAAAACGTGTATAACACAAGGTATCGAATTTGTGTTACTGATGAATGGGGTTCGATACCGCCACGAAACACGTAAAATTTTTTCGGATTAAAACATGTAAGGTTTAATTAGAAGATTCCAAAACTGGTTTTAGAATTGAAAAATTCCAATTATTCATCCAGTTATTTGAGTTCAACTTTTCACAATTTCTCCCATATGGTAAATAATATTTTCAAGCAATTATTATATACTTTTTATAAAGAAAATCAGTTATAGTTAAAGTTGAGTTATATATCAAGGAGTATACGCAGAGTTTTGGAATAACGGAAAAAGAAAAACATACTGAAATAATGAAAATCAATTTTAATATCAAAAATGTACTACAGTAAGCAAGTCATCTATACAATTGACTGCTTGCTTCAGGCCGGTTTAACAATGGACGTAATGCTAGACATTAACAAAATTACTAGGTAGCTCGACTCGACTATGTTTCTTCGTGCAGCATAAACACCACAGAAAAAATGCAATTTAATATATTTCAGTATACCTTAGATTTTAGAATGTAATATACATTACCCAGGAACATTACAAAGAACATTAGAGCTTTAAAAAAACAAAGCTAAACCATTCAGAATTTTTCCTTCTAAAACCACAACATCTTCCAAACCATTAACATCGATTAGATCAAAAACTGTTCTGATAATAGAATATACATACATCACGTCAAAACTATATTTATTCAGTTGTTCACCCTTATAGTTAATAATTATTATCAGCAACTTTACGATGACAAAAATTTAAAGTAATTTTATTTTTTTCCATGAAAACTGACTCAAAAGTAAATAAAATTCCATAAGCTATTTCATAAATTTCTAACTAATGTTTATATAAAATGATATCTGCATAATATAAAATTCTATTCATAAAAGATTTCACAATTTTTGTATAATATAACTAACAAAACAAAAATGAATTCTATATAAAGCTTTTTCATCCATGTTGTAACTGTCAGTATAGTTATTCACAATCAAAATTTGTATCTTATCTTTGTATGTTCTTTTACCAATTTGTTTGTTATTGTTCTACTATTTTTAATCAAAACCCATAAGTAAAAAATGTACACAAACAGAAATTGTTCTATTTTTTAAACAAAGTCTTCTAATGTTCTAGCAAAACTAGGTCAGATCGACAATTCTTCGATTACACATATTTTTAATTTTGATAAAACTTTACAAAATAAGTATTGATTTCCAATTTTGTTAAAAATATAATACATACATATTTCATAATTAAAATTAAGTTTCATGTACAGAAAAAAGTTTACTGTCTTCTCACATTGAGTGCAATTTGCAATATGTCATCAGCAGTGCAATATGTCGTCCTATAAGAAATGGTTAGGAGAGACGTATAATGTTCTGGATTTCGTCCGTATCAAACTTCAGTAGTTATAATCTTTTGTTGATAAAAGTTGTTCGAAAAAATAATGAACAATTAGAATTTTAGTGGGACTAAAAATCTTTAAAATTAAATATCTCAAGAACACGAATTACAAAGTTGTAAATTTGATACATTTTAGAGTAAGGACAGAACTACTTAAAAAAAAGATAAATTGAATTCCAATTGATCACAAACAAACAATTAATTTTTTTTCAAACGATTAACTAATCACCTATCAACTTATATGCCAAGTTTCAGGAAAATCAAAAATGGTCAAGTTTTCACAACTCGGTCTAGAACACGATGTTCTTCTATATTCGATTCTGTTTTTTAGTTTGGTAGGTTTTTTGGCTATTATTTTAATATTAAAACACAGATTTTCTGGATTTAAAGCCAATTTTATTTTTATTTTTTCAATTACACTGACGTTTCGATCTTCCTTGAGATCATTTTCAAAGAAAAAGTTTTAACATAAATTGAAGTTAATTTTCTTACAACATAGAATACAAAACAGGTAAATAATAACTATTATGACTAATTATAAATTTTAACACATAAATATTTAAGTCTATGAGTGAGAGAGAGACAAAAATGGGGTTAAAAAAAAAAACAAAACAAAAAAACTACAATTAGCAATTAATGTTAGAGGTAGTTGACAGGAAAGGGGGATGGGATTTTAATAGAGATTGAAAAAATAGGAATATCATTCATATAAAAGTTTATTCTTTCAAACAATATTGTCGTACACATGTTGTATATATTCTGTATCCGTTTGTTTATTGATGTTATTTTTCGATTTTTTTATATATATCATTTCGAGAATTGACCTTTTTCGGTAATTTTGTTCTTTATCTAAGATCTTTACATTTTCTAAATTAATTGAGTGTTCAGTATTTTTAAGATGTTGAGACAACGAGCTTTTTCCGTCATTGTTCTGATCTACCATCTTCTTTGCGTCATATGAATGTTGATATAAGCGTGTTTTAAGTTTTTGTTTAGTCTGGCCTACATAATTTACTCCACACTCACATGTTACCTCGTAAATTAGATTTTCTTGATCTTCTTTTGGTATTTTAGATTTAAGATTTGAAAAGACTTTATTACCTAAGCAAGATGTTGGGCGTCCTACTACTTCTATGTTGTAATTATTTTAAAGATGTTTGATTTTATGAAAAAGGTGTTTTACGTATGGTACGGAGATGTATGTAATTTTTTCTTTATTTTGTACGGAACTGCTATTATTTGGAGTATTGTTAATAGGATTGTTATTATGTCTGAATGTTGTGATTTTGATTGTCTTTTCTATTAGTTGCTTAGGATATCTATTTTCCAACAATGTGTTGGTTAGAAGTTTGAAATTCTCTTTATGAAACTTCTTGTCAGATAAGATCAATATTTTTTGTGTTAACAAAGATATGGTATTTCTCTTATAAGACATGGGTAACGCTGATTCGAAATTCAAATATCTACCCGACCATGTTGGCTTATGGTACCAATTTGTTAACAATGTTCCATCATTTTCATGTATCACCTCTAAATCCAAAAACGCTAACTTATTATTATTTTCTACTTCAACTGTGAATTTTATGTGTTCATTGAAATTGTTAAAATCTTTTAAAAAAGTATCAATTTTTGATCGAGGGACGGCTGTTACTATATCATCTACATATCTACAATAGAATGGTATATCGAAACTACATCTTTCTAAAACAGAATTCTCTATATATTCCATAACTAAGTTAGCTACCGCTGGACTAACTGGTGAACGCATGGGTGAGCCAAAAATTTGTTTATATATTTTGTCATTGTATTTAAACTCACAATTGTTAAGTATTAAATCTAATGCCTCTACAAATTGGTCTTTTTTAATTTTAATTCCACTGCACTTTTTAATTTCTCTCCAATTTTGTTTTACTAACTTTATAACTAGTTTACTGTCTACATTGGTAAACAAAGAAGCAACGTCAAGAGAAATCAATACGTAGTTATTTGGTATCCGCACATTTGCTATCTTTTCTTTGAAGGCTTCTGAACTTTGTACAGAGTAGTCCGTTTTTCCGACAAATTGGTTTAAAATATTCGATAGGAAGGACGAAAGTTCATATCAAGAAGGTGTTCCAATCGAACTGACTATTGGTCGTAATGGTGTGTTTTCTTTATGGACTTTGGGTAGGCCATATATCCGTGCTGCATTTCCATTGTAACATCTTAAACTTTTTGCTGTTCCTTCGTCTATTCTCCCTTCACTTTCCCAAACTTTTACTAATTTGTTTAACTTAATTTGTATACTCGACGTTGTTTCTTTGTCAACTTCAACATATGTTTTATTGTCCTGTAGAAGGGATCATAATTTTTCTTCGTAATCATCTTTTCTAATTATAACTGTTATATTACCCTTATCTGCTTTAGTTACTAATAGAGAGGAATGTTCTTTCAGAAAGAGTGAAGTTTCCTTAACATCTTTTAATAACTTTAGTTCTGTGTCACTAACTAGTTTTTTGTGATTGTTACTATTAAGTGTGTTCCATTTACCACTTTTTCCTTTACTTTTGTACTAAATTTTGTTTTCAAGTTAACCATATCAAATGATGGTAAAGCTACGTGACAAACTTACGCTTCTATTCACCGCCAGAGTTTTGTCGGTTTAGAGAATAATTTCAAATATGTTTGCCCAAATGCTTACACAAATTTAGAATTTCTAGCGTAAATGTCATATTTCTATCCAGCTTTCTTTAATTGTTTATATTTTGCATGAATCATAATTTTAGTTTTCAGAAATTTTTGAACATTTAATTAATTTTCTTAAATTTAACAAACTCAAAATAAAATTTAAACTTAAAATTTTGTCAAACTAATAATTTTCTTTTACGTTGTTTGGCAATATTGTTTTTCAAAATTGTCAAAACAATTTATTGTCAAACAAAAATGTCGGAAACGTGTGGTTAGAAAGAATTTGAGTTGTAGTAGATCAAAAATCTAATCAATACACCTCACATTTAAGTCGTTCCATTTAAAATTTGGTTCGGGTAGCAAGTTTACCTAAAAGGAACACGGGTATTCTTAAAATTACTCAAAATGTTACAAAACTTATTTCTTACCTCGGTCTTCTTCTCATCATCATCTATATTATACAGAACACTTTCAACATCAGAAATTATTTTCGTGAACGGAACAATTTTGTTTGAAACAGGTAAATTAAATTTGTCACCTAAGCTCAAAACATTTTTTATATTTAGTGGTATATTTATTTGAGACAAATTTACTAACCATTTTTCGGAACTATCGTCTATGGTAGGTATTTTTTCACTAGTTACTATTGGATTTAAAAGGTTATTCAACTTGATAATATGTCTCTCTTTCACTTTTTCAAATGTGTACTTAAATTTTTCATCTAAGATTTCACAAAAACTATTAACTATCCCAGGTAACAATTTAACCTAGGTAATCATTGAGTAAAACTTTAAAAGAGGAATTTAAAATGGAAGGGGAAATTTAAAATGCTTGAACTATGCATGATAAAAGTTTTATACAAGCTCTACTCAAGGAGAAAAGGCGTATGAAAAAATATTCTCTATTCAAGAAGGCATATATAATGCTTTATACATGTTTTACATAAGTGTTTGAATAAAGTGGTAGATAAGTTGTTATTCAAGGCTTAGTCAAATACTGTCAAAATGTTACTTGAATAAAGTGCTTGAGTAAATATTTTCTCAAGAGAATTACTCAGTGGCTATTCAAGAAGCGCTGCCACTGAAAAAAAAAATTGGTGATTGTTTCCTTTAGTTATTTTGGTTAATTGGCGCATTAGACTCCTTTTTTTTGTATATTGCTGCTATTGAGTTAATCTTTTATCGGAAATTACAATTTATTTTACACATTTCGCATCTTTACAAACGCCTGTAGCTGGGATCGAACTCGTAACCTTTGATTCTCCAGGACCGCACGCTATCCACTTCTCTATTTAGCAGCTGTCATAAAGAAAATTGAAACTTAATCACTATTGTTTAACAAATTATTTGTACACATTTCAAGTTTCGGACCACTACCACGACTATGAATTAATTTTTATTCAAACATTTTGATTAGGAATGCATATAAAAATGCACTTATGGTTTCCTAAAATGAGAATATATGGGTTTTTGTTAAAAATAATATTGGTTATGATTGGGGACAATCTCAAAATGAAAATAATTTTGCGTATTCATATACGATATCTACGCATGTGTTTCCATTCAATTGTACGATTAAAAATGATTAAAGAATAAAAATAAAATAAAAAATAGGAAAATAAAATTCATAAATGAAAACGTGCCTGGCAGGAATCGAACACAGACCCTCTTCCTCATCGTTTACCCTTACGAACGTTCATTAAATCAATTTCCACGACAGGAATAAAACGTTACTCAATACAGAACAAAAGTGTTACTCAAGCTTCGTAAGGGGTATAGTATGCGATTGGCATTACTTTCAGTTGCACAATTTGGCTGATTAATAAATAAATGTTAAATGACCATATTAAATAAACTTTCTACGTTATATTTTCCATAAGTCAGTTGCAATCTGTTGCAAGTTTTGATATAATTTTTTCCCAAGCGAATTGCGCACAATATGGCGATTACATACATATAATACAAAAATGAATTGTATGACAAATTATCATCAGTTTATTTATTTGTTGACCAACTCAAAGCATTATATAAACCATCATCAGAAATGGTAAATCTCAATCAATTTATAAACCATCATCAGAAACGGTTGATTAAATGGTTGCGGAATAATGGCAATTGCAAATTTCCATTGACGAAAATATGTCTACCATTTTGAAATATTCTTTTGTATTAATCAATAATAGTTTGTTAAAGTTCTTAAGGGTTTGTTAACTTTTTAAACACATCGATAAGTGATTTAATAAAAAAACACACTGTCGCGAATTAAACAACGAACTGTCAAAAATATTGACAGATCGATTTGTTGTAAATCTTTTAATATTCATTGAAAACAGCCGTATATAAGAAATATTACTTAAGTAACAATTTTCTTGAATACTACTAAAATTATTATACATAAATAAAGTCGTATACAAGGAACTATCCTTGAGTAAGAATCTTCTTGGATTCTTCCTAAAAGTTATACTTTAATAAAGGTTTATATAAGGGATTGAATTCTTGAGTAAAAACAACTTGAATACTACCTTAAAAGTTATATGTGAATAAAACCTTATAAAAGGTATTATACTTGAGTAACACTTGCTTGAATATGCCCTAAATATTTATTATTGAATTAAGCTTTACTTAAGGAATTATATAAGAAACTTAGTGAATCTAGTCTTTTACAAGCTTTTTTTAGGTAAAGCTTGAATAATATGGTCTTACACAATGCTTTTTTAAGTTAAGTTGGAATAATTTAAAAATTTAGGCGAAATTGTTACCTGGGTATGTTAAGTGGAACTTGGTTTCTAAACTTAAATTTAGATTTTTCTAAACTTTTTTCTAAATCACTTTAGAAGGGAAAAAAAAAGTTTAGAAAAATCTAAATTTAAGTTTAGAAACCAAGTTCCACTTAACATAGTTAATAGTTTTTGTAATACCTTAGATGAAAAATTTAAGTACACATTTGAAAAAGTGAAAGAGAGACATATCATCAAGTTGAATAACCTTTTAAATCCAATAGTCCCTAGTGAAAAAATACCTACCATAGATGATAGTTCCGAAAAATGGTTAGTAAATTTGTCTCAAATAAATATACCACTAAATATAAAAAATGTTTTGAGCTTAGGTGACAAATTTAGTTTACCTGTTTCAAACAAAATTGTTCCGTTCACGAAAATAATTTCTGATGTTGAAAGTGTTCTGTATAATATAGATGATGATGAGAAGAAGACCGAGGTAAGAAATAAGTTTTGTAACATTTTGAGTAATTTTAAGAATACCCGTGTTCCTTTTAGGTAAACTTGCTACCCGAACCAAATTTTAAATGGAACGACTTAAATGTGAGGTGTATTGATTAGATTTTTGATCTACTACAACTCAAATTCTTTCTAACCACACGTTTCCGACATTTTTGTTTGACAATAAATTGTTTTGACAATTTTGAAAAACAATATTGCCAAACAACGTAAAAGAAAATTATTAGTTTGACAAAATTTTAAGTTTAAATTTTATTTTGAGTTTGTTAAATTTAAGAAAATTAATTAAATATTCAAAAATTTCTGAAAACTAAAATTATGATTCATGCAAAATATAAACAATTGAAGAAAGCTGGATAGAAATATGACATTTAGGCTAGAAATTCTAAATTTGTGTAAGCATTTGGGCAAACATATTTGAAATTATTCTCTAAACCGACAAAACTCTGGCGGTGAATAGAAGCGTAAGTTTGTCACGTAGCTTTACCATCATTTGATATGGTTAACTTGAAAACAAAATTTAGTACAAAAGTAAAGGAAAAAGTGGTAAATGGAACACACTTAATAGTAACAATCACAAAAAACTAGTTAGTGACACAGAACTAAAGTTATTAAAAGATGTTAAGGAAACTTCACTCTTTCTGAAAGAACATTCCTCTCTATTAGTAACTAAAGCAGATAAGGGTAATATAACAGTTAAAATTAGAAAAGATGATTACGAAGAAAAATTATGATCCCTTCTACAGGACAATAAAACATATGTTGAAGTTGACAAAGAAACACCGTCGAGTATACAAATTAAGTTAAACAAATTAGTAAAAGTTTGGGAAAGTGAAGGGAGAATAGACGAAGGAACAGCAAAAAGTTTAAGATGTTACAATGGAAATGCAGCACGGATATACCCAAAGTCCATAAAGAAAACACACCATTACGACCAATAGTCAGTTCGATTGGAACACCTTCTTGATATGAACTTTCGTCCTTCCTATCGAATATTTTAAACCAATTTGTCGGAAAAACGGACTACTCAGTACAAAGTTCAGAAGCCTTCAAAGAAAAGATAGCAAATGTGCGGATACCAAATAACTACGTATTGATTTCTCTTGACGTTGCTTCTTTTTTACCAATGTAGACAGTAAACTAGTTATAAAGTTAGTAAAACAAAATTGGAGAGAAACTAAAAAGTGCAGTGGAATTAAAATTAAAACAGACCAATTTGTAGAGGCATTAGATTTAATACTTAACAATTGTGAGTTTAAATACAATGACAAAATATATAAACAAATTTTTGGCTCACCCATGCGTTCACCAGTTAGTCCAGCGGTAGCTAACTTAGTTATGGAATATATAGAGAATTCTGTTTTAGAAAGATGTAGTTTCGATATACCATTCTATTGTAGATATGTAGATGATATAGTAACAGCTGTCCCTCGATCAAAAATTGATACTTTTTTAAAAGATTTTAACAATTTCAATGAACACATTAAATTCACAGTTGAAGTAGAAAATAATTATAAGTTAGCGTTTTTGGATTTAGAGGTGATACATGAAAATGATGGAACATTGTTAACAAATTGGTACCATAAGCCAACATGGTCGGGTAGATATTTGAATTTCGAATCAGCGTTACCCATGTCTTATAAGAGAAATACCATATCTTTGTTAACACAAAAAATATTGATCTTTTCTGACAAGAAGTTTCATAAAGAGAATTTCAAACTTCTAACCAACACATTGTTGGAAAATAGATATCCTAAGCAACTAATAGAAAAGACAATCAAAATCACAACATTCAGACATAATAACAATCCTATTAACAATACTCCAAATAATAGCAGTTCCGTACAAAATAAAGAAAAAATTACATACAGCTCCGTACCATACGTAAAACACCTTTTTCATAAAATCAAACATCTTTAAAATAATTACAACATAGAAGTAGTAGGACGCCCAACATCTTGCTTAAGTAATAAAGTCTTTTCAAATCTTAAATCTAAAATACCAAAAGAAGATCAAGAAAATCTAATTTACGAGGTAACATGTGAGTGTGGAGTAAATTATGTAGGCCAGACTAAACAAAAACTTAAAACACGCTTATATCAACATTCATATGACGCAAAGAAGATGGTAGATCAGAACAATGACGGAAAAAGCTCGTTGTCTCAACATCTTAAAAATACTGAACACTCAATTAATTTAGAAAATGTAAAGATCTTAGATAAAGAACAAAATTACCGAAAAAGGTCAATTCTCGAAATGATATATATAAAAAAATCGAAAAATAACATCAATAAACAAACGGATACAGAATATTTACAACATGTGTACGACAATATTAGCCGTGTTCGATTTGACTGATGCAACTGATACAACTGAAAAATTGAATGCAATTGTTGTTGTTTTTTCAGTTGTTTTAGTCAAATCGAACGCACCTAATGTTTGAAACAATAAACTTTTATATGAATGATATTCCTATTTTTTCAATCTCTATTAAAATCCCATCCCCCTTTCCTGTCAACTACCTCTAACATTAATTGCTAATTGTAGTTTTTTTGTTTTGTTTTTTTTTTAACCCCATTTCTGTCTCTCTCTCACTCATAGACTTAAAATAATATTTATGTGTTAAAATTTATAATTAGTCATAATAGTTATTATTTACCTGTTTTGTATTCTATGTAGGGTATGGTCGATTAATCGATTGGGACTAAATATCGATTAACGATTAATATGAAAATTTTAACACCGATTAATCGATTAATCGATTATATAAAATTTTCACTAATTCTAATATTTTTAATTTTTATTAAATTTTTTTAAACAAATACGCGCGGTATATCATATTTAAAGGTTCAACTTTTACAATGACATAAGAAAAAATACAAATTTAATAGCTATCTATGTATTAAGGGCGTAAAGTAGGTCTTTTTTTACATAAGAGTGAAATTGTTGCTCTAATCGAAAGAGATACTTTGTACTCCGAATTACATACAAGATTTTTGTCTTGTTTCATTAATAGGATCTGTATCTCTCTCTGTCAGTGGAATTTTCAGACTACAAAATTATGTGTTTAAAAATTTACTGTACTAATTGAAAATGATAAGAAACTATACAAGCTGTATCCTCCATAATGGAAAGTATACTTCAAACCATATAGTTTACTGGTTGGATTAATAATAAGAATATTACTTAAGGCAAAGTAAAGATTTTTTTTTTAAATAAATTTGTAAATTTTAAACATTTTAGTAAATTTAGATTAATCGATTAATAATTTTTTTGTTCGATTAATCGAACAATTTGCGAAATGATCAATTAATCGAACAATCGATTAATCTAACCATGCCCTAATTCTATGTTGTAAGAAAATTAACTTCAATTTATGTTAAAACTTTTACTTTGAAAATGATCTCAAGGAAGATCGAAACGTCAGTGTAATTGAAAAAATAAAAATAAAATTGGCTTTAAATCCAGAAAATCTGGGTTTTAATATTCTGTTTTTTGTCATAAAATGTCAGATGTAAAAAAATAACATCTCAACGACCATCAAAAATGGCTATCTTCATGATATATATGATTGATATTTCATTTTATTTTAGTTGAATACTAGTATGAAAAACTAAATTAATAAGAGATAAAAATATTATTTATTAATTATTTATTTATAAAATATATTATAAATTTAATAATAATAATCTATATTTTATTTTATTCGGTTTTAAAATTATTATAAAACAAACTACTGATTTCAAATAAATTAGCGGTTTAATACTTCATGTTTTCAATATCAAAGTTGGACGAACCATGATGTTTTATTTGCATAAATAAGAAAACATTTTAAAAACTTTACGAAAAAAATTAGTCAAACATTCTTTTTTCACAAATTTATTGTAAAATAATAGTATTTTAATCAATAAGTGTTTAATGCTATAGTTTATTCTCAATCAAAAATTTAAAATTCGAGCGAGGCACGAGAGAGGCGGCGGTAAAGTAACTTTCATATTCTTATGGCGGCAGTAAAGGATCGCTATTGTTGTTTTGAAAAAAAAAAAACTAATCACATATTTATAAAAAAATTGATGCATTAATTTGATATTTATAAAAATTTTGAACGTTTGTCGAAAAAATGGTATATTTAAATCGGTGTTAAAGTGACTTTTTGTGTTTCGTCTATAATTGTCGACCTTCCTACGGTCGGCTGCCAAACTAAAGACTCATCACAGAAAGAAGCACAAAAGAAGCCCCTAATAAAATAATATACTATTTCTTGTTTAATGCGTTTTTTTGTGCAATTCAGTACATTGCATCCCATTCTATACCATTGACTGAATTCGACTAAAAAATAAAATTTGATTTTTAGGAACAAAAAAAGAAAAGCAATTGTGATTTAAATTTGAAAAATAATTAAAACAATTTGATTAATACAATCGTAAAGTATCAAATAATGGTCATGCTTTATAGAAAAACTTTTATAAATCAATAGGCTAAGTTCATTATTCAAAAGGTTGGAAAACAATACAATAAGCATACTAGCAGAAAAATAACAATAAGCATACTGGCAGAAAAAAGAAATAAAAGTGTTTTTTAATTAATTTCTGTAAATCTGATGACCTTGAATCTGGTGCTCTGTACAAAAAAAGAGGCAGAACCAAAGGTTATTAAAACAAATAGGTCGATAAGGACAAAAGTTCTTTTTAAAATAAAAATAAGCATACTATTATTTTGGAAAAGACATACAAATAAAGTTGGAAGAGGATAAATAATAATAATCAATCTATTAGGTATTATTTTATATTAACAAAAATTATTATAAAACTAGAAAGTACCCACCCGCACGGCGATGCCCGTGCTTCCCAGATAAAGTGGTTGGAAACTGTTTCTTTTTTGGAGTAAATTCTCTTATAATTTTTTTTAAGGTCATTTTATTTAACTTATTTTATTAGGAATATATAAAAAGTTTGAAAATAATGTAATAGTCATTTGGCAGTCAACAAAAGCCATTAAGTAAATGTCTCTAAAGCTATAGATAAATTTACATATTAAATGTATGTTAAAATTAAAACAAATTTACAGACAAATGGTTTACAAACAATAATTTTTCTAAACATAGATGGCAAAAGATTAAAGTTAGAAAAAGGCTAAAATTTTATTCCAAAAACTGAAAAAAAATTGTAGGTAAAATACAACAAACAATGGTCTGTTGAATTTATTTAAAGAACACGTTTTTTGATTTTCTATTGTTTTAACAAACATGCTTGTTAATTGCCAGTTTTCAACAAACATGTTTGTTAAATATTTTTAACTACCTTTACAAGCAGTTCGTTGATTTTCGTTTGTTGAATAAAATAGCCAAAAACCAAAAATAAAAAACTTAAGTATGAAAAAATTCGAGTAGTAAAGTCTTGAAATTTATAGTGAACTTAGTGGAAGTACAGTAAAATTGAAATTTTGTGAAATAAAAAGAATAGTTTTAAGAAAAAGTGTGAAAGTATCTAATGAATTGTGTCAATTAAAATACCTTAAAAAAAATGAGTGAAATTTTAGTGAATTTTAGTGAAATTAAATTATTTGGATGTTCTAAAAAATTTAAGAAAGGTCAACAGTTTTGTTTTAAAGATGTCTATAAAGGTAAATTTTGTTTCGGTAAATTTTATTTAAAATCATTATAGAAAAAATATAAGAATATTTAATAGAATTATAATAAAATATAAACTAATTATAACTATAAAAGTTTTGGAAATATTTGATAAAATCAATCAAATAAAGTGTAAAAAGTTAACAAACATGTTCGTTATTTTAACAGTCCGGTTGTGGTTTTGTTCATAATAATTACCAAACATGTCTGTAAAATTTACAGACTGTTCGTTAAAAATTGTTGATAAAATATAATCAACTGGCATCAATTTGTTGTATTCAACGAACAATTTATAGGATCAAAAGTTACAGAAATGTATGTTGAATCGAATGAAATTTCTGTAAATTTTACGAACTTTTTTTTAGTGAAGATTTATTTCAAATAATTCAATGTGTGAGCTGAGCGTAAATATATTTGTTTATTGGATGTGTAGTAACTGTATCTGTGGATGCAGTGGCGTAGCTAGCATGGGTGGCACCCGGGGCGGATATTGTGGTGTCACCCCAAGAATGAAAACTGTCAATATTCATAAAAAGCCAATAAACGTCGGGGGGGGGGGGGGGAGGGGGTCAATATAAAGCAACAAAAATTTTCATAGAACGAAAATACTATATTGTAATATGTAAAACATTTCCATAATATGGAGTCAACTTAAAATTCAACTTAAGTAAATTAAATAAGTGATGCAGAAGTTTCAACTTCGAAATTATCATCACCTCAACGGCGTAATAGATAGCGTGTCGGCCTAAGGATTCGAACCAGGCACTGAGGAGGAAGGTTCGAATTCATCCGAAACACGAAAAATGCGAAGTGGAGTTTTTTTCTGAGAAACTTCCAACCATACCTTTGAATTGAAAACATTTTAATTACTTCTTTACTTACTTGAGTTAAATTGATCTCAAAAAATCCCCAATATTGTAATATATTTTTTTTAAATACAAGAAAAGTGCAACGTACAAATGTAATTAATAAAAAAAATTATGTATAGTATTATTTCATTCTTCGGAATATTTCTTTTTGCGTAAATTTTTTTAGGAGGTTACTATTGTTGTTGAAAAGGTCATGAAATATTCCACAAGAATTTGTTAAATTACTTTTAGTTATTTTTAAATTATTTAGCATAAATAAATTGCCTAAATTTAATTTTGAGTAACGGAATTCTTTTTTCATTTAAATAACGAAATTCTGTTTTTTTTTAAGTCGGGACATTTTTAAACTCAAGCAGGACGTGGGACAAATTGTTAAAAATCGGGACAGTCCCGCCAAAAGCAGGACATCTGGTCACCTTTTTAAATCTCTTCTTTCTCGCTTTAACAGCTGCAAACTTAGAAATCACATCTTCAAAATTTATATTTTGTGTTGCCTCATGTTCTATTGTTAATATGTCAAGATTGTTAAGCCTCGTTTGGGTCATTGTTGCCAGCATGTAATTTTTAATTAATTTTAATTTGAAACTCCTCTCACTCGAAGCCACTGATACGCAAATAGTCATAAATAACTTTAGTGCGACCATAAGACTTGGAAGAGATTCTGTAAAATCCCATTCCACGATGAATTTCAAAAAGTCTAGGCACACCCAGCTAGAAACTGCTACATTGGCCGCTTTTAAATGCCTTCTCAACCTTAGTATCTCTATGACGAGTTCTGTTTCTGATACCTCATCATAAAAACCGGTAAATTTTGATTCAGATAACTCCAACTCTTCACTCTTCGCCAAAAGCCCAGTGTTTGTCAGCACAACCTCGAACAATGAAGCTACATCTTGGACTGACTTTAAACTTGTTCGGAGTTCAACATTGAACCGTTGTAGTACTCCGATTTTTTCACAGCAAAATCTATTGCCTCTTTTACAATATGACTAGGTTTTTCTTCAATATAAAGACGAAGTAACTGTATTTTTATAACTAATTGATCAATATTCAAGCTTGTGCTTTGCAATACAATCCAAGCACAATTTATTCGCCTTAAAACATCATTCCAAAACGAAAAGAAGGCAAAGAAATGTAAAATCATACACAATCACCACGCATAAGGTTCTGTGTAGCGCCTCTAGTGTCTACATTTTCTTGTTGATCACTTAATTTCTCAATTGCAGCCACAATCCCATTAAAATATTCATCCAATACTTTATCTGAAGCATAATGAGCATCCCAACGCGTTGTTGAGACTCTTTTAAAAGTTGCTTTGCTGTGTTTAACAAGCACTCTCCAGCAGCTAGTCGAAGCAGAAAACATGTAAAAATTCCAATGTTCCGAAAAATGTTATAAAAGCTACATTTTGTGCAAATTAGTGTTGGTCACATAAATTAATTGTTTGATCTATACACCAACAAATATTACTTTGTTGTTTTTTGCTTTAATAATAGCTTGCACTCCTTCATGTATACCTCTCATAACAGCTGCATTATCATAACCTTGGGAACGACAATTCATAACATCTAAACCGTCATTTTCAAGATTTTTAAGAATTTCATCGCTTAAAGCAGCGGCTTTTTTTCCATGTAAAGGAAAAAGTTCAAAGAATACTTCTTTGATTTCCACTTTTCTATCATCAATTTTCGCATAACGAATCACTTCTGGCATTTGATTAATATGTGAAATGTCAGGTGTGCTATCAAACATTATTTTTAAAATATTTATATTTTTTTTAATATTTAATTCAAGATGTGTTCTTTTAATACTACATCATAATTTGACAGTAGTTTGATTAGTTCTAAGAAATTGCCTTTATTTAAAGGCTTTTTCCTTCATCATAACCACGAAATGCTAGGTTTTCTTTAGATAAAAACAAAGTTATATGCAATAATCTGGATAAAAGAAGTTTTCACTTCTGTTTTTCATTATCTATTAATAGCAAGACTGCGTATTCTATCGTTTTATGAACCTCGTTTCCAAAGTTTTCCGCTTTTTAAAATTGGGTTATTCTAAAAATTAAGAAACCGTTTTTCAATAAAATTAAAATACATAAATGTAAACTGCGTGAAAATTGGCATTATGTAATTTTAACTTACAATTAAAACTAAAATTGAAAAAAACTAAAATCAGTCTTCATCCTCAATAATGCACTGAAAAAAACATGTCCTATTTCCAATCGAAATGTAATTGTCTCAACCTCACCGTGCGGTCACAAATGGCGAATCAAACTACGAAATTGTTTCAACAATTCTACAATTATAAATCAATGAAGTTGAGACAATCACACGAAATATTTATGTGAAAATAAAATATAGTTCAATTAATCTTAAATACTTAAATTTTAAAATGAAAAATTCATGGTATAAGACCAAAGAAAATTTTTTTCAGGTAAATAGTTATTAGTTATCTTTATTCAACTACTGTTATACTTTTTTTTTTTTTTTTAATAAAATGTGATGTGTAGTAAGCATTACAATATGTGTCACAACAACACATAAAAACCTTTTAAGACCAAGGTCCCACAACAACATGCGTTCTAAGGATGTTAATGGACGCAAATCTGTTTTTTTTTGTTTTTTTTAAATATTTTTTTGTTAAGTAATGGATAACTAAACCATAAATCCTATCACATATAAAATATGACATAGGCCAATATTTCGTGATAGGATAGGGGAAATAAAAATAAAATAAGAGATAAAAAGCAAATTTGTTTTACAAATTTGCAGGAACAAAACTAAAATTGGTTTGCCAATAGTCCAGCCAATGGCATAATCCCTGATTATGGAACGCAGTATATTTTTCAATGATTAAAGCTCGGATATGTAGTTATATGAAGGCTCGTTTCATCGAGCAAGCTACAGCGTTCCAGCATCAAGGAATATTCATTAGCTAAGATTGAGAGTGCTACCGTTGACTGAATACAGTTCATCCGCCAGCACCCCTAAGGTATCACCTTGGTTAGTGATATCTCACTGCTATTGCCAGTGGTATGTGATATCTCACGTTAACTCATATGCCAATAGCAGGGACTGGAGTACGCGGGGTTGTCACACCCGTGGATCAAAAAAATAGAAAAAAATTAACAAATTAATAAAAACTGATCCCTCCATGCGATAATGGATATAACACTTTATATTTTAGATAAACCTCATTCTGTTGTTAGGAAAATGTTATCGTGTAGTTGTCCCAATCACAGTGAAATTGTTTGCAAATAATTTTTCTTTGCATGAATAATCAACTGCCAACTTCGAGATGAGGTCGTCATGAACTTCAATTTTTTTTTCAGTGTGATAATATGCCCAAAAACCTAATATTCGTTTAGAAATTTCGTTTTTTCTACTAATATACTCTTCTTATAATATAGTCAAGAACGTAAACGAAATATATCTTATAAAATATTCTATGTAAAATGTTACCATTTACAATCAGTAAGACGAATATCGCAGAAAAAATCCAATTACAATTCGAAATTATTAGAGGTACGTTTTACTCCAGACAACGGACAAAAATCCAATGATGCCCAGGTTTTGTACAATGTGTACTTCCTTTTAAATTCGTCATATTACTCATATTGGACAGATGTCCAAGATCCGGACACCAAATCACCGGCATCATATCCATCATATAATTGACTAAATGGAAATTAATCCCAGATTTTGTCCAATTAGTCCCATATCTTCTTATGTATCACAATTAAAAAATGGATTTGATTAACATAAATTCAATTTTTATTTATTTTGCCAAATCAATACACTTATGTATTTGAAAAATGATTTCTTTATGGCAATATTGCAATGTTATTAAATATTTTTGTCTTATTAAATTTTATCATCAATATTATAAAACTGAAAACAAACAGGATGAGTATGTATCTATACCTATAAACATTTGCAAAACTATTGGTGCAGAGCTTAAATTTGTTCTGGAGTTGATGCAGCCTTTCTTATAGATGCTACCTGTTGAAGATCACGTTATTTGTGGGCCTTACAGATGTCACAATTGTCAATTACTTACCCCGAAACCACTGTACTCGTCATACAAAATAGGTACACTGGTTCATTGCTACGCGTTTAGCGTCCTATTTCATGTAGACTTATTATAATTTATCAATCCAGAACTTTTTTCTGTTCTTAAGACGGTCGTTTTACAATTTACATTTGCATATATATATATATATATATATATATATATATATATATATATATATATATATATATATATATATATATATATATATATCTATATATATATATATATATATATATATATATATATATATATATATATATATATATATATATATATATATATATATATATATATATATATATATATATATATATATATTGTCGATTGTCCGCAATACTCTACTACATCGATGCGTTCGCCGGTTAAAGAATACCACCATTTTTAGTGAATATTTTCGTTTTATGGGTTAATCGCTTTATGGTCATCGTCTTATTTCAACATTCCTTCCAACAATTTAAAACAAAAATTGGAAAAAATAATAATAAGACTAATTTCATTTGTAAATTCAGACTTATATATTATTATTAAAACAGTCAAATCACATCATCATGTTTGCATATATTTTATAGACTCCTTGCAATAACAATAATAGTTTTGAAAGTAATGGAGAACCATATTTCTCTCAATAAATAAAACACTTTAAACCTGTATCTTTGTTATTTTTCATAATCTGTGTTATTTTTCATAATCTTTTTGCTCCAATGCAAATTCTTGGTTCATCAATGTTTCTAAGAAGAGGAAAAGAAACATCAATTTCCAATTTTTGGAGCATGTGATGGCAGTTCTGCTAATGCAATCAGGTTTGTTAATCATATAAGCAATGCTTTTATGTATCGTATTGGTACTAATGTCTAAAAATATGTACATATTTTATATAATTGCAAACCATAAGAACATATTTGTTGTAAATTAGAAATATTTGTTAAAAGATGATGTGTTGGATTTCAATGTACATACATAATTTTCATATAAATGTACATATTTGTTTCTTACATTATATATACATTAACTATTCATTTTAATGATAATTCCGAAAAGTGAAAAAAAAATTGATCAAAGATAAGTAAGCGAATAGAGCATTCAAATCCAAATTTTCGAGTATTCGAATATCCGATTAATTTGGGTATATTTTAAGTATTCGTTATTCGAATACGCGAATATTCGAATATTTTTATCTCCCAAAATATAATGGTTTTCCATCCCTTCATTCCTTTTTCAAACTTCGAAACAAAGAAATTTCAACATTTTAAGGGAAATAATTTTATTATGAAAAGTGCTTGACATATGAACTCCGCTTAATATTGCACTCAAAGAACTTAGCAAAAAAAATTCAACACCTATGACAGCCGAAGGCATATGCAAATTCTTATTTTCTTCTCTAACAGAACTGAACAGTGATTAAAGTAAAATCTTACTCAACGAAATTAGAGTTTTCTGCATAGGATCTTGATAAAACTTTGGCAAATGATACAGGTTCACTTGAAAATAGAAGATCTGGATTCATTTTAAATTTGGACAAAATGGCGGGGGGTCTCCCGAACACCTCTAAGTTTAAATCTTGAATAACTTCTGATCCCGAGCTATGATCTTATTGAAACTTAGTATATAAGGTTTTAATACTGTTTCCAATACTTCTGCATACCAACTTCCGGTTTGTCACTTCCGGTTAAAAAGTTTTTTTTTCAGGGGTTTATCCCTACTGTAGCCTACAATTACCAATCGATTTTCATGAAACGTTGCAAAAAGCGTTTAAATAACATGAAAAAGATTTTATCAGCTTTTGGAGCACATTGGATAAAGGGTTGGGGGGTCCACCATACAACAGGTGGTTTTTTCCACAAAGTTTCTATGTTTGTTGGGAGCATAAAACATTCATTCGTGAATGAATTTTGATGACACTTTGGAAAAAGATGCAAACATGTATGACAAAGAACTGATTAGTTTTTGAGCGATAGTGAACAAAGTGGTGAGGGGTCCCTGGAGCACCTGTTTTTTTGAAAGCTCTATTACTTCTGTACCCGATAAGCGAATTGGATGAAACTTGATACATGAGTATGTAGTACGGTTTTAAATAGTTCTGCATCCCAACTTCCGGTTTTTCACTTCCGGTAAAAAAAATTTTTTTGTACTTTTTTGAAGTTTTTTCAGTGTCTTTATGCACACTACAGCCTACAATAATGAAGTGATTATGATGAAACTCATGGAATAGGGTTCTAATTAGTGTGAAAAGATAATTATCATGTTTTGGGACACATTGATCAAAGTGGTGGGGGGTCTACCATACAAATGCTGACTTTTCACACATTGTTTTTTAAGTTTGTTGGGAGCATACAGACTTCATTCATTATTCAATTTTAATGACACTTTGGAAAAAGATGGAGACTTAAGTAACAAAGAACTGAATAGTTTTGGGATAGTATTGGAATAAGTGGTGGGGTCCTCCCGAACACCTGTTTAATGTGTCACACTTTTTTCAATGTTTGTTGGGAGCACACAGCATTCGTCCGTGAACGAATTTTGATGACACTTTGGAAAAAGATGCAAACATGTATGACAGAGAACTGATTAGTTTTTGAGCGATAGTGCACAAAGTGGTGGGGGGTCCCTGGAGCACCTGTTTTTTTGAAAGCTCAATAACATCTGTACCTGATAATCGAATTGGATGAAACTTTGTACATAAGCATTAAGTGTGATTTACAAAAATTCTACATCCCAACTTCCGGCTTTTTACTTCCGGTAAAAAAATTTTTTTTTTTAATTGTTGGCAGCTTTTTCAGTATCTTTATGCACACTACAGCCTACAATAATGAAGTGATTATGATACGTCTGTACGTGATAAGCGAATTGGATGAAACTTGGTACATGAGCATGTAGTACGGTCTACAATAGTTCTGCATCCCAACTTCCGGTTGTTCACTTCCGGTAAAAAATTTTTTTTTGTACTTTTTTGAAGTTTTTTCAGTGTCTTTAAGCACACTACCGCCTACAATAATGAAGTGATTATGATGAAACTTATGGAATAGAGTTCCAATTAGTGTGAAAAGATAATTATCATGTTTTTGGACACATTGATCAAAGTGGTGGGGGGTCTACCATACAAATGCTGACTTTTCACACATTGTTTTTTAAGTTTGTTGGGAGCATACAGACTTCGTTCATTAATTTATTTTAATGACACTTTGGAAAATGATAGTGACTTAAGTAACAAAGAACTGATTAGTTTTTGGATAATATTGGAATAAGTGGTGGGGGTCCTCCCGAACACCTGTTTAATGTGTCACACTTTTTTCAATGTTTGTTGGGAGCACACAGCATTCGTTCGTGAACGAATTTTGATGACACTTTGGAAAAAGATGCAAACATGTATGGCAAAGAACTGATTAGTTTTTGAGCGATAGTGCACAAAGTGGTGGGGGGTCCCTGGAGCACCTGTTTTTTTTAAAGCTCTATAACTTCTGTACCTGATAAGCGAATTGGATGAAACTTGGTACATGAGTATGTAGTACGGTTTACAATAGTTCTGCATCCCAACTTCCGGTTTTTCACTTCCGGTAAAAAAAATTTTTTTGTACTTTTTTGAAGTTTTGTCAGTGTCTTTATGCATACTACAGCCTACAATAATGATGTGATTATGATGAAACTTATGGAATAGGGTTCCAATTAGTGTAAAAAGATAATTATCATCTTTTGGGACACATTGATCAAAGTGGCGGGGGGTCTACCATACAACTGCTGACTTTTCACACTTTGTTTTTAAAGTTTGTTGGGAGCATACAGACTTCATTCATTAATCAATTCTAATGACACTTTGGAAAAAGATGAAAACTAAAATGACAAAGAACTGATTAGTTTTTGGACAATATTGGGATAAGTGGTACGGGGTCTCCCGAACACTTGTTTACTGTGTCAGTATTTTTTCAATGTTTGTTGGGAGCACACAGCATTCGTCCGTGAACCAATTTGGATGACACTTTGGAAAAAAATGCAAACATGTATGGCAAAGAACTGATTAGTTTTTGAGCGATAGTGAACAAAGTGGTGGGGGGGTGTCCCATACACCTGTTTTTTTTAAAGCTCAATAACATCTGTACCTGATAATCGAATTGGATGAAACTTTGTACATAAGCATTAAGTGTGATTTACAAAAATTCTACATCCCAACTTCCGGCATTTTACTTCCGGTAAAAAAATTTTTTTTTTTAATTGTTGGCAGTTTTTTCAGTATCTTTATGCACACTACAGCCTACAATAATGAAGTGATTATGATAAAACTTATGGAAAGGTTTCAATTAGTATAAGAAGATAATTATCATCTTTTGGGACACATACAACTGCTGACTTTTTACACTTGTTTTTAAAGTTTGTTGGGAGCATACAGATTTCATTCATTAATCAATTTTAATGGCACTTTAAATAAAGATAAAGACTTTATTGACAAAGAATTGACTAGTTTTTGGACAATATTGGGATAAGTGGTGGGGTCCTCCCGAACACCTGTTTATTGTTTCAATGTTTGTTGGAAGCATACAACATTCGTTCGTTAAGTAATTTTGATTACACTTTGCAAAAAGATACAAATATGTATGGCAAGGAACTGATTAGTTTTTTTAGTGATAGTGAACAAATTTGTAGGGGGTCCTCCAAGCACCTGTTATTTTGGAAGCTCAATAGCTTCTGTACCTGATAATCGAGTTGGATGAAATTTGGTACATACACATTTAGTACGGTTTACAACAGTTCTGCATCCTAACTTCCGCTTTGTCACTTCTGATAAAATTTTTTTTACTTTTTCTCGTACAACAGAATTTATGTTTGTTGGGATACTACTGCCTGCTTTAATATTTTTATTATTAGAACTACGAAGTTCATAATATTGGTTAGCTTTTAATTAAAGTATTTTATGGATATTAGCTCATTATATATCCAGAACACTATGTTTCCAGAGCTGTGGTGAAGTCAGCCTATGCATCAGCGTCGCAATATTTTTTTATTAAGAACGTACTAATTTGTCTATCATTCCAAATAAATGTGAAGATTTTCGATCAGTTAGGTTCGGAGCTAATCAAGGTAAGAAAGCACGAAGAAAACGTCATTACTCAAAATTATACAAAAAAGGTGAGGTTCAAAATTCCAAAATAAATTTCAAGGAATACTGAAATGAAGCCCTTTCATATGATACTTTACTTGAATCTATAAAAAAATGTATTTTCTCAAAGGTCTCACATCGTAACCCTGTAAATCAAACGAAAACAACTTTAGTTTTATTTGTATCTGTCATCTTATGTGGACAGGTTATTTTTATACGCACCTCAAATTTCAGATCCATGCATTTATAGTTTACAAGGTAATTGATATAATGTGAAAAACTCGTTTTACTCTCACCAATAGGGTTCCGTATAAAAAACGGAACCCTAAAAAATCAAAAGTGGTATATTCTTCAAACGTCCCTAAATTTAGTATATAAAGTGTGAGTGTTTTTGATACATTGATATTTCAAAAGTAAAATTTTTGGTGAACACGTCAGCTTGGTGAGAAGGTGAACTTGGTGAAACGTGAACTTAGTGAATCATATTCTCCATCAATTTTGATTTTGTTGATTAATTAGAGTGCAAACACATTTTTAAAATTGCAGCACTATTGCCAAAATTTAGTGGAAAGCAAAAGAAAGTGCTTCTACATTTGTCGCACAAATCAAAAATATACAAGAAATTTACGAAGTTGATGAAAACGTGTTGAAAAAAATCGTGAGAGGCAGACTACAAGAAAATGCACTTGACTGGTTTAATTCTGATCCTGAAAACCTAACACTATCGTTAAATCAAATATGTGATGAAATTATAAGTTTATTTGGTAATCGAAATGACAAAATTTTTCTAACAAAAGCATTTGAACAACGCACATGGAAACATTTTCGTGAATACTATCAAGCTAAAATTATTTTAGGAAATCGTATAAAAATTGACGATGATAAACTAATAGAATATAATATCATCGATGGATTCAACAATTCAATATTACATTCCCAGGCAAGAATGCAGGAATTTCAAACTACAAAGGAACTATATAACACAATGATGAAATTGAACCATGCTGACATAAAATTTTTTGAAAAAACCAGAGTAGAATGTGATGCGAAAAGACCAGTCGTGAGTTCAAACAGCTCCAGTGTAAGATGCTACAATTGCAATTATGTTGGACATTGGAGTAATGAATGCACTCAACCAAAACGTGCAAAGAATTCATGTTATGCCTGTGGAAAAATGGATCACATTTCCAAAAACTGCTCGCAGTAAAGATATGCCGTACCTAGATTATCAACATTTAAATGGTTCAACAACAGTAAGTTTGTTACAATCTGAAAGCATCGTTCCAAATTTTGAAGTACAACTAGCCTTTCTGGATCATAATTTTAAATTTGATAAGATGATGGGTTTTGTTGATTCTTGTAGTCCAGTTGCACTCATTAAAAATTGCATTAAGTTAAATTAAATGCAGATAACTAACACTTCATTAAGTTAAATTAAATGCAGATAATAATAATAATTGTTTTACAGGTATAAATGGTTCGAAGCTGATCATAATTGGTGTAGCAAAGGTTGAAATCATAGTCAATAATATTAAACTTTTCCAAAAAATTCGTGTATTACCTGACACAACAA
Source organism: Diogma glabrata (assembly GCA_963693315.1). Taxonomy (NCBI): domain Eukaryota; kingdom Metazoa; phylum Arthropoda; class Insecta; order Diptera; family Cylindrotomidae; genus Diogma; species Diogma glabrata. The sequence goes on along the minus strand of OY856187.1, from coordinate 301,765,135 downwards.
TGCAATCAGACTACTTACTTGGAAGAGATTTCTTAGTGAGTACAGAAAGTTGTGTAACAATCAAGGGTAGCAACATTTTAACTGAAAATAAGGTTGGTAACATGAATTTTCATTCGAAAATTAAAGAAATATTAAACATTGATATTAGCTCAAATAAAAATGAAAATGTACCAATACCCAACAATTAAAACGATTTAGAGATGGATGTTGAAAACAGTTTGGATTTGGTGACACAACAATCAATAAAAAAAATATTTTATGAGAAATATTTAATGGTTGAAAGACCACTTTCTCCTACTACAAACTTTAACATGAAAATTAACTTAGTTAATGAAAAGCCATTTTCATATAAACCGCGTAGGTTATCGTATCATGAAAAACAAGTAGTTTCCAATATAATAAAAACTGATTTAGAAAAGTGAATAATTCGACAAAGCAATTCAAATTTTGTTTCTCCTATCGTTTTAGTAAACAAAAAATGGTGAAATACACATGTGTATAGATTATAGAATATTAAATCGGTTAGAGATCGTTTTCCGGTTCCTTTAATTTAAGATCAAATTGATCTTTTAGGTGACAAACAATTTTTTACAAGCTTAGATATTAAAAGCGTATTTAATCATGTACGAATTGAAGAAGAATCATGTAAATATACATCATTCATAACACCATTAGGACAATATGAATGTATTTACATGCCATTTGGTTTAACCAATGCGACTGCTGTATTCATGAGATATATTAGTGAAGTTTTCAAAGATTTATTGAATGAAGAACATCATACAAATTTATATAGATGACATTTTAATTGCTACTAGTGGCATTGAGGAACACTTTATAATTTTAGAAAAGGTTTTCAAAATTTTAATTGAAAACAAATTAGACCTTAGAATTGATGTTATTTAAAATAAAAATAGTAGATTTTTATACAAGTGGTGAAAACGTCTCTTTTTGGGTGACTGAACGGTTTGTAGGAATAAGTTCAGGAACGCAAAAACGTTTTTACCACGCTTTGAAAACGCAATTTTTTCTACGCTTGTATGATAATATTTACAAATTCATCTACTAAAAACTTACAAAACGACATATCTAAATTTGACTGTGTAAAAAATAAACAATTATGTATCGCATTTCTACCAGTGTAAAATAATGTTATTATTGTGTTCGCCTACAGGTGTCGGCCTACAGTTCGCAACCAGGTCGCCTTTGTAGATTGTTCGTTGCTTACATTTTTTATCATTATATGATTTGTTATAATTCTAAACTGTTTCGTTTCTAAATATAGCTCAGTAGGCCGAGCTGTAGCAATTAATAAGACACCAGTTGCGATCAACATCGATGAATTATCTTAGCAATCTTTGTGAAATTGTTAACATCATTGTAATTGTTGATGACGTTTCAATTCACTAACTAAAATTTCCATAAAACATGTCAATTGAATGGCTCAGTTGATAAAACGTGTATAACACAAGGTATCGAATTTGTGTTACTTTTTTTCTGATTAAAACATGTAAGGTTTAATTAGAAGATTCCAAAACTGGATTCAGAATTGAAAAATTCCTATTATTCATCCAGTTATTTGAGTTTAACTATTCACAATTTCTCCCGTACGAAATAACCCCCCGATCACCTAGATCATATTAGATTGGTTTTCAGATTAGTTGAATAACAACTAATTGTAATGATTCTACCACATTGAGAATGTGTGAGAATGTGTACGTAAAATAATGGATATCATTAACTTACCATACTTAATGGAATAGTAGCGTCTTGAGAATTAATCGAAATAACTCTATAGATTTTTACATTTTGTTTTTAAATAAAATAATACTAAAATGTTGTGAATCTGAACAATATTGTTACTGTCAATACCTTTCAAATAATGCATTGTACTTCTGGATTCCGATAGAAAATCACAAAAAGAATAAAAGGTCTATCGTCAAACAAAAATACAAAACTGATCTATTTCTCAGATGTGGAAAAACCGCGATTCTTTTCAACAAACATCTGAAAATATTTCCATTGAATGAATTTATCGGTAGAGATTTTACAACGATCCAGATAGATAAATTAATCTCCCTCAAGGTGGATTTCGTAAATTCAATTTAGCTTCTGCATACTTCCCGGGGGATGAGGACGAGACCCCACCAGAAGTGGTAGAGAAACTCATCAAGTATTGCAACAATAACCACTATAACTTCATAATAGCGTGAGATGCCAACGCTCATCACATCGTGTAAGGAAGTAGTAACATTAACACAAAAGGCAAGCGTCTGCTTCAATTTTTGAATACAAACAATATGTTTATTTAAAACCAAGGTATCAAGGTTTATTTAAAACCAAGGTCCAGTACTTTAGAAACCCTAGAAAAACAAACTGAGAACTTTTCACAACATATCTTCATGATAATGTAAATAGTTGCGGCAGTATCAACTCTACATTTGAGCTTGACTATGCAGCAAATAATTTACAAGAAATTATCACTGAAGCATACAACCTTAATACTCCGATAACTCAATCCAAAAGATGCAGAGATGTACCTTGGTGGAATGGTAACTTGGAGAGGAAAAGGAATAAAGTTTGCAAGCTCTTTAACAGAGCAAAAACAACAAATAAGTGGAAAGAGTTCCGAGTAGCTTTAACCAAATATAATAAATAACTCAGACAATCAAAAAGAAAAAGCTGGAAAGAGCTCTGCAATACGATAGATAATGCTGCAGCTCGACTCCAAAAATTGATGTCGTCTGATTACACAAACTCTCTAGGCTCAATCTGCAAACCAAATGATACGTATACCAGCAGCTGAATTGAGACACTAGATACTTTAATTCAAACTAACTTTCCAGGCTCAAAAGAATGGCTCAATAAACTAACCTCGAACTCACACCTGAAATATATCTACGATAAGGCAAAAAAAGTTTTATTCACATGCAGAAACCTGTTTGGAAATACATGGGGTCTTAGCCTAAAAATGATACTTTGGTTGCACCAAAGTATTATAAAACCAATTCTAACATATGCAGCTTTAGTTTGGTGGCCTAAAACGCGCCAAATAACTGCTCAAAAGATGTTTACAAAAATACAAAAGCTTGTGTGTCTTAGTGCCACAGGTGCTTTCAAAACCTCGCCAACGTCAGCAATGGAGATTCTTATAAAGCTTTCTCCATTGCACCTTCATGTTAAATCTGTAGCGGTGTTGAGCGTTCATAGACTGCAGCTCACAGAAGGGTTTAAGCAGGGTAATCTAACCGGATACCTTAAAATCCTTTCTGAACTACAAGCTGAACTGCATACATACCATATTTCGGATTCACACCATACGGATTTCGCATACATACCATATTTCGGCCAAAAACAATAGATTTAGACAGGCACTTTGATGTCAAACAATAGATTTAGACAGGCACTTTGATATCAAGATATTGGCCAGATATTGTATTAAAAACTACATACGGTCACTGCCACATAACGCCAGCATCTGGTACACAGATGGTTCTCGAAACAATATGGGCACGAGAGCAGGAGTGTTTGGTCCTAGAACAAAACAAACGGTTGCCTTAGGCACCACAACAACCATATTTAAAGCCGAAATTTTTGCCATTAGCAGTTGCGGTTTGCTATGTGCTGCAAGAAAATACCAAAATATTGAAATATATATCATCTCTGACAGCCAAGCAGCACTCTTGGCACTAAAATCTACGCGCTTTGATTCAAAACTGGTATGGGAATGCTAGCCAAATCTATTAAAAATCTCCTGCAATAATATAGTAACACTTGTGTGGACACCTAGCCACACAGGAATATCGCTGACGCTTTAGCAAAGCAAGGTGCCAATAAAAAGTTTGTTGGGCCAGAACCATGCTTCGGAATGGCCAAGAGTTCACTCAAAAGCACAATCCAAACATGGGAACAGGAACAAAATGCTAAATTATGGAGCAGCAGAGAGGGACTAGTACACTCCAAGAAGTTTCAAGGTGACCTGTCTGTTTCACCCTTAAAAACAATCGACTTAAACAGAGAGTCTCTACGAATTTTAACGTGGTGCGTTACTGGACATGGTCCTTTAAACCACCATCTTAACAAAATGGGCCTTGTTGTTTCCGACAGGTGTAGATTCTGCTACTCAGACGTGGAAACGATGAAACACGTCATCTGCAGCTGTCCTGAACTATCTTGGCACAGATACAACCAACTCGGTCATAGAAGAATAACACTTCCATTACCACAAAACGTCACTCCAATTGAGCTAATTAATTTTAATAAAAGTCTCAACTTGGATGATAGAATACAACCAGTAATGGCACTGACGACGACTGACTAATAACACAATCAGGGTAAGCACAATAGACCTTCAGGTCACATTGCTACTTGAACTGCAAGTCTCAAGGCCCTCCAATAAAAAAAAATATTCATTTCATTCAGTTGTTGTATTTTTTTTTTTATTTTTTTTTGTTGATCACCAATCAATGATCATCGTTATGAAGATGCTAACAGCTAAAGGGTGTTTCATTTATGTTGAATTGAATTGAGTTCTACGTCGTATTTTGATATGATTGAAACTTTGTCAATAGCAGCATAAACTATTTCATTGCATATCAATTATTCTATATTTAATCGTACTTTATATATACATGTGTGAAGAAAACTCTATAGAGTATTCAGAAACAACTTTCGTTTCCATTTTGAATTTCAGAACTATGAAAAACGATACAAACTGTATGTGATTGAATTTAGAAATTGAAACTTGATTTCCTTTAACATCGTCCCACTATTGTCGATCTTATTTTTTTCGATAAACATAACCACAAGCAACGCACAATAACGATGAAATCGGATGTATCATGTACCAAAAATAGTTTATTTTCCGTTTTAGTTGAGGTTTGGTTAGCCTAAACACCCAAACAGTTGAGATCCCACGCAATCATAATAAATGAATAGGGAAAGTCAGATAAATTTGCAAACACTATTCGCATGTTCATAACTCATAATAAATACCACTCGCTTCGAAAGAGAACACAAATTTCAAAATATAATGAGCAGTAGAAGATGACTAGAAGCATTTTTGCAATTGATATAAAACAGCGAAAGAAAACTTATTTCTTATTTTAAATTTATTTATTGATGTTATGTAAGAAATAAATAACTAATAAAAAAATCGATAAACAGAAAATAACTGTTTCTTTAATAGCTTTACTCCAAATAATTATTTTTCAATAAAACTATCTCGTATAACATAATAATTACTTAATCGTTAAAATAAACACAAATAAATTAAAGGTAAATTATATTCGCTGATAAACTTTATTAAACAAACATTGACCTTTTAATCTATTTATTGTGATAATAATAGTAAACACATATTTTACTTTTGAATTAATAGGGAATGTTTATATAATGAAGGTTGTCCTTTTGTCATTTATCAAGATGTTCAAATACATAACATACTTCAAATTTGGAATGGTTTTTTTGAAATTTTGTGAGTTAATAGGAGAAGAACTGGCAATTTTCGACAGTAGTATTGTCCCCCCTCCCCCCACTTTTCAACAACGATCTAATAAAATTATTAACTTGGCAGTACAATAACGCTACATTTAACAATAATTACGCAGTACAACAGTCAAGGGGGCGGGGGGGGGTTTATAATGCAAAAATTTGTTTACCAAATGTTGATAATGCAAAACCAATTGGGATAAGTTTCACGGATATTTCAAAATTAAAAGGTGAAACAATTTCGACCATATTGGAGTTCGTTTCACAATCGAACACTGACTTTCTATTAAACGATATTCTGCAATTACATTGGTTCTTCTTCGTCTTCAACACATGCCTTCACATGAGATTATTAAAATGAAAACGCCATCACTTGTCAATATTAAAGTTGACGAAGCTAACTTATATTGTCTTCCAATTTTAGCTGGAAAATGTTTGGCTGATAATGCTACTGATTTGCTACACTCATTCAAGAATAATACGTATTCTCTTATGAAGGAAATTAGTATATTAACGAAAAGTGCAAACGTTGGGATTAATACACATTTGAGTTCATCTTTACTTCTAATTCAGTCGTATCAGAAGTTGCTATATGAGTACAAATTTACTGTTTACAACAATAAAAACAAACCAAAAGAAATATTGTTTGCCTCTGGTGATCAAAATGCTTTGCCAATAAACATATTTTATTTCTAAGACAATCAACATTTTGTGGCTTTAAGAAATGTAAAAGGTTTTTTTGTTTTTAAATATCAATGTTCCCTCTGCTCTGAACTGTATAATCACAAACACTATCATATATGGGCAGAAAAATGCCCGCTGTGAATAGGTCCCAATGTGCAACAATTCAAATGGAAAAATTGCATGTTCTGACCGCAATAGGTTTTTTTACGGGGAAGTTGGATACAAAAATCACAAACCCTACGTGTACGAGACTCTTGATCATTGCAAGCTTTGTTTAAAATTTATAAATGATCGAAAAAGATCAAAAAAATACACAACTGCGAGGAAAAAAAAATGTGACGTTTGTATGTTAATTGTTGATTCAGATCATCAATGTACATACTTAATCAATGGTCAAACGCAGTTCTTTCTGTAGACCCTTTACATATTCATTAAACTACAGTTCAATTATTTGTTATCTGTCACACACTATTAATTATCCGCACTATACGTCAGCGTTCAATGCAAATATTACTTAGCTTTGGCCTTTATGACAAACAAAAGGGGCATTCCATTTCAAACCAACTAAAAAACTTTAATTTTCAACCTTACCATTTTAGATTTGTATAAAACTCGTCATTTTGGGGCTTACCTGTATAGTTTAAATTTCGAATATCTCAAGTTGTGTACAACCTAGAGAGCTGATAGACCCCTCATTTTAAAGAAAATTCTACAAGGTTTAATTGCTACTTGCCTATGTTGGTTCAAAACCGTTTTAAAAAAAAAACACCGTCAAATGCATTTTTACCATGTGATGAGGCAAAGAAGTTCCATTCGGCCTTTATGCCAAAACCTTTCTCATGATTACATAAATTTATAAAATTTGATATATTTTTGTACTGTGGTGCTGCTCCATCTGAAAAATATATGAGTTTTTCGATTTTGTTGGGCAGTTTTCTGTTAAAAAATATTGCGACGCTGATGCATAGGCTGACTTCCCCACAGCTCTGGAAACATAGTGTTCTGGATATATAATGAGCTAATATCCATAAAATACTTTAATTAAAAGCTAACCAATATTATGGACTTCGTAGTTCTAATAATAAAAATATTAAAGCAGGCAGTAGTATCCCAACAAACATAAATTCTGTTGTACGAGAAAAAGTAATAAAAACTTTATCGGAAGTGACAAAGCGGAAGTTAGGATGCAGAACTGTTGTAAACCGTACAAAATGTGTATGTACCAAATTTCATCCAACTCGATTATCAGGTACAGAAGTTATTGAGCTTCCAAAATAACGGGTGCTTGGAGGACCCCCTACCACTTTGTTCACTATCGCTAAAAAAACTAATCAGTTTTTGCAAAGTGTAATCAAAATTACTTAACGAACGAATGTTGTATGCTTCCAACAAACATTGAAACAATAAACAGGTGTTCGGGAGGACCCCACCACTTATCCCAATATTGTCCAAAAACTAGTCAATTCTTTGTCAATAAAGTCTTTATCTTTTTTCAAAGTGCCATTAAAATTGATTAATGAATGAAATCTGTATGCTCCCAACAAACTTTTAAAACCAAGTGTGAAAAGTCAGCAGTTGTATGGTAGATCCTCCGCCACTTTGATCAACGTGTCCCAAAAGATGATAATTATCTTCTTACACTAATTGAAACCTTTCCATAAGTTTTATCATAATCACTTTATTATTGTAGGCTGTAGTATGCATAAAGATATTGAAAAAACTGCCAACAATTAAAAAAAAATTTTTTTACCGGAAGTAAAAAACCGACAGTTGGGATGCAGAAATTTTGTAAATCATACTAAATGCTTATGTACAAAGTTTCATCCAATTCGATTATCAGGTACAGATGTTATTGAGCTTTAAAAAAAACAGGTGTATGGGACACCCCCCCCACCACTTTGTTCACTATCGCTCAAAAACTAATCAGTTCTTTGCCATACATGTTTGCATTTTTTTCCAAAGTGTCATCAAAATTGGTTCACGAACGAATGCTGAGTGCTCCCAACAAACATTGAAAAAATGCTGACACAGTAAACAGGTGTTCGGGAGACCCCGTACCACTTATCCTAATATTGTCCAAAAACTAATCAGTTCCTTGTAATTTAAGTCTACATCTTTTTCCAAAGTGTCATTAGAATTGATTAATGAATGAATTCTGTATGCTCCCAACAAACTTTAAAAACAAAGTGTGAAAAGTCAGCAGTTGTATGGTAGACCCCCCGCCACTTTGATCAATGTGTCCTAAAAGATAATAATTATCTTCTTACACTAATTGGAACCCTATTCCATAAGTTTCATCATAATCACTTCATTATTGTAGGCTGTAGTGTGCATAAAGACACTGAAAAAACTTTAAAAAAGGAGAAAAAAAAAATTTTTATTGGAAGTAAAAAACCGGAAGTTGGGATGCAGAACTATTTTAAACCGTACTACATACTCATGTACCAAGTTTCATCCAATTCGCTTATCAGGTACAGAAGCTTTAGATCTTTCAAAAAAACAGGTGCTCCAGGGACCCCCCACCACTTTGTTCACTATCGCTCAAAAACTAATCAGTTCTTTGCCATACATGTTTGCATCTTTTTCCAAAGTGTCATCAAAATTCGTTCACGAACGAATGCTGTGTGCTCCCAACAAACATTGAAAAAAGTGTGGCACATTAAACAGGTGTTCGGGAGGACCCCCACCACTTATTCCAATATTATCCAAAAACTAATCAGTTCTTTGTTACTTAAGTCTCCATCTTTTTCTAAAGTGTCATTAAAATAAATTAATGAACGAAGTCTGTATGCTCCCAACAAACTTAAAAAACAAAGTGTGAAAAGTCAGCATTTGTATGGTAGACCCCCCACCACTTTGATCAATGTGTCCCAAAACATGATAATTATCTTTTCACACTAATTGAAACCCTATTCCATAAGTTTCATTATAATCACTTTATTATTGTAGGCTGTAGTGTGCATAAAGACACTGACAATACTTCAAAAATTTACAAAAAAATTTTTTTACCGGAAGTGAAAAACCGGAAGATGGGATGCAGAACTATTGTAAACCGTACTACATACTCATGTACCAAGTTTCATCCAATTCGCTTATCAGGTACAGAAGTTATAGAGCTTTCAAAAAAACAGGTGCTCCAGGGACCCCCCACCACTTTGTTTACTATCGCTCAAAAACTAATCAGTTCTTTGCCATACATGTTTGCATCTTTTTCCAAAGTGTCATCAAAATTCGTTCACGAACGAATGCTGTGTGCTCCCAACAAACATTGAAAAAAGTGTGACACATTAAACAGGTGTTCGGGAGGACCCCCACCACTTATTCCAATATTATCCAAAAACTAATCAGTTCTTTGTTACTTAAGTCTCCATCTTTTTCTAAAGTGTCATTAAAATAAATTAATGAATGAAGTCTGTATGCTCCCAACAAACTTAAAAAACAAAGTGTGAAAAGTCAGCATTTGTATGGTAGACCCCCCACCACTTTGATCAATGTGTCCCAAAACATGATAATTATCTTTTCACACTAATTGAAACCCTATTCCATAAGTTTCATCATAATCACTTCATTATTGTAGGCTGTAGTGTGCATAAAGTCACTGAAAAAACTTCAAAAAAGTACAAAAAAATTTTTTTTACCGGAAGTGAAAAACCGGAAGTTGGGGTGCAGAACTATTTAAAACCGTACTACATACTCATGTATCAAGTTTCATCCAATTCGCTTATCAGGTACAGAAGTAATAGAGATTTCCAAAAAACAGGTGCTCCAGGGACCCCCCATCACTTTGTTCACTATCGATCAAAAACTAATCAGTTCTTTGTCATTCATGTTTGCGTCTTTTTCCAAAGTGTCATCAAAATTCATTCACGAATGAATGTTTTATGCTCCCAACAAACATAAAAACTTTGTGGAAAAAACGACCTGTTGTATGGTGGACCCCCCAACCCTTTATCCAATGTGCTCCAAAAGCTGATAAAATCTTTCTCATGTTATTTAAAAGCTTTTTGCAACGTTTCATGAAAATCGATCGGTAATTGTAGGCTACAGTACACTCAGAAAAAAAAACGTTATTGTTTCAATTTTATTTAGCGTATGGTTTTTTTTGTGACACATTAAAAAATTAAACTTAAAAATAGGTAGACTCTTCTATGAAATCTACCTAAAACAATACATGGATACACATTAAATGAACTTACAATCGATTTGATTGCGTGTCTTTTAAGTAAATTAAAAAGTAAAATATTTGAACATTGGGCAGTACATTTGAACATTAGATGTTTACATCGAGCGAGTCTATCCATGCTACTACATCGGGAGTTGCCAAATGGATGTCTGAGATGTTGCCATTGTAACGTCGAATTGGACACACAGTTGCAATGTGTTTTATAGTTTGTTGTGGAGCGCCGCAGTCACACTCAGGGGACTCTGAAATGCCCCACTTGTAGAAAGAATCAGCACAACGTCCATGATTCGTTCTTATTCGGTTTAATGTAGTCCAGGTATGACGTGGCAAATCGAAACCAGGTTGGGTAGAAGTCGGGTTAGTAATAGAAAGGCCAGTTGTGTTGTAATGTTGCCAGGAGGTGTCCCAGGCATCCAAGATATTAAAATCAGTTGCCAGCAGGTTGCTGGCAGTTTTATGTGGAGGCTTTCTTGACTTCAATCGACAACGAGTGTGGTCACCGTAATATTCGTGCAAGGGTAACGTGGTGTTGTTGGTTACCTTTTTATGTTCACGCATGAGAGCATGCGAGCGTCTGAGTGCAGGTGGAGCGATATTGCTTAACACAGGGAGCCAAGGTAAAGGGGTGGATCTGATAGTACCACTTATAGTACGCATCGTAGCATGCAGCTGGCAGTCAACTTTTTGAGTATGTGTGCTATTCAACCAGACTGGTGCGCCATACTCAGCCACTGAGTAAACCAGACTTAGAGCAGTTGTTCGGAGGGTAGCTGGAGTAGCACCCCATGTAGAGCCTGCCAGTTTGTGCAATATATTGTTTCTCGTTTTAAGTTTTTGTGACGTATTTTCTAGGTGGAGTTTAAAAGAAAGAGTTCTATCGAGAGTAATGCCCAGGTACTTTGGCTGTTGATTGTATTTAATGACAGTGCCGTTAAATAACACTGATAGTTCGTGTTTTGCCAGTTTGTTGTTTAAGTGGAAACAGGAGCTCTCGGTTTTACTTAGATTGGGAAATAAACTCCACGTTCGAAAATAGTCATTCATTATCGCTAGGTCAGTTGAGAGCAAATCCTCCAAAACACCCATGTCTTTGTTTTGAGTGGCCAGGGTCCAATCATCAGCGTAACCAAATTTCTTTGATGTTGTGTCAGGAATGTCATGGATGTACAGATTAAAAAGTAATGGCGCCAGGACGGAACCCTGTGGTAAACCATTGTTAAGCATTTTAGATCTACTGCAGAAATTATTTAGATGAACTTTGAATACACGATTACTCAGCATGTTGTTAATTAAACGCGAGATGGTGCTACAAGGTATTGCATTGAACAGCTTATATATAATCCCAATTCGCCAGATAGTGTCATATGCTGCAGTAAGATCGATGAATACTGCGCCTGTTTTTAGTTGTTTTTGATACCCAGCTTCGATATAGGATGTTAGAGCGAGCAGTTGGTCAGTGCAACTGCGATTGGGACGAAAACCAGCTTGTTCGACTGGGATCTGGTCATTCAATATCGGTGCGATACGATTGTATATGAGCCGTTCTAGCAATTTATAGCAGGTGCTCAAAAGGGTAATCGGGCGATAGCTTCCTGGTTCATTGGATGGTTTACCTGGCTTAAGTATCGCTATCACTTTCGTGGTCTTAAAATGTTTTGGTAGGTTGCCGGTTTCTAGGACATTCGAGAAAAATTTAGTTAGCCACTGTTTTACATTTTTTCCAGCATTCTTAAGAAATTCTGGAAAAATGCCATCGTAGCCAGCTGTTTTTCCGTTTTTTGTTTGGGACAGGGCTGATTCTAGTTCTTCGCTACTAAAAGAGTTCGCATACTTCGATGGAGACGAGCAATTGCGCTTCATTTCTCTTAATTTGCGTTTAATTGTTCTCTTATGAAGGCGATTAATAGAAGCACGAGACATATTTACTATGTGATTTGCGATGTCCTCTGGATTTATTTCATTGTTAGCACGAGTAATTGAGTTTGAGCCACCCAGTTTCCGAAGGAGACTCCATGCTTCCCTGCTTGAATGGGAAAAATCAATGTTTTCAACAGCCTTAATCCACTTTTGTTTTCTCGCGGCGTCCAGTGAGTATATTAAGTCATCAGCCACGTCTGCCTCACCACTACTAAGGTACTCCTCATATAATATATCGCTCTCTTTACTCCAGCCAGGAATATATTCTTCACGAAAGCCTCTTGGGATGCATTTCTTTGCAGTTGAGATGATGGCTCCAACAAATCTATCGTAATTTTTAGGAATTGGTTGGATCCAGCGAATCACTGCATCCAACTTCATCCTATATTTATCCCAGTCAGCTTTGTTAAAATTCCATCTAGGTTGAGGAGTAGAGTTAACGAGTGGAATTTGGATTCCTACCTCAAGAATTACTGGACGATGTTGAGAGCGTGGAAAACCTTGTAAGACAGCCCTAGATATTGGAATAGGGTTACGTTGTTCGTTTTTTGTGGAAAAACAGAGGTCGGGATTGTAATTACGTCGCCATCTTGCAGATCTAAAGGTTTTCAAGTCTTTCGCATCATATACCAGGAACATGTTGTTATCATCCGCCCAGTCGGTCAGTTGCACGCCATTGGTATTATTATTTGAGTAGGACCACTGAGTGTGATGGCTATTGAAGTCACCAGCATATATTGCTGGATGATAAAATAATGGTAGAGTAGCAGCTGGCCATCCTGTATTTGGAGGCTTGTATACGTTTACAATTTGCGTGTCCGATATATCAACAACAATAAGATGTATATCGTTGTCCGTCTGTGTAAGTACGTGCGTGCAGTTCAGGATTTCTGACTTAACATACGTGGAAGATCCATATGATTGATGGTAAATAGCACTAATTAATTTGTAACCAACAATGTTTCCTCTAGAGGTAAGTTGCGCTTCATCTGCTGCATGCGTTTCTTGCAGAATTATAACGTCGATGTCGTAATCTTTTAATAATCTTTATAAATGTTCAGTTTTTGACCTACTTATGCCTTCAATGTTCAATTGCAAAATACGGACTGAAGGTCCAATATTTTTTGTCTTATGGTGCTGAAAAGTACCGTTGTTATTGTGATTTTGATTTTGGTTCATATTTATTTTTTTTTTGTATCACAGCCAAGAGTTCGAAATGAAATGTTTGGCTACCAAGTTGAAATAGACTATTTGCGTAATCCAGGGTGCAGCACGAGGAGCTTATCTATTTCACACAACCCACTTGTTTCAATAAATAATCGTTATTAAACGAAAAACTATCAAAAAGTTATAGGATTTACGATTAAGTTATTGATTCCATAATAAAATTGTTAAAACAAAAAATTATTACTTATCATTTGAATAAACCGAGTTATTGCTCCAATTCACAAAAAGTTATTAATTTAAATTTTCAAAATTGATCCATTAAGTTAAAATTAGTTAAAAGTTGCCCAAAGATTTATAAAAAATTATCATTTAGAAAACTATAACTGTATTCTACTTATTCAATAAATTATGTCTGTTATTAATATTAATAATTTAAGTTGTTGACAATTACACAAATTTATAAACCAACTTATTATAATATAGTGTCGTTTTTGAAATCAATAACTTTAGTTATTGATAATGGCAGTTAGATTTTTTGTCTTAGGTTTTGTTTTATGCAAGTGATTTGTTTTATATTATACATAGTTCATAGTTGGTTGTTGAAACGTTATGTGTTTAAATCAAATTGGTTACAGTGAAAATAATAAAAAGTTTAACATAATTGTTATTAAGTGTACAAATGTTTAAATTTTGTGATAAAACTGTAATTAGGTATTGTAAATAAAAAACAATTTAAAATGGAATATTTAAATTTGTTAAATAATGATTATCAACCTAACATGTGTTTAGATGATGGTTATCTAAACAATTTGTTTGTTAAATGTTGCTCCAGATGAGGAACCCAGTGAATTTCGCAAAATAATTCTTTCGTGGGGAATACCTGTTGAAATTATTCAACAACTTGAAGGATGCGCATGTTTAAATAAAGTGATAACTAAAGTTAAAAGTATGCCATTATTTTCAGGTTTCGGTTTAAACGTGGAATCTCTCCAGTACATGAGAAATCTAGATTTTGATGACATAATTTCTCGTTCACAATTTGGGTAAAAAATCAAATTCAGAGGAAAATTATTTGAATGGCGTGGATTGAATGTAAGTTAACAAAAATAATATTACTAGCGGCATTTGATAACCATAAATACTTACCTTAAACATGTTTTAGTGATGGTACCATTGATATTATTTTTTGTACTTATAGGATTATATTGTTGATTTAGATTAAGAATTAACAAACTCTGTCGTTTCCGATGGATCAAATTCAAATATCGACGATTTCATTTTTAATAACACCCTTAAAAAGGCTCCTTGACTAACAACAAATGTAAAATAATATACAAATGTAAAATAATATACAATTTTTTGAATTAGTATATTCTAATTACTTAATGATTTTTTTTAGACGTTGGAAGATCTCTTACAAAACAGTTCTAAAGGCAAGTCGATTCTTAATTTTGATAGAGACAAACCATTGAATAAGATTCATCAATCAGATTTGGCGTCCTGTATAGTTACTTCTTTTTTAACTATTCACCATCGTGGTTTAAAAATTGAAGAAATTGAAAGTTTCGCAAAAAAAATTATTGACTTATTTCCTAAGGAACAAATAGTAAGTATTCGTAAATATTATAATGAATTAACAAATATAATTTAGTATGAAGATGCATTTAATTTTTAGACAGTACTAATTGTATTGTACAGTAATCCATACCCTCCCTAACTTGTTCTTTTTTCCACTTCAGGATGTAATATGTTTACATACCAAGGTATAAAGAAAAAATCCACGAGGCAAATTGTATGACAAAAATGTCAATATATTTCAAAATTACTGAAAACGTGGGTACATTTTAAAAAAACCAAATAGAGTCATAAAAGACACTCCTTGTAATAAGAAAAACATAGAAAATATTTTGCCCATCGTAGAAAATTCAACTGAAAAATGTATATGGTTAAAAAATAATCTACAGCCTTGGGCAAGAGTAGAAGATTATTGGGAAGACACATACAACTTAAGAAGAAAAAACGTGCTACAAGAGAACAGTACTCAAAATATTTTAAAATCTTGGCCACGATATAAGGACTCTACAGGATATTTGCTGGTATAATATTATTTTTCCGTATAAATGACTTAATGCCAAATAAAAATATATATCTTTTTTTTTAAAGGTTGAAATTGATTTTCAAAAATTGTATAAAAATAATACTAACGGCTCATATAAACGGTTTATATAAACATTGGAGCTTATGAAATAGAAAGAAGTGAGTTTGAACACTCACTAGATTTTGCCGAAGTGGTCAGCACTGAAACAATGCATATTTAATTTTAAAGCAATGGTAAAACTTACATTCGACTAAAGCTACTGTAACTCATTTGTAAAACTAATTTGTAAAATATTGTACAACTATTTTGTTAATAAAATTTAAAAAATTAAATTAATTCTTGTTTTCACTTATTTTAGTAAAAATTTTAGTTTCAGCAGATGATAAGTTAAGTTGTTGACTTAAAGTGGTCGGTCTTACACTTAATTTCAATAACTTCTCCATAGTATTGATAATAACTAAATTTTTAACTAGTTTTTAAAACAATAATTTATGGATTATTGAAATAAAATAGATATGTATTGGATGAATAAATTATTGTTATTGAAATCAAAAAGGAAGTTATTAGATTAATAATTTAATTAGCTATTGCTGACATAATTTTATTTATAGAAATAATAACGTTACTGTTATTGTTTTTGCTATTTTAATATTTTTAAAAGTTTTACTATCAATTATTTTAAAATTATTATTTTAAAATTGTAAATATTGATTTTACTAGAAAAGTTATCGTCTATATTTGTATATTTTTAATAAATGCTTAATAACTTTTTGGACATTGAAATAATAATGGAAGTTATTGTCTAAAATTCAACCCGGAAAATTATTGAATTTATGTATTTTTTTTTTTTTTTTTTTAAATAAAATGTGTTGTGTAATAGGGTTTAGAATATGTGTCACAACAACACATAAATACCTTTTAAGACCTAGGTCTAGACCTGGGTCCCACAACAACTGGCGTTCTGAGGTGTAGATTAACGCTTTTTTTAAACATCTGTGGGTTGAAGCCACCTGAGACTAAGTGTTCCGGCAAACTATTCCATTTGTACGCAGTTCGGACAAAGAAGTCTCTCTGCGATCTGCCAGTATGACAGCGCGGGATCTTTTCCGTTTCACTGGTTGCGGCAGCCGATTGCCGAGTGGAACAGGGGTAAGAATAAGTTTGAGGCATGATGCCGCTGATTTCATCTGAGCACTGCTGATGACGATATTTGTAAAAAACAACGAGGTCAGCAACAGTGCGACGATGTTGTAGGGAATCAAGTTTTGATGTCAAAGTTCGATCACCTACAATTCGTATAGCTCGCTTTTGAACAGAGTCCAAGAGGGCCAAGATGGAAACAGAGGCAGCACCCCAAACTTGACAGCAGTACTCCATACAGGGACGAATATAGGACTTATAAACATGGAGCAATTGGTATGGAGTGAAAATTTTTTTGCATCTATTTAGGAGGCCGAGTTTTTTAGACGCGCTTTTTGCCATCGCCATTACATGATCGTTCCAGAGTAGGTCATTTGAAACTGTGACACCCAATAAACGAATGTTTTTACATTCACCTATTGGTTCATCACACATACTAAATAAAATATCTTTGGGGAACTCGGTCTTTAATCTGGAAACAATCAACAGCTGTGTTTTGGTGGAGTTGAAATTGACAAGGTCTTGGTCACCCCAGTCGGCGACTTTATTCAGGTCTTCGTTCACGTTTATGGCAGCGTCTCTCCGGGCAGGATTAATTCGTTCGTGCATTTTACCTTTTGAAGGAAGAGGCTCGAACGACTTGTGCAGAGTACTATCATCTGCAAAACTATTTATTGGGTGGAATATTGTCCATTCCTGATGCTTTGTTGATGTTTAACCCCTTTAAAAGTTTAGCGACTATTTTGGGTTTAAAGTGAAGTTCATTCATATTAACTCCTGAAGACTGGATTTGGGGTATTTCTTTAGGAGTTTCCAAAACAGTGGAGTTCAGAGCAAAGCGTTCAGCGAACAAGTTAGCTTTTCTTGCGGGATCACTGACGATTAAATCACCATCAATAATAGGGGGAATAGAAAATTTTGTACCAGAATTTAAAGAATTAATGGCACTGTAGAAACTCTTGTCAGAAACAGACATAGACGTAAGTTTTGAGGCTTTCGCTCTGTCAATTTCGGACTTTTCGTTTGAGATAATCTGATTAGATATTTTGTTGGCCTTTAGATATTGGGATCGATTAGTGGGAGTTTTGTTATGAATCCAAATATTAAATGATCTACGTTTGTTTCTAAGTGCCGTTTTGGCAGCTTTCGAATACAAGTATTTTTGTTTGGGTTTTACTATGGAGAAAGGGACAAATTTATTGATAGCAAATTGGATGGTTTCTGTAAAGTTTTGAGCAGAAACATTTACATTGTCAGTGTAAAAACAATGACGGTCGAAAGGGAAACCATGGAAAAAATTTTGAAGACCACTCTTATCCATTTTTGAGTAGTGAAATATTTTACGGGGTTTGGGAGCTGTAGTTTTAAGTAAATCAGTTTTGATAACTGATGAGATTAAATAATGATCAGAATTTCCAATACTACCTTTCGCAACATCGACACTCGTAATATCTGGCATTGTGGTAAGATAGAGATCTAGTAGAAAACTATTATCACCGCCATTACGGGGAGTGAAAGTCGGCTTTTAACAATTTGGAATAGGCCCTGAGACGCGGCAAAAATTTCTGCCAGTTTTCCACTATTGTCAACATCGTCGGTCGATTTGGAGAATTCCAACCATGATTTGTTGTGGACGTTGAAGTCACCGGTAACGATAACTTCACAATTAGGGGACTTTGCTCTAATCTCGTCCATAATTTTTGTCAGTATATTAAAAAAGTTTGGGTTACGTTTGTTGGGGGACCGGTATAAAGCTATTGTAAAAAAAGTCATTTCTGGAAGACAAATCTTTAAAACCATTGTATTGAAGCCGTCACCGTGTAGTTCAAAATTTGGAAAGCGCGTGTACGCAACACTCTCATGAATGAATGCGCATACGCCCTGATGGAGTTTGAAAGCTGATTCGAGCCTATATTTGGAATTAAGCGATTCTATAAAGAGAAAATTTTCAGAAAATTGTATTTCTGTAAGGATTAGAATGTTCGGTTTGTCGTGCTCAAGATGATGTTGCACGTGGTCATGGTTAGCGTTCAATCCGCAGATGTTTTGAACATGTATTTTAAAATTTTTTATTGATTCATATATGTTTTGTCCCTGCAAATTCCGTGGACATGCCGCTTTATGGGCGGGTGGATTGCGCAAATTTGCTTTACCACTTGCAGACTTTTTTTTTTTCGGTTGTACTGCCATATATATATCAAAATGTTTATTTTATTTTTTTGTGTTTTATTTTAAAATGCATAACTAAGTAAAAAATCCTATCATACTACAAAATATGACATATGCCAATATTTCATGATAAGATGAAGAAATAATAACAAAATAATAAGTGAAAAACAAATTGTGAGAAATTTGCAGAAAACAAAACAAAACTAAATGCCAATAATCCAGCTGATGCAGCGCACCCCAGACGCACCGCCCACCACCTTAATCGAGGCACAAAGCCCACACATAACTACGTGTTGGTCCGATTTCTCGGAAGAGCTAATGAGCGGTACCGCTACGGGACGCTGCCCAGCTAAGACTGGAAGTGCTGCCGTTGACTAATTAAAGTTCGTCCGCCAGCACCCTAAGATATCATCTTGGCTAATGACATCTCCTGCCATTGCCAGTGGTATGTGATATCTCGCGCTAACTCATATGTCAATGGCAGGGACTGGAGTACGCAGGGTAGTCAGACCCGTAGATCAACATTGATCATAATCGATCAAAATCGATCCCTCCTGCAAAATAGTATTTTCAATAACTTTTTTTTCTGAGTGTAGGGATAAACACCTGAAAAAAAACCTTTTTAACCGGAAGTGACAAACCGGAAGTTGGTATGCAGAAATATTGGAAACAGTACTAAAACCTTATATACTAAGTTTCAATAAGATCATAGCCCGGGATCAGAAGTTATTCAAGATTTAAACTTAGAGGTGTTCAGGAGACCCCCCGCCATTTTGTCCAAATTTGAAATGAATCCAGATCTTCCATTTTCAAGTGA
>OY856187.1:301715470-301740470 GCA_963693315.1 Diogma glabrata | reverse complement strand
GGTGGTATACATACACTTAAAATAGCACTTTTTTTCATCAATAACTAAAAAACTATGCATCGCAGATTTTTTTTTTTGCTCTCCCCACACCCATCCCCTAAAGACACAGAAATATAATTATTTGAGAGTTCGCTATAATTTTCGTTCAAAATATAGCAAACTTCCTGTCTCTATGAATTTTTTCAATTTTTTCTGTCAATCAGTGTCGAAAAGTATGGGGGTGGGACGGTCTGGAATGTGCAAATTTTTTAGAATAACTCCAAAACGGTGTACCGGAAATTTCTAAAAAAAACTGCAATGTTTTGGAAATTTGATGCTCTTTCAAATGATACCCCACTCGCTTGGTCAAACAAAATTTTTTTTTACCCCCTTTACACCCATCCCCTAAACACACAGAAATATAATTATTTGAGAGTTCGTTATAATTTTCGTTCAAAATATAGCAAACTTCCTGTCTCTATGAATTTTTTCAATTTTTTCTGTCAATCAGTGTCGAAACGTATGGGGGGGGAACGGTCTGGAATGTGCACATTTTTTAGAATAACTCCGAAACTGTGTACCACAAAATTCTAAAAAAAATTGCAATGTTTTGGAAATTTGGTGTTCTTTCAAATGATACCCCACTTGCTTGGGTCAAAAAGAGTTTTTTTTTACCCCCTTTACACCCATCCCCTAAACACACAGAGATATAATTATTTGAGAGTTCGCTATAATTTTCGTTCAAAATATAGCAAACTTCCTATCTCTATGAATTTTTTCTGTCTATCAGTGTCGAAACGTAGGGTCTGGAAGGGTAGGGAACGGTCTGGAATTTGCACATTTTTTAGAATAACTCCGGAACTGTGTACCACAAAATTCTAAAAACAATTGCAATGTTTTGAAAATTTTGTCCTCTTTCAAATGATACCCCACTCGCTTGGGTCAAAAAAAGTTTTTTTTTACCCCCCTTACACCCATCCCCTAAACACACAGAAATATAATTATTTGAGAGTTCGCTATAATTTTCGTTCAAAATATAGCAAATTTCCTCTCTCAGTGAATTTTTTCAATTTTTGCTGTCAATCAGTGTCGAAACGTAGGGGGGAACGGTCTGGAATTTACACATTTTTTAGAATAACTCAAAAACTGTGTACCACAAAATTCTAAAAAAAATTGTAAGGTTTCTGAAATTTGAAGCTCTTTCAAATGACACCCCACTCGCTTGGGTCAAAAAAGTTTTTTTCACCCTTCCCCACCCCAATCCCTTAAAAACACAAAAATATAATTATTTGAGAGTTCGCTATATTTTTCGTTCAGAGTTTATCAAACTTCCTGTCTCTATGAATTTTTTCAAATTTTTCTGTTAATTAGGCTCGAAATGCAATGGGGGGGACCAACTTTTTGTGTCACTTTATTGATAATAATTCAAAAACTATGCATTGCAAAATTCTAAAAAAAATGGCAATATTTCTAAAATCAAGTGTTCTTTCAAATGACACCCCACATGACCTGGTTTTAAATGATGTTTTTACCCCCTAACATTCCCACCCCTTTAACAAATATAGTTATTAGTGTCTGCCACTTTTCTATATTTTTCATTAAAAACCTACTCAATTTTCTATCATTCCAAATATATGTCAAGATTTTCGATGAGGTAGGGTCGGAGTTAATCGGGGCAATAAAACATCCCGAAAACGTCATTTTTCAAAATTATACAAAAAATGGTGAGGTGAAAAATTCCAAAATATATTTTTAAATAATGCTGAAATGAAGCCCTTTCATATGATACCCTACTCGTCTCGCTAAAAAAATGTATGTTTTCAAAGGCTTTACATCGTACCTCCTTAAAACAAACGAACACAACTTTATTTATTTTTTAACTCGCCATCTTGTGTGGATAGGTTAGTTTTATAAGCACCTCAAATTTTAAGTTCATTGGATTAATGGTTCACGAGATAATCGAAATAATGTGAAAAACACGTTGTACTCTCACCAATAGTGTTCCGTATAAAAAACGGAACCCTAAAAAATAAAAACACGTGTTAGTTTTTTTTTATTATACTAACGATCATCAAAGTTTCAAGAAAATCGGAGCATTTTTTTAAAAGAATTATTTTCGGCACAAAATTTTTCAAACAAATAGTTCAACCAAACATAAATTTTTTTAAACAAATAAAACCTTAAGGGGTTAAAATCAAGTTTATTCAGTTTTTCGCATTTCCTGGAAAACGTTTCAGTGTTTATGTCATGTTAATGTTTATTTTTTTTACACTTTTTAAAAGTAGACGTTTTAAAAAAATAAAGATTACTGATATTTTTTAAAAAACTGTTTTCAGCACAGGAGAATTTTCGTGTGAAAATGAGGTCACTTTTGTGGTTTAAAATCAAAATGAAACGTAGAAGTAAATATTTTGATTCCAAAAAATTACAGCGTATTTGGGTCATAATAAGGTAAGTTTTGAACAAAATGTGTGAAAAAAAATTTTTTTGTGGGAGATAAAAATTAAAAACGAAAAGAACTTTTTTTCTCGGTTTTTTTGTATTTCCACGACAAATTTTATGTTATGTGGAAAAATGAATTATATAATAGTTATAGACCTACAAATTTTACTATAAAAACTTTTTTCGATAGAAGGTCTACCCCTAAAAACTCACCCCATTTCACTCTCGCAACTCGGATCGCCTTTAATTTATGTTTTCCATCATTTGCGCAATATTTTCTTCCTTATCCAAAAGTTTTCATGCTGTTACTAATTTTTTTCTCACAAAAAGTTATTTTGACTGGTCTAAAGATGATAAAATACTATTTATTTGAAAATTAAATAGGAAATTATTCAAAAAGTTTCTTATTTTTGTTTTATTTTAATAATAACTTTCTAAGTAATTTTCCATTATATTTTCGAATAGCATTTCATTATCATTGTTTTGTTGCATAAAATCAGCATAAATCATAAACTGAACAACATCAGAGTATACACAGTTAAAGTAATACAATTATTCTATATCTCATTTATGAAAAAAAAGGTTGACACAATATATCAAACTTTTGTTTATAATGTAAATGCAATCATTTTTCAATTGCTTTTACAAAAATCTGGTCTAGGATAATCTTAACACATTTGAACAAACTCATAAATTATAATGAAATTCAAAAGAGATAACAATTAATTCACAAAATTATATGTATTTAATTTACAATAACACAATATGACTGAATGATTAATACTCTAATTCAGAATATTCTATTATTTCATTTTCGGAAAAAATTCCGTAATTGATTTGTTGTTACTTGTAGTTCAGATAGATTCATTCGGATATCGATACAGTTTTTCTTAATATTGTACAATTCTTCAAGTTTATAATGACCGGAACATCGACATCGGTCAAGTTTAAATGCGTTGTACTCACATTTTTGGATAATTTCGTTTTACAAACGAAAGTTGATCTTTTGAATAAAACATTTACCTGAAAATAAAAAAAAAATATTTTATTAACTATACATTTTTAATTCAAACCATGCACTGGCCCTATGTTGTTTCACGACGCCATCATATTATTTTATAGTGAATTCTTTTCAACTGTACCGAACAAATTTCAGTACAGTTCCAACACCGAATTATTTTTTTTGTATTGCAATAATTCCAAGAGATTTGTTAATTCGGTGTTGGAACTTGTTCGGTACAGTTGAAAAGAATTCACTATTATTTAATGCAAAGGTTTTCTTCAGTTACACCAGTTTACACGAAAAAATTTCCTGAATAAGACCCAATATTTCTTATGGATTTTGACCTGCTGAACACGAATATCATATTCATATTTGGTTAGCTCTTGTTTTTGCGATATTCACAAAAAATCAATTTTTTCGGTGAAAACAAGGTTTTTGGATCTTATATTTTACAAAACAATCAAATTTAATATATTAATGAAACTAATGTATAGTAAATATGCTAACAAACATTTTGAGCTATTTTTTGTAAAAATCCATCAAGGATGACACTAATACCGTATAATTAGATGGCGCTAATACCGTAGGTAAAATATTTTTGAATTTCTTTTCGCAACGCAATATAAAAGTTCCAACCTTACTCTAAAACTTTACAAAATTTAAAAAAACGAATTTATTGTTCTTTTAAAGGTATTAATAGTGATTAATTCCCACATCAGTGCGGGAATTCCAATAGTCAAAAACTCATGAATACAATTGAAATTAATTAATTATTTATTATTATTATAATTTATATTGATAAAACAGTTATTTAAATTATTAAATTGCACTCCAGTTAAGCCTTCCCACCCAAGATCTACAGCCATTAAAAATGAAAATAATGAACTTACAACAAGTGAACGTGATGTGCTGGCAGTGTGGCGATCCCACTTTCAAGACCTATTGAATAGGACGAATGAAGTTCATCCTATTCGAGCAATTCGAGCAACTGAGGAGATTTTTTTCCCTTACCCAGCAATAGAAGAAGTGAAAGCTGCCATCAAAAAACTGAAAAATGGCAAATCACCAGGTTTCGATGGTATTCCCGCAGAACTTTTGAAAAATGGAGGAGCAGCTCTGGTCTCACGTATATACGATCTGATTCTTGCAATCTGGGACCAAGAAGAACTACCTGCTGAATGGAAAACAGCTCTCATTGTTCCGCTACATAAGAAAGGTGACCGTCTAAAGTGTGCGAATTATCGTGGCATCGCACTGTTGAACACAGCATATAAAATACTAGCTAATGTCGTACTTGCTCGACTCATCCCGTTCGCCGAATCTATCATCGGTGACTATCAGTGTGGTTTTCGTCCCAACCACTCAACCACAGATCAATGTTTTACACTAAGGATGATTCTGGAAAAATGTTGTGAAATGAGTACAACATAAGCATTCACCAGCTCTACGTTGATTTCAGGCAAGCATATGATAGTATTATCCGCGACAACCTCTGGTCCGCACTCATATGCCTTGGTATCCCAGAGAAACTTGTTTCTCTGTGCAAACTCACAACATCGGGATCAAATTGTAGAATAGTAATCGAAGGGTCAGTTTCTGATCCTTTCGATATAACATCAGGTGTTCGACAAGGTGACGCACTCGCGCCTGTACTGTTTAATTTGGCGCTGGAGTACGCGATAAGAAAAAGCCGAATTGAGACGCAAAACTGCATATATAATAAATCTAGTCAAGTTCTTGGCTACGCAGATGATATTGTGCTTCTCGGACGTAGAACGAGCGATATTAAAGATAGTCTCTTTCAGCTTGAAAGAAATGCTAAACGACTTGGATTATGCATCAACACCGGCAAAACTAAAGTGTTAACAACATCTAAGAACATACCTCCCGGAAATCTGGATACTGGCGACTACGAAGTGGAACGCGTGGAAAACTTCAAATACCTCGGGTCTGTAATAACATCGTCAAATGACATGCAGGCAGATATCAAAGCCCGTGTCTCTGCCGCATACAGAGTTTTCAACGCAAACTCAAAACTTCTGCGATCAAAACATCTTTCGCGGTCGTGTAAACTCACACTTTACAAAGCATTAATTCGACCTGTGCTTACATTTGGAAGTGAAAGCTGGACACTGACTTCCTCCGATTGTAGAATCTTATCAACATTCGAGAGGAAGGTCATACGAACAATTTATGGTCCATGTAAAGTTGCTGAAAATCAGTATAGAATCCGAATGAATCACGAAATCAGACAGCTTCTTGGAGGCTGCGATGTAATCGGATTCATTAAATCTAACCGGATCAGATGGTTTGGTCATGTAGAAAGGGCTCCATTAGATAGAATGATAAAAAAAGCGTCCCAACAACAACCAGCTGGTGTTCGTCGAAGAGGAAGACCTAGACAACTCTGGCGTGATGACATCATCCAAGACCTTCGTGATATAGGATGTCGAAACTGGGGTCAACTGGTCATGGAACGAGATGATTGGAAGCTTATTGCACAGACGGCAAAATCCCTTCATGGGATGTAAACGCCAGAGAGAGGGAGAGAGTTAAGCCTTCATCAAAGGAAATAGAAGAGGAAGAAAAAGTAATCTCCTTCAACGCAGATAATGAACCCACCTTCACCGTAGAAAGTGTATCATCCTTAACTGCAGATAATATTCCTTAACCTGACATTAACTGGACAAAGGTTAACATATTTATAGTAAATTTGTAGCAAATTTATATTTCCACAATTGCCTTCTGTTTAGTTTCGTTGTCGTACCCGGGACTCACACAATCAGATAGGTTTGCGTATCTTCGATATGGTTAGTTAATATATTAGTCAATTCAATTCTACGACAAGCTCCTGCTATCCCAAAAATAACCACGACCTAGAATAATAAATTATTTACTGTATACACACATTTTACAATTAGGTACCTTCATTGTAATGTTATTTGTACAAGTACATATATATAGGTACAGTTGTATTCAACTTGTTGTACCAACAGTGTTTGTGGTTCCTTACCTGTGGATGATTCTCAATAATTATTGATTAAAACACTTTAGATTCACTTAGTTAACTATAAATAACATTAACTTTTAATATTAGTTTTATTATTATTTTTATAGAAAAAGTTACAACTTAAACAACTTAAGGATTTATTCGAATTAATTGAATCACTGATTAGATTTCGGACAACTTAAATTTACACTTTAAAACTAAACTAACTGTACTTCTTCGAAAACAAAAAATCAACTCCCTCTAAAAACTAAAAACCAATTATTTATAATATTTTATTTACCCAAAATCAACAAAAACTCAACAAAAATTGATGTATGCAATTTTTGCATAATTAACAATTTAACGAATTTAATTATTTATACAATTTAGTTGATTTTGGATAATTTAAATTTTTAAGTAATTTCTTAACCTATATTGTTATATTATGACATATATGTTGTATTATTGTAATTTCTTAACCTAATTTTATAGTATAAACCAAAGGAGATTTATACAACATTCCTCCGCCCTCCGAAAGAACCTATCAACAATTCTTTATGTTTACATAATAACTTATAATGTGAACATAAAGTGAACAACCTTGCGAGGGTTGTTTTTAAAATTAAATTTTCATTAAAACTATCTATTTTATACTTTTATTTTGATTATAACTATCTGATTACTTTCCTTCACAAAATTAATTAAATATATTTATACTTGTATAAATTTCTTAAAATTTACCATCGACTGGTTATATTATTTTAATTTTAAAATATACGTTTAAAATGAATTAAGCAATACAATATATATGTTTAATTATATTAATAATTAAAATTTAATTTTAGCTTTATTTTGTTCTATATGTATTTGTAAGATAGCTAGCATAGCAAAATTAATAGCAAAACTATAATCACTATAGTTCATTTTATTATTATTACTTTTATTTTTATCGTAAATAAAATGTAATATATTATAAAAACTTTAAATTTTTGATTAAACATAATTATGCAAGATACTTTATTAAATATTCACTATTTAAGATACTTTTATAATTAAAATTTTATTTTCGGTGTAATTTAATCATAAAATTTTATATATAAATTGAATTTATTGAGATAAAAAATTTATATTTTTTTTTTTTTTTGTTCATTATGTTAACATAATTAGTTTTATATAACATTAAGTGAACAACCTTTCAAGGATTGTTCTTAAAATTAAATTTTCCTTAAAATGAACTATTTATAACTTTTATTAAAAACTAATGGAATGAACGAACTAACGGAGTTATCGACTACTAACAAAACAATGACCTTAATTGTGCTTGAAATTACATAATATTAATTAATTTAAAATGAAACCAAAACTTTACCCTATATATTTTATTAACAAAAAGTTTTTATGCATTTTTATTTTTAAATTTGTTTCCTATAAATATATGAAATTTTTAAGTTAGATTTTAAAATTATCTACTTAACTAATTTTTCCAAGTTCTCACTGATTTCTTGTAGAGTCTCTCTGGTCTTATTTCCAAAGAGCTCAATATTTTCCGTGACATTTGTGATTTTATTTTTATGTTTATTAAATCTAAACTTAAATTTGAACAATATTGAAACTAAAATGATTATTATAACAATAATGCCAATTGAGACAGAATAGTGAACCTTTGAATGTATCTCCTGTGATTTAAATTTGTTTTCTAAATCTAGCTGAGTTAACCGTGTCTGAAGATGTTTAAAGTCATTTTCGTATATAGAAAGGTCTGTTAAATTTAGCTTATTAATTTCTAATATTTTTGGCTCAGCTGGTATGTGTATGTCGTTGGTCATCGTTGGAATATTTTTAATTGTTGCCAAAAAACTGTCAGTATGTACTATTTTAGGTTGCGTAATTTGTGTTTCTTTGAGGGTTCTTTTAGGGGGTATTATAAAGTCATCGGTTATAATACTGCATTCGTTAATAATTTTTAATATGCCCTGGTTTTGTAGCACTATTCTATTTTCCGTTCCTTCACAGTTTAATACGATAGTTAGATTAGGATATGCGATATATAGCCATTTATTCAAATCATGCATTTGTTCTAGTTTATTTTGTCGGTTTGGGTATGGTATTACAGGGCAGTATGTTTTCCTTTCAAACGGATTGTGCAGTAAGTTTTGTAAGCAGTCTTTGCTGTTTTCCTTCCTGTATCCATTTTTAAGAATACATAAATGTCTATGTTCCGTAAAATTTACAGTCAGTTCTTTACAGTTACGTAGTTCGCTTCCGGTTGTTGTTACATATAATTGTTTTGGTCTGTTGACTGCAATAAAATTTTCTTTGATTTTGTAAATTAAAAAGGTGTCATTAACCCGCATGGGTAAAGTAAATTTGTAGGGAAAATGGTTTTTGACACATCTTTTTTACTTAATCTGAACCGTTTCTTATCTACATTTTGATTGGTGGGTACATAGATTTGGGAGTTTACATTAATTTCTTTGATAAAAGCTAGACATTCATTTATTTCATCTTTGTACATCTTGACACATCTTTTTTACTTAATCTGAACCGTTTCTTATCTACATTGTGATTGGTGGGTACATAGATTTGGGAGTTTACATTAATTTCTTTGATAAAAGCTAGACATTCATTTATTTCATCTTTGTATGGGTACAGTTTGCAAACCGTTTGCATTTGTTGGGTAGCTAATTCGATTAAGTGAGACAATTCATTAAAGTTCCTAATACTAATTGTTGTAAACACCGTCCATTTCCTTGTGTAAAATGAAGCTGTTCCTACTCGTTCGAATAATGCCCCGGTATCTGCAACTGGTTTAATCTCATACCCTTTACAGGCTAGTGATCCCCAAAGGAATAATAAAACTATTGCGCTTGTATGCATTTTTGTTTTTTCCAGAGTATAAAAGTAAGAGTTTATTCTTTTCTACTATTTTAATTTCCTGTTTTAACCGGAAAAAAAATATAACATGATAAAAATATAATTTAGTGTTAAAGTTTTAGATGGATAATTTAATGGAACAAAGATGTAAAAATCATTAAATAGTACTATTCTTTGTTCAGTAGAATGTGACTGTATAATTTTAAGCGATTGTTGTGGAGCGTTTTCTGTTTGTTACCTATTTCTACCGTGGTGTTGGTCTGGCTATTGATTTTGGATACTGTATATGGACCTTGCCATGCACATGTTAAACCTTTATGTTTAGCTTCGTTTTTGATTAAAACTTGATCTCCTATCTTGAACTCGACTGGGTTGGTTTTTTATCAAAATACGTCTTTGCAAGTTCTTTTGACTTTTTTAAATTTTCCCTGGCTATTAAATGTGTTTGTTGTAGTTTAAGTTTAAGTTCTAAAAAATAATCGTCTGCATTATACAGAGGAGCTGGTGCTTTTTTTAAATTTGATGGCATGTCAGCTGTGAACCCGAATAAACAATCCATAGGCGTTAATTTCGTACCGCTGTGAATGGTGTTGTTGTGGACATGTACCGCTTGGCGTAGCCACATGTCCCATTGCACAGGATGTTCATCAACAAAACATCTTAAATAATCTTTTAGTGGGCGATGAGTGCGTTCTAAAGAACCATTGGTTTGAGGGTGATAAGGGCTGGTTTGGAGTTTTTTGATTTTTAATAATTTGCATACCTTTTTAAAAACTTCACTTATAAAGTTTGACCCTTGGTCGGTCAGTAGTTGTTTTGGTATTCTATACCTGCTAATAATTTCATCGTAAAATACACGCGCCACTGTAGCTGCTTCTTGATTAGGTAGAGCGTAGCAATCAGTAAATTTTGTGAGATCATCTTGGAACGTTAGAATATACATATTACCGCTAATAGTACGAGGTAATGGACCTACAATATCTAAATATATTTTGTCGAATGGTTTTGTTGGTGTGTCTGTCAATATCATTGGCATTTTATTGTACCGTACGGTTTTGACTTTTTGGCATATTTTGCATTGTTTGATATATTTGATAATGTCAGTTAACATATTTTTCCACTGGTATTGTCTTCTGATACGGTGGTAGGTTTTAAAAACACCTTGATGTCCTCCAAGTGGTAAGTCATGGAAGTCTTTCATAACATGATCTATTTCTGTTCTTTCAGTTAGCCATTCTTCTTCACCATTGCTTAGTTCATCGTCATTGGATGTTATATCTGCATGGTTTTGAACTTTATTTTCAACTTCTAGATTTTCGTTAGTGTTATTATTACTATGTGTTACTGTAGCGTTACTCTCATTACAATTTTGAACTTCATTTCGTGTTTGTAAAGGATGTGTATTATCTATTGTATTGTTTATTTGTTTGGCCTGATTTCTCGTAATCACTAGACATTGTGGAGTATTGTTTTCGTTATCTTCATATGGAAGTCTACTGAGCGCATCCGCGTTTGCATTTAACTTCCCAGGTTTATACTCTATTTTATAGTCGAATTCTGAAAGCTTATTGTGAAAACGGACTAGTCTACATGTTGGATCTTTGACATTAAATACACCTTTAAGAGGTTTATGATCCGTATATACGGTAAATTGTCGCCCGTATAAGTAGCAACGAAAATTTTTTGTACCCCAGACAATAGCCAATAGCTCTTTTTCAATAACTGAATAATTTTTTTCAGCTTTATTTAAACTTCTACTTGCATAGGCGATTGGTCTATCTTCTCCTGGTTTACCTTGGGATAACAGGGCTCCTAACGCTTCACTACTAGCGTCTGTGGTTAATATAAAAGGTTTATTGTAGTCGGGGTATATTAGTACCGTATCTGAGGTTAATTTTTCTTTTAATAAATCAAAAGATGTTTGACATGCTTCAGTCCATATAAATTTTATATTTTTTTGTAATAACTTATTAATAGGTGCTGCTATTCTAGAGAAGTCTTTAATAAATTTCCTATAATAGTTTGCTAATCCTAAAAATGATTGAACTTGCTTAATTGTTTTGGGAATCGGGAAGTTTAAAATTGAATCCGTTTTTGAATCATCTTTTCTCACACCTTCTTCGCTGCACTTATGACCTAAATAAATAATTTCTTTTTTAAGGAAGTGGCATTTATCGATTTGTAATTTTAAGTTAACCCTTCTAAGTCGATCGAACACACTGATAACTTTACGATTATGATCTTCTGGATTTTTACCGTATATAACTATATCATCTAAATACACATAACACTCAATGCCTTGCAAACCCGTTAAGACGTGATTCATAGCTCTTTGAAAAGTGGCAGGGGCTCCTTTCAATCCAAATGGCATTCTGTTAAATTCAAAATGCCCTAAAGTACTACTGAAAGCCGTTTTTTCTCTATCCTTAGGTTCAACTAGTATCTGATGTTATCCGCTAGCTAGATCAAGGGTGGTGAAATATCTAGAGTGACCAAGTTGGTCCAAAATTTCTTCTATGCGCGGAAGGGGAAATGCGTTACCTATTGTTATCAGATTAAGCTTCCTAAAATCAACAACCACTCGAAATCGTTTATTGCCGGACTTATCAGGACGTTTTGAAACAATAAGCAAAGGAGCATTGTAAGGACTCTTACTATGAACTATTATATTATTTTCGAGCATTTCCGAAATTTGTTTATTTATTTCTTCCTGTTGTGTTTGTGGAATTCTATACATTTTTTGGTTGATAGGGGCTTTATCTGGTAACGTGGGTATTGTATGTGTTATTGCTGATGAATAAGAAATTTTATCTCCTTCTAAGTGAAATAAGTCTTGATGATTTACTATTAATTGTACAATAGAGTCTCTTTCTTCTTTATTAAGATCATTATCTAGATTAAGATTATTTAAAATTCTATTTATTCTATCACTATTTCTATTGCAATCTAAATTTTCTGATATTTCTGGTATTTCAAAAAAGTTATCCGAACTATCATATTCTGGCACATAATTTTCTAAATCTACTTCAAAATTATTTATATTTATTACACTTATGGGTACTACATTGTTTTGTATTTTAGCAACCACATTAGAGGTGTATACACCTGGTAACACTTCTTTAGAGAAACAAACGACTTCTTTATCATTATCGTCATTGATTTTAAAATACAATATTTTTTTTGATCGTGGTGGAATTGTTTTTATTTGAGTAGCAACGATATTTGGTAGAATAGATGAGTTTGAATTATCCTTAACTATCGCTTTATTATTTTCTATTTGAACATTTTTGTAACTTGTACTGGGGATTTCTCTGAAACTCTATGATGTATCTGATTCGAATTTGTTATCCCATCATTTCGAATGATTCTAGGATTGGTTAAATTCTCGCTAATAGGACCTGATACATTCGGTACTACTTTGTTCAATTCAACTAACGGTTGTTTTTCGTTAAGGTGTCCAATCTGATTATCTACCACTTGACTTGCTCTGAGTCTATCAAGTTGTCGATTTGGTACTGTTCTGAATTCATTGTTACAAATAGATTTGATAGCCGTACTATCATTTAGTTCCGATTTATTATTTTTTTCAATTTCTCCTACATTTCGTGGTTTGCATGAAAAGGGGAAAATTACTTGATTTTGATTCCTTGTGCTTAATACTATTAGTTTATTGCTAACAAAATCTACTATTGAATTTCGAGCTAAAACATCTCGTCCTAAAATACCATCACTTTGAAAATTCATATCCTTAATTACATGAAACTTAATTGGTAGTAAATTATTTGAAATTGCGCCTATTACTGTACCTAATGTATAATTTGTTTGATTGTGAATACCTCTAATAATTGCTTTTTCTGTAGTATTTAAAATATGTTTTTGGTTTATACTGGATCTTTTAATTAAAGAAACTTCAGCTCCAGTGTCAATCAAAAGTGTAGTAATTATATTTTTTCCTATATCTAAATTAACACTAATTTCTGGACAGTTGCCAGTTGATTTAGTAGCATGCCTAAGTTAAAATTTTCATGTTCCCGATTATTTAGGTATTTTTTTGGGCTTTGAATTGTGGGTTGCAATTCAGCCCTAGTTAGTTTAAATCATTATTAATATTTTCAGGTGGTTGTTCATTGGAATTTGTATAATTTGAGAAGGTGAATGTTTTAATTTGTTGGGTGTTTGGAGTTTCGTAATACTGAACATGTTTTGGTGCGTATGAGATACGGGGACCTGAATTACTTAAATTTGGAACTTGAGTACGAATTGTATGTGGAATCTGTTGGTACTGAAAATTTCGTTGTCCTTGCGGATTTTGGTTATGTGTGTAATTTACTGGGTTATTAAATTGTAAATTACTTGGCAAATTCCAGTTGTTAGCTGGCCTATATTAGATACTATGCGGTATCTGTGGTTGATTATAGTGCATAGCATTGAAATACGTATTTTGTTGAGGGGCTACATTACGAAAAGTTTGGGAATTTGTAGGCTGGAGTAACTGTTGGTAACTAGTTTGTTGGGCTAAATTCGATCGTAATCTTTTTCGACAGTCTGTTAATGTATGTCCGTAGTTTTTACAATATCTACAACTAATATCATTTCTCGGCAAAGTGTTGGAAAACTGTTGTAAATTAGGTTGATTTGCATTATATGAATTTGTGGTTGTATTATATATTTCTGTGTTAGTATGTATGTTTCGGTTTGGCTGTAAACTGTTTTGCATATTATTGAAATTTTCCAGTTCTATTGCGTATTCTAACACTGTTTCAAATTCCGTTTCCGCTAATGAAATTTGAAGAGCTACTTCTCGTTCTCTTAAACCAAGTTTAAAACATTTTATGGCCTGCTTTTCGAGTTCGTGCAACCCGGCAGAACAACTATCACTGTAACCACATTTTAAAAGTAAAGCCTTTGCTTTTCTTAATAATCTGTTGATTTTATCTCCGAATTCGTGGGTACTTTGAACCATTAACCCCATTTTCCCATATAACTCAAAATAGCTAGAGTCTTCCTTTAGTCCTCGGGAAAGATATTTATAAAGTTCTTTCAAACTTGTGAAATTAATACCACTTATAAGTTTCAGGGCGTTGCCTGACAACCGTGTCCTAACTGACTGTAAAAAGTGGGTTCTGTATTCGTTTGGTAGGGTGTGGTACGCGCGATCGCATTCATGCTTAAAATTAAAAAATTCGTCTTCCAGTCCATCATGCATTTCACCATTGTATTTTGGTATATTTTTAACTCTGGTTGTTATCATATTGTACTCTTCGTCTAATTTATTATTAAAACTAGGTACATCGGTTCCACTATTCGTCATTTTTAAATTTTTCGCGTCTTTTAATTTATTGTTCAAATTTCCGAGGGCAGCAATTTCCGAATCTACCCTTTCTCTTAAATCTATATCTTCGTCCAGAGTTACCGACTCCAGATTAAGATTCTTTAAACTATTTGTTTTCTTTTTTATAACGGCTTCGCGTGATAAATCGCGTACAATTTCGAATTCGTTATTTAATATATTTAAAGTAGAATTTGATGGCTTACCTTCTGAAATTTTGTGTGCTGCTTTATTTTTTCGACGGTCGTCAATAGCTGAACTACAGGATAGATTTCGTTGTCTAGTAGCTGAACTGCTTGCTTCCTCCGTTTTACTAGACTCTGACATTTGTTAAATAAAAGTATTAAGCTGCTTTCAGTTTTTTGTATATCGTCAATAGCTACACTGAGATAGATAGATTCCTAGTCTCTTGAAGATTTCTTGTCAGTAAAATTTCTTTGTGGTAATTGACAGCTTTTTCTAGCTCCGGAACGTTTATTTCAATAGTATAATATTTTGTACTTGTACTTTTGACTGATGACTTGATACTTATGAATTTTGATAACTGTATGTTATATAACTTTAAAAACTGTATTTTGAACTTTTAGCTTGTTCTTAAAAATTGTTTATAAATTTTTACTATCACCCACTTAACAATTATTTTATTTTATTATAGAATTATTAAACTTATTATTTTGGTTTTAGTTCGAACCACTTTAAAACCACAGGTTAATACCGGCCGCGCCAAATTGTAATGTTATTTGTACAAGTACATATATATAGGTACAGTTGTATTCAACTTGTTGTACCAACAGTGTTTGTGGTTCCTTACCTGTGGATGGTTCTCAATAATTATTGATTAAAACACTTTAGATTCACTTAGTTAACTATAAATAACATTAACTATTAATATTAGTTTTATTATTATTTTTATAGAAAAAGTTACAACTTAAACAACTTAAGGATTTATTCGAACTAGGAAGGCCCGGCGTGCTTCGCTACGCTTATAAATAAAGTTTTTGCGTAGACATGTTGTTGACGTAGAAGCAATGATTTCAAAAAGTGGTAACGAGAAATGCTAGCATATAATTTTTAATTTTTCTTTTTAAATATATGAATGAAAAATAATCAGAACTCTAGCTGATCAGTTCGGATATATGAAAAATT
This sequence comes from Diogma glabrata, assembly GCA_963693315.1. Lineage (NCBI taxonomy): Eukaryota > Metazoa > Arthropoda > Insecta > Diptera > Cylindrotomidae > Diogma > Diogma glabrata. Next base: position 301,724,708 of record OY856187.1, on the reverse strand, counting down.
AGCGATCAAATAAGTTTTCAAGTAAGCTTATTTTATCTCTAACTTATTTGATCGCTAATTACCACATTACCATTCCTGATATAAACATTTTGTCTATTAGGCAAATGACAATCAAGTCGAATAATTGTATGAGATTGAAAATGCATTGGAAATTCAAATATGCGCCAAGCAGCTTCAGTCGAACCAACATACCGTCCATTCAAAAAATCTTGAATTTCATTTCCCACAATCGCATCATCATTATTCACTGCATTCTCTCCATTCACTCTCAATTCAACATTGGCAGAATCATACTCTTTATATACATACTTGTAAACATATTTCACACTTTTAACAGTCGTACATATTTCCACGTTAATATGACAATTGAATTTTGCAAGAAGATAAATATTATACGGAACAACATATCTATTATCAAGAGATGCACCACGTACATCAACACTCATACCATTATCACGTCGACGGTACAAAGGATAACCATTCACATATTCTTTAATATTTTCAGAAAAAGGTTTTGGAAAATTATTACTACATTTACCACTCTCATACAAACAGAATTGGGATTTAGAGCACCACATGGTTCATGCATCATATGACGTTTCACATATTCATGTAATTTAGGAAAAAGAATGGGATCAGGGATTTCAGTACATACAAATTTATTAATCATTTCATTTCCATCAATTCTATCTTCATCTGACAAATTTAACAAAATTCATCATTTTTAAAAATAGCAACCACATCAGTTTGAACAGCATCATTAAAACGACGAATATCACATTCTCTGTTAACTTTTATAACCATTGACACATCAGCAGTAACATTCTCAGGTCTTTCACAAAATTCATGCATTGATTTAAAAGAACGAACAAAAGGATTCACACGATCTAACTCAAAACCTATCTTACGCATAAGAAAAAATTCGAAATGAAATTTAAAACATAGAAAAACAATATGTACGTTTATTCACATTCAAAGAAATAAATATACTAACAGCTGAGAAAAAATTAAATATAAAAAAGAATAACAAAATAAAGTTTTAAGTTTCGTTTTTGTTGTTCGTTGTTCGATAGCAAATATATTTTTATATGTATGTAAACTTATAATGCATATGTATAGAAAAAGTTTTCCGTATATAATAACTTTTTTATTTATGATCCGATTTGTTTGAATCCGGATCCCAATATAGGTTACACTAATATCAGTTAGCTGTGAAAATTTGAATTGAATCCATCTGCGAATAAAAAAGCCTTATGCTCCACAAAGTTTTAATCTAGCGTATTAATATATATAATATATATATATATATAAGAAGATTAATTGAGTCACTGATTAGATTTCGGACAACTTAAATTTACACTTTTAAACTAAACTAACTGTACTTCTTCGAAAACAAAAAATCAACTCCCTCTAAAAACTAAAAACCAATTTTTTATAATATTTATAATACGAATTTAATTATTTATACAATTTAGTTGATTTTGGATAATTTAAATTTTTAAGTAATTTCTTAACCTATATTGTTATATTATGACATATATGTTGTATTATTGTAATTTTTTAACCTAATTTTATAGTATAAACCAAAGGAGATTTATACAACATCATCATAAGAAAGTCGATGTCATCAGTGTTATTAAGAAACAAAAATAGTTGGTTCCTCGTAAACGTTTTGGATTTCTTGGGTCGATACCCTTCCTTTTTCCTCTTCAAAAATGCAACTAATTTAGAATATTTACTGATATCAGTTCCATCCTTTAAAATCATAGTGCTTTTTACAGTGTTGCAGGTTGCAGTTGTTCACATAATTCTGCAAAATAGGCAAGAACAATTGTTTCCGAGTAGCCATTTACCTTTTTTTGACGGCACCAAGTCATGAATTTTTCATACGTTTTCTCGTATTTTTCCCTTGATTTTTCAGGAAGTAAGTTGAGTGTTGCCCGGTCTGCGGCTGCTTGAATGTCCTCAGGAATCCAGTTTTCATGATCTCAGTCGTTATTTTCCAGCATTTTTCTTGCCACAAAAATTTACAAATGACCAATTTGTTAATAAAAAAAATTTTTCACGCAATTTTGTAAGACTTACTTTTTTATGTCCCAAATGCGCTATAATTTTTTGGAATCAACATATATATTTATACATTTAATTGTAATTTTAAACCAAAAAAGAAACTTCATTTTCACCCGAAAACCTCCATGTGCTGAAAACAGATTTTTCAAAAAAATAGTGGCCTTTATGGTGGTTGAAGTTGATTGGAAGTGGTCAGTGTAACGTAACGTTGCCGCGGGCGTTGTAACGTCTACTTCTTAGATGGTGTAAAAATAATAAACATTAATTTGAAAACAATTTCCAACAAATCACGCCAAGAGCCTTTGTCAAAAACTGTTAACTATATCAAACATTTATTTTTCAATCATTGTTTAAAATTTTTCATTATTTCTTAAAATTAACAGTTGAAATCCTTTAAAAATGTAAGATGTTGAGATGCTAACCCTTAAAACTTATTAAAATGTTCACCCGATGTAAGATTGAAAAATTTAAGGGTTAATATTTTGTAGATATTTTTGTAAATTGTTGAAATTTTTTAATAAATCTTTATCTGTAAATAATAGGTAAATTCATTTAAAAAATTTCTATCATTTTCAAAAAAACGCCAAAATCCATTATGTGGGTATTATGTAGAAAAATAAGAAAATTATAAAATTATAAAAATCAACCATCCAATATTAACCAATATTATTTTTTAATTTTTTGATGATGAATTATCAAAAGCTGTACTGTAACTGTAATTATTTTTAATTAAAAATACTTATTTACACCACTAAATAATTTGAAATCCGTCATACAGTTCTTGAGATACATTAACTTTTCAAAAACAGCCTCTAAAAAGGGAGAGCCACCCGTGACAAAGAAAAATCAAATCAAAAAGTGTGTGACATATCGAAGTAACGATTGCCTTATTTTAAGTTATATAAAAATAAACTTTGATAAACCAACTGAAATATATTTGAATTGATCAAAGTCAATTTTTTCTAGGAAGTATTTAAAGAAAACTAATTACATAATAATATTTATATCTTACATTTTTCAAGGTTTTCAATCGAGTTTTTTAGTTTTTCACATTTCCTGGAAAATTTTTCCACAGTAATGTTTAATTTTTTACACCATTTAAAAGTAGACATTTAAACGTAAATAACTTTTTTTTGAAAAATCTGTTTTCAGCACATGAGCATGAGGATTTTGGGTGCAAATGAGATCTCTTGTTTGGTTTAAAATCACAGTTTAATGTAAAAATAAATATTTTGATTCAAAAAAACTACAGCATATTTGGGAAATAAAAAGGTAAGTTTCCACCAAATTGCGTAAAAAAATAATTTTTTTTGGGCGATACAAATTGAAAACCAGAAAAACTTTTTTTCGATTTCGATTTTTCTCGGAAAATTTAGGCAATGTGATGAAATAGATTAAACAACAGTTATATACTTTATTATTACCTACAACTTTTACGTTAAAATTTTTTCGATAGAAGGTCTTGTTTCGCTGTAAATCATAAAAAACCATTTCCACCTCTAAAAGTTCACCCCATTTCACTTTCGTAACTCGGATCAACTTTAATTTATTTTCCCCATCATTTGCGCTATATTATCCTTCTTATATATTAGTTTTCATGCTATTACTTTACCTTTTTAAAAGATATCTGCACTGACTTATGTCATATTTTATATTTTACTGGATTTATTGTTTAGTTATCTCTTCTTTAACAAAAAATATAAAAAAAAAAATAGTTGCGTCCATCAACATGCTTAGAACGCATCGCATATTGTTGTGGGACTTCGATCTTAAAAGGATTTTATGAATTGTTGTGTTGTGACACACATTGTTAATCTTACTACACAACACATTTGAGTAAAAAAAACAGAGAGTGTGCTTAAGACCGCACGGCAGAAGTGAAAACTTCATTGGCAATCGCAATCAATTGATATCGTATTAGTAGTATTTAGATCGTATTAGAAGAATAAATGAGAAACAAGTCAGAACGATAAACCGCTAACTACACACTAGCCTCACAATGTAAATCAAATAATTTTCAAAATAGCACTCATATGCCAATAGCAGGGACTAAAGTACGCGTGGTTGTCACACCCATAGATCAACAAGTTTAAATTTTACACATCTTCCTGCGGAAAGCTAAGCAAATTCATTGGTGGTGCGCATTGTTACTGTTTGCAAATCACTATCGGCTAAGCGCCACCATTTTTAATTATTTCATTTATCATGATTGCCATCCATGTTTAATCATACATAAGCATGCTTCTTTGTATAGAATTTAAGCGATTTCCGTCTCGTAGTTGTGAGCTTTAAATCGATATAATCGATTTTATCAAGTATCAAGTACAAGTATTAAGTCTTCACTTAATTTTAGAAACATGTATTACATACAATTCCAAACCGACAACATATTTAGTTCCAATGATTTGTTCCAAATTCCATTACATCTAATTTTGATATACAAATGTAATTGTTTCAGGTTATACTATCTCTCTTACGTTATTTTTAATTTCATAAAAATTAGGTTCAATAAAAAAAATATTGATCAAAGCAAACTACCGTTTAAAACGATAGTTAAATAAAAAGCAAATTAAGTGTACACAACAACTTCCCAAATTTACATGATGATTAACGTATAAATGCATAAAGGACAAACAGACATACTTTCAATTTTATATATAACCAATATTTATTTAGCATGATGACTCGAATGCAATTTGCAAAAGGCAGTAGCAATATAACTTAAAGAAACTGCGTTATAGATCAATTTTTTAAAATTCGGTGAAGAAATTTTTTAATTTTTATGAATCCATAAATAAAAAAAAAAATAATTTTAATGTTATTTAGTAAAAATTGAAAAAAAAAAACAATAAAAAAATATGTACCACACCTGGAGTTGAACTCAGTACCTACAGCACATCAGTCGAGCACGATATCCACAACGCAATTTGGAACGTTAAGTAATGATAGATAGATTATTATTTATTTTATTTTCAGCCTTTCGTTTTCTGGCATGAACGATCAGTTTAATTTACTACCTACGGAAAAATCTGTGTGCGGTGCGCCTAAAGAAGTTTTCACTTCAATAAAAAATAAAGTCACATAAATCGCGTTATTGTGTTGCGTTGCTTCAAAACTTTTTGCCAAAAGAATAAAAACAGCAATGGTTTAATTTATTCTGTCTTTATTCTGTCAAGCGTTATAGACAAAGATAAAACACTACACTAAAATAAACAATACACTAAAATTGATACAACAGAATTGTTAAGTCGATCGTCCAAAAATTTGTATCTTGTCGTTGGTCGAGTGTACTCGAGTGGTTGGCCATTAACCCATATCAAAAGAACACAGGTTCGATCGTCGAGCTATAATTGAGTAGCTGGCTATACTGCTAAAAATTGAACATTCATTAAAAATGGGGGTTAAATGATTAAATGTGAGATTGAAGAATAAAAAATCTGAATTGCGATTTTGAGGGATACAGGGGGTTGAACTCTATTCTGTTAACGGCAGCATTCTCAATCTAAGTTATTGATCATTCTTTGATGATGATACTCTATTCACGCAGAGATGGCCAAGCTTCACTACACGTGGAGCCGCAGCACAATAATCTCTCGTAACGAGAGCCAGCATAAAAAATAAAAAATTTCAACAGTATCAGTTGTTTGGAAATATTTATTTTATTGAAAAAACAAATATGTACTTTTGGTTATAAATCCATACAAATACATATTTAAATTTTGTTACATGACATGCTTGCTGGTAGATGGCATGTTTGTTTGTAACTTGGCCGTGAATTTTCTAAAATCTGGTTCATAGTTTGTTAGCGCAGTACGAAATAATTCCGTTAAATGCTCATTTGTAAGTTGTGAACGGTGGTTTGATTTTATAAACTTCATTATTGAAAAAAGTGATTCACAACAATATGTTGTACCGAATATGTACAGTAATTTGGCAGCAGCTTTTTTCAAATGGGGGTACTTTGATTGAGACACTAGTTTCCAAAACTCATTTGGAGATTGTGTGGCTTTGTGATGCATTTTAAGAATGTGATCTTCCTGTAGCTCTAGTAACTCCATTTCTCCTGAGGCACTGCCATTCAAAATATAACAAGGAATCGGTATGCCCTCGTTAATAATGTCAATCTCGAATGGATTTACAATAAATTAAGAGAAATATTTAAATTATTCAGATCATTAAATCACAAGTGAAAGTCTTTTAATAATTCTGCTAATTTACTGTCGTATTCACTCTGTTTGTTATCATTAATTTTAGAGAGTCTGTTCTTCATAAGAGGAAAGTGGTTGAACACTTTTGTTGTTAAATGTCGTTGAAAAAGTTGAATCAGACGATGAATAAGATCAGTAATAACTTTATCTTTTCCTTGTAATGCTAGGTAGGTTGAGGGATTGCAGATGCTCCATTATATCAGTCAAAAACATACAGTCATTAATCCATTCATCATCCTTTAATTCCAGATAGTGCTTTTCTTTTTCTTTGAGGAAATTTCTGATAGGTTCCATTTAATCAATGAAATCACCGTTTTTTTTTTGCAATTTCCTTAAGTTTTTAATTTCGTTATTATGGTCAATTATTCATTTTTTTGGTTTAGCGTAATATCTTACTGTCGTAAATGTAGTAGCGGTTGAGGTAGCATATGTCGGGTTTGCGCGTGTATTTTAATTCTACTTAATTATGAACTTATTCAGTTTTTAATTGGAATATTAAAGGATACATTAAATTCGGCAAATTGCCTAGAGATAAAATATCAAAAATATTGTTTATAAAAAAATTGCAGAAAAAGATAATCATAGAAAAACAAACGAATCCAAAAGGAAAAACTTTCGATTTTGAGAAAGATATGTTAAACGTATAATTATAATTAATAATACAATTAGTTACATTTATTTATAACAGCGTATTATAAATTTGGTTCGCGAAGTAAAGTAGTATCAAACTAAAACAAAGCCGCAAAAAACTCTAACAGTAACTTCGACAGGGCGGACCTAAATATAATAATATGATTGTATTAAATCATATTATATTAAACAGCATTATAAATTATATGCATTACTTATAATTTTGTTATAATTTTTATGAATTATTAAATATTATTTAATTTTTTCATTTCTTTTCGAGAGCCGCATTTATACTTTCAAAGAGCCGCGGTTTGGCCATGTGTGTACTATAGTATACTATATTATAGTAAAAAATAAAAAAAAAAATAAAAAAAATAAAAATAAAATAAATAAAAAAAATAAAAATAATAAAACTCATTTATAACAATAAGGTGCTTTTTTATTCATTATATTAAAAAAATAGTATATTGTGCAACAAGTGAGAAAACTGCTTTCCCCCCATGTTTCACACTATACTTTTTCTACAACTGCACAAAATCAAAGAATACAATTCATGTAACTTAATATTTATTTTGAAAGTTATATAAGCGAAACTAAAATATACTAAAATTATATCTAAGAATCCTACCTCTTAACAGTTACAAAAGATTTTTTTATACTGATAGTACTTCGTAACATCGAATATTGTGACCAAAGTGTGGATGCCTTTAAAGTTCTCGACATCTCTTCAAAGTATACCAAAAGTACGCTTTCCGAAAAAAGATTTTATTTTTGTAGTTCTTCTCCATTCTATAAATTTTTCGTATGCCAATTCGTACTTTTTTCTCGAAATTTCCGGCAACAAATCTAACGTCACTTTTGCAGCTTTTTCCAATATTTCAGGCGGAGTATTTTCAAAATTGTCATTATTGTCACTATCCATGTTGTATTAATGTAATATTCAATAGAAATTGCTCTTATGTGACTTCAAATGAAAACCACGTTAAAAATTCTAATACTAATTACGTATAATCTGACTGATAATCTAGTTTTGAACAAACCAAAAAATGGTTCATTTGGAAAGTTTACTACTTAAATCGTAGTTAAAATTCGACTCGGATTGCTAAGCGGTAAAAAAGTGGATTCTTTTACATTCTTATAGAATACAATGAACGATCATTTTGAACTTAACGATCAACGCTTTTGGATTAAATAAGAAATTTGATTCATTCAAGTGTCAATTTAAATATTTCAGCGAAGCCAATATGGCAAATGCGTTTCCAATTCAATAATAACAAAAACTGGCATAATATCAATTGTTTTTTTCATAGTTTTTAATATTAGTTGAAATAATTAAAATTAAACTAACAAAATATATGACATAATAATAAAAAATAGCAGTTAAAATAGTATATAAGTAATAGTTTAAGCAAAAATTGTAATAATAATTTAAACTGAGGATGACGTAAGTCGAAATCGATATTCAATAAAATAAAAAATCAAATTCAAATTGTTAGCGTAAGGAAGTTTATATTATTATTAATAGAATAAAAATCTTAAAAATAAACAGCAAAAGGTATATTTTTAGATATTGCATTTTAATTCAAAAGTGACAAAAGCACACAAACAGTGAATAATATGGAAATAACATATAGAATTTTCAATTGAAAACATAATTGGCGTAAAATTATTTATGCTGTGTATTTTATATGTTATAAAAAATGTTTGAAAAAAATAGAATATTACATTTTTTAAAATCTTATATCAAATATTTACAGTAATGGTAATAACATTTTAATTATTTACCATAAGCAATTTAGGGCATTGCAAGAAAAAAAAGTTTTGTAGGTACATCAAATGAAACGTCAAAAAAATTTTAGGGTTCTGTTTTTTATACAGAACACTATTGGTGAGAGTAAAACGTGTTTTTTCACATTGTTTCGATTATCTCGATTACTATAAATCCAATGAACCTGAAATTTGGCATGCGTATAAAACTAATCAGTCCACACAAAATGAGGAGTTGAAAAATAAATAAAATGGTTTTCGTTTCGTTAACAGGGCTACGATGTGAGGACTTTGAGAAAATAAATTTTTATATCGAGTCAAATAGGGTATTATATGAAAGGGTATTCACTTCACTTCAGTATTTCTAAAAAACGTATTTTGGAATTTTACACCCCACCATTTTTTGTGTAATTCTAAATAATGGCGTTTTGTATGTTTTCTTACCTCGATTAGCTCCGAGCCTAAGTAATCAAAAATCTTAAAAAGCATTTTGAATGATAGAAAAATTAATAAGTTTTTAAAGAAAAAATATGGAGGGGCTGAAATCGCAAGGTTCTGAGATA
>OY856187.1:301550470-301710470 GCA_963693315.1 Diogma glabrata | reverse complement strand
TTATATGAATTTCTTGTTCTTTTGTTTTTATTTCATAAATGGCTAAAGCTACAGGAAAAATGTCAATAACAAAGTTGTAGTTAATTAAATTTCCTACAAAAAATTCGTAATAACCGAATCTTTATGATTGATATTTCTCGAGATAATAAACATTTATTATTTTAGAACTTGCGGTCTTCATAAATTGATGACGATAATTTTTTTTTGCTGTCAGATATTTTATTTTTGATTCATACAAACTATGGTATTCAAACAGTAGGCTTTGTTTTTGCTGTCGGCAATTCTTCTTGTCGTCGATAATTTTGCTTTGTCGTTATGAAAATTCTTTGTTGTCATATTTTTTTCTAACAAAATGAAATATAATTTTATCTTAGTAGGCGCATAAATGCTATAAATTTGTAATTTATGTTTGACAAATAAACATAAACAAGCAATCATTTATGAATGAAAACGGACATTTTTATTATTTGCAATTTTACATAATTTTTTATAAGCTGAATAATTTGTAGAAAAAACTTTATTTAGAAACTAATAATTATTATCTTTTAAATAAAATTATAATTTAAAAAAAATTATCTCATTAAATACCACTCTTCATTGAAATTTTTGTCTAAAATTTTTCAATTTTACTCATTAAATTATTTTTAAGCAACACTGCTCAATCAAACCACTACTTAAACCACTCGTCCTTCGGACTCGTGGTTTATTGTGCGCTTTGATTCGCAGTGTTGCTAAATAATTTAATTCGTAAAATCAAAAAATTTTCGAAAAAATTTCAATGACTCGTGGTATTACAACCGAAAATCTCTTGAAACATCCCTTTTAATAAAAGCTTATTATCTCGAGAAATATCAATCATAGAGATTTGGTTGTTCTAAGTTTTTTGTAGAAAACTTAATTAACTACAACTTTGTTATTGACATTTTTCCTGTAGCTTTAGCCATTTATGAAATAAAAACAAAAGAACAAGAAATTCATATAAAACTGATTTTAGTGATCTGTACTGTGTCACCGGTGTAAGTTACAGTTACATCTCCATAAGCGTTTTTGTAGATAATTTAATCCTGAGTTAGTTGCTTTTTTCCATTTTGAAATAGTATAAAATGCCGCTGAGCTGTAATTTTTTTTTTAAAAAACACTAAAGTTTACATGTATTTTGTATGGAAAATATTCAAACGCAAAGGCCGAGTGCTAAACATTAATTTTGAGAGCTCATATTTTAGGAGGTTTTTTAGGAGGTTTTTAGGTTTTAATTGTCGCCCAAAAAAAAAGCACCCTAAATTATATATATATATATATATATATATATATATATATATATATATATATATATATATATATATATATATATATATATATATATATATATATATATATATATATATATATATATATATATATATATATATATATATATATATATATATATATATATATATATATATATTTATGAAATAGAAGAAAACGATACTTTTTTAAATCACCATGTTTGAACGAATAAAATTTTAAAAAATCATCTAAAAATATGAATATTTTTTGTTAAAGTCACTATGTACCTTTTAAACAAAAAAAAATTCATTAAAATCGGTTCACCCGTTCGATCACAATTTTGAAATGAAGTCAAGTGATTCCATGAATTTAATTTATTTTGTTATCACGAGTCTAACTCGTGATTGTCTTAGAAAGTAAAATAAATTTCTACGAGTCAGACTCGTGATTGTTTCACAAAGCAAAATAAATGTCCACGAGTCAGACTCGTGATTGATGCACAAGGGGTTAACAGAATTGAGTCGTTCCTTAGCTACCATAAACAGCTTTGGATAACATTTAACCTAAAGTAGGGTGACCATTTTTTCTCTAAGTAAAATCAGTACAAAATTTTAAGAGTTAAAATATGTAGCATCCTTAGTCTCCTTTGTTCTACCTATGACTCTTCTAAGCCGAAAGGTAATGTGTGAAGGAAGTAAGACAAATCTGTTTTAATTTTTTTAATTAGTTTTAAGGAAATTTTGTTGGGACCAACACCAGAATTTTGTGAAATACAACTTTCCGCAACGATTGCTTGGGAAACACAGGGTTAGAATTTTGATCTTTTCCGTGGGTAACTCCAACTTTTAAAAATAAAAGTATTTTTTCTATGATAGCAAATGGCTTCAAGCCTGCTTGAAATAGCATATTTTCCTACAAGAGATGAAAACATTGTTTTTTCGTGAGTAAACAGTTGTACACGAGACGCGCTAGCGGCTAGTGAGACATGTTTACAAACGAAAAACGTTTTTATCTCGCGTAGGAAATGCAATTTTTTCTATGATAGAATTTTTTTAATCGATATTTACTATAAATTATAAAATTAAAAATCGACAACATAACATTAAAAATTCATATTATATTTTTTGTTGGTTGCGTTGTTTAAAAAACTTTGTAAAATTATATGAGAAACCATAGCAACTGCAATTTTTTATTCTTTTTACACTATATAGTTGTAAAAGAACCCATTTTCACAGGTCATTAAGCGTGATGGAAATAGACTTTTCAATTGTTATCATAGAAAAAATTGTATTTCCTACGCGAGAAACATTTTACGTTCGTGAAATTGCCCCACTCGACGCTAACACGTCTCGTGAATAAATTTTCACTCACGAAAAAGCAGCGTTTTTATCTCTTGTAGCAAAATGTACTATTTTTCAAATAATTTTTATTACAAGTTTATACCAAACGATGACACGTATTGTTTTATTTCCTTATTTAAATTGAAGTTTAAAGAAAAATTCAACAATTTTATTAAAAATCAGTACTTTCAGTACATAATTTTAAAAATCAGTAAAAATCAGTACCGCATATGTCTATCAGTACAGAAGCTAGAAAATCAGTACTGTACTGATAAAATCAGTACAAATGGTCACTCTAACCTAAAGTAATATTTTTTATATCATTTCGATCAATTTAGATGAGATTGACATTTACTATTGATATTTACGATAAACTATTTATTTTTTATGTGTCTATGGTCTGGCAATATAAACCCTTTACAACACAACTTTATGTTAATTATTTTGATGTTGTTTTCTTTACATTCACGGAACCCTTGACGAACGAATTTTATTCGCACTTGTCTGAGTTTTTTAAGATGGCGTTAATGAATAGGGCTTGTAGAATATCGGAGGTTTTGAAGCTATTCAAGAAATAGTCTAAATCCGATCTTCAAGAAATAAAATAGAAGAGCTTCATTTCATTAACAAAAATGTTGAAAATTGGAAAAACTGATGATTATCCATCAACAAAGCCACTGAATTACACAAAAGGTAACCTGTTATGCTTAAAACCGTTCCAAAAATACTCTGCACTCTCTTTAACCAAAACTACGTATCAATGTTATAAATCTGGTATTTTCCACGTGCGAAAAGCGGGCCAATCTCCAGCGCTTATTCATATATTCGGCCACGGTGTGGAATTTATAGTTTTAAAGATATTGCTTGAATATCTTCATATTTTCATTAAATATTTTACATGGTATTTGCGGATATTTAAGATGTCAGATATAGTGTATTAAACTTTTTTACTAGAATTAATATTTTAAGAAAAGGCAGTTTTATTTGCAGTTTATCAAGTTTCAACTATTTTTGCAAATCAAACAGTGTACAGTGATCTGCAGTAATATATTGGGTCGAGAATAAAAATGTTGAACAACGCTAACATAAAACCTGTTTGATAAAATCAGCAAATAAGAATACAATCAAGAAGCAAACCTATCTCTTGGAAGAAGAAAAAGAATACAAACTGAAATAATCATTAAAATAGAACGAAAATAAACTTGTTATTGGAATGATTTTTAAAAAATATACAACAAAAACACGAAGCAGAATAATAAAATCATTCATATGACGCATAGTTTATACTTTGAAGATAACTGTAAGAGAGAAATAAATAAAATCACAAATATGCTCAACTGATAGCTTTATCAAATTTCTACTTAACAGTATGTTGGACTTGTTATATTTGATTTAACAGAACCAAAAAAACAATTTTCGTATGCACAAAACACTTATATCTTTTAAGAAAGTGGTTGTTGTTATCAATGAAACGATGGGTAAACAGCAAGTGAATGACTTTGTGCTAAGCAAAGAAAACATGTTTCCAATGTCTTCTTTGAAATTAATATTTATATGTACTTTTTCAATACTTGATCAAGTAGGAGTAAGAGTTTTATTATCAGAATTTCAATAGAAATATTTCTATACTTTACCAGGTAGGAAAAATCATTGACGTCAAATGTAAAAATGAATGTTAAGAAAACATTTTTTTCATCGATTACAAATAAAAAATTCACTCAATTCTTTTTCCCGCTACGCAGTTTACATGGTAAATAATTATTTCGTTGTTGTTATTCCAATTAACTGTTGACAGTGATGTGTCATTTATTTTGGGATTATTTATAAATAATTATTTGATGTGTTGCAATGTACTATGTACGTTAACAATGACAGTTTAGTGATAAGAAAGCATTGATGTTAAAAAACTATTTATTAACTATTAACTATTAAAATGGAACTATAATAGTACATTTAATGGTAAACTTTTAAACGAGTAATCAAGTAGATGTTTTGTAATAGAAAAAGTAACTGTGCCAACAGTTCGTTTTATCGACAGTAGTGCAGACTAGATTAACTCAGAAAACTGAGTTACATCAAAATGCGAAGTAAACCTTATAGCTATTGCAAATGTGACCAGATTTTAGCAAAGGTGAAGCTGGACACTTTTGACCAGGGAGAACTGGGGAGACGGGAGTGGTCTTCTTGGTTAAAAATTTAGTCTATATGGAGCAACAAACATTTTAATGGAACGCAAAAGTAACATTGTAATATATTTGTTGAATTTTCAACACAAGCCCGGTTTACATAAATATTAAATTAAAAAAATTGTGTTTGTATAGCGAACAGGGTGATGCGAAAGTTTTATTGAAGTTTAAACTTACAGTGACTTTGAAATCAAATTGTAAGAGAATGGTTCGCCTGATATCAACGGCTAAAGATGTGAAAGATGTCCATCTCAGAACAAAAATTTAAGTCTTACAACTGAAATTACTTAAGATGAGCATTTTTAAAAACTAAGATCTTTAGAACAAAACAGATCCTTTTTTATATTTTACATGTTTTAGGGTCAGGTTGGAACTTTCTATTGTGAAAAAAAATCGAAAATGCTTGACCTACGTTATCAGCGCTCTCTTAAAAAATTTTATTTTCTAGCATATTCATTAGTAATAGTGTAAGCAAAAGGTGTACTGTGTATTTTTTAGACAAACCAAAAGTCAATTGCCCTTCCAACACATATAAAACCGTTGATATCGAGTGAATCATTCTCTTGTAATTTGATTTTAAAGTCACCTTAAGTATGAATTTTCCGATTAGAAAATAAAAAACCACGTGTTTTATATATGTTCAATTTATTGTAACTCAAGAAAAATTTGACGGGTTTTTAAAAATATTTTGTTTTAATATATCCTTTTTAGTAAAAATATTTAGTTACAATTTTTGATAATTTAAAATTAAAAATTTAAAAAATAAAAACAATAGGGGCGTATATATCTCCGTTTATTTTTATTTTTTCGTTATGATTTTATATTTTGACTATTTTTCTATATATAATACCAAAGATTTGGATTTTGACGATAGTTATAATTATTTTTTAAAAAAAATTCAGCTTATATTTACAGATAATGATTTATTAAAAAAATTTATTTTAATTCCGTCAAGTGGTTCTTGAGCTAGGGATAGTTTTTTAAACTACGAATTTATTTTTTTTTTTTCAAAATAACGTATATCAAGAACCATTAAGGATTTAAAACGAATTTATCTCATTTTAAAGGTAAAAGTAAATCATTTTTAAAATTGATTTAAAATTTAAATTCAAATTAAAAATAATTAAATTCAAAAATTTTTGATAATTTGTTATACAAAATTCAAAAATAAAAGAGGAATAAGTGTTGGAGGATTGTTATCACGTTGTTTTTTATATTTTCTACCATAATTTTAAAAATTCGTTAATTTTTCCTATATTGTGATTTTTGCTAAAATCGTATATACCTTCCCATTCTCCCGCCGTTTGTCGTCTTGTAATGCATTCTTTACATATATCAAAAGATTTTTAAAACGTCGTGAGATAAGGGGACATATTGTTAAAAATCGGAATTATCTCACCAGAAACGGGACGATTGGTTACCTAAAGCTATTGGGGTTTCAGAAAATCTGTCAACCACCCAAAAGTTTTCAAACCACTGCTTACCGAATAAAATTTGAAATTGGCGTAATAGTTTTAGCGTTTTTGTTGCGCATGACGATGTGACCTAAAATGTTGAATATTGTTAAACAAGTTGAGTAAGATTTCGAAAATTGTCTCACCACTAGGCAGTGTCGGTGTTGGGAGGCTATTGTTGGTTGCTGAAAGTCATTTCAGGCTAAGATTAATGGATGGAATCCGAAATAAACTGCCTTGAACACTAACACGCTCACTTCATTTTGATACAACCTTAAGAATCATCAAAAAATAAGTTGCATACCTTACATACGAAATGAATTTTATAGCTATGCAAGGGTTAGAACAGTTAACGAGCGAAAAATAAGATCTTGACTCCACGCTCTGTACTGTCACAATAAGTCGTAAGTTTAGTTTTAAATATGCATTTTCAGGAGGCCTGTGAGATCAATGTTGTGAGCGAAAATAAGCAAACTAGAGATGTGCGAGCTGACAAAAGAATTATATTAGATTAACCAAAATAAGCTCAACTTAACTAGCAACTTTTCACCAAGAACTAAAATTTAATATGCGCAAAAAAAATTTCTTCTAAATTTAGTCAGAATCAAAACTTTAAGGAACCTTTAAAGAAAAAACTTTAGAGAACTCGTTTATAAATGACAACGTAAGAATTGAGTATAACAACAGTAAACAAATGGAGTGAGATTTCGAAAATTGTCTCACCATTTAAAACTATTAGTAAAACTATTAGTGTCGGTGTCAGGAGGTTATTGTCGGTTGTTGGAAGTCATTTCAGGCTAAGATTAATGGTTGGAATCCAAAATGAACTGCCTTGAACACTAACACACTCACCCCATTTTGATACAACCTTAAGAATCATCAAAAAATATGTGGCATACCTTACATACGAAATGAATTTTATAACTATGCATGGGCTAGAACAGTTAACGAGCGAAAAATAAGATCTTGACTCCACGCTCTTTACTGTTACGATAGATCGTAAGTTCAGTTTTTAATATTTTTTTTCAGGAGGCCTGTGAGTTTAATGTTATGAGCGAAAATATGCAAACTAGGGATGTGCGAGCTGACAAAACAATTATATTAGATTAACCAAAATAAGCTCAATTTAACTAGCAACTATTCCCCAGGAGCTAAAATTTAATATGCGAAAAAAAATTTCTTGTAAATTTAGTCAGAATTAAAACTTTAAAGAACCTTAAAAAAAAAAACTTTAGAGAACTCGTTTATAACTGACAACGTAAGAATTGAGTATGTGATTATGGTAAGTAGGTGAGTATAATTGAATTATATCATTTTGAAGATTCTTTAAAAATGAATTAACTTAAAAAAATATACCAGATTGCAATTAATGATGTAAAATTTTACCCAAAATGTGATTGACTAATATTTTGATCATTAATGTAGTCGATAAGTGTTTTTTGGGCTTAAACCTTAAACTTTCTTACCGAAAATGAGAAACCGGAAGTTGGTTTCGCATACCAAAATTAAACGTTTCTACTTTGCATCATTGAGACTAGGTTTTGCTAACATTTACTAAATAACTTTTTGTTAATATGAAGTTCAAAAATATATTACTTTCACCATAAAATTTGTCTATCTCTGTTATCTTGATAAAAAAAAACTCAGTTTTGTATGTACATACTTCAATTAATACTAGCAAAATAAGTAAATCATCCTTCAACAATATTGTTCTGATTGTACTAATCCCCTTTTAATTTTTTAAAATTCAAAATAATTATAAAAATTAATATGCTCGCATACAAGTCTGGTGTACCCACTTATTTTAATTACCACATTTTTGTGAGCTCACTCTATCGGTTACAAAAATTCGTACACGATGATACCCTGGAAAAAAATTGTATGCAAAATGCAGAAAACATTGGTCTGTAGAATTTATTTAAAGAAAAAGTTATTTGATTATCTATTCTTTTAACCAACATGTCTGTTAATTGTCAGTTCAGTTTTCAACAAACATGTTTGTAAAATATTTTGAACTACCTATAAATGCTGTTTGTGGATTTTTGTTGTTGAGTGAAATAAACATAAATCAAAGATATAAAACATAAACATGAAAAATTTCGATTAGTAAGGGCTTGCAATTTATAGTGAATTTAGTATAAGTACAGTAAAAGTGAGATTTGTGAAATAAAAAGCACAGTTTTAAAAAAAATAGTGAAAATATCTATTGAATTGTGTCAATTAAGATACTGAAAAACGAGTGAAATTTTAGTATTTACCAATTAAATAATTTAAGCGTTCTAAAAAAGTTTTAGGAAAGAAAATCAGCAGTGTTGTTTTAAAGATATCTATAAAGGTAAATTTTGTTCCTTTATAATTTACATTTTTAAATAAAATCATTTTAGAAAAAATATAAGTATATTTAATAGTATTACAACATAATATAATTAATTGTTTACATATATTCCATAGTTATGGAACTATTTGATAAAATCAATAATATAAAATGTCAAAAGTTAACAAACATGTTCGTTAGTTTATTGGCACAATAAGATGTATCTGCCTTCTTCTATTAGCCATCCATAAGCTTCTGTTTATCTGTTATAAAGTTTGAATATGTTATTTAGTTTGAATTATGTTTTACAGATAGGTTAATTAGCAATGCTGGTGTTTTCGTAAAAATTCCCAAAAGACTTTTTATGTCTTTTTTAAGTAATACACTGAAAAAAAAAAATTGAAGTTCATGCCAACCTCATCTCGAAGTTGGCAGTTTATTATTCATGCAAAGAAAAATTATTTGCAATCAATTTCACTGTGATTGAGACAACTACACAATAACATTTTCCTAACAACAGAATGAGGTTTATTGCAAATATAAAGTGTTATATCCAATATAACAGTAGTTGACTAAAGATAATAACTATTTCCCTGAAAAAAATTTTCTTTGGCCTTATATCATGAATTTTTCATTTTAAAGTTTAAGTATTTGAGATTAATTGAACTATATTTTATTTTCACATAAATATTTCGTGTGATTGTCTCAACTTCATCGATTTATAATTGTAGAGTTGTTGAAGCAATTTCGTAGTTTGATTCGCCATATGTGACCGCACGGTGAGGTTGAGACAATTGCATTCCGATTGGAAATAGGACATTTTTTTTTCAGGGTACTAAATAAGGACCTGTAAAAGTAAACTCCAACATAACGATTGTCTAAACTAAGTTCAAGGCAGCTTAAATATATTGACGTGTCCTTTCTTATCTCCCGTACCGTTCTTTATAAAACTGTTTAGTTATTACAAGTTCGATAAATAATGTATGACGTCTTGCACTATTATTAAAGAATCAGTATCTAAAGAACGAAGTTAGTAAGACTCCATCTGCATCAACAATTTTGACCTGTTCGTGTGTCAAGTTTATTGGATGTCTGCGGAAACATTTATTCCTACATACTAAAAATGTCCTGAGGAATGAGTTTATAAAGCTTGTTTCAGTATAATCGTTTCGAGAGAAACGGGTTAAAATAATTGCGGATGGACATTTTTGTAAATGATAATATTAAATTTCAAGTATCTACCATTAATCTTAAAAAGACTCAGTGATCACAAGAAGAGGTGATAAATGCAGCTAAAAAAGGTAAACTGAACCATTGTGACACCACGGTTAGCATATGCAGATTAACCACAACTCATTTTGGCTAGTGTCCTCATATATAGCGTATGATTTCCACAGAGTGGAAAGAATCCTTAATCTTGGCTTCAGTGATCATAAACGCTGAGAAAATAAATAAGGTATGTTAACGCATATGTCATCGAAAGTATCTCAAATACAAACGAAATACGTTGGTTTATTTTTGATTATATACTGACTATTATTGCAATATTGTGTGTAAGCCAATTTTCATTGCCTGAAACAGAACGGTAGTATTTAGTGGAAGTTTTCGGACGAACACTATTTTCAAGGACCACTCAATTATGTTTACCTATCCAATATCCGTTAAAATCAGTTGTAAGGACCTTCAGAAAAACCAATTAACTAAAAGGAAGTACATATTTTAATATCTCAACCATATTAAACAATTTTCTAAAAATTGATGGTCATCTATTCAAACCTATCTTCTCTGAACTGATAGTTGGTTTCCCTACGGCAAAGCAAAGAAACTCTTTAGAATAATCAAATGCTAAAGCAACCAACAAAACGAGAAACATAACAAAAATGTAAATCACTTTATTAAAAACAATTATCACTGGCTAAAAGAAAATCCTTAAAACTTTTCTGGACTACGCAGACGAATATAAGTCACTTCTAGTTCAATAAAAATTCTTGCAACCAAACCAAAAATACCAGCCAATATCTCTATAAATTGGACGATACCTGAAGCCCTGTCTACTTGGATCCTATTCAATTCAGCCCATCATTAGTTTAATTTCTAATAGAATGTAGTCAAATTTTAGTCAAATAATTTTAGTCATATGGTCATGATAACGTTACGTCAACTAAACTAAATATTACCTCAAAACTGATAATTAATCGAGTGAAAATAATTTTGGTAACTTTATTTGAGATTTCTCTTATAATTGCAGTTTGCACTTACAAACCTATGATGAAGAGAATTCTCACTAACACTTCCAAAACCTCAGACCGTTTAAGGTCACTATCCATTTAAGCGTCTATGCATTTCTACTTCGCAGCACCAAAAAATTTGTGGAGCAAAAAGAATATAATATGAATTCTTCCATGGCTATCGAGGAAGCACTCAACAAGATATTAGTTCAATTTATCTTTTTTATCATACTTTTGCTCCTCTGTACGTGTTAGCACTATATTGCGAAAGTTCACTTACAAAAGAACTTCAGCCGATATACACTTCATTAAAGGGTCCTGGTTGAGTTTATGTGACCCTTGATAATGAACAGCTGAATTAGAATACTCAAGATTGAAGGTTTTATGCCGAACATATGGCAATGCCAACCAGTTACCATCTAGGTAAAAAGATGGAATCGAATCTGTCTAGGCAATCACATATGCTGCAGCATAAAATCTGGGCTGAGAATAAATCCTTCTCTGTTTTTTTCAAAAGGAATTGGGGATGACGTAGCCCAGGAGGGAGTGGTTTGGTGCTTGCTGAACAAGCAAAATACTATGATATCGTTCTAGCGAAAAGTTAGTGACTGACACCATCTAAAGCCCCTTGGCTTTACACCTGTTTAACTGTGAGGCACTGCAACCTCATCTTTAAACACACCTCATCTTTAAAACTATAGCAGTTCTATATCCACGTTATATCTGTTGCTTGGTAACAGTAATGTCAGAGGTTACTGTATGACTGAGTTGTTGTTGGAAAGGGACTGAACTGGATAAAAAACAAAAGACTGGACTGCCTCCGTAAAACAACAACATCCCGTACTAGACTTCTGTGCAGAAAAAAAATGAGATTGACATCTCCATAGTTAATACAAACAACAAAAATACATTTGTTTTGTTGTGACCCATTGCAACTTGCATGTTCTGAAAAACGAATTTCCAACTCTAATGCCTAGTTTACACGAGGCGTAAACGTGCGAGTTGAACAGGCGAGTTACTGTAGTACAGTTACTGGCATCGTGTGAACACACAAGGCGAGCTACTCGCATGCGAGCTACTATAGGTTCAATGTATAGGTTCTTTAAATGTATAGGTTCTAATTTTTACTAAATTTTTTACTAATTGTTGAATTAGAAAATATCTGTGCTCTTACTTTGTTAATATTTGCATGTAATTGAAAATTTGTAGGTTGAGTATTCGTGACCCGTCGGATCCTAGTTGAACTAGAATGCATCTAGTGGAAGATATGGAAGAATGATAGTTATACCCTTTTGCAGTAATACAGGAAAAATACCTAATCTACAGGAGATTTATACGGACCGAAGGATTCTACAACCCATCTCTCTTTGTTGGGGGTGAAAATTGTGTTGGCTAAATGATCTGCAGTACTTTTAGTTGCAGAATCTAGAAGATATATCGATGTTACCTGTTACTTGGTGGTTTCTAACCTCATGTGGAAAGCATCTTGCTGTCTTCTCTATGTCTCTAGGTGGTTCAATTTTCGATAAGATATCATTACAAGGCTGTAGCTCTTTGTTACATGCAGATAGATATTGTTTATTGTAGGAATTGTAGGATATAGTAGGAATGAGTATGTTGTCAATGCAGATGCTTAGTGTTGTGACCTCCTTCGTCCATGTGGTGAAAAGTGTAGAAGTGAATTTTTCTGTAGAAAGTTTTAATTTCCTTGTCTTAAACCACTCATTGAGGATGTTAAGGTAGGTGTTTTGGATATTGGTGAGTTGATCTAGGTTGTTACCTGTTGCAATCACCGTGCAATCGTCTGCATATGACGTGATGGTTATTCCTTCCGGTGGGACAGGTAAGTTGCTTAAGTAGAGATTAAACAATGAAAGTGAGAGAACTCCGCCTTGTTGAACTCCTTGTCGTAGTACTCTCATCTTGGACTTACAGTTCCAAAACTCGACGTATGTTTGGCAACCTCTAAGATAGTTGCACAGTCAGCGCTTTGTAAGACCTGGCAAATTGGTCTTTAGGTTGTGCGGCGTGCGTCACTGTCGAACGCTTTTGATAGGTCGAGTGCAACTAAAATTGTTCTTGCACAGGGTTGTTTTTGGTTTAGACCATATTGATCTGGTTTTGTATTCTGTGAAGAGCGGTGGTTGTACTATGTGCTGTCCTAAAGCCATGTTGGTGTGCCACCAATTTGTAAAATCCGGTTAACCGAGGCAATAGAAGCGCTTCAATCAGTTTTGCGGCTGATGAAAGGGTGGATATTGGTCTGTAAGTTTTTTACTTTTCTTCAGGTTTTCCAGGCTTCAAGATGGGGTTTATTCTTGCCGTTTTCCAGATATTTGGTATCTGTAGGGTTCAATATGTTTTAGCATGATGGCTGAGATGCCGTCGGGTCCAATAGCTTTGGTTGGCTTAATCTTCCTTATGACGTTCTCAACCTCTGAGACATCGGCCTGGGTTAAGAATTTTTATATAGTGTTCGGCAAAAGGTTTTTTTATAAAACTATGTTTAGTTTTGAGCAGAGATGTGATATGTGATAGAAGAGATGTGGTAGATAACATGATACTTTTTACCCCAATTGAACCTATTGGCTAATTAAACTTTTTAGAAAACTTCTGCATATTATTTCTTTCTTAAGTAATTTTTTTCCTTTCTAGAAAAACGACATTATCAGCGACATTATTATTGTTTTTCAACTGTACCTATTATAGTTATCAGACACAACCACTCAAAAAATTTCTTACAATCGTTTTTTGTTTTGCATAAATGCTTCTTTTCAATAACTACATCTTTAGTAAAAACGACATTTAATCTATCACAACATAATATTTTCCAACTCCTCCTCCACCAGTTGGAAGTAGCTAAAGCTTGTAAAAATTTTAAATACTTAGGTCTTTCAGACAGAAGTATTTAAATATATGAATTTCAGTCAAGTAGTCTATTTTTGTTTTTTTTAAACGCTGAAATGGGTCAATTTGATAATCGATCCGACTCAGATGCCAATTCATCAGACGTTCTCATATACAATCATAGATTCTCTTTTACTTTTGTTTAATCTTGGAAATAAATTTTTAAGATAATCGATATGTCGGATAGGTGGACGTCGGACGAAAACTTAAAATTCATAATCCTGTATCAGGAACATGAAAATTTATGGAACGTTTTTGATAAGCGATATAAAAATAGGGATGCGCGAAGAAACTCTTAAGAGCTTATCGCAAAAGAAATGAAGTTGTTAAACCCAAACGAAGTCACGAGGAAAATAAAAAATCTACGATCTACTTTAGTCTCTCTCTCCGGACGAGGTTGGTAAACAGGCTGAGTTGTTTGCTCTTTATCACAATTTTACTCAGATAATAGACCAGCCAACCAGAGTTCCTGACATTCTTGGACAAAAGAGTAATTTACTAGATTTGTTTTTGACAAACGATCCATACATGGTCCAATTTAAAATTTTAGAGCCTTTGGGTGGTTCAGATCATAATTTGATCTCCGCACAACTAAATATACAAATTCCGAAACCATTTAAAGCGAATCCTCGTCATGTTTTGGATTACAAAGCTGCGGATTGGCAAGGGCCTAAAAGTTATTTTAAACGGTTTCCTTGGAAACGTTATTGTCTTACTGGCGAAGACCCAAACATAGCTGCGTCAAATTTTTCTGAAACTATAATTGATGGTATGCGAAGATTTATTCCTAATAAACAGATCATTCCAAAGGCTGATCTGTGGTTTTCGAATAAATGCAAAAAAGCTATAAAAATTAAAAAAAAGGCTTTTCGAAAGTTTAATCAAAACAAAACTGATGAAAACCTTAGTCAGTACCGAAAAGAGAGAAATTTATGTCGTAAGCTAATAGATGAAGAGAAACATTTATTTAATAAGAAAAAAGCATCTAAATTTGCTGAACATCCAACGGGCTCGCGCAATTTCTATAAAGCCGCAAAGGCTGTCCAAAGCAATTTTTGTAAATCTTCCCTACCACCTCTTGTTGATAGAGATGTACCAGTCATTGATCCAAAAGAGAAAGCTAATTTGCTTGGGCATTATTTCTCTATAAATTCTACTTTAAAAGAACCTAATTTCCAACCTAAAACTATTCCTAAAGTATCTTATAAAATGAGACGGATAATTTTTCGTAAAAACATTATTCGAAAAATGCTTTTACAAATTAATACTAATAAGTCAACAGGCCCTGATTTTATTCCTCCAATTATACTTAAAACATTTGCTAGAGAGCTAGCCAATTATACTTAAAACATTTGCTAGAGACTAAAATCTTCTATTTGTCATATAAAAAAGGGATTTTTCCTGAAATATGGAAAATGGCTAGTGTACAGCCAGTTTCAAAAAAGGGCAGTAAGACTGATCCTACAAATTACAGACCCATTTCAATTTTATCAGTTGTTGCTAAAGTATTTGAAAACTATGTAAATTTTAATTTAATGAGCTTCTTAGAGTCTTCGAAATTACTTAATGAAAGACAATACGGATTTCGAAAGGGAAGAGCGATCACTCATGTCTGGAATAAGTCGCTTGAGAACTTTGGAGAAACTTTCGGTGTTGCTCTTGATATTTCCAAGGCATTTGACAAAGTATGGCATAACAACCTTATATGCAAATTAAGATCCTATGGTTTAGATGAACAACTTATATCCTGGACACAGAGCTTTATATCTGATCGAAAATTTCGGGTCAATGTAGATGGTGTGCCATCGAATACTTTTTCAACTAATGCAGGAGTTCCTCAGGGTTCCGCTTTGTCACCTACTCTTTTTCTTATCTATATTAATGATTTGTTAGATTCTACGGTTCGTCCTATACATAGTTTTGCTGATGATAGCACGCTTCATGCGTCTCATGAAGCACCGAAATTATATACACCCTTAGCGCTTAGTGACTGTAGATCAAAATTGATAGATTCGCTTAATACTGATCTTAAAACAATTATGGATTGGGGTATTGCTAACAGTGTTGAATTCAATACAAGCAAAACACAGGTTTGTCATTTTTCTAGAATAACGGAACCCAATCCTTTTCCATTAACGTTTGGCTCCAAAAATCTTTTGGAGAATGAGTCTGTCAGACTTCTAGGAGTTGAAATTGAAAATAATATGAAGTGGAATTCTCATGTTTTTAATCTGGCTAAGAATGCTGCTCAAAAGTTAGGATTTTTGGGGCGATGTCGTAGGTTTTTCAATAGCGAACAACTTCTTTTGGTTTATAAATCTTTTATACGTCCCTGCATACTGTTCTCACATATGGGGTGGAGCATACTTGAGTAGTCTCAACTGCCTTGATTCTGTACAGCGAAGAGCTATTAAACTTATCGGTAACTCAAATCTTACTAACCATCTTGATTCTTTGCAGCACAGAAGAAATGTTGCTGATTTGACTATTTTTTACAAATATATTATGGATGAACGAACTTCGGAAGAGATTAAATCGATTTTACCTAACTCTGCAAACCTATCGCGTCACACCAGAGCAACTTTAGCGGCCCATCCTTATACGGTTCAAATAAGTAGGTGTAAAACTGTAGCCTTCCAACGTGACTTTTTCAACAGAGTTTCTCATCTTTGGAATACCTTACCTTCGTGGGTTTTCCCAGATGACTTTAATCCTCAGCGGTTTAAAGTTGGCGTTCATAAATTTCTCAGAGAAACTTAATTTGCATTCGATTCTTATCCCTAGTTGGCATGGTATCTTCGGATATTCAGAGACGTTAACTTATAATTTATTATAATTAACACTAAACATGCCTAACTTTGAATAAAAAAAAAAAAAAAAGAACTGGCAAAGATTGCCAAAAGCAGGAAAAGTGGCTCAGGCACTGATGATCTTTATAGGCCATCTATAAAATGGTTCAATTCCATGAGCCAAATTATGCAAAGCATAAACTTAAAAAAGAAAACAACAACAAGTAATTTGGTAAGAACTTTCATTTAAATAGTTAAACTTTACATTTACTTTAAATTATTTTATCATATTATTTTGCCATGTTACAGCTCCTTCGGCAGTAAAATAATCTTTATATTTGTTTCTTAATTTTTCAGCCATTGTTTTAGATCTGTTATTAATTCGCGATCGTTGCATAGCTGGTAACGCACTAATCTCAGATCTCCACTGTCCAAGAGTAACAGTGAAGTTAGCAATATCTTCATAGTCTATACTTCCTGGTGGTGTATAGCTATTTGGTGAAGTCATGCGCAGCCAGTTATGCAAAGTGCATGCAGTTTGAACAATTTTTATTGCCGTTTCTTCTTTTACTAACCTTCCATGTACGAAGACATAAGAAGACTAAAACGAAATTGCATCTACCAAAGAATATATAAAAAAGAAAATATAAAAAAATAAAATAAATTTTTAAGTTTTAAATTTAATTTCGTTTTTGTATGTATGTAAACTTATAATGCATATGTATATAAAAAGTTTTTCGTATATAATAACTTTTTTATCTATGATCCGAAAAATCCCAATCCCAATTCCAGAAATAGGTTACAGTAATATCAGTTAGCACTGAAAAGTTGAAATCAATCAAAATTCGAATAAAAAAGCCTTAGGCTCCACAAAATTTTGCGTTAGCGTATTAATATATAAGAAGATGTATATATATATATTAGGGTGTCCCAAGACATAGAGTACAAAAATTTTTTTGCAAAATTTTATACGCATACCCGTTAAATTTGTTCCAATTGACCTTAAAAACTTAAATTAAAAGTTTTACTGCGATTGGATGACGATAACCCGTGCCGACTTGAAGTTGAACTTTAACATACGAGCTTTTACTGCGATTACTGTGTAATTATTTGAGAAATTATTTTACTCTCATTAAATAATACGCCAATGAATTAGAAAAAAATATTACTTCGGTCTGAAAGTCCTAAGTATTACATTCTTGAGCCAAAAATGAAATTCTTACCCCATTTATCGGCATTTCTCGACGTTTTAGGACTTACTGATTCTAAAAAAAAACTGAATGTCTGTCTGCCGTCTCAACCGACGAAATCTAGAAAACCGCTGGAAGGGATCTCAAAAATTTTTGTTTCTAAAAATAGGGTTACTCAATTGTAAGAGCCAAATGGACGATGTGTTCGATAACTGTACGGGAAGTGTGTCAAAAAAAATCGACAAGTATGTTAAAACAAGGAAATTTGCCTATTTTTTGCTTAAAAACGTTCATTTTAAGTGATTACGAATAGGAACATTGAATTTGGAGAAATTTTGATGGTCGGTATTGGTATGTGAAACCAAAATCTAGATTATTGTATTATAAGTTTGTCAAAAAAATGTTGTCAAGTGTGTCAAAAGAATGATTTTCATTTTACTTAATTTTTGGAACAATATGAAATTAATTATTTGTTTGACATGAAATGTTATCGAACATGAAATTGGACATGGAAATTTTTGATTTTGTTATAATTTTTGGAATATTTTAAAAATTTTTGAATTTTTGAAAAAAGTTTAAACCTTTGATTTTGTAATAATTTTTGGAATGTTTTTAGAACTTTAAAAAAAGTTTAAATTTTTTATTTTACTTTAATTTTTAGAATATTTTTTGAATTTTGAAAGAACCATGAATATTTGGTTTTGTAATATTTTCTTCAAACGCTAAATGGAGAGGTTTTTGAGTAGTTTGCTGGGTGTTTCATCTTTTCACTAAGTTATATTAATTTATGATCTGTTATAATTTTCCGGCACTTATTAATATTTCGTGTTAGTTTTGATATAAATTGCTAAACAGAAATAAAAAAATATTTATACTTTAACAAAGAGTTTTATGTTTGATATACATCGCTGCCCAAAACTAAAAGCAATGGCCTCATAAAAGTTGTTTGCCAAAAACTATATCAAAATCCTTAGCCCAGACCGAAGTCTTGATATCTCAGAGCTTGAGATTTCAGTCCCTCCATATTTTAATATTATTTTTCATTACAACAACTATCACTAAGTATATTTTCTTTTCAATGTTTGCTGTTTACAGTCCGGATATAACATCTTGTGTTTTTGTACGCAACATAACAAATATTGCCTCAATTGTAATTAAACAATGAAAGTCCTGCATTAATTAGACCGCTCTTTCAGCTGTATCTGAACGATACAGCTGAAATGCTTTAAGCATTGATATCTTCTTTTTAATTATTATTTCTATTATTATTTAATCTACTTTCAATTTATCAATTTTGGAAACAGGCACCATTCTACCTTTTCTCTATAGCATTCTATTTTATGGAGATCAACTTTTGCCAATGATCTCTAATTTTTCGAAAAAGTGGAATGTCCGGGCTTATTATAGGCACTTTTTCTATTTTCACTTCAAAAAGACTTTTTAACACCAGCTCGTACATGTGATGGTTGCAAGCGAAAATAAGTTTTTCCATATTGATTTTTTTCAACGCGCACATATACGATGTGTTTTCGAAGCAGTTATAGTATCACAGCAGAGAATTTGCACTTTGTCTTGAGTTTTCAATCTTAAATAACATTTCAAACGTGTCTATAGAATTATTCAGTTTTGGCACAACAATTGTTCTTTGTTTTCGTATGAAATGTATTATATTAAAAAACAATATATTATACAACAGTCTATACGAGAGCTTGTCCATTTAAAGGAAGTTTTGGGTTACCTTTTAGGTATATTTTTTGTTTAGAACTACGTAGTTCGACAGACATATTTATTTTTCAAGAAAAATTCGTATAACCGACAAGACATTTAGAAAATATAAGCTCATTAAAACAGGTATGCGCGCTATAGTACACAATCAAGTATTGAAATGTTTAGGTGCAAGTCGGCACGGGTTACTGTTATTTAAATTGCATGAAATTTTATTTACAGTTGTTTTGACATAAAAGAAAAAAAATTAAAGGGTATGCGTTAAAAAAAAACAATTTTAATTTTTCTGGGACACCCTAATATATATATATATATATATATATATATATATATATATATATATATATATATATATATATATATATATATATATATATATATATATATATATATATATATATATATATATATATATATATATATATATATATATATATATATATATATATATATATATATATACCTATTTTCAAGCGAAAGTACTGTTGGCTTTTTGTTAATAAAATGGTACTGGGTGATCTGATTTTAAAACGGTTTTCAATTTTAAATAGCTCAATATTGGTGGAGTTTTGGTATATAATTTGTTTTTTTATCCTAACTAAATCATTAAAAAAATTAATTTAAAGTTTGATAAAAGTTTTTCAATAGAAAAAAATCAAAAAAATCAGAAAATAATAGAATTTTTAATTTTATTTCATAAATAATTGACTAAATAAATTGTTTAACAATATTTGATTATTTGATTAATTCATTAAATTTAATTAATGTTAATATAATATAAAGTTAATATCTTATGTGACCGCCTTGTGCTGCAATCATTTCGCGCATTCTATTAGACATTGAATTTAACAAATTGATGAAATATTGGCGCCAATCAACGCCTCTCATCATGTTGTGCGCTCTCACAATGGTATCCCAAACCTGATCATTACTGTGAAACACTTGGTGTTCACTCCTAACTTTGCCTTTGATCTCTGACCCGACATTCTCAACAGGATTTATCTCTGGAGAGAGACTGAAAATACAAATTTCTACATTAATTAAATATTTAAAATTACAAGATAAAATTAATTCACCTTGGGTGATCAAACACAAAATCCCGTGTATCGCCTATATTTTCATTAATCCATTCTTTGACAGCATTTGAAGTGTGTACCGGATGATTGTCGTGTAACAACAAGAACATACCGAGCAATACGTTGACTATTTTGAGAACTATTTGAAGCCATACATTGATGAACACTTTCACATAAGATATTAACTTTATATTATATTAACATTAATTAAATTTAATGAATTAATCAAAAAATCAAATATTGTTAAACAATTTATTTAGTCAATTATTTATGAAATAAAATTAAAAATTCTATTATTTTCTGATTTTTTTTGATTTTTTTCTATTGAAAAACTTTTATCAAACTTTAAATTAATTTTTTTAATGATTTAGTTAGGATAAAAAAACAAATTATATACCAAAA
Source organism: Diogma glabrata (assembly GCA_963693315.1). Taxonomy (NCBI): domain Eukaryota; kingdom Metazoa; phylum Arthropoda; class Insecta; order Diptera; family Cylindrotomidae; genus Diogma; species Diogma glabrata. The sequence goes on along the minus strand of OY856187.1, from coordinate 301,689,590 downwards.
TACTCCACCAATATTGAGCTATTTAAAATTGAAAACCGTTTTAAAATCAGATCATCCAGTACGCTTGAAAATAGGTGTATATATATATATATATATATATATATATATATATATATATATATATATATATATATATATATATATATATATAATATATATATATATATATATATATATATATATATATATATATATATATATATATATATATATATATAATATATATATATATATATATATATAGGATATATATAGGATATATATATATATATATATATATAATATATATATATATATATATATATATATATATATATATATATATATATATATATCCTTTCGCTTGAAAATAGGTGTATATATATATATATATATATATATATATATAATATATATATATATATATATATATATATATATATATATGTATATATATATATATATATATGTATATATATATATATATATATATATATATATATATATATATATATATATATATATATATATATATAAATATATATATATATATATATATATATATATATATATATATATATATATATATATATATATATATATATATATATATATATATATATATATATATATATATATATAAAATTTATATATGTATAAAAAATTTATATATAAACATGAAATTAAAAAAATAATTAGTTGAAATAAATAATTGTGTACTTACTTTAATAAAATCCTTTAAGTTTTCAATTATTGCATCACATACTTCCGGCATCAATTTAGATATGGCAGCCTTTGAAACGCGAAAAAATACTGACAGAATTCTAAATGTCATTCCGGATGCAAGGTAGCTCAATGTTATTTCCAGTTTTACTCTAGCTGGTATAGCTTCTCTCATGGTTGTATCAGAACGTTGAATATTTGTCGTAATTAAATTGAAAAGGAATTCAAATTGTTCAGGTGTCAATCTCATCACTGCTTTATATTCAGCAGCATCTTCGTAATAGAGTTCTTTCATAATGGTGTTAGTTGCATCATTAGATTTTTTTTTGCAACCATTTTCTAACCCAAATCCTTTTTCTTTTCTTTTTTTTCAATCTTTTTTAATTCCGCAGACAGTACTACAGCCATAGACTTTATTACGGTTTGGGCTATAATTTGTTGTTGAAATGTTGACATAGTTGACGCTATTATGTATTAAAATCTAAATAACACTAATTAAGTTAAATAACTTATAACAATTAATACTAATAATTTCAAAATATTAAACCCACCTAAACAGAAAGCAATAGTACCTGTTACAATATTTTCAGCTGATATACAACTTGTGTGTTTTCCAGTTTCGGAGATCAAATCTGCTAATAAAGCCAACTTTAAAAATGACGCTGTTGATAAAAAAATAATGATTTGAAATTACATTTGTACGAATAAGACACTTATAACATAATAATTTATTTTAAAATAAGATGATATGCGAATAGGTACGACCAAAAATACGATTTTCAAGATGGTCGGGTCTACGCCCCAGATATACTCAAAAGAATCTTCGACCAAGGACCATCACAACCATCTCGACGAAAAATGCAATCTCCGTCATTTCGATAAGGAAGCAGCCACTGGCCCCGTTGCTTCAGACTCTTCTCATAATGGCCAGCATCGAAACAAACCCTGGAGTCTAGACCAACAGCAAAAGTATGGCATTGTGCTGTGTGTAAACAGATTCTTAGGGCAAATACAACATCCGTCCAGTGGAATGGTTGTAAAGAATGGTGGTGTAAGCAATGGACCAAAAATTATATAGCGCCATGTTGCTATGCATTAGGCTGGATAGAGAGAGAACATAGAGAACTAGAGAAGATAGAGGACAAAGGTGGTGGCCTTGCCTTGACACAACACTTAACATCTGCATTGACAACGTGCTTATTCCCATGGTAAAACTGACACCCACTGGAATAAAGCCGCAATCAGACTATTGCAGAACTCTGCAATATTTCTGCAATGGTAGTGTGTAAAATATTCATTGCAGAAAAGTTTGGCAATGAACTCATTGCAAAACATTGCAATGACTCATTGCAATGTTTTGCAATGAGTTCATTGCCAAACTTTTCTGCAATGAATATTTTACACACTACCATTGCAGAAATATTGCAGAGTTTGCAATAGTCTAATTACGGCTTAAGTTACAAGTTACAAAAATAGCTATTTAGTTCATATTTTAGGTTGCCCTAGTAATTATGTATGTTTTGTCTTATCCATACAAATGTTATTTCATAGCATGAAATGAAATTTTGGAAAACCGATATAAAATAGGATTGCAGCAGATTTATACGATGGCAAATTCTTAGTTTACTCTCCATAAAAAATTAAGATTTTTTTATAAATAAATCAAAAAATTATGTTCTAAAACCTACAAAATGGTTTACCAGAAAAAATATTTGGTTAATCTTCTTAAATTTATTATATTTGGAACCTAATCTTTTTATATATTGTCAAAAAACTTTATTTATGAATGCCCACCGTAGACTAGGAATTTGTAAACATATTTATTATTAAAAATAACACACCACTCACTAATGTTTTTATTGGTTTTCACTTTGTTTTATTTTGGTTTTTAAATAAATTAAATGTTTTTGAAATAAAATGTTTTTTACAGTTTTTAAACTAAAATGAAATAAAAACAAACTATAAATTAAACAAACAAATGTTTAATGGGGCGCTATACTCCTGAGCTAAAGTATGCGAAATATGCGAACTTTGTTTTAAAAAAATAATGTATATTACGTAATTATACAGAAAAAAAACATTACGGAATCAAAACATTTAAGAAGTAAAATAAAAACGGAAACATTACATTTTTTTAAAAAGCTTTATTCGCATTAAAACATTACTGTTTTAAAAACATAGTTCGTATATTTCGCATACTTTAGCTCAGGTGTATAGCACGCCTAAATTCCTAGTTTACGGTCCATTAAAAATTTAGGCTTTTTTATAAATAAATCAAAAGATTATGTTCTAAAGCATACAAAATGATTTACCAGAAATTTATTGGATTAATCTGTTTTCTTAAATTTATAATATTTGGAAACTATAAATCTTTTCATGTATTGTTATAAAACTTTATTTATAAACGGCCACCGTAGACTAGGAATTTGCTACACATATTTATTATTAAAAATAACATTAAACACATCACTCACTAATGTTATTGTTTTTTTAAATAAATTAAATGTTTTCGAAATAAAATGTATTTTATTGTTTTTAAATTTGTAATATAATAAAAATGAAACAACTATTACTATCATAAAATTAATTCTCACTATTCAGTTATATTTTCAAATACGTTCTGTCAAATTTTTTTAATTATCAACTGGCATACAACCGGCAAGTACCTGTCATCGTGTGAACAATACAGGCGAGTACAGCTACTGTCCAATTTTGGTGAGGCGAGTGAACAGGCGAGTTACTATGCATGCACAACAAAACCCCCGATATATCATAGCCATACACTTTCACGCCATTTGCAATAAACAATGAACATTGCCATATGCAAAAAATTGGATTAGTGTTTTTGATTAAATATTTTTGAATTTTTTTATATGGAGTTTTATTTTTCCAGATAGCGTTATGAGCGTTATGGCGATTTTTTGAATTTTTTTTATATTGAGTTTTAATTTAAAAATGGCGCTACAAGTTCACGATTTTTATTGTGCTAAAAAATGTAGATGGCTTCTATACCGGGGGTTTTGATGCACAATGAAAATACTTTTACTCATGAGATCCAAGTTTGTATGAAAATTTATTTTGAGAAAAAAAAAATTTTTTTTTGAAATACTTTTTCCTCAATGAAAAAGTTAAAAATTTCGTAACTTTTTCCTCATGATTAATAGAGAATTGAGCTACCTACATTTTAAAGCATTGTATTTCTATTAAAAAATAATAATAAAAAGTTGCTCAAATCTCATGAGGAAAAACCTCATACATTGTGCACGCACCGTTACTGTCTACTCGCACGCCAGTACCTCGCATCGTGTAAACCACGCTTAACTGTAAACTGACGACATTCTATTTTATCATCAACCTGTTTTTTTTTTAAAGAAATTACAGCCTAAAGTAAATCATTAACGGACGAAATTTATATTAAATATTAATTTGAATATCTCACAATAATAAGAAAAATGGAAAGTTCAAGAATAAAAACGAAAATTATATGCCTATATATATGCAAATAATTCTTTTGTTGAACGAATGCACTAACAATTAACCTCAATTCACACTTAATCCTCGTTAGTTCAGTATTAATTTTTTTTTATATAAAACAAATAAATATAAAGAAATTGTAATTGAAACACAAAAGTAGTCGTACATCAAACATTTAACGAATAGAACGAAAAATTTATTGTATATCCGGAACAGTGATTAAAGTGTTTATAATTTATAGTTTAAAGTAATTATCAAAATGTTTTCGAAAATAAATTTAACGGTTTTGATTATTGGAATATATTTTTATTCTGTTAAAGGGCAAACAAATGCCTCGGTCACTAATACTACAAAACAATGTGGTGAAGCAGGAGCATATGTACGAAAAAAACAAGAAATAGTGGTTTTATTTTAAAGTTATAATTTTAAATTTAATTTTGTTTATTTAGTGCCAATATCATTGGGATTGTTGTTCAAATAGTTGTTTAACTTTTTCTTATAAATGTGTTAAAAATAATCAACAAGCATCTGTTCCAATTAGCAACCCAGTTTTAATTCAAGCATCAGCACCTCAAGCTGGAGTTCCATTAAGTAACCGTTTTGGTACTAATACAGGAACGGGTACTGGAACAGCTGCAGCAAGCCCTCCACGACAATGTAAAGAAATTGATGGATATGTGAGTGTAGAACTTAAATTTTGTTGAAGATTTGATATTAACTTGAAAAAAATTGTTTAGTGCCAAAATCATTGGGATTGTTGTTCTAACTCATGCCTGAGCTTTGGAAATCGTTGTATACGTAATTTTGATTCACCAAATCAGCCAAATCCTCCAATTGTTCAATCTTCACAAGATCTTTCAAATCGTTTTGGTAATAATAATGCACCTTCTTTAGGGTCAGTTATATACTATCCACAAGGACCATTATACGGTGAACAACCAATTCTTGTAAATTCTCTTGAGGAACTAATAAATCGTTTTGCTGCCACATTTGAAAATGACAATAAGCAAAATACCTTAACGAATCGACTTGGAGAAGAAGATGTTCCAGTAACAACACAACGTCAATGTCTTTCAGTTGGACAAAGTGTAAGTTTATTATGTTGTTTAACTTTTAACATTTAATTATTTCATCAACATTTACAAAAGCTTATACTAACCTTAACAAACCATATTTAGTGTGTTAATACTCCAGATTGCTGTTCACTGAATTGTGCCTACAAAGTGTGTGCTGCAGGTTATAATATAGTGAATGGAGCCGAGCTTTCAAACGGAAGCCCATGCCTTCCCAATGGCGGAAAAGTAATAATTTCATTAAAACCATTTAATCAATTAAATTGTATTAAATAGATTAAGCAAGAACTATGCTAACTCGTTTTTGTTTTGTTTTTGTTTATTTAGTGTTCGAGAGGAGATCAATGCTGTACCGGTAGATGTCATGGATATCTAAAACAATGTGTTACATAAATCTATAACCAAGAAATCTGTGAAACAACCAATGCAAATGAATTAGATATAAGAATTTTTTTGTTACTTTACTATTAGTTTATTCATTTAATTAATTTATATGAGAATAATAATTATTTTAAATATTTTCAATTTGAAAGAATTTTTTTCTATTTTTAATTTGTGTTGTTAGTTGGAATTAATGTGCTTAGTGAAGGTCGAGCTTAATCAGATTGATATGATGCTAAACGAACATTGTGGTATAGTGAGAAAAGAGATGTTTTTTTCGTTTTAATATTTCAAGTTTAGTTTTAGTGATGAGACGAGTTGATTAAGGTTAACTAAACTGGTAAGTTTCAATAGAACAAGAATGACTTTTTATTATTTTATTTCAGCTTTGTATTTTTAATTGTTTGTTTATGTTTTGAAACAATTATTTTTTTTGCGAATGATTTTTTTAATCAGACGATTAAATGTTAGGCTTCGAATACAGTGCAAGCTATGAGCGGTGCTGAAAAAGGCGATAGCTACAAAACTACATGGGTATAATTAAACGACAATGTTCACAGTGATGCGAAACCGTTTGTTCCGTTTCACTATGTCATTTGATTATACGCGTGCAGTTTTGCAACTATATATGATTTCAGCATCACTTTGCACAATGTGTTCGTAGTCTTAATAGCATAAAAAAAGTTTGAAAATTTATTTTCTAGAACAATTGAGATCGCAAATGTGTGTACACATGTGTTTCCTAGATTATTACATTTTAAATCATTTCAAACGCTGAACCTGAATTCTGGAAGTAGAACTTTAAAATCTAGATTTGTATCTAATCATATGATAGGAGTTAATTATGATAGGAGTTAAGCTGTTTCCATACAAAAAACTTACAGCTATGAGTACTCTGTTCTAAAAATAAATCCATATCTAAAAATAAAACAAGAGCTGCAACAAAATCACATTGATAAATATATAGCCTTTTTCTCAAACTTTGGTTAGTAAATGAAGAAAAAACCCATAGATACCAAAAACCTTAAAACATTATACCACAAACTGTGTCAACCTAAGCTTATCACGTCATAGCTAGGTCAAAAATAACACTAAGTTTTTTTTTTAGAGCACGGTATTGGTGGATAAACTTTATATAATCTTATAAAGGATAATGTTTTAAAGAAAACTCAACAAAACAAAATCGACAACTAGGTGGTTGTGTCACTACCATGTTCAGTACTTCTGAATATGGGATGTGATTTGATCTTGCACAATTACCTCGAATGCATTTGAAAGCAGTCCGCTAAAAGGTCTTTCAGAGTTTTTGGAAAGGAGTGTTTAAGTATTGTAGTAACTGTACTTATTTTCCAAATGGCACGAAAACTAGAAGTGCTTATATGATGTAAGTAAAAAGATGAGTGGTATCTAGAACCATTATTTGAAGAGGGTTATAGAAATTTGAAAGATATATCATCATTACCAGTCACATTTTACTTTCTACTGGCAATATACGATACAGGTCGTGGAAATAAACGATACAGGTTACCCACGTTACACTGGGAACGTAAAAATTTACTATGCTGTCCGAAATTCGAATGAAATTTCGGCAAGTTTAATTAGGAGATGATTTGGTGAAATGTTCGGAGAAATTGTAGGTGATGTTGTAAAAAGGCATACAAAATTGGAATATATCACACATAGCACTAAATGAGATATGGACAGGATCGTTCCCTATGTATGTTGCAGTTTCTTAATCGTATCCCCGTAACTCATTTGAAAAGTCAATATTTGACAAAACAAAATGTGAAAAAAAAGGAAACTCGTAAACATTTTGTAGATTTTATTCCGCGAATAAATTATTAATTGAGCTTAGTAAAATGAAGATCTCATTGAATAACATAAGAAGCCAAAGATTTGATAAAGGATACTGGGTGCAGGCTAAAAAAGCCGGCGTTCAAAATGGAAAAAAGTTGCTTAGGGTAAATTTTATACCATGTCCACATCAAATCACATCCAATATTTTCACAACCAATGCTGGGGTTCCCCAAGGTTCTGCACGCTCACCAACCTTACTTCTTATATATATTATTGACTTACTTATTTCCACAGTGCACCCGATCCATAGTTTTGCTGATGACAGCACATTGCATGCATCACATGCATCTCCTAAATTTCGATCTCATACTGCAGTTACCACTGATAGAAAGCTGCTAATTGATTCTATCAACAAAGATCTGGAGCGTATAATGGAATGGGGAGATCGTAATCTTGTATCATTTAATCCAACCAAAACCAAACTATGCCGTCTTTCACGAATGGAGCGACATAAAAATTTCCCTATTAAAATAGACCATAAGGAATTGCGTGAGGTTGAATCAGTTAGACTTCTTGGAGTGGATATTCAAAATAACCTGGAATGGGAATAAACATGTGTTCAACCTCGCTAAATCTGCAATGCAAAAATTAGGATTCTTGAGTCGATATAAAAAGTATTTCAATCCCGAGCAAGTTTTGCTAATCTTCAAGTCCTTTAGGTCCTTGAGGTGTTTGTCAGTCAACAATAAAATATCTAGACTCTGTACAGAGAAAATCAATACGGTTGATTGGTAATACTGAACTAACGGACCAGCTTGATTCACTCCAGCACAGAAGAAATGTGGCTGAATTGTCAATCTACTATAAATATAACTTTAGCAAATTCTCCTCTAAGGAAATTCAAAATATCCTTCCATTGTGTGCGCAGTTTAATCGACAAACAAGAGCTGCCGACTTATACCATCCATTTGTTGTACAAATACCTCGTTGTAGAACTGGGTCCTTTCAGAACGACTATTTTAATAGAGTGGCCAAATTGTGGAACTCAATGCCTCCCTCTGTATTTCCCGATGAATTTTCCCCTCAAGCATTTAAGAAAAATGTCCATAATCATTTAAAACAATTAGTATAGTTATCCCTGTATCCCCATTCCTTCAATTTTGCTCATCTCCTTCCTTTAAAGTTGACATGGTATCTTCGGATATTCAAAGAGTCTAAATAATGAATATTTCATATTCAGGGCCGGTTTCACCATCCTCAGTTAAAGTCACAGTTAGTTAACCGGCACTTAAATTTAACTGAGAGAAAAATGAATGATAAAAATATTTTGCTTGCAATTTTCGATTTGTGTTCTCTCTTAGTAATTAAATTTAACTTATCTGTCACTTAACTGAGGAAATTGGGTTTCACAAGTGTCGGTTAGTTTAATATGCCAGTTAAATTCTTAATTAACTTAACTATCACAATTTGTCTCAGTTAAAATTTAATATACATATAAAAATGAAAAAAAAAATGGAAAAATAGAAATGAAAATGAAAAAAGTCGGACAAGTGCGAATAAAATTCGCTCGCCAAGGGTTCCGTGAATGTAAAAGAACACAATATCAAAAATAAATGACATAAAGTTTTGTTGTAAAGTCTTTATATCGCCAGACTATGGACGCATAACAGAATAAATGTTTAATCGTAAACGTCAATAGAAAATGTCAATCAAATCTACATTGATCAAAAATGTTACTTGAGGTTAAATCTTATCCATAGCTATTTATGTTAGCTGAAGAAAGATTTAACCAGTATGTTAATGGTCTAAATTGGGAACTTTGTTCTATAAATCAGCGTCGAAATATAGGGTGGTATACATACACTTAAAATAGCACATTTTTTTATCAATAACTAAAAAACTGTGCATCGCAGAATTTTAAAAAATGTTGCAATGTTTCTTAAATTAAGTGTTCTTTTAAATGACACACCACTCGTTTGGTTCCAAAAAAGTGTGTTTTACCCTCCTTACACCCATCCCCTAAACACACAGAAATATAATTATTTGAGAGTTCGCTATAATTTGCGTTCAAAATATAGCAAACTTCCTGTCTCTATGAATTTTTTCAATTTTTTCTGTCAATCAGTGTCGAAACGTAGGGGGAGGGGGAACGGTCTGGAATTTGCACATTTTTTAGAATAACTCAAAAACGGTGTACCGTACAATTGCAATATTTTTGAAATTTGGTGCTCTTTCAAATGACACCGCACTCGCTTGGGTCAAAAAAAGTTTTTTTTTACCCTCCTTACACCCATCCCCTAAACACACAGAAATATAATTATTTGTGAGTTGGCTATAATTTTCGTTCAAAATATAGCAAACTTCCTGTCCCTATGAATTTTTACAATTTTTTCTGTCAATCAGTGTCGAAACGAAGGGGGGGGGGAGGAACGGTCTGGAATTTGTACATTTTTTAGAATAACTCAAAAACTGTGTACCGGGAAATTCTAAAAAAAATTGCAATGTTTTGGAAATTTAGTGTTCTTTTAAATGATACCCCACTCGCTTGGGTCAAAAAAAGTTTTTTTTTACCCTCCTTACACCCATCCCCTAAACACACAGAAATATAATTATTTGAGAGTTCGCTATGATTTTCGTTCAAAATATAGCAAATTTCCTGTCCCTATGAATTTTTTCAATTTTTTCTGTCTATCAGTGTCGAAACGTAGGGGGGGGGGGGGGTGAGCGGTCTGGTATTTGCACATTTTTTAGAATAACTCAAAAACTGTGTACCGGAAAATTCTACAAAAAATTGTAATATTTTGGAAATTTAGTGTTCTTTCAAATGATACCCCACTCGCTTGGGTCAAAAAAGTTTTTTTTTACCCTCCTTACACCCATCCCCTAAACACACAAATATAATTATTTGAGTGTTCGCTATAATTTTCGTTCAAAATATAGCAAACTTCCGGTCTCTATGAATTTTTTCAATTTTTTCTGTCAATCAGTGTCGAAACGTTGAGGGGGAACGGTCTGGAATTTGCACATTTTTTAGAATAACTCAAAAACGGTGTACCGTACAATTGCAATATTTTTGAAATTTGGTGCTCTTTCAAATGACACCCCACTTGCTTGGGTCAAAAAAAGTTTTTTTTTACCCTCCTTACACCCATCCCCTAAACACACAGAAATATAATTATTTGTGAGTTCGCTATAATTTTCGTTCAAAATATAGCAAACTTCCTGTCCCTATGAATTTTTTCAATTTTTTCTGTCTATCAGTGTCGAAACGTAGAGGGGGGGAACGGTCTGGAATTTACACATTTTTTAGAATAACTCAAAAACTGTGTACCTGAAAATTCTACAAAAAATTGTAATGTTTTGGAAATTTAGTGTTCTTTTAAATGATACCCCACTCGCTTGGGTCAAAAAAAGTTTTTTTTTACCCTCCTTACACCCATCCCCTAAACACACAAATATAATTATTTGAGAGTTCGCTATAATTTTCGTTCAAAATATAGCAAACTTCCGGTCTCTATGAATTTTTTCAATTTTTTCTGTCAATCAGTGTCGAAACGTAGGGGGGTAACGGTCTGGAATTTGCACATTTTTTAGAATAACTCAAAAACGGTGTACCGTACAATTGCAATATTTTTGAAATTCGGTGCTCTTTCAAATGACACCCCACTCGCTTGGGTCAAAAAAAGTTTTTTTTTACCCTCCTTACACCCATCCCCTAAACACACAGAAATATAATTATTTGTGAGTTCGCTATAATTTTCGGTCAAAATATAGCAAACTTCCTGTCCCTTTGAATTTTTTCAATTTTTTCTGTCTATCAGTGTCAAAACGTAGGGGTGAGGGGGGGGCGGTAACGGTCTGGAATTTGCAAATTTTTTAGAATAACTCAAAAACTGTGTACCGGAAAATTCTACAAAAAATTGTAATGTTTTGGAAATTTAGTGTTCTTTTAAATGATACCCCACTCGCTTGGGTCAAAAAAAGTTTTTTTTACCCTCCTTACACCCATCCCCTAAGCACACAAATATAATTATTTGTGAGTTCGCTATAATTTTCGTTCATAATATAGCAAACTTCCGGTCTCAATGAATTTTTTCAATTTTTTCTGTCAATCAGTGTCGAAACGTAGGGGGGGGAACGGTCTGGAATTTGCACATTTTTTAGAATAACTCAAAAACTATGTACCGGAAAATTCTAAAAAAATTGCAATGTTTTGGAAATTCAGTGTTCTTTCAAATGATACCCCACTCGTTCGGGTCAAAAAAAGTTTTTTTTTACCCTCCTTACACCCATCCCCTAAACACACAGAAATAAAATTATTTGAGAGTTCGCTATAATTTTCGTTCAAAATATAGCAAACTTCCTGTCTCTATGAATTTTTTCAATTTTTTCTGTCTTTTCGTTCAGAGTTTATCAAACTTCCTGTCTCTGTGAATTTTTTCAAATTTTTCTGTTAATTAGGCTCGAAATGCAAGGGGGGGGACCAACTTTTTGTGTCACTTTATTGATAATAATTCAAAAACTATGCATTGCAAAATTCTTAAAAAAAATGGCAATATTTCTAAAATCAAGTGCTCTTTCAAATGACACCTCACATGACCTGGTTTTAAATGATGTTTTTACTCCTTAACATTCCCACCCCTTTAATAAATATAGTTATGAGTGTCTGCCACTTTTCTATATTTTTCATTAAAAACCTACTCAATTTTTTATCATTCCAAATATATTTTAAGATTTTCGATGAAGTAGGGTCGGAGTTATTTGGGGCAATAAAACATCCAGAAAACGTCATTTTTCAAAATTATACAAAAAATTGTGAGGTGTAAAATTCCAAAACATATTTTTAAATAATGCTGAAATGAAGCCCTTTCATATGATACACAACTCGTCTCGCTAAAAAAAATGTATGTTTTCAAAGGCTTAACATCGTACCTCCTTAAAACAAACGAACACAACTTTATTTATTTTTTAAACCGCCATCTTGTGTGGATAAGTTAGTTTTATAAGCACCTCAAATTTTAAGTTCATCGGATTAATGGTTCACGAGATAATCGAAATATAGCGAAAAACACGTTGTACTCTCACCAATAGTGTTCCGTATAAAAAACGGAACCCTAAAAATAAAAAATATTCATATATAATATCACGAGTCGTCAAATAATAGTCGATTATTTTTCATAATCATTATTACGAATGTCATTTGAGGTTAGGGAAATTTTTAACCTCAAATGGCATGAGTGGTAATGTTGAAAAATAATCGACTAATAATTTGGTGACGAGTTGTATTTAGCAGACAATTTAACGAACAGAAATAGTAACATTATTTCATACAACATAAACATACATATTAAAATATTATTTCATCTTAGTAGGCGCAAAAATGTTATAAATTTGTAATTTATTTTTGACAAATAAACATAAACATGCAATCATTTATGAATGAAAACGGACATTTTTACTATTTGCAAATTGCATTTTCACATAATTTTGTATGTGAATTTTTGTTTTAAATTAATATTTTAAGTAGGCGGAAAATATTCGAAAATATTCGCTGTTCCTTCCTACCAGAAAAAAATAATCGAAACAAATCGTTTTGATTTGCTAAAAAATAGTAAATGATGCGTTTTTATTGGACCTTATTGAAACTTTTTTTAGTGAGTTGAATTGTCATTTTAAAATAGTTTTTTCGTTTGCTTTTTTTTGTTTAAAAGTAGATTATATAAATAAAATAAAACTATTCTTTGATTTTTATTTGTAAAAAACAATTTATTAGAATGCAGATTGTGCAATTAATGGCAGTAAAATAATATGAGTTTTTTGATTACGTAACTCAACTTCATAGTTTTGGAATAATATATTTGGAATCTTTTCGATGAATTTGACGGTGTTGCCTTTAAGACTTTATTTTCTGGCAAGTTAGTAGTTTGAAGTATGTTTACTTCCATTCGTATAAAACGATATAATCATTCGCACAAATATGTTAGTTTTACCAAACGATATTATGTTTTTTTCTTTTTTTATATTTAGAAATAATGCTGTTAGTCCAATAAACAGACTTTATAAAAAAATTACAGTGATGAAAAAAATTGGTTTTTTTTCGGACTACTAAAATTAAACGGTTTAAAAACACTGTTCTAAACTATATCATTCCAACTTCAATGGTTAAATTTTTTTTTTATAAAATTATTCGAACAAATGTTAGAAAGTTAGAATTTTAGTCGTAATTACGATGAGCAATTTAATTTCAAAGTTAGTTCGGATTGGGAAAATTTTCATTTTTCATGCATGTTGGGGTGCCGCCTATGCTCAAACTATGCACTTTAAAAGAATTCTAAAATAAGGAGTATTTTTTATTTTGTCCATACTACTTATATGAGTAATTCCTTTATAAACCGAACAGATTTGGACAAAATCTGACCGATCCATTTTTAATTTGGCTGAAATTTTTATTTTTAGAATTTTGGAAAAAGTTTTAATTTTTGATTTTGTAAGAATTTTTGGAATATTTTTGGAATTTTGAAAAATTTTAAATTTTTGATTTTATTATAATATTTGGAATTTTGAAAAAAGTTTCAATTTTTGATTTTGTAATAATTTGTGGAATATTTTTAGAAAGCTGAAAAAAGTTTTGTTTTTATATAATTAACACTGTTTGCCGTTGGCACTTGGCGTAAGTTTTCAAATAACATAATGTCAATCTCTTGTTACTTTACGCAAATAACTTATTTAATAAGTTTAATAAAAAATTAAAGAAAACAAAGCTTTTTTTAATTTTACTGTTACTCTATATATATTTCAGCTTGTTAGGCTTTTGTTTTTATTATAATTTTTACAATATTTTTGGAATTTTGAAAGAAATATGAATTTGTGATTTTGTAATATTTCCTTGAATCGCTAAATTGAAGGTTTTTGAATAGTTTGCTGAAAATGTAAATGAAAATGAAATTGGGCATGGACATTTTTGAATTTGTTATAGTTTTTGAATATTTTTGGAATTTTGAAAAGGTTTCAATTTTTGATTTTGTAAGAATTTTTGAAATATTTTTTTAATTTTGAAAAATTTTTAATTTTTGATTTACTATAATTTTTATAATTTTGGAAAAAGTTTCAATTCTTGATATTGTTATAATTTTTGCAATATTTTTATAGTTTTGAAAAAAGTTTGAATTTTTGAATTTTTAAGAATTTTTGGAATATTGCTAGAATTGAGAAGAAGTTAAATATTTAATTTTATTCCAATTTTTGGAATATTTTTAGAATTTCGAAAAAAGTTTCAATTTTTGAATTTTTAAGAATTTTTGGAATATTATTAGAATTTAGAAAAAGTTTAAATATTTGATTTTATTCTGATTTTTGGAATTTTTATGGAATTTTGAAAAAAATCAAATATTGAGATTTTGTATAATTTTTGCAATATTTTCAGAATTTTTGAAAAAAGTTTAATCATTGATTTTGTAATAATTTTTGGAATATTTTTAGAATTTTGAAAAAAGTTTGATTTTATTTAATTTTTACAATATTTTTGGAATTTTGAAAGAAATATGAATTTGTGATTTGGGTGGGTGGGTGAGTTTTCTTCATAGGATCTTAAAGAAACTTTGGCAAATGATACAGGTTCACTTGAAAATGGAAGATCTGGATTCATTTCAAATTCGGACCAAATGGCGGGGGGGGGGGGTCTCCCGAACACCTCTAAGTTTAAATCTTGAATAACTTCTGATCACGGACTATGATCTTATTGAAACTTAGTATATAAGGTTTTAGTACTGTTTTGAATATTTCTGCATACCAACTTCCGGTTTATCACTTCCGGCTAAAAAGTTTTTTTCCAGGTGTTTATCCCTAGTGTAGCCTACAATTACCGATCGATTTTCATGAAACGTTGGTAAAAGCTTTAAAATAACATTAGAAAGATTTTGTCAGCTTTTGGAGCACATAGAATAAAGGGTTCGGGGGTCCACCATACAACAGGTGGTTTTTTCCACAAAGTTTTATGTTTGTTGGGAGCATAAAACATTCATTCGTGAATGAATTTTGATGACACTTTGGAAAAGGATGCAAACATAAATGACGAAGAACTGATTAGTTTTTGAGCGATAGTTAACAAAGTGGTGTGGGGTCCCTGGAGCACCTGTTTTTTTGAAAGCTATATAACATCTGTACCTGATAAGCGAATTGGATGAAACTTGGTACATGAGTATGGAGTACGGTTCAAAATAGTTCTGCATCCCCACTTCCGGTTTTTCAACTTCAAAGTTTTGGAATAATGTATTTGGAATCTTTTCGATGAATTTGACGGTGTTGCCTTTAAGACTTTATTTTCTGGCAAGTTAGTAGTTTGAAGTATGTTTACTTTCATTCGTATAAAACGATATAATCGTTCGCCCAAATATGTTAGTTTTACCAAACGATATTATGTTTTTTTCTTTTTTTATATTTAGAAATAATGCTGTTAGTCCAATAAACAGACTTTATAAAAAAATTACAGTGATGACAAAAATTGGTTTTTTTTCGGACTACTAAAATTAAACGGTTTAAAAACACTGTTCTAAACTATATCATTCCAACTTCAATGGTTAAATTTTTTTTTTATAAAATTATTTGAACAAATGTTAGAAAGTTAGAATTTTAGTCGTACTTACGATGAGCAATTTAATTTCAAAGTTAGTTCGGATTGGGAAAATTTTCATTTTTCATGCATGTTGGGGTGCCGCCTATGCTCAAACTATGCACTTTAAAAGAATTCTAAAATAAGGAGTATTTTTTATTTTGTCCATACTACTTATATGAGTAATTCCTTTATAAACCGAACAGATTTGGACAAAATCTGACCGATCCATTTTTAATTTGGCTGAAATTTTTATTTTTAGAATTTTGGAAAAAGTTTTAATTTTTGATTTTGTAAGAATTTTTGGAATATTTTTGGAATTTTGAAAAATTTTAAATTTTTGATTTTATTATAATATTTGGAATTTTGAAAAAAGTTTCAATTTTTGATTTTGTAATAATTTGTGGAATATTTTTAGAAAGCTGAAAAAAGTTTTGTTTTTATTATAATTTTTACAATATTTTTGGAATTTTGAAAGAAATATGAACTTGTGATTTTGTAATATTTTCTTGAATCGCTAAATTGAAGGTTTTTGAATAGTTTGCTGAAAATGTAAATGAAAATGAAATTGGGCATGGACATTTTTGAATTTGTTATAGTTTTTGAATATTTTTGGAATTTTGAAAAGGTTTCAATTTTTGATTTTGTAAGAGTTTTTGAAATATTTTTTTAATTTTGAAAAATTTTTAATTTTTGATTTACTATAATTTTTATAATTTTGGAAAAAGTTTCAATTCTTGATATTGTTATAATTTTTGCAATATTTTTATAGTTTTGAAAAAAGTTTGAATTTTTGAATTTTTAAGAATTTTTGGAATATTGCTAGAATTGAGAAGAAGTTAAATATTTAATTTTATTCCAATTTTTGGAATATTTTTAGAATTTTGAAAAAAAAAATTTTTTTAATTTTATATGTATTTTTAGAATTTCGAAAAAAGTTTCAATTTTTGAATTTTTAAGAATTTTTGGAATATTATTAGAATTAAGAAAAAGTTTAAATATTTGATTTTATTCTGATTTTTGGAATTTTTATGGAATTTTGAAAAAAAATTAAATATTGAGATTTTGTATAATTTTTGCAATATTTTCAGAATTTTTGGAAAAATTTTAATCATTGATTTTGTACTATTTTTGGAATATTTTTAGAATTTTGAAAAAAGTTTGATTTTATTTAATTTTTACAATATTTTTGGAATTTTGAAAGAAATATGAATTTGTGATTTGGGTGGGTGGGTGAGTTTTCTGCATAGGATCTTAAAGAAACTTTGGCAAATGATACAGGTTCACTTGAAAATGGAAGATCTGGATTCATTTCAAATTTGGACCAAATGGCGGGGAGGGGTCTCCCGAACACCTCTAAGTTTAAATCTTGAATAACTTCTGATCCCGGACTATGATCTTATTGAAACTTAGTATATAAGGTTTTAGTACTGTTTTGAATATTTCTGCATACCAACTTCCGGTTTATCACTTCCGGCTAAAAAGTTTTTTTCCAGGTGTTTATCCCTAGTGTAGCTACAATTACCGATCGATTTTCATGAAACGTTGGTAAAAGCTTTAAAATAACATTTAAAAGGTTTTATCAGCTTTAATCATACAGGCTTCATTCATTAATTAATTCTAATGACCTTTTGAAAAAAGATGGAGATTTAAGTAACAAAGAACTGATTAGTTTTTGGATAATATTGGAATAAGTGGTGGGGGTCCTCCCGAACACCTTATTAATGTGTCACACTTTTTTCAATGTATGTTGGGAGAACACAGCATTCGTTCGTGAACCAATTTTGATGACACTTTGGAAAAAGATGCAAACATGTATGGCAAGAAACTAATTAGTTTTTGAGCGATAGTGAACAAAGTGGTGGGGGAGGAGGGGGGGGGGGGGGGGGGGTGCCCCATACTTCTGTTTTTTTTTTAAGCTCAATAACATCTGTACCTAATAATCGAATTGGATGAAACTTAGTCCATGAGCATTTAGTACAGTTCACAACAGTTCTGCATCCCCACTTCCGGTAATTTTTTTTTTTGTAAATTTTTGAAGTTTTTTCAGTGCCTTTATGCACACTACAGCCTACAATAATGAAGTGATTATGATAAAACTTTTGGAAAAGGGTTCAATTAGTGTGAGAAGATAATTATCATCTTTTGGGACACATTGATCAAAGTAGCGGGGGGTCTACCATACAACTGCTGACCTTGCACACTTAGTTTTTAAAGTTTGTTGGGAGCATACAGCCTTCATTCATTAATCAATTCTAATGACACTTTGGAAAAAGATGTAGACTTAAATGACAAGGAACTGATTAGTTTTTGGACAATATTGAGATAAGTGGCACGGGGCCTCCCGTACACATGTTTACTGTGTCAATATTTTTTCAATGGTTGTTGGGAGCACACAGCATTCGTTCGTAAACCAATTTTGATGACACTTTGGGAAAAAATACAAACATGTATGGCAAAGAACTGATTAGTATTTGAGCGATAGTGAACAAAGTGGTGGGGGTGTCCCATACACCTGGTTTTTTGAAAGCTCAATAACATCTGTACCTGATAATCGAATTGGATGAAACTTAGTACATAAGCATTTAGTATGATTTACAAAAGTTCTTCATCCCAACTTCCGGTTTTTTCCGGTAAAAAAATTTTTTTTAATTGTTGGCAGTTTTTTCGGTATCTTTAGTAGGTCATTCAATAAGTCCGTAGGATGACACATAGATGGCGTTACTAGAATTTTTTCCATATGATTTTTATTTAGTACTAACCTTCAAACGATACGTGTATAAATTTGACAGCAATCTGACTATTTATTCGTGAGTTATAGCATTTTGTGTGAAGCAACTTTTGTTTTTGAAAAAAAATGGAAAAAAGTGAATTTCGAATTTTAATAAAGCATTGCTTTTTGATGAAAAAAAATACAGTGGAAACCAAACAATGGCTTGATAAACATTATCCAAACTCTGCTCCATCGAGACAAATGGTAGAGAAGTGGATGGCTGAATTTAAATGTGGTCGTACCAGCACAAAAGATGCAGAGCGCAGTGGACGCCAAAATGGGCTGTTATTCCAGAAAACATAAAAAAAATCCACAAATTGGTTATGAACGATCGCAAATTGAAGGTGCACGAAATAGCTGACATTGTAAAGGTAGCAGAGGTTAGTGTTTTTACCATTTTACATGAACATTTGGGTATGCGAAAGCTCTGTGCAAATTTGTTGCCGCGTGAGCTCACAGTCGACCAAAAACAACAACGAATCGATGCTTCGGAGGAGTCTTTGGCACTGTTAAACCGCAATAAAAGGGAATTCTATCAGAGATATGTGACAATGGATGAGACATGGCTTCACAATTACACACCAGAATCCAAAAGACAGTCAGCTGAGTGGACAGCAGTCGACGAACCGAATCCAAAGCGAGCAAAGACGCAACAGTCGGCCGGTAAGGTGATGGCGTCTGTATTTTGGGATACGAACGGAATAATATTCATCGACTATCTCCAAAAAGGAACCACCATCAACAGCGAGTATTACTGTGAACTTTTGGATCGATTGAAGGCTGAAATCGCAAAGAAACGGCCACATTTGTAAAAGAAAAAAGTGTTGTTTCACCAAGATAATGCACCGTGTCACAGATCGATGAAAACGATGGCAAAATTGAATGAATTGGGCTTTGAATTGCTTACCCACCCACCATATTCTCCAGATTTAGCCCCCAGCGACTTTTTCCTGTTTTCAGATCTCAAGAGAATGCTTGCTGGAAAGAAATTTAAGTCCAATGATGAAGTAATCGCTGAAACTGAGGCCTATTTTGACGAGAAAGAGAAATCGTACTATAAAAGTGGTATAGAAAAGTTGGAAAATCGCTATACTCGTTGTATCGCCCTCGAAGGCAACTATGTTGAATAAAAAAATCGAGTTTTGTCAAAATGTTGTTTTTTTCTTACTTATCCTACGGACTTATTGAACGACCTGTTATGCACACTACAGCCTACAATAATGAAGTGATTATGATAAAACTTATGGAAAGGTTTCAATTATTGTAAGAAGATAATTATCATGTTTTGGGACACATTGATCAAAGTGGCGGGAGGTCTACGATACAACTGCTGACTTTTCACACTTTGTTCTTAAAGTTTGTTGGGAGCATACAGATTTCATTCATTAATCAATTTTAATGGCATTTGAAAAAAGATGAAGACTTTAATGACAAAGAACTGATTAGTTTTTGGACAATATTGGGATAAGTGGTGGAGTCCTCCCGTACACCTGTTTATTGTTTCAATGTTTATTGGAAGCATACAACATTCGTTCGTTAAGTAATTTTGATTACACTTTGCAAAAAGATGCAAATATGTATGGCAAGGAACTGATTAGTTTTTTTAGCGGTAGTGAACAAAGTTGTAGGGGGTCCTCCAAGCACCTGTTATTTTGGAAGCTCAATAACTTCTGTACCTGATAATCGAATTGGGGGAAATTTGGTACATACACATTTAGTACGGTTTACAACAGTTCTGCATCCTAACTTCCGGTTTGTCTCTTCCGATAAAATTTTTTTTTACTTTTTCTCGTACAACAGAATTTATGTTTGTTGGGATACTACTGCTTGCTTTAATATTTTTATTATTAGAACTACGAAGTCCATAATATTGGTTAGCTTTTAATTAAAGTATTTTATAGATATTAGCTCATTATATATCCAGAACGCTGTATTTCCAGAGCTGTGGTGAAGTCAGCCTATGCATCACCGTCGCAATATTTTTTAATGGAGAAATGATATTTACTGTTAGAAATAAATTAATTTATCGAGCGCGGGACGACAAAAAATTCCATATATGGGTAATTCTTTTATAAACCGAACAGTTTTGGACAAAATCTGACCGACCCATTTTTAATATGGCTGAAATTTTTTTTGTGGGTTTTTTTATCGAAAAAAAAGATATGCGTGTTCGAGTATTTTTTTTTTGGAAAATAGAGCTGTTCTAAATTTCGGGAATTTCGTGATTTTTGGCTTGAAGACTTTTTTTCAAAAATTCATAACTTCGGTTTTATAAAAGATAGAAGCTTTTTCTTTTTTTTATTTGAAAGTTAAAAGATGGAATCTTTTTAAAATAAATATTTTCAACTAAAGTTATTAACAAATTCCTTTTGCTATAAACAAATAAAATATAATTAACCATTGCCCCACCCATGAAATTAGTTTTTAATGTAATCATCGTATTCAACGTTTAATTTCCTATAAAAACAGTATTCTTTTTAAATGAACAAAAAATATTTACTATTAGAAATAAATTAATTTATCGAGCGCGGGACGACGAAAAATTCCATATATGGGTCATTCTTTTACATACCGAACAGATTAGGACTAAATGTGATTAAGACATTTTTGATTCGGCTGAAATTTTTTTATAGAACCTGTAAAGGAAACATAAACAAATAAACGATATACATAACGCTATACCTGTTGAGGATTTCATCTCATTATTTAAAATAAATAAAGAGTGCTTAGTGTAATCATCGTATTCTCCATTTAATTTTCAATAAGAAACGTATATTTAATTAATGAAGAAATGAGTTTTACTGTTACAAATAAGTTAATTTTTCCAGCGCCGGACGATAAAAATTTATAAAATGTTTTATCGTCTCGCGCTCGATGAATTAGTTTATTTCTAACAGTAAAACTAATTTCTCCATTAATTAAATATACGTTTCTTATTGAAAATTGATCGTAGAATACGATGGTCATAATAAACACTCTTTATTTTTGTTAGACAATGACTAAAAATTTATTTTAACATTTTATTTGTTTATAACAATAGGAATTTGTTAATAATTTTTATAAATAACTTTTTTTTAAATTGCTTCTTTATTCTTTAAAATAAACAAACAAGAAGTGTATATCTCTACCAGGACCGAAGAAAACAAGACTTCTAGCCAAAAATCACAAAATTCTCGAAATTTTGAACCGCTCAATTTCCACTAAAAAAGAAAAAGAAAAAATTCTTAAACACGTATAGTAGAATTTTTTTGCCAGCGAACACGAAATTGGTTTGTTATACGCATATTATTTGCACATGCGCGTATTGTTTACACATTCAGTGTCTCGATTAAAATATTAAAAAAAACTATGGAAAAAAGTATGTCCATTGAAATGGACAAAAAAACGCATAAAATTAATAAATTACTATTGAAATTCAACGAATTATAATAGAAAACTAAAAACTAGTAAAAATATTAATGATTTTGTAGGCAATGTAACAAAATTTTGATAATTAAAAATAATTATAATAAAAGCAACGACGCCTATGGAAACAAATATCACAACAAACAAATGATACAAACTAGAAGTAGAAATTTAACTAATATAATTGTTTTGCAAACAAATTTATCCCAAAATAAATAATACATCTCTGTTTTACTTTTTGTCAAAAGTTCGCTGGCCAAAAAATTCTACTATATATCGTTATGTTTATATAAACGTAAAATTTTTTCGGCTGAATCAAAAATGTCTTAGTCACATTTAGTCCTAATCTGTTCGGTATATAAAAGAATGACACATATGTGGAATTTTTTGTCGTCCCGCGCTCTATAAATTAACTTATTTCTAACAGTAAACATCATTTTTCCATTAAAAAAAAATGTATTTTTATAGGAAATTGAACGTTGAATACGATGATTATATTAAAAACTAATTTCAGGGGTGGGGCAATGTTAAAATTTAATTTCAACATTTTATTTGTTTATAACAATTGGAATATGTTAATTTAGTTGAAAATATTTATTTTCAAGAAATTCCATCTTTTAACTTTCAAATAAAAAAAAGAAAAAGCTTCTATCTTTTATAAAACCGAAGTTATGAATTTTTGAAAATAAGTCTTCAAGCCTAAAATCACGAAATTCTCGAAATTTAGAACAGTTCTATTAAAAAAAATTCAGCCAAATCAAAAATGGTTCGGTCAGAAAGGTGTTCGGTTTATAAAAGAATTACCCATATGTTAAGTTTCAGGAAAATAAAAAATGGTCAAGTTTTCCCACGCACATATTCTTCATCATTCTTACGCGTACCCTATTCTTATAGGAACCCGTACCCTATCAATATAGGAAATTACCAAACAAAATACAAAGAATCTTTTTAATCATTAATTTAAAATTCTCCTTAAAAGAAGATAATCACAAATCATATTTTTTATATCAAAATCTCATATCATCTGTTTTTCCATTTTTTAATTACTTTTCCAAATTAAATTACCTGCAATAAAATTGTGCAAAAAATATTGACGATCACACATACATATGGTTAGTAATTTAGTAAACAAAAAATATTATCAAACTACTACTACATACTACATACATATTTACTTTGATTTTTACAATCATTTATCAAACGAATCAAAACCGATCATAAAAAACATCGTTCATATAACTTTAACCAGAACTTAACTCTAACTGGAGGATAACAAAATGTTTCGGTTTCACCACAATTCTCTTTGTTAAATTAACCAACGGTTAAACTTAACAATAAGTTAAAATGCTATTTTTTTTTTTTTTTTAGTAAAATGTGTTGTGTAGTAGGAATTACAATATGTGTCACAATAACACACAAATACCTTTTAAGACCAAGGTCCCACAACAACATACGTTCAAAGGTGTTGATGGACGTAAATCTTTCTTTTTTTGTTTTTTTATATTTTTTGGTAAAGAATGGATAACTAAACAAAAAATCCTATCACTGACAAAATATGACATAGGCCAATATTTTATGATAGAATAGAGAAAATAAAAGTAAATTAAAAAGTAAATAGCAAATTTTACAAAAATTTGCTAAAACAAAACAAAAATGTAGTTGCCAATAATCCAGCCGGTTGCATATTCCTAGATCCTGCGACGCACAGTCTTTCTTGAAGATCAAAGCCCACACATAGTTTTATGAAGGGTCGTTTCTTCAAGGAAACAATAGCGTCCCGTCATCAAGGATTATTTCACAGCTAAGATTGAGGGTTCTACCGTTGATCATACCGTTGAGTTCATCCTCCACCACCCCTAAGATGTCACCTTGGCTAGTGATATCTCACTGCTATTGCCAGTGGTATGTGATATCTCACGTTAGCTCGTATGCCAATAGCAGGGACTGGAGTACGCGGGGTTGTCACACCCGTAGATCAAAAATAAAAAAATTTTCAAAACAATAAAAACTGATCCCTCCATGCGGAATAACCAAACCGAATTTTGAAAGATAAAAGATGAGAAAATCCTGCAATCTCAAAATTATGAAATGGGTAAAATAAAATGTTTAATTTATTTATTTTATATTTTAATTTTTATTTCAACATTTCTCATATTCATTTCTCATTTCATTCAAATTTTTCATCCAAATATGACATATCGCATTTCTCTTGGTTAAATTTTAACTTAAATATATTTTGTAGATCAAGTTCTCTGAGAACTTAACATAATATTTAGCTAACCGAGACTGGTGAAACCCATTTGCTTCAGTTAAGTGGCAGTTAGCTTAAATTTAACTTAACTGTAACTTAACTGAGGATGGTAAAACTAACCGTTAGTGTGCTAAACATGTCTAACTAATTAATAAAAAAAAATGTGCTTCTCATTCTTTAAATCTTATCATACATGATGAAGCGTCATCTTCTGGAAATATTCTTAATTTTTTCCAACTATTTTTAATTCTTTTCAACTATACGCATATTTTTCGAAATCGTTTTGTCGTTTTGATGTTTTTAGGCAGCAAGTGAACAGCCAGTTTATGAGACTCGTTGGGAAACTCGAAAATCGGTTATTTAGATTTAAAAATCGCAGAATTTTATAATACTACTTTAATTGAAATTCCTTTAGACCAGACATGCAACACTATAACACAGCTTGGAGCAAAATGTTTATCGAGGATAAGGCAAAAGGAAGACAAACGACTGATTTTCATATTTTACTTATGTATTCTTTCTTACAAATTAATGTTATTTTTATTTTCGTATTTAATAATACGAGTATTTTGTTTAACTTTGATGATTCGTAATCGATTTAGACACTTTAAAAAACTGTCTTAATTTTTTCCAAACATTTTCGGTTTCTATGAAACCTTCCTCAGGGAAATATTTATTTCTATTACTTATTCTATTACGTAATAGAAATAAATATTTCCCTGAGGAAGGTTTCATAGAAACCGAAAATATTTGGAAAAAATTAAAAAAGTTTTTTAAAGTGGCTAAGTCTATTACGAATCATCAGAGTTATTGAAATAACACTTTAAATAGTTCTTAAACAATCTGAATTTAATATTTTGTTTACTAAATTTTTTATTTTATTATATTGTAACGCAGAGGAACTCTGCCATTACTTGTATTCGATTAGACCTCTAGAGTTAGAAAACTAAAGCAGTGGATTTTCTATACGTTATATATATTATTCGTCCCTTTATCTTATGAAAAAATTGTTTTTTCTATTATTATTCCTCTTAATCGTTTTTATTTTCATAGTAATTTTACTTTTATAATATCCTGTTACTATTATTTTCTTCAACTTATACAAATTATTTATGACTTTTTTATATTACTATTCCGCGCACTGTTATATTATTAATAACTTCTGTCACCGTTAATTTTCAATTAACTGTGTCGATAATTTTGAACTAATATATGCCAATGCAACCTTTTTTATACTCGTAAAAACAACAATTATACTCTAAAATATATTAGAATAGAATTTCTCATTAAATAGCAAAAAACATAATAACACAATCTTCAAAAGATCGGAACTGTGAAATCTATTCTTTTTAGTTTGTTTATGTTTGTTGTTACCTACTCTATCATAGACTGCGTTGCTTTTATTTTATTTTTCTATTAGATAAAATTACTCAAATTCTGTTGTGTGTTATTCTGATTTTGTAATGTTTAGATATTTATTTTCGTGTTATTTCGTTATATTTTTTTAGTGGATTTAATTTCCAGAAAGAAAATTATCCATGGCTTTTTTTACATTGCAGTCCATAATCGTCACAATATATTTAGAAAATATTTGAAATATTTGAAAGAAATTCGTATAATTTTTTTATTCATTATAATTAATTTTTATTTATTTGGTGATGTTGTGCTATTGCTATATACCTAGCCCTATTTGTGAACATGAATGAGGAGTATTCCACCAGCTGGAATCCAGTTTTAGGTATATTTTTACATATTTAAAAAAGATAATTTACTTTTTATTCTGTTTTTGTTTCCCACAATTTATCATTAAACATTGGCATATACCATATTTTATTATATAATACTAGCGGGACCCGGCGTGCTTTGCTACGCCTTTAAATAAAGTATGTGTGTATACATTTTGTTGACGTAGTAGCAATAATTTCAAAGAGTAGTAATGAGAAATGATTTTCTATTTTTTTTTAAAATATAAATGTAAAACGATCAACACTATAGTTGATCAGTAAAATATAAAAAAAAAAGTATTATATATAAGACAAAGGATATATAAAAAATACGCGATCAAATAAGTTTTCAAGTGTGTAAGGTTTCAGGTGTGTCTCTATATAGAACATTATACGAAGCAAAAATCGATTCACAAATTTTCACAGTGCTTATGCGGTTTAATATACGTTTTTTTTACCGGTAGGTTACTAAAAAAGTTGCAAAATTTTTGATCGCTATGTCATTTTATGATCAGCAAAGGCAGTAAGAATAGCGACAATACATTCTAAGAAGGTATAGAAGAAGTGATGCAAAAAAGGAATAGAAGAAGTGATGCAAACAAAATCAAAATTATTTGGAAGTTTTTGTATTAGAATTCATAGGATGAGAAATATTTCTATTTAGTCAACCTCCTAAGTCATTTCAAAGTCATTATAGATTGTTGCAAATCAATGCGAAACTAATATCTTACACACGGTCAATATATTGACATATATGTTCCATATATAGACAACATTAATGGAATATTAATTTTTGGTCGATTATGTGAATAATTATTGCTCAAAGTAATTATTGAAAGTATTATTCCCGATAATAAGTAATTATTTTCGGGCTTGAACTCACACTGATCAGAGACATCATAGTTCAAAGCCATCTTACAGACTCAGCCACAGTGGATGAAACAACAATGAAACATATTTTAATTTTCGTGTTCAGATAATTTCTAAATTGAAACTTCATTATCTTATATTTTAATTTAAATTGAATCTGTGAGTCTACAATTGTAAATACATAGTATTTGTTCCCGACACGAAACACACAAAAACTGTTTTAGAGAAGTTTTTCTGAGAGAAAATAAAATATGCTTTAAAATTGCAAAACTCACGTGAATTAAAATAATTAATTCAAGCTTAATCACTCTAAAAATCTCTCAAAACTTTATTTATTTTACACCAAAAAGTGTAAAACTTTTGTTTATTTAATTTTATACCCGTCGCATATTGTCGGTATCTCATAAGAAAGGAAATTTAAGAAAACTTGTTTTGATAACAGCCGTGTTCGATTTGACTGAAGCATTTGGAACAACGAAAATTTAATACAATTTTTGTTGTTTTTTCAGTTGTTCCAGTCAAACTAAACGTACTTAACATTCAATTTACATTGTATCATTTTTATTGCAACAATTATTTATTTTAATAAGGAAAAAATTCCAAAATGTCGTTTTAATTCTATTTCTTTATTCGTGTGCTTGTTGCACACATTATATTTTGTGTTTTTCCGTTTAGATGCGTACACGAATAAATCAGAAGGTATTTCGACGTTAGCTGGCCACATACAGTTGTCCGTCTGAGAAGTACAATTTTCCAAATTTACCTAGTCCACATCCTTGCAGCAATTGTCCTTGTGCTTTGTTGATGGTCATTGCAAAAGCGAGTTGCACTGGAAACTAAACGTTTGAATTTAAATGCCATATCTGTGGGGATCATTGAAATGCGTGGCAACTCTACATCTTCCAGTTTGAATTTTCCATTCAAAATTGTAACTTCAATGACATTGATCATCATCTTTTTCACCTAAAATTTCAAAAAAAATTGTGCTCTTTCAAAATATTTGACATATATTTTTAATAAAATGTGTTGTGTCGTTGGAATAACAATATATGTCACAACAACACATAAAACCCTTTAAGACCTAGGTTCCACAACATCATATTTTTTAAGATGATGAACGCAAATTTCTTATCTTTTGGTTTTTTGTATTCTTTTTAAAGAATGGAAAACTAAATAATTAATCCTTTCACATAATAATAAACTACATAGGGCTACATAGGGCTACATTTCATGATAAAACGGAGGAAATAAAACAAAACACTTTTTTTTTTCAAATTTGTAGGAACAAAGCTAAATTGGGTTACCAATTATACTTATAGTGCTAGAAGCATATACCAAGATCATGTAAAACATGGTTTTGCTCGAGGATTAAACCCGGCATATTCAATAGTTATATGGAAGCTCATTTCTTCGAGCAAGCGAAAAAGTTCATTCTTTAAAAAAATATACAAAAATAAAAAATTAGCATGAAAAACTTTATAAAAACCAATAAAATAATTTTTTTACAGTTTTCAGTATTTTCTAACACTTCTATAATTAATATATAACCTCCACAAAATTATCAATAATCTTTGGCAACGTATTTGACTTAGCATAATATGCTTTTCATTTATTATCAAATAAAACAAAACTTTCTTTACTAAAACATATTTGATAGTCTAACAATGGCCTTATACAGATGTTTAAGTTTACTATCAATTGAATAAATTGATTTACGCTGCCATCTGAAAGTTGGCATATGAACCATTCATATTTAACATTTAATTTGTAATTAAAAATAATTTAGGCATTTAATCAAGATAATAACTATCCTATCTCTCAAGCTGGACCATCATACACACATTGTACAAAAGTTCATTAAGATTGGTTACGTTGTTGCCGAGTTTATCGCGGACAAACATCGTGACACGTGATTTTTATATATATAAGATAGGATTTGTTGTCTAAACTCTAAATATTCAACATTTGAAAAACAATAAGAGAAAAATGTTGATTAAATTATAAAAAGCGTCCAACACTTAAGACCGTATGTTATTGGGGGACCTAGATCGTAAAAGCTGAATGTATTGCTGTGACAGTGATACATATTCTAATTCCTCTTAGAATTTCAAAACTCTTCATATTAAAATAGGTACTGCATTTTTTTTATTATAATGTCTTACAATGTATTTAAATTTGAGGGCGCCATTTACCAAATCTGCACCCGGCGCTGAAATACCTTGATCCGGCACTGAGCACATAGATAATGTACAGTGCGCAAGTTTTTGCTCATTGAGTCAGTCATTCATTACTCATTGTCTTTCAACAATAAATTCCACGAATGATTAAACTCTGCCCGCCTATTAGTTGCACTACAATTTTATTTGAATGTCGATATATGTTATTTTATTAATTGAACGTCCATCAGATAATTGCATAGGGTTCATCACAATATATCCCCCGAGGGCCCTGAAGTAACAATATTTATGCTCTTTCTAGAAACGACAGTTGCACAATCCTGAATTATTCCCAAGACAGATATTTTTGTCGGCCATTGATGTTTCAATCGATCCCAGTCTCTCAGCAAGAATGTAAGAGAAATATTGTGGTGTGTGCTGAAAAGCTACAGGTAGTAAATCCTCTCATTTGTCGGTACGAATTTATTAATGGCTACTTGAATGCGTGCCAAGCCTAGAAAACCAGAACCAACGTCTCTTCAAAAAGGATGATCGCTACAAAATAGCGGTGACAATACAGATCATTTTTTTCTATTATTGGATGTCTAATTTTTTTTTCAGACCAATTATGTCTATTCTATCCCGGACAGTATTTCTAAACTCTTGATCAGAACTTCAGGATACTTAGACATCCCGATTTTGTCGACCGGACGACAAAAATTTAGAAAAAATTTTACCGTCTCGCGCTCGATAAATTAGTTTATTTCTAACTGTAAAACTCATTTTTGCATTAATTAAATATACGTTTCTTATTGAAAATTGAACGTAGAATACGATGGTCGTTCTAAACATTCTTTATTTTTGTTAGATAATGACTAAAAACTAATTTAACATTTTATTGGTTTATAACAATAGGAATTTGTTAATAATTTTTATAAATAAAAGTTTTTTTTAAATTCCATTTTAATTCTTTAAAATAAAACAGACAAAAAGTGTCTATCTCTACTAGAACCGAAGTTATGAATCTTTGAAAATAAGTCTTCAAGTCAAAAATCACAAAATTCTCGAAATTTAGATCCGCACTATTTCCCTTGAAAAAAAACAAAAAGGAAAAATCCTCGAACATGTATATCGTTATGTTTATACAGAACCCGTAAAAAAATTTCAGCTGAATTAAAAATGTCTTAGTCCTAATCTGTTCGGTTTGTAAAAGAATTATCCATATATGGAATATTTTGTCGTCCCGTGCTCGATGAATTTATTTATTTCTAACAGTAAAAATCATTTATTCTCTTCCATTTAATTAAATCAGGCTTATTTGTGTATTTTTTCGATAATAATAGTATGTATTATTGTATTGTTTTCTAGCCTATAGTATAATGAACTTAACCTATTGTCTAATGAAAATTTTCCTATTAAAAAATTATCATTATTCAATTGGTATGATTCCAATTGGTCAAATTGTTTTGATTTCATTAAAATTATTTTCAAATTATAATCACAATTGCTTTGAAAAGTTTTGTTCAAAAATCAAATTTTAATTTAAATTCTCTTATTTCGTTTAATTGAACTTGGTTGACTGTATGAGAAGGGCGTTTTTTATCATCAGCGGTTTTTTATTAAGAAATTTAATTATCAATTAAAACAATAAAAATTTATTGTTTTAATTGAAGAAAATGTTTTTATTTTTTATAATACACAATTTTTTGTCAGAGAATAAAGTGTTGTAATCGATTCGTGAATAATGAATTTTATTCCCTCGCAAATTAAAATTCTCGCTCGTGCCTCGCTCAAATTTTAAACTTTTGCTTGAGAATAAACTACTCATCGATTAAACTACTATTATCCACGACTTCTAAAGAATATATGCTTCCCATGCGTATGCCTTCCATTGCAATTGTATTCATCCCACAACTAGTGCGTTTGATTAAATTCTTTAACAGTTCTTTAGTTTATTAAGTATTCCCCTAACAAATTAAAAACTTCATTTGTTGGTATAGTAATATAGACAGGTTAAAACAAGAACAATACATATATAAAATATAAAATAAACAACAAACTTGTTTTGTTTTTCGCTATCTTTGATGCATTTATTTCAATATGGCGATACAAATTTTTGCAGGAAAACTGGAAATTAATCGAAATATTATAGTCGTGGATAAAATAGCATCTTGCATTCGCTTAGAATGATGACAATTCTTCACTCGGATGATTCCCTCCACTCGCTACGCTCGTTTCGGGAAACTTTACCCTCGTGAAGAATTGCCTTCATTCTAAGCTCATACAAGAATCTACTATTCTCCGTTAACTAAAAATACTTTTTTGATAGGAAATAAAACGTAGAATGATCATTTCGTTGGTGGGGCAATGACTACTGATCGATTTGAACATTTTATTTGTTTATATTATAATTTTTTTTGTAAACTACCATCTGTTAACTTTAAAATAAAATAAACAAGAGGTTTCTATCTTTAATAAAACCGAAGTTAAGAATATTTGAAAATAACTCGTCAAGCCAAAGATCACGAAATTCTCGAGATTTAGAACCGCTATATTTTCTAAAAAAAAAATCCTCGAACGTGTATTTCTTTTTTTTCGATATAAAACCCCTAAAAAAAATTTCAGCCAAATCAAAAATGTGTCGGTCAGATTTTGTCCAAATTTGTTCGGTTTGTAAAAGAATTACCCTTACATGAATTACCCATATCTTATATATTAATACGCTAACGAAAAATTTTGTGGAGCCTAAGGCTTTTTTATTCGCAGATGGATTCATTTCAAATTTTCACTGCTAACTGATATTAGTGTAACTTAGATTTTAAAGATTTTTCACACAAATCGGATCATAAATAAAAAAGTTATAGACGAATTAAATTTATTTTTTAATTTAAGCGAACTCCGCCATATAATATGAAATGGACTTGCCCAAGCCATATTTTTTTTTCCCAAAAACGCAAAATTTTGATACTTTGTTATTATGTTCGACTGTTAAAAGTGTGAAACAAACGTAGATGGAATGAGATTTTTGTTTTTTTTTAATCTGCTCTACACAATGAAGCTAATGTTAGTTTTATGAATGATAAAATGAATGGTAATAATGATGGAATGAATGCTGAAGCTGATGTAGGAATGAATGTTGTGAATGATGAAGTGAATGTTGATGATATGAATGGTGTCATGAATGGTGTCATGAACGGTATCATAAATGGTGTCATGAATGGTGAAACGAATGGTGTCATGAATGGTAATAATGATGGAATGAATGCTGAAGCTGATGTAGGTGTCATGAATGGTGTTTTTATAGGTGTTTAGATGGAATGAGATTTTTTTTTAAATCTGCTCTCCACAATGAAGCTAATGTTGTGGTGAATGATGAAATAGAAATTCCCTTAGTAATTTTGAGAGATTCGTTCAAAAAAACACCATATGCCAATGTTGAATGAGAGTGAATGGAGAGAATGCAGTGAATATTGATGATGCGATTGTGGGAAATGAAATTCAAGATTTTTTGAATGGACGGTATGTTGGTTCGACTGAAGCTGCTTGGCGCATATTTGAATTTCACAAAAACGCAAAACTTTGTTATTATGTACGACTGTTAAAAGTGTGAAACAAACGTAGATGGAATGAGATTTTTGTTTTTTTTAATCTGCTCTACACAATGAAGCTAATGTTAGTTTTATGAATGATGAAATGAATGGTAATAATGATGGACTGAATGCTGAAGCTGATGTAGGAATGAATGTTGTGAATGATGAAGTGAATGTTGATGATATGAATGGTGTCATGAATGGTGTCATGAACGGTGTCATAAATGGTGTCATGAATGGTGAAATGAATGGTGTCATGAATGGTGTTAATGTGAAATGAATGTTCTGAATGAAGAAATGAATGATGATTTAGAATTGAATGTGGTGATGATCAAGTGTGAACGTTCAAGTGTGCTGTGAATATGATTCCAGGTAACTTTGATTCGTATGTTTGTGGTGCTTTGGATATGAGTTGTCGTTTTTGTTATGCCAAACATTTTGCAAGAGAAGTTACTTCAAATAATAATGAAGCGTTTTTCATTGTGTTGCCACTTGCCATAAAGGCAAAGTCAATTTACATCCTCTTTCTGAAAATGCATTTTTCTCTAATATTTTCGAAGGATTGAATTCAAATGATAATGCTATAAAAACACCATATGCCCATGTGGAATTGAGAGTGAATGGAGAGAATGCAGTGAATAATGATGATGCGATTGTGGGAAATGAAATTCAAGATTTTTGGAATGGGCGGTATGTTGGTTCGACTGAAGCTGCTTGGCGCATATTTGAATTTCCAATGCTTTTTCAATCTCATACAATTATTCAACTTGATTGTCATTTGCCTATAATAGACTAAATGTTTATATCAGGAATGGTAATGTGGCTGGTGCAGTCGCAGATGTATCAAGAACAAAATTGTTAGCATTTTTCCATTTGAATTCCATTGATAATTTAGCTAATGAGTTTTTGTATACAGAATTACCATTATATATAACGTTGATTTTCTTGGGTTATAGCCTTGTTTTAAAAATTTTATAAATAATAACAAATTATTAATATAGATTAATAAATTTTATTATTATAAATGTTTTTAACATGTTTCGACGTCATTTACAAAACGTCATCATCAGAACAAAAAAAAAAATAAATAGAAGTTAAAAAAAATATTTTTTAAAAAAGTTTAGTAAAACTAATTATCGAAAAAAAGTTCAACATACAGAAATTCGTTTTCTGTATGTTGAACTTTTTTTCGATAATTAGTTTTACTAAACTTTTTTTAAAAAATATTTTTTTTAACTTCTATTTATTTTTTTTTTTTTGTTCTGATGATGACGTTTTGTAAATGACGTCGAAACATGTTAAAAACATTTATAATAATAAAATTTATTAATCTATATTAATAATTTGTTATTATTTATAAAATTTTTAAAACAAGGCTATAACCCAAGAAAATCAACGTTATATACAAGAATCAGCCTAAGAATTTTTTAGATTTCTTTGTTTCGTTTACAAAGACCTCTAAGTTAATAATAATTACCATTACATTATGTTTGGCATGATCAAAGTAAATCGTGGAAAAGAAGACAACGGGGGACTGATAAAGTTGTTGCTCGATTATATATGGTTACTCCAAAAGATATAGAATTGTTTCATGTGCGTTTACTTCGGTTGCATGTTCGTGGTCCAAAATCTTTTACTGATGTACGTATGTCTGAAGGTGTTGAGTACCCTACTTTTGTTGCAGCATGTGACGCTCGAGGTATTGCAACAAATGATAATGAATGGCGTGAATGTTTACTTGAAGCTTCAGAGATTCAATCACCAAAACAGTTACGTCAATTATTTGCATTTATCTGTGGTTTGAATGTTCCTCCGAATGCTTTAGCTTTATGGATTGAATTTAAAAATAGTATGATTGAAGACTTTTTACGAAATTACAATGAAGATGTGTCAATTAATCGAGCCTTGATTGAAATTAATGAAACTAGGAGTGCCCAGCGTGCTTCGCTACGCTTATAAATAAAGATTTTGCGTAGACATTTTGTTGACGTAGGAGCAATGATTTCAAAAAGTGGTAATAAGAAATGCATGTAAGCATATAATTTTTAATCTGTCTTTTTAAATATATGAATGAAAAATAATCAGAACTCTAGCTGATCAGTTCGGATATACGAAAAATTAGCAATCAAATAAGTTTTCAAGTAAGCTTATTTGATCTCTAACTTATTTGATCGCTAATTTTTCATATTAGTATTTTATATTGATGTAAGAGCAAAGTTGAATTTTTTTTTGTTTTATGTTAGGAACATAAAAGTTAGTGAGCATATAATTATTTAGCAAATTTGGAGGTCCGGAAGGGCCTCAAAAATGGCAAAAACTGGTTTTTTGGTTTTTTTTGAGTAGGTCGCTTCACTATTTTTGAAATATTTTGGGCTCTAATGATCATAAAAACTAAAAATAAAAAGTGAAAAATGTTTGTGATTAAATTTCGAATTCATTTAGGGGGTTAGGTACTTTAAAAGTGTAACCTATCCTCAAAAAACCGAATCGCATGACTTTTTTTTTACTAAATTTATGATAAGGGGCGGAAAAATCGTCGAATTTTCATGAAAATTTCAGGGAACATGTATTTTAATAATCTTAATATGGAAATAATAAAATTTAATTTTTATGAAAAATTTTAATTTTTTCGGCCACAATTGGCATTTTTCGTTAAATTTGGCAAATGGTGCCATTTTATGAGAAGTCATCCAAAACAAATTTTTTTTTTTAATCTGTACTTTTTTTATCTACTTTAACCTAAGTATAATTAAAATTATGTTACCTTAAAATTCCCATTTTTGGGCATGAAAAAAAATTAATTTTTGCATTTTTTTGACATTTTACCATATATATGTTTGAAAAAAATAGAATATTACATTTTTTCAAAATCTTATATCAAATATTTACAATAATTATAATAACATTTTAATTATTTACCAAAAGCAATTTAGGGCATTGAAGAAAAAAAAATTTTGTAGGTTATGTATAATTTTAAAAAATATTTTTTATTAATTTGAATTGCATATTTCACTTTTATGCAAAATACATGACAATTAGCATAAATAATACCGTATATATGGTAAAATGTCAAAAAAATGCAAAAATTAATTTTTTTTCATGCCCAAAAATGGGATTTTAAATTAAGGCAACATAATTTTAATTATATTTAGGTTAAAGTAGATAAAAAAAAGTATAGATTAAAAAAAAAATTTTGTTTTGGATGACTTCTCATAAATGGCACCATTTGCCAAATTTAACGAAAAATGCCAATTGTGGCCGAAAAAATTAAAATTTTTTCATAAAAATTAAATCCCATATTAAGATTATTAAAATACATGTTCCCTATAATTTTCATGAAAATTCGACGATTTTTCCGCCCCTTATCATAAATTTAGTAAAAAAAAAAAGTCACGCGATTCAGTTCTTTGAGGTTAGGTTACACTTTGGTAAATATATAGAATTCTTCCGTCACTCCCGATGACCTTGAAAATGGAGTATGATGTGCAGCTTTTTATACTGAACAACAATATACATATATATAGGGCGCGGAAAACATTACTAGATGATTACTAGATGATTAAGTATAAAGATATATTATTTATGATATATTATTTTATGTTTCACTCGCTTCTGCGACCCTGCAGACTTTCGATCAATAGCACCCTCAAAAAAATTACATACACTTTTAAAGTACCTAACCCCCTAGATGGATTTGAAATTTAATCACAAACATTTTCCATTTTTTTTTATGATCGAAATATTTCAAAAATAAAGAAGCGACCTACTCAAAAAACACCAAAAAACCAGTTCTTGCCATTTTTGAGGCCCTTTCGGACCTCCAAATTTGTTAAATAACTACATGCCCACTAACTTTTATGTCCCTAACATAAAACAAACAAAAAATTCAACTTTGCTCTTACATCAAATATATCACTTTTTTTTACTACTTTGACTCCACTATATATCCGAATTCCGAACTGCAGCCAAATTCTGTAACTGTGAAGTGGTGAAGTGATAAATGTTTTAATGTAAAGTAACGAAGAAATTTTTAACACTTCACCGCTTCACAGTTACAGAATTTGGCTGCTGATCAGCTAGAGTGCTGATTATTTTTCATTCATATATTTAAAAAGACAAATTAAAAATTATATGCTAGCATTTCTCATTACCACTTTTTGAAATCATTGCTGCAATGTCAACAAAAAGTCTACGCAAAAACTTTATTTATAAGCGTAGCGAAGTATATAAGTATAGTTTATATAAATAGTCCAGTCATTATAGGTTTTAACTGCGGAAAAATTCCTATTGAGCTGAATTTTTGTTTGCACCTTTATTACGGCATTTTAATGAATCTGTGAAAAATCGACATTGATATCATGCCGGTTAAAAAAGTTATGAAGGTCAAAAGGTCGCGTAAATCAGTTTTCCGCTAATATTTCGCGACCTATTGGTCAGAGGTCAACTGAGGTCGTAGCAAAAATTGTTCATCGTGAAATTATCTACAAAAAATGATCGGAGCATTTTTCTGTAAGATCAACCGTTTTTGAGCAGAGCGCTGAGTAAGCGACTACATTATGATTTTGCACTCGTTTCCGCACCACCCTCGAGGTAGAATGCAAGGCGCGTATTTTTTTACATGGTTTCCCCAGTAGGCATAATCCATGGATATGTAATAAAAGGTTTTTTATTTAAAACTGAAGAGTTTTTTATTGAAAAATACAACAAAAAATAAACTTATTACTAACTTATACTAATATATATATATATATATATATATATATATATATATATATATATATATATATATATATATATATATATATATATATATATATATATATATATATATATATATATATATATATATATATATATATATATATATATATATATATATATATATATATATATATATATATATATATATATATATACATATATATATTAGG
This sequence comes from Diogma glabrata, assembly GCA_963693315.1. Taxonomy (NCBI): domain Eukaryota; kingdom Metazoa; phylum Arthropoda; class Insecta; order Diptera; family Cylindrotomidae; genus Diogma; species Diogma glabrata. The sequence goes on along the minus strand of OY856187.1, from coordinate 301,651,855 downwards.
GTGTTCCACCAAATCAGCTTTGTTTTAATTGTCACAACCTCGTACCGGAATTAGGTTCTTTATGGTCTGAAAAGCATTCCTGAATTTTTTCAGATTTTTAAAAAAAATTTTACCACTCGCCATTTTATTTTTTATGTTCAAAGGGCAAGGAAAACGAGGTACAATCAGCTTTTCGCATATAACTTTTTCAGTTTTGATTTTACAAAAAAATTGTGTGAGCAAAAGTTGTAGATCTTGTACAAATACATCGACTTTTTCTTTGTTTATACGAGAAAAAAATTTTAAAGCTAAAAGAGGTCGATTTTTATAGTCGAATTTTAAAAAAATCACTAATATCGTTCGTTTTTCGCCTATAACTATTTCGTTGTTGATTTAAAAAAAAATTGTGTGAGCAAAAGTTGTGGATCTTAAAAAAATACATCGATTTTCTTCTTTGTTTAATCAAAAAAGATTTTTTACAAGCTTATAAAGAACGATAGTTTTGTAGTCGAATTTTAAAAAAATAACAAATATCGTTCGTTTTTCGCCTATAACTATTTCAATTTTGATTTTACAAAAAAAAATTATGCAGCTAAAAGTTGTAGATCTTAAAAAAATACATCGATTTTCTTTTTTGTTCAAGCAAAAAAAATTTTTTACAAGCTGAAAAAGAACGATTTTTTGTAGTCGAAGTTTAAAAAAATAACAAATATCGTTCGTTTTTCGCCTATAACTATTTCAGTTTTGATTTCACAAAAAAATTTCGTTGACAAAAGTTGTAGATCTTTAAAAAATACATCGATTTTCTTCTTTGTTCAAGAAAAAAAATTTGCGAAAAACTAACGATATTAGTTATTTTCTTAAAATCCTACTACAAAACATCGTTCTTTTTAAGCTTGTAAAAATTTTTTTTTGCTTGAACACAGAAGAAAATCGATGTATTTTTTTAAAATCTACAACTTTTTTTTGACAAAATATTTTTGTAAAATCAAAACTGAAATAGTTATAGGCGAAAAACGAACAATATTTGTTATTTTTTTAAAATTCGACTACAAAAAATCGTTCTTTTTAAGCTTGAAAAATATTTTTTTTTCATGAACAAAGAAAAAAATCGATGTATTTTTTTAAGATCTACAACTTTTGTTGACAAATTTTTTTTTTAAATTCAAAACTGAAGTAGTTATAGGTGAAAAACAAGCGATCTTAGTTATTTTTTTAAAATTCGACTACAAAAAATCGTTCTACTCCAAAAACGGTTGATCTTTCAGCAAAATACACCAATTATTTTTGTAGATAATTTCACGATGAACAATTTTTGCTCTAACTTCTGTTGCCTCTGACCAATAGGTCGCGAGATATTCGCGGAAAACTGATTTTCGCGACCTTTTGACCTTCATAACTTTTTTAGCCGGCACGATATCAATGTCGATTTTTCACATATTCATTAAAATGCCATAATAAAGGTGCATACAAAAATTCAGCTCAATAGGAATTTTTCCGCAGATTGGGGCTTAAAACTTCTAAAATGACTGGACTAAAGTGTAAGTTATCAAAATAAATAAACATAAACGTCGCGGTTAAGCTTATTGATGTCATTTGACTAGAGATTTGTACGTTTTTTACTATATTATATGTAAATTAATTTCACCGCAAATACTGTTTTTGTTGTAAAACAAATGCTAATTTTTCATTGATAAATTGTCCAACCAAAACATACATTTAACAATAGTTTAAATTAACAAGAGAAATTTCTTAGATTTTTGTTTGTTTTGACTTTTGAGGTAGAGTTATATATGAATATATTATATTATTGTTAAGTATATGACCTCCATCTAAATTATGCTAAATATTAGGTTATTTCTGTGAAACAATTAAAAACAAAGTCGGTCAAGTTCGAATAAATTTCGAGAGATCAGACAGTTCTGTGTACAAGTAAAATTTCGAGATCAGACAGTTTTGTGTACAAGTTACAACAGTAAAATTTGATATATCAGATTAGTTGTATTATCAACAAAACAAACTAATTACCAACAGATATCGAACAAATTTTAAAAAGAAAATTAGCTACATATAAGCAAAACTACATCTATGCAATTTTGGTACGTTGTTACGAACGAAAAAACAAATATCAAATCTACCACAGAACATATGTGTGACAATGTATACTACATTAATATCATAATAATTCATTTCTAAGAAAAAAAAATTTTTTTCTACTATTTAAATCTTCTTATTTTTTTTCTTATTGATTGGTTTTTGCAAATTGTTGTTGTTGGAGATTGTTGCAAACATTTTTGTTGAAGCTGACAAGTCAATAATGTAACGATCGTCAATGTTCAGTGTGGTATAGATACACATATCTAAAACTATTGATACTACCTATACTCAGAGCCGGGACTAGGCTTATTTGCGCCCTAGGCAAGAATAACATTTGACGCCCCTACCCACATCTTACTTCTACGAAAAAAAGGAAAAAATGTTTTAGTATTCAAATATTAAAAACTCATTGAATAAATGTAAAACATTATTAAATTTATAGATAAACCATGTTATAAAGTATAAAAGATTATACATTTTTATAAATTAATTTTTCTGGCTTTTATCTCAGCAAACTCATCAATAATTTTGTCAAAATTAATGCTGTCCGTTATTTCAGCTTCAATTGATAAAATACTTAAATTAGATAACTTCTCTTGCCCCAATGATGAACGTAAGTAATTTTTTATCAATTTCAATTTGCTGAATGATCTTTCACACGATGCAGAAGTTACAGCCATTGTTAAAAAAATTCGTAGAGCAATGTCTACATTTGGAAATGCATCTTTCATTTCAAAATCATAAATGTATTGTAATAATTCAATTGGATTTGGAAAGTTTAAATCAAAATGTTCAGCAACCTGGTATTTTAAACTTAAAATCTCACAACAAAAATCATTTTCATTTATGTCTTCATGATAAATATTAGCTAAATTCTTAGCTGCTTTTCCCAAGCTGCTGGTATTTAGTTCAATCAATTTTTTCGATGTTAAAAAGTCGAAATCAGAGTTTATACAGGCAATTTCCTTACATTTTGACCTGAGATTTTCATTTAAAACTTTAAAAACATCATGAATTTGCCTAAAAAACAAATCTTTTGCAGATACTATGTTACTAGGCTCTCCAACTTTGCATGCGGGTTTTCTGCCACGTTGCTCTGGAAAATTGTCACTGGTGTCAAGACCAAGAGCATTTGAATGGTGAACTGCAATACTTAAGATTTCATCCTTTTTGTGCTCTTCAATATCTTTTAACGTTTTCACTAAACCATTTAAATGCTCCATAGTGGTAAAAAAATTGTTTTCCGTTGTAACAAGTTGTTCACACGATCAATGTTTGTCAAAATAACATCCCAGTAGGACAAACAAATTAAAAACTTAAAATTTATTTGTTTCAAGAAATTATTGGCCTTAAACTGTATCTCTTTGTCTGAAGATGAGTTTGCAATGTCTTTCAAAACATTACAAACTTCAATAATTTGAGAATTCAGTGCTTTAACAGCTTTTGATTTTGATGACCATCTTGTATCACTGTAATTTTTGAGAGATATTTTGAGAACAGACATAAGAATTTCCCATCTTTTAACTGACCGAGAAAAGAATAAAAACAATTCCTGCACGATTCCAAAAAATGCGATCATCAATATGCTACTCTTTGCAGCGTGTTCACCGCATAAATTTAGAGAATGTGAACTGCATGGTACAAATCTTGCAAATTGATTTTCCTTAAGAATTCGAGCCTGCACACCCTTAGTCTTAGCAGCCATTGCACTGGCTTTATCATAAGTTTGACCTCTAACATTAGAAATACCCAAATCATCTTCAATAAGCTTTGATACAATTTCGATAGGCATTTCCTTCACCAGTTTTTTCAGAACATTTTATAAAATCCACAAAACTTTCTTTTATTGATACTTTTCTATTGACAACTTCCACGTATCGTAACACTTGGCTCATTTGTTCGTCATGAGCGATGCCTGCAGTACTATCAAACTGAATACTAAAATACTTAGCGAGCTTAACCTTCTCAATTATAATTCTTCGAACGTTATCACCAAGAAGTTTGATGAACTCATTTTGAACTTTATTAGATAAATAGTTTACTCTGCCAGGTTTATGATTTTTAATATGAGTTTCTAATTGATGATTATAATGACTTACAAGCTTTATAAAAGAAAGGAAATTTCCACAGTTTGGATCTAAAATATTATCGCTTTGACCACGTAAAGCTAAATTATTTTTTGCACAGACCAAAATAACATCTAATATTATTTTTAAAATATTGCGCCAGTTTTTTTTTTCGATATTGAGAACTTTTTGAAGTTCGTCATCTATTAAATTTCCGCTATTTAATCCCTTTTCCAATTGTTTCCACTCTAAATAACATTTTCTGTGCTCAGAAGAATTTTCGTGTTCTGGAATTCTTGGATTTAAAGACTTCCAATCATTAAAACCTTCTTTTGGATCAATAATTTTTAATTGTTTTTGATTGCATCTGAATAACATGCAAGGAAAACAATAAATTTTTTTGGCATCTGCGGAATACATTAACCAGGTTCTGTCAACATATTCCCCGTTGCTTAATTTTTTAGTGAACCATGATGCTGTAAATTTACGAGCACTATCACCGGCACTTTGATTAAAATCAGAATTTTTACCTTGATCAATACCATATTTTACCAAAAAACATTTTAAATTGTCATCTAATTTTGGCCAGGAACATGGATTGTTACGATTAATTTTGAGCAATTGTGTTTCAGTTAATTTTTCAATTGTTTTTATAGCTTCGGTTTCGATGATAATCGAGGAACCAATTTCATATGTCTTTTCTTGGAGAGAAGTTTTATTTTCTGTAACCATTTCTATACTTTGATCTGTTGGGTTATCATCTTCCATTACAATTATTGTACTGTTATTTGTTGATTGTTCACCAATTGAAGTGACCGTTGAAGTTGAATTTGTATCTTCATATACAGATTTTCGTAACCAATTCGTCAAATGTTGCGATTGTTGAGCGCTTTTAATTTCTCTAATTTTTTTTTGCTTCCTGTAATCATTTCCTGATGGTCGTTTATTCATTTTAGTAGCTAAATAATTTAATTAAATTAAAAATAACACAATTTACAAAAAAAAATAACGTATATAATTTATGAATATACTTCGTACCTTTTCTTTGAATAAATTGTGTAAAATAGTAGGTTTTATAACTAGTGCGAAAGAGTAATTCAAACAAGAGTGTAGTTTGCATCACGCGATTAGCGAAACTAAAGTGCATCCTATTTGTAATATATGTATTCAAAATAATACGTAGATTCCAGATATCTGCTAAATTGTACTAAACTGCTAAAATTAAATATGATTTCAGAAAATCCACCTATTTTCCAAATTTATTTTCATAAAATCGTACGAACATATAGTGTCACGAAATTATGTATACCATACCGTAAAACGCAATTTAACGATTAAAAAATCGTGTGTAAAGCAGGTTATTTTTTCCAATTGAAATAGCAATGTGAAACATTACTATTTTACGCCTTAAAGCGTAAATATTTGAGATAACATACTACACTCAAAAGAAAAACAGATAATTTAACCCAATTTCCGAAGAAAACATACATATATTTACAGATTTATGTTATGTGAAACTTTTTCTCAGAAAATTCTTTAATCCAAGCATTTTTTCGATTCTTTGTAAATGATTCAAATAAATTGGTTGCTTAGAAATTTAGGGGAAAAACAACAAATAATTAAAAACTGCTTGGATTAATTTTCTCAGAAAATATTTTACTAAACTTATTTATGTAAATATATGTTTTTTATATGTATATAATACAGAATCTTACTCGCACAAAAAACTTTGTATCTAATTCGGGCCTTGAGTATCTATTCGTTATATGTATCTTTAAATAAGAATAGTTATGCAATATTTTAGTTTACTGATTAAATATTAAGCAGTCAAACGAATCTGTTTCATGTTAAATAATTTTATTTTCCCTTTTTGGCTGAAAGTAGTTTTTTATACATAAAAGTTTTTTTTGATTGATTACGTTTATACGTTGATTGATGCGTGAATTAATATTTTTTTTATATTTTCTGCGCCCTTCAAATAAAACGCCCTAGGCGAGCGCCTAGTTTGCCTACCCCTCGTCCCGGCTCTGCCTATACTATCTATAGAAACCTACTGAACTATAGAAAAACTGATAAATAAACAAAAACAATTAATTCCCATCAAACAATTAATTCCCATAAAACAATTAATTCATATAATTAATAAACAAACAAAAAACATTTAATTGACATAAAACAACGAATTCACATAATTTCGTAAACACAAAAAAATGAATAAGCATGTATATCAATTTAATTATTATGTTATTTCTTCGTTATTATAAAGTGTTTAATTTTGTATATATTCCGTAAAAATTTTAATTAAAAATCAGTTTTATAGTTATACTCAAAAATCAAGTTATAGTGTTTTAATTAGTGAGGAAGTTTGGATTAGCAAAAACAAACAAGTAAGTATTAAGTGGTCTGTCTGTTTTCCTATTTGGAGAACTTCTATTCGGTTGATCTTGTTCCCTTTCTCTGGCTCATAAGAACAACTGAAACCTTAGGGATTTCACGGTATAGAATTTTGCCACGAATTCCATATCGTCACTAAATTATACTATAGGATCTTCGGATCCCTTATAACCTTAACTATATAAACTCGCCGCTCATTCCCATGACACATACTTATTATATCATGCACCTACTGAAGACAGCAGATGATCTTAAAGACCTGTTGTTCCTAGAACTCGAAGAAGTCATCAATAACATCCCACGGCATGAAATAAAAATCGTGGTAGGTGACTTTAATGCTCAAATTGGTAGGAGTGCAGAGCTTAAAACACATATCGGCCGTAACAGCTTCCATCATTCCAGTAACAATAACGGTTTTCGCGGATTTCAGTTCGGATTTATGAAAAATTAGCGATCAAATAAGTTTTCAAGTAAGCTTATTTGATCTCTAACTTATTTGATCGCTAATTTTTCATATTAGTCGAGTAGTATTAGTATTTTGTATTGATGTAAGAGCAAAGTTGAATTTTGTTTTTGTTTTATGTTAGGGACATAAAAGTTAGTCGGCATATAATTATTTAGCAAATTTGGAGGTCCGAAAGGGCCTCAAAAATGGCAAAAACACGGGTTTTTTGGTGTTTTTTGAGTAGGTCGCTTCACTATTTTTGAAATATTTCGGGCTCTAATGATCATAAAAACTAAAACTAAAAATAAAAATTGAAAAATTTTTGTGATTAAATTTCGAATCCATTTATTGGGTTAGGTACTTTAAAAGTGCAACCTAACCTCAAAAAACCGAATCGCATGACTTTTTTTTTTTTACTTAATTTATGATAAGGGGCGGAAAAATCGTCAAATTTTCATGAAAATTCCAGGGAATATGTATTTTAATAATCTTAATATGAGATTTAATTTTTATGAAAAAATTTTAATTTTTTCGGCCACAATTGGCATTTTTCGTTAAATTTGGCAAGAGGTGCCATTTTATGAGAAGTCATCCGAAACAAAATTTTTTTTTTTAATTTGTACTTGTTTTTATCTACTTTAACCTAAGTATAATTAAAATTATGTAACCTCAAAATGCCCATTTTTGGGCATGAAAAAATAATTAATTTTTGCATTTTTTGACATTTTACCATATATACGGTATTATTTATGCTAATTATCATGTATTTTGCATAAAAGTGAAATATGCAATTCAAATTAATAAAAAATATATTTTTTTAAATTATACATAACCTACAAAATTTTTTTTTCTTGCAATGCCCTAAATTGCTTTTGGTAAATAATTAAAATTAAACTAACAAAATATATGACATAATAATAAAAAATAGCAGTTGAAATAGTATATAAGTAATAGTTTAAGCAAAAATTGTAATAATAATTTAAACTGAGGATGACGTAAGTCGGAATCGATATTCAATAAAATAAAAAATTAAATTCAAATTGTTACTATATAAGGAAGTTTATATTATTATTAATAAAATAAAAATTTTAAAAATAAACAGCAAAAAGTATATTTTTAAATATTGCATTTTAATTCAAAAGTGATAAAAGCACACAAACAGTGAATAATATGGAAAACCATAAAAACACATATAGAATTTTCAATTGAAAACATAATTGGCGTAAAATTATTTATGCTGTGTATTTTATATGTTAATAAAAAATGTTTGAAAAAAATTGAATATTACATTTTTTCAAAATTTTATATCAAATATTTACAATAATTGTAATAACATTTTAATTATTTACCAAAAGCAATTTAGGGCATTGAAGAAAAAAATGTTTTGTAGGTTATGTATAATTTAAAAAATATTTTTTATTAATTTGAATTGCATATTTCACTTTTATGCAAAATACATGATAACTAGCATAAATAATACCGTATATATGGTAAAATGTCAAAAAAGCAAAAATTAATTTTTTGTCATGCCCAAAAATGGGCTGTTAAATTAAGGCAACATAATTTTAATTATATTTAGGTTAAAGTAGATAAAAAAAAGTAAAGATTAAAAAAAAAAATTTTATTTTGGATGACTTCTCATAAAATGGCACCATTTGCCAATTTAACGAAAAATGCCAATTGTGGCCGAAAAAAATAAAATTTTTCCATAAAAAATAAATCCCATATTAAGATTATTAAAATACATGTTCCCTGAAATTTTCATGAAAATTCGACGATTTTTCCGCCCCGTATTATAAATTTAGTAAAAAAAAAAAAGTAACGCGATTCAGTTTTTTGAGGTTAGGTTACACTTTTAAAGTACCTAACCCCCCTAGATGGATTTGAAATTTAATCACAAACATTTTCCATTTTTTTTATGATCATTAGAGCCCGAAATATTTCAAAAATAGTGAAGCGACCTACTCAAAAAACAGCAAAAAACCAGTTTTTGCCATTTTTGAGGCCCTTCCAAACCTCCAAATTTGTTGAATAACTACATGCCCACTAGCTTTTATGTCCCTACATGAAACAAAAAAAAATTCAACTTTGCTCTTTTATCAAATATATCACTTTTTTTACCAATATGACTCCACTATTTTACTAATATGACTCCACTATATATCCGAACTGATCAGCCAGAGTGCTGATTATTTTTCATTCATATATTTAAAAAGACAAATTAAAAATTATATGCTAGCATTTCTCATTACCACTTTTTGAAATCTTTGCTGCTACGTCAACAAAATGTCTACGCAAAAACTTTATTTATAAGCGTAGCGAAGTATATAAGTATAGTTTATATAAAAGGGTAAGTTATCAAAATAAATAAACATAAACGTCGCGGTTAAACTTATCGATGTCATTTGACTAGAGATTTGTACGTTTTGTTCTATATTATATGTAAATTAATTTCACCGCAAATATACTGTTTTTGTTGTAAAATAAATGCTAATTTTTCATTGATAAATTGTCCAACCAAAACATACATTTAACAATCGTTTAAATGAACAAGAGAAATTTCATAGATTTTTGTTTGTTTTGACTTTTGAGGTAGAGTTATATATGAATATATTATATTATTGTAAAGTATATGACCTCCATCTAAATTATGCTAAATATTAGGTTATTTCTGTGAAACAATTAAAAACAAAGTCGTTCAAGATCGAATAAAATTCGTTTGTCGAGAGTTCTTTCTGTAAACGTAAGAAGAACACAATATCAAAAGTGCAAGCGGCAGGATGTCCGCTAGAAATAGGTAGATTTCAAGATTAGACAGTTTTGTGTACAAGTAGAATCTGATATATCAGATTAGTTGTATTATCAACAAAACAAACTAATTACAAACAGATATCGAACAAATTTTAAAAAGAAAATTAGCTACAAATAAGCAAAATTGCATCTATGCAATTTTGGTACGTTGTTACGAACGAAAAAACAAATATCAAATCTACCACAGAACATATGTGTGACAATGTATACTACACTACACCATATGAAAAACACACCGCAAGACTTATCTATATCATACGTCATGCAATTACTACGAAATATCATAATAATTCATTTCTAAGAAAAAACATTTTTTCCACTATTTAAATCTTCTTATTTTTTTTTCTTATTGATTGTTTTTGCAAATTGTTGTTGTTGGAGATTGTTGCAAACATTTTTGTTGAAGCTGACAAGTCAATAATGTAACGATCGTCAATGTTCAGTGTGGTATAGATACGCATATCTAAAACTATCGATACTACCTATACTATCTATAGAAACTGATAAATAAACAAAAACAATTAATTCCCATAAAACAATTAATTCACATAATTAATAAACAAACAAAAAACATTTAATTGATATAAAACAACGAATTCACATAATTTCGTAAACACAAAAAATTGAATAAGCATGTATATCAATTTAATTATTATGTTATTTCTTCGTTATTATAAAGTGTTTAATTTTGCATACATTCCGTAAAAATTTTAATTAAAAATCAGTTTTATAGTTATACTCAAAAATCAAGTTATAGTGTTTTAATTAGTGAGGAAGTTTGGATTAGCAAAAACAAACAAGTAAGTATTAAGTGGTCTGTCTGTTTTCCTATTTGGAGAGCTTCTATTCGGTTGATCTTGTTCCCTTTCTCTGGCTCATAAGAACAACTGAAACCTTAGGGATTTCACGGTATAGAATTTTGCCACGAATTCCATATCGTCACTAAATTATACTATAGGATCTTCGGATCCCTTATAACCTTAACTATATAAACTCGCCGCTCATTCCCATGACACATACTTATTATATCATGCACCTACTGAAGACAGCAGATGATCTTAAAGACCTATTGTTCCTAGAACTCGAAGAAGTCATCAATAACATCCCACGGCATGATATAAAAATCGTGGTAGGTGACTTTAATGCTCAAATTGGTAGGAGTGCAGAGCTTAAAACACATATCGGCCGTAACAGCTTCCATCATCCCAGTAACAATAACGGTTATCGCGCAGCCAAGCTGGCTATGACGTATGATCTAGTTATTTCCAGCACTTTTTTTCCCTCACAAGAGAATTCACAAGCAACGTGGAAATCAAATGATGGAAAAACGGAAAATCAAGTCGATAATGTCATGATCTCTAAGAGACATTCTACAAGTGTAACTGACGTTCGATCATACAGAGGTGCTGATATGGACACCGATAAAATGTTTGTCATCTTTAAGTACACACCCAGAGAAATAGGTTTGGAGAAATTATACTTATTGAAGTAATAAAAACACCAATTTTTATTTATGTATTAAATATTCCTCTAATGGATTATACAGACTTAATTTTCAACATTATTCCTATATGAGCATTCATTCAAATTAACGGTACAGTTATGGTTAACCTATGCACAATCCGTACATAAACTAACGACTTTTTTATTCATACAAGGAATAATCAATGCTTAGTACAAATTTTATAGATAGTACTTAGTATGTAATTATTATTCCTTGACTAGTCACGGTTGAAAATTACACTTAATTATTGCATAGACTATCCCTTATAGGAATGTTTCATCCAAATATTTCTCTGGGTGTATATGATCTCGCAACGAGGTAGGGACAGCCTCATATCGATTGTAAATACAATCATTTTTCCAGTGCACAATTAATTTTATTATCGATGATTTTTAATACTACTATTTTTTTCTATTATGATAAATTTGTCTGTTTTGATTAGCTTACACATTTTTTAATCCAACCAAGCTAATAACTTTGCCATATATATGGTATCCATTGGGAATTGTGGAGAAAACGATGGATAATAATAAAATTTATGTGTTTTTAAAGTTGCAATTCGTCATGTCTATAGTTAACAGTGTCTTAAGTCATGACTTTTATATATGTAAAAACAATAAGGAAAAAACAAAATTATCTTTTAAATCTCATGGGACGAAATTATTAAATATCAAAACAGAAATTTCCCTAGGTTTATTAAATGGAAAACTAACAACTCACACGGTGACGTTCTGTTCTTAAAATTCAGATCGGACTCAAGCCGCCATAATAATATGAAAACTGAGGAAAATTTGTTTCGAAATTTTAAATGGAGGCCTATTCACACCAAATTTCTAGCACTAAAAGATATAAATCGGTTGCAATTATTGTAATCCCAGTTACACAACATTTTTTTTTTCAAATCGTATGGCGATAGTTTTTCTCCTCAAAGATTTGTTGAACTATTTTATTCCATTAATTATTGGTATTTATAAAAATTTTTAACCCGCTAACAAAACACATAGGTATCAATTTTTAATTTAACTCCAGGTTTAATTACTCTCATTTTTGCAATATTGTTGCCCAAGTAATCCAAAAAAACTAAATATGAAATTTTTCATTTAAATTTGTAAGTAATTGTTGTTTCATTTTGGTAATCACGTTCTCGGTTCCGTATGAATGAATAATAAATGTGTTTATATAATTATATTCCCTTGACGTTGACAGTGGAACGAAATCATTTTTTTTTTCTTATTATTCTGATTCCATTTTCACAAATCATTTTCACTCCGTTATTGCTACGTAGAATAAGCCTAATATATTTTACATGTAAGAATTTTGATAGGGATTTAGATGGGAAGAAGAAATACATATTTATAAAATATGGGTAAGACGAGGTTTATAGTTTAAAACAAAATTACCTGTAATTTCATTCGATTCGATCAATAAAATGTAAGAACCAATCCAGTAAGTAATTGTTTGAATAAAAAACAATTTTACTGCATTAACGCATAAATATGTGGTTCCAGTGGCGAAGCGTGGTTCTGAAACTAGGGTAGACACTGTAGACATATTCAAAAGTCTTATTAATATGCCACTTGAAACTAATTATAGTACATTAAGATGAAAGGACAGAAAGCTAAGGTTTTTGGACGTATGTGGAGTTTGCGAGTAGAAGCGTCAACCGAGATTTGCACCCACATTAAGTTTAAAATAAATTACGTCCGTGCATCATATACTATATTTTTTATTCGCCACAAGCAAAATATTTAAAAAAGATTGTTCAATCTAAATCAAAATTTAAAATTTTAAAAATTTTGAAATAAAAATATTTTGTACAAAAGATAGAGGATATTAGCTGCATTTCATGAAACCGTGTGATCCGGATCTGCTTAAATTTTACATGCAAATTGAGATCCAACTTTGTTTTTGGATCACAAATCATGATCTAAATATTAGTTCAAGTTTGAAAATGTAGGTGAAAAAATATTTTGTATTTTGTAATTGGTATAATAAAAAAACAGAAAATTTAAGAACCGAACGCATCCAAAACTAATATAAATAAAAATTATAAATAAAAACTAATAAATTTAATTTAAAAAGTCTATTCACACAAAATTATTTGGGATGTTCACCAAAATTGTTTGAAAAAACAAATAAACTTTTTCAAAATTCTAAAAATATTCCAAAAATTATAATAAAACTTAAACTTTTTCAACATGCCAAAACTTTTCTAAAAATTATTAAAAAATCAAAAATTGAAACTGTTTTCAAAATTCCAAAATTAATGCAAGAAATATAACAAAATCACAAATTCAAACTTTTCCTAGAACTCTTAAAATATTGCCATAATTATAACAAAATTAAAAATTCAAACTTTTCCCAAAATGCCAAAAATATTGCAAAAATTATAACAAAGATTGAAACTTTTTTCAAAATTTTAAAAATATTCCAAAAATTAATCCAAAATCAAAGATCCAAATCTATTTTCCAACTGTTCCTGTTATTCAGAAGTCGTGGAATCGAATCTGGAATCACACAAAAATTGCTCAAGAAACATCTAACTAATAATTACAATTTTTGTCAAAAATGTTTTCCATAATATGTTTCTCAAAAAATTTGGAAACAAAATATTTAAACAAAAATAGACATAAACAAAACTGTCTATCCAAGAAGGAACAAAAGTTGAAAATTTGTTGTTGTTGCTATTGCTTATTTTGGTAGTTATAATTTGAAACGTCTACTGATGTTTCTCAACAAATTTGGAAACAAAATATATAAACAAAAATAGACACAAACAAAATTGTCTATCCAAGAAGGAACAAAAGTTGAAAATTTGTTGTTGTTGTTTGTATGAAACTGGGAAACGTTTGTATTAAAGTTTCAGGAACATAGCTGAATTGTTTTTGTTCTAATTATTGTATTAAAACTTAATGATTTTTTTTAAACGTTTGACAAAATAGTATTAAGTCGATATTATGCGAACAATATGAAAATAAAGTTTTATATTTATATTGTGTTTGGGTAGACAATGTCTAGTGTGTCTATACCGACGCTTCGCCACTGGTGGTTACAAATCCGAAATATAATTTATTTTATTTCGATTGATTTTCTTATGAAACTTTGATTGTTGTCCTTGCTTCGTCGCCTTCCCAATTTCCTTTTATTACATAATTATTAGTTTCTTGGTCATTCTTAATAATATTTTATTTCATAATATGTCAATTATGTACAATTTCTTGTACTTAATTGACAAAAACAATTATTTTGACATGCAATCAAAACTATATTTTCTCGATTATTGATTATGTTTTTATGTTTACGTTTCTTATGATAGTGGAACATATTTTGACATGCGATTGTAGAACTAGCTGAAATATTTATTCGTTTTCATGTTAAAGTTTTTATCGGAAAAGCATTTATAAACTCAAAACAACGGTGTTCTTCACTGTGTAAAGGGAGACCAGATTGTTTAATGTGATAAAATATAAGTGGTTGTGACTTATATTACTGACGCGCGTCACCCTAAATAAAATGTAATATTATATTCTAATTGAGGTGGTTTTCTCTTTAAATAAATCGCTTGAGAGATTTAATTTTTCCAATAATGTATTTCAATTTTAGTGATCAATCTCAGAATCGCTCAATCGATTTATTTTATTTACATCAAAATGAAAACAATAGATCAGGTGGAAAACTAGTTCTTAGGTTCTTATTACAGATTCTGTAATGAAAAATTCAATGAAAATATTTGAGAAAAATAAATATTATCTTTATCAAAAAAAGTTTACGTCAAAATATTTAGACTTTTTTTCTTTTTAAATTTATTATTCTAGTTCTATTTTAATTATTGTATTGCAACCTATCTGGCTGTTTCCTATCGCGTTTTGATCTTCTAAGATCCGTCAACGAAAAAGATCTTTTTCTTTTTCTGACTCCAGAATTTTCACATGCAAGTGATTCTGATTTGATTCTTGAGCGACAAAAATTATTATTGTTATTACCATTGTCAGATAAGTTGCAATTCGTTTGTTTCTTATTATTACTAGGACATTTTTTATTGTTATTATTTGTATTTCTAGGTAAATGGAAATCTAATGGATGGACTTTATCATCTAATTTGGATACTTTAATTTGATTTTTATGAACAAATCTTACATGACCATTAACTCCAATTAGAAATGTATTGTGACTTAATTTTTCTAATAAAATTGCTGGTATCCATCTTATGTAATTTTTAAACTGATTGAGATAAAAAATTTTATCACCTTTTTTAAAATCAATTTCTTTTTTATTTATAAAAATTACGTTATTCTTCGTTTTAATTATTTTATGTTTTTTAGGAAATACAATTTTTTGGCTGAAATTAAATTTTGCTAATTTTCTACGGTTAATATTATCCAACAATACCTTCGGCTTATAAGAAAACAACCTTTCGTTTGGAGACTGGTGTGTTACAGTATTTGGACTATTTCGATATTGTAAAAGAAATTCCGACACTTTCTTCTCCACATCACCAAAACTATCTTCAAGAAGGAACTTTTTGAACGATTCTTTCACCGTCTCTACATTTCTTTCACCTAATCCATTAGATTGTGGGTGATATGGTGGTGAATGCATTAAATTAATACCATTCTTTTTAGCGAACTTTTGAAATTCATACGAATTAAAAGGTGGACCATTGTCGGCCACCAGAGTCGTTGGCAATCCAAAGATTGAAAACACTGATTGTAATTTGGAAATAACATTCGCAGCATAAGTGCGATTCATTAAAATAACATCCACATATTTCGAATAAGAATCTACCACTATTAAAAAATTATGTTTGGAAAAGTGGAAAAAATCTATGTGGATACGTTCGAATGGGAACGTCGATTTGGTCCACGACGACGTGACTATTTCTTTTGGAACATTTGCAGTTTGTTGACATTGCAAACACCGATTAACAAATTCTTCAATATCTTTGTTAATTTTTGACCACCAAACATAAGACCTGGCTAAAATTTTCATCTTAACCATTCCAACATGATTCTCATGTAACATATTTAGGACTTTTTCTTTAGATTCCGATGGAATGATGATTCGATCACCGTAAAACAAGCAGCCATTTTCGACACTCAAACTATTTCTTACTCGATAAAATCCTTTTAAACGATCGTGGATTTTTATCGGCCAACCTTCTGAGACAAATTTGAAAACTTTTTTCAAATCGAAATCATTTTGGGTTTGGTTCTCAATTACTTTTGAGTCAATCAGACTATTGTCTGAATCAATTAGATTGACGAAACTGTAGGATTCTATCCCGGTTTTATCTTCGACTGGAAGTCTAGATAAAGCATCTGCATTTTGCATTTTACTGCCTTTTCTATACTGAATGGAATAGTCATACATAGACAAAATGACCGACCAACGATGCAGACGCATTACTGCAACGGCAGGCGTTCCTTTCTTAGAATTAAAGATTTCTTTCAGAGGTTCGTGATCTGTGTAAATAATCACTTTTTGACCATAAATGTACTTGTGAAATTTCCTAACTGCAAAAACGATAGCCAGAGCCTCCCGATGTAACTGAGAATAGTTACGCTCGGCTGGGGACAGAGTACTTGATGCAAACATGATAGGCTTCTCAACTCCATTGACAATATGGGACATGACGGCACCGACTCCATACGGACTTGCATCAGCTGCAATAACAATCGGTTTTGCAGGATCATAAAGTTCTAAAACAGAATTTTAGACTAACAATTCCTTACATTTCTCAAAACTTTTTTGACATTTTTCATCCCACAAGTATTCGACATCGTTTCCTAAAAGATCGTATAGCGGACGTGATTCGCTAGACATATTAGGAACAAACCGACTGTAATAGCTAATAAGACCCAAATATGACTGTAATTGTTGTAAGTTTGTAGGAGGTGGAGCATTGACAATAGCCCTAACTTTCTCCTCATTCGGACTAATTTTATTTTCGGATACGGAATGACCCAAATAATGGACCGAATTTTCCAAAAACTTACATTTCTTTAACTTAATTTTGACATTATTTTCATTTAACCGACCTAAAACTTCCATTAATTTATTTTCGCAATCGATTTTATCGATTTTTATCGATCGCCGCCGATGATAATATCATCTAAATAACAAAAGACTAAGTGTAAGCCTGTCAGGATTCGATCCATTACAGACTGAAATATTGATGGTGCACTAGACAATCCGAAAGGCAATCTTGTATATTGATACAAGCCTTTATGGGTATTTATCGTTAAATACTCACGACATTGTTCGGAAATGGACAATTGTTGATATGCACCGGACAAATCGATAACACAAAAATATTTTGCATTCGACAAACTAGCAAAAATATCTTCGATATTCGGCAAAGAGTAATGTTCCGCGACACTATATTTGTTAAGAGTTACGCGACAATCCATACAAATACGGATATCACCGTTTTGCTTCGCGACAACAACAATTGGAGTGGCCCAATTGCTGCTTTTGACTGGGACTAAGACTTCTTCTTCAACTAACCTATCTATTTCTTGACTGACTTTATCTCGTAATTTAAAAGGGACGGTATAAGGCTTACAGAAGACGGGACTAGCGACTTCTTTCATTACTATATTAGCCTGAAAATTTTTTATTGGACTTACCAATTTTGGTTCCACTACATTTGGAAAATTTTGACGGATTTTGTCAATTATATTTGTTTTTGTCATGTACATAATAGATTTCGGATCTTCAATTATTTTTTCTCTCCACGAAGGTTCAAGAATCTCCAACCAATTCCTTCCAAGCAACGGTTTAACATTCCGGTCACATCTAATTACCATTAATTCCAAACTGTAACACACATTTTTGTACTCCACACGAACATGTAGCTTTCCAAGCGTCTGTATTGTTGAACCTGTAACTGTTAAAAGACTATTGGACTTATACATAACTTCATCAATGATGGTTGCACAGGCTTCTGTATCGATTTCAAATTGTACCTGTTTATCTTCAACTTTGACAAAAATGTGTGCGGGTTCAGGGTGTATGTTGTTGATAGATTGTATGACTTTACAATCTTGCTGTCTTCTTTGGTTGCTGGTTTTACAAACTTTTGATGTATGGCCGACTGTATCACATTTGTAACACATCCAATTAACTGCTGGACATGTGTTGACATCATGCATTCGACCACATCGATAACATTTATCCACATAATACTGGTTCCTGGAATTGTTGTTGTTGAAATTTCTCCTATTACGACTTTTACTTCGATGATTGTTGAATCTTCGTCTCGAACTCGACCTTCGTCTTAACGAAAGGTTATTAACCTCCCTTGCTATTTGGTGAACTCCTGAGCTGGGTGAACTCTCTCCGGTGAACTCTCTCCTTTACTGTATCCAGAAGGTTGAATATTTGTAGATTCTTTTTTTGCCATCTCCCTATTTAGGGCTTTCGTGCAGCATTCCTCAAATAGTAACTGATCCTCATTCGGCAATTCTCTCCGGATCTCTTCAGACTTCAGACCCACGATGAATCTATCCGTTAAAACATCATCAATCAACTGAGCTTTGATTTTTCCATACTGTCTCCTTATCTAAAAACTCCCCAAATTGGCATGACTGTGCCAACGTCTTGAGTTTTACAATGAATTCGGAAATGGATTCTTCATCTTTTTGCTTTGCTAGATTGAATTTGTACCTCTCCGCACGTTTATTTATCTTCGGAGCAAAATGATCACGCAGTACCTTGACCAAATCTTCAAACTTCTTATCACTTGGATTCTCCGGTAAAACTAGTGACTTAATAATTTTAAAAGTTGGCTTACCAATTAGACTTAACAGAAGATTTGTTTTATCCTTAGCGTTTATTCTGTTAATTTCAAAATAAATTTTTAGTCGATCTTCATAATCACCGAACTCATCTCCAGGTTCGAATTCTTCTAGACGCCCAATTAATCGAGGGATTTGATTTATTTTCCTATTCTCTTCATCCGACATTTCGATTAATTATATTATTTTTTAACTTACTTGTAATATTTCTCAATTGAAATCTCAAATATTTTTGAAAATCTACGAAGAATTTTTTTTTTTTGCTGACGTGGTGGCGTCCTTATAATGACTTTTCTCGAACAAAAATTTGATTTAATTATTCCTTTAATTTTTCGCTCGTCGCCAATGTTATATATTTACTTTATATATTATATTATTATTATATTGTAGTTTGTATAAAAATCTTGTAGTTTAAATAAAACTAAAAACAATTTAATTGTGACTATTGTTATTCACTTTATTATTTATGATTTTACTTTTCGCTTTTACAATGATTGTGTTTTAATAAAATCCAAGAGGAAAGAGAGCGAGAAACACTATCCATCTCATTTTATTTACTTTTTCAATTACGCGTACCAACCTCTCGATAATAATAATAATATAACTTAACGAAATTATCCCAATCGACAATCAAAACAATGAGTTGGTCTAAAGTTATTCGACTTATGTTACGGACATAACACTTACGTATTTATATATAGATATAGATTGATTTTGAACTGTGAAACAAATAACTTGAAAAAATATTGCGACGCTGATGCATAGGCTGACTTCACCACAGCTCTGGAAACATAGTGTTCTAGATATACAATGAGCTAATATCCATCAAATACTTTAATTAAAAGCTAACCGATGTTATAGACTTCGTAGTTCTAATTATAAAAATATTAAAGAAAGCAGTAGTATCCCAACAAACATAAATTCTGCTGTACGAGAAAAAGTAAAAAAAAATGTTTACCGGAAGTGACAAACCGGAAGTTGGGATGCAGAACTGTTGTGAACCGTACTAAATGTTTATGTACCAAGATTCATCCAATTCGATTATCAGGTACAGATGTTATGGAGCTTCCATAATAACAGGTGCTCGGAGGACCCCCTAGCACTTTGTTTACTATCGCTAATCAGTTCCTTGCCATACATATTTGTAGCTTTTTGCGATGTTTCATCACAACTACTTAACGAACGAATGTTGTATGCTTCCAACAAACATTGAAAAAAATAAACAGGTGTACGGGAGGACCCCACCGCTTATCCCAATATTGTCCAAAAACTAATCAGTTCTTTGTCATTTAAGTCTTTATTTTTTTTCAAAGTGTCATTAAAATTGATTCATGAAATGAAGTCTGTATGCTCCCAACAAACTTTAAAAACAAAGTGTGAAAAGTCAGCAGTTGTATGGTAGACCCCCGCCACTTTGATCAATGTGTCCCAAAAGATGATAATTATCTTCTCACACTAATTGGAACCTTTTCCATAAGTTTCATCATAATCACTTCATTATTGTAGGCTGTAGTGTGCATAAACACACTGAAAATTTTCAAAAAAATTTTTTTTACCGGAAGTGAAAAACCGGAAGTTGGGATGCAGAACTGTTGTGAACTGTGCTAAATGCTCATGTACCAAGATTCATCCAATTCGATTATCATGTACAGATGTTATTGAGCTTTCAAAAAACAGGTGTATGGGACACCCCTCACCACTTTGTTCACTATCGCTCAAAAACTAATCAGTTCCTTGCCATACATATTTGCACCTTTTTTTAAAGATTCATTAAAATTCGTTCACGAACGAATGCTGTGTGCTCCCAACAAACATTGAAAAATGGTGACACAGTAAACCATTGGTGCGGGAGGCCCCGCACCACTTATCCCAATATTGTCAAAAACTAATCAGTTCCTTGTCATTTAAGTCTCCATCTTTTCCGAAAGTGTCATTAGAATTAATTAATAAATGAAGTCTATATGCTCCCAGCAAACTTTAAAAACAAAGTGTGAAAAGTCAGCAATTGTATGGTAGACCCCCTGTTTGTGAACCTATAATCTAAATTATGAAAATTAATATCCCATCCAAACTTAATTTAAATTGCAATTGAAAACTTGCTTACTCGAACATTAATTCAAATTAATGGATACTGTCAACAACAATTCAAAGTTGATTGTTGAGTTATTGTCAATTGTAAATTGTAGGTCAATGACATCCATGCAAATTAAAACTTTATAATCCAACAACATTAAAGCCTAGACATTATAAGGTTTACTTATCAAGTTAAATTGATCTACTATAATATAGAGGTCAGTAAATTAAACAAAATTAACGATGTAGATGACAATGTTGTCGGATGTAACAATTGCAAGTAGCTTAAAGTAGCTTAACTAGTTAATAAAAAACATAATTTTTTACATTCATTATAATAACAAATTTACGCAAAGACAAGGAAAATTGTAAACTTAATTAAAATAAAATTTACATTGTAGAAGTGAATAATCAATTGTTGAAATTAAAAAAAAGTTGTTGAAATTAAATTGTTTCAATTAAATTAATTTTAACATTCATTCGAACAAACACCCATCATACTAAGTTTCATCCAATTCGATTATCAGGTACAGATGTTATTGAGCTTTCAAAAAAACAGGTGTATAGGACACCCCCCACCACTTTGTTCACTATCGCTCAAAAACTAATCAGTTCCTTGCCATACATGTTTGCATCTTTTTCCAAAGTGTCGTCAAAATTTATTCACGAACGAATGTTTTATGCTCCCAACAAACTTAAAAACATTGTGGAAAAAACCACCTGTTGTATGTTAAACCCCCAAACCCTTTATCCAATGTCCTCCAAAAGCTGATAAAATCTTTTTCATGTTACTTGAAAGCTTTTTACCAATGCTTCATGAAAATCGATCGGTAATTGTAGGCTACAGTAGGGATAACCACCTGGAAAAACAAATTTTTAACCGGAAGTGAGAAACCGGAAGTTGGTATGCAGAAATATTGGAAACTGTACTAAAACCTTATATAGTTCAAGATTTAAACTTAGAGGTGTTCGGGAGACCCCCCCGCCGTTTTGTCCAAATTTGAAATGAATCCAGATCTTCCATTTTCAAGTGAACCTGTATCATTTGCCAAAGTTTTATCAATATCCTATGCAAAAAGTATAGTTGTGTTCGTTTGTTTTACAGGGCGCCAAGTGAGACCATTGAGAAAGTACATTTTTACCGCGTCAATTAGAGTAAGGGCTCTACTTCAGTATTACTTCAAAATTTGTTTTATAATTTTACAACAGACAGTTTTTTGTATAATTTTAAATAATAGCGTTTATTCTTGTTTTATTTCGCCGTTTCGATATTTCGAAAACTTAAGAAGAGTTTCGAATGAAAGAAAAATTTGTGAGTTTTGAATGTACACAGTTAAAAATAAGCTGAATATGTAATGCAAATTGCTACACATATAGGTCCTACGGAAGCCTCCAATATAAAACAATGCAAAGCTTGTTTTAAAATAAATTTAATGCTCTTTGCATTAGCAAGTCGTTTTCAAATTTCAACCGTAGCAAGTTGTTTTCACACTTCTACTATTAGTATAAATAATAAATTACGATGGTAGAGTTGTACTAAAATTTGTGGCTTTGCATTAGAATTAGTTTTAATGCAACATTTGCTTTGCAATTTAATAATAACTTGCTATATATATAACCCATATTGCAAAGCTTCTATTAAAAATTGCAGCAACTTTTTCAACTGTGTAAGTGGGGAACTTACAGCAACTTTTTCATTGCAGCAACTTTTTCAACTGTGGCTTTTTTGGTACACATGAATGGATTATTATTTGAACTAGCAATTAAAATAAGAAACATTATTATATCTTTTTACAATTTCGCAGGGCACAGTTTTTGAATTCTCAAGTATTAATAAAATGTTATTTGAATTGATAATGCATTTTCCCATTTAAATCATTTACAAGATGGTGTTGTAACGACTGTCCTTATTTTAGTTCTTACTTTATCTCAAAATAAAAAAATTAAATCAAAGGCAAAATTCAAACGTAATTTAATTTGTAACGATTTTTATTTTGGTTAATAAAAATTTGGTCATGCATATATATATATATCTACATAAATAAGTTATAAAATGCGTGATTGCAACCTTTGATGTAACCTTTGAAACAATTAACGCTAGGTACATTCAGACTTGGGAAAGTGTTTCACAACTTTTGTGAGGTAACAGGTCAATTGACTTGCAATTGCATGAGCATAAAACAAATTTTGTATACAAATCTATTGGCTCCCAAAAAATGCTTAAAATATTGCATCAAATGAAAAATCAGCTGTTTTAAAAATGTACTAAACTTTGTTGTCCTTGATCTAGATGAAAATGACCAAGCTCACATTTGAAAACTTTTGTACACGTAGATACAATATAAATCTTTCCCAAATTTAAAAAACAAATTATCCAAGTCCAGAGATTGCGCCCCTGGGGCTGTTGAATCGAATACAAACGCAAACAGCCATGCTTTCATCATTTTTGAGTTTATGTTATTTAAACTCCTACTTTCTTTTAAACACACTTTTCATTTATAACCTCAGAGACTTTCAGCTTTCTAGCCCAAGATTTTCCAATGGAATTAACGTTATACTAACATGATGCACGACACCTTTACGCCATACAATTATAACAACAAATCCCTTAAGAAATAATAAATAAATATTCTTTTGTTTTTGTTTCAGTTTTAATTTTTATTTTTGAGCTTTTATTTTTTTCACAGAAATTTAAATAAAAAGTAAAACAAAGTTGAATTAATTCTTTTGAATTAAGGAATATCTTCTTTGAAAATTTGTGAAAATTGGAAATTTTTTATATTGATATTGGTTACACATTTACAAAAGTTTTCCTATATTGATAGATATTTGTATTATTTGAGGTGTAAAACTTGTTTGATAATTTTTGATTATCAATTAAGTGTGGTGGTATTGTAGGTGGGACGTAGTGATAACGTTCATTTGTTCTTTGGTGGATTTAATATGTTATTAAAATTAGTTTTAACCAAATTAAATAAAACAGTTCCGAAATTGCATTGATAAGTAGTTTCGATTAATGTATTTAATTTGGTTTGATAATTTTTTTAAATTACTCTGTTTCTACTTAAATTTTTTATTGCTATTTGTACACAAAACTGTCTGACTCCGAAATCTACTCTAATCTGTTGAAATCTACTCTACGAAATCTAATCTATTTCTAGCGGATATACTTACCGCTTGGACTTTTTTGTTTTTCATTTAAATGAATATCAAAATCATGTAATGGGAATGCGATTAATATATATTAAAAAAGAAACAAAAATATAGAAATTCTTGTTTATAAAAAACATCGATCAAGCTGTTCGATCGAAGATTGTGTAAATTTTGTAAATTTGTGTAAATTTAGAAGATTGTGTAATATTGTGCTAAAATGTTTAACTAACAAATTGTTAAAATTAAAGTTGTAAAATTTATCTATTTTGAAATTAGTTAAGTTTCAGTGGAATAAAGTTTTGTGTATTAAAATTTTAACTGGTAACAAAATACGAATTTCAAAATTTTTAATTTATTAAAAAATAACAGTTTTTGTTTACTTTTCTATGAGCGTGTTTGTTTTAGAAAACGGCTTCGAAGAGAGTAAAACCGTTGTTTTTCCATACCACCTATGCCCTATGGTAACTGAACAAATGTGTAAAGGATGATAATAAATTGAATGTAAAAAAATTGTATTCGCAAAACGCAACAGTAAACCGTTTTAATGACATCCCAGTGTTTTTATTGAGCCATCAGCGATGATTAAGAAGAGCATATGATATTGGATGATTTAATTACAATTGATTGCTATGTGAATGATCGTCATGATGTTTTGACTTTCGATCATGTTCATAATTGGTGTGATATAGTTTAATATGCATAGTTTAATATGATATAATTTTTCTACAACGCATTTATGTTTTGTCTTAGTTTTGTAAGATATTTCTAAACGGAAATAAAATACACCTTTGTAATAAAAAGTGTAGTGTAATAGAAATTAGATACTTATAAAAATTTGTTTGAATCATGATGCTACCGATTTCATTGAAGTACTGATCCCAACAAACATTATGTGCATGGGTGCACGACTCTATGCACATTCCTCCACTTCTTTATTTGAATAATTTTTAAGTTTTTTTAAATATCCTAGTGTATATTTAAATTACTTTTATGACAAGGATCTTCTAATACGTTATGAATCTTTCCTAGTCTAATATTTTTAGTAACGTAGTAACCAATGGAATCGTTGGTAACCAATCAAAATTGCCGTCGTATTTTTAAGTTGTAAAATGAAAATGTGTGTTTTCATTTGTGAATGAAACAATTTAATTAAAAAAATATGAAGGGGTTGAAATCTCAAGCGCTGAGAAATCAAGACTTCGGTTTTGGTTAAGGATTTTGATATAGTTTTCGGCATAAAACTTTTATGAGGACATTGTTTTTAATTTTGGGCAGCGATGTATATCAAAGATAAAACTCTTTGTTAATGTACATGTATTTTTTTATCTCTGTTTAGAAATTTATCACAAAACTAACACATTAATATGTTGCCGCAAAATTATAACAGATCATAAATTATTATAATTTAGTGAAAAGAGATACAATCAGCAATCTACTCAAAAACCTCTCCATTTAGCGTTTCGAGAAAATATTGCAAAATCACAAATTCATATTTCTTTCCAAATTCCAAAAATATTGTAAAAATAAAATAAAATCAAAAAATCAAACTTTTTCTAAAACTCTAAAAATATTGCAAAAATTATAACAATATCAAAAATTGAAACTTTTTACAAAATTCTAAAAAAATATATAAAATTCAAATTTCACAAATTCAAAAATTCCATTTTTTTTTTCAAAATTCTTAAAATATTGCAAAATTTATAACAAAATCATATATTAAAACTTTTTCAAAAATTATGAAAATATTGCAAAAATTATTACAAAATCAAAAAAGTCCAAGCGGCACGTATAACGCTAGAAATAGGTAGATTTCGGGACCAGACAGCTTTGTGTACAAAAAGAATTGGATATGTCCGATTAGTTTAGATGTTGTTTATTTAATATTTCTATAGGATATTTTTATATTTTTGGGATTTGCTGTTCTAATTATATGAGAGTGGCTGTGAGAGTGACTTACATTAAGTTAGTATAATGCTAATTGCATTGGAACTTCTTGGGTTAGAAAGCTGAAAACTTCTGAGGTTATAATTGAAAAGTTGAATTAAAAGCTAGTTTTAGTTTAAACAAAATAGACTCAAAAATGATGAAAGCAAGGCCGTTTGCGTTTGTTTTCGTTTTAACAGCCCCAAGGTCTCAACCTCTGAACTTAAACAATTTGTTTTTTAAGTTCTGGATAGATATTTCTAAGTATCTAAGTGTGGAACGGTTTTCAAATGTGAGATTGGCAATTTTCAGCTAAATCAAAGACAACAAAGTTTAGTAAATTTTAAAACAGCTGATTTTTCAGCGTTGGGTCGTTTGGAAAAAATTATAGAAATATGTTCAAATATTCAATATTTATAAGTTTTATTAAAATATTATGATTCGAACGGAAGCTATAACGTCCTAGATTAGTCGACTTTTTAAGCTCTAGCCGCTTAACCTGTACCCGGATGTGGCCAGTTCGTGGATTTGTCCAAGATATTGTTTGCCGCAACATACACAGAAAAAAATTTCGGTGTAGGTCAAAATTTCGGTAAATTCCGTTATAGCGCATATCGTTATATATATATATATATATATATATATATATATATATATATATATATATATATATATATATATATATATATATATATATATATATATATATTATATATATATATATATATATATATATATATATATATATATATATATATATATATATATATATATATATATATATATATATATATATATATATATATATATATACATATATATATATATATATATATATATATATATATATATATATATATATATATATATATATATATATATATATATACATATATATATATATATATATATATATATATATATATATATATATATATATATATATATATATATATATATACATTTTGTTTTTATTTTGATTTTCCGTCTCCGCTTATCCTATATAGTCGTTTGGCACCAACATTTTTCCGAAATTCCGAGATGAAGCCCATTGCAAAATTTATTGCCCAATCTACCTAAAACACCAACATTTTTCAAAACTCCAAAATTATTCCAAAACCTATAACAAATTCAAAAATTTCCATGTCCAATTTCATGTCATACAAATAATTAATTTTTTTTTCCCAAAAAATTGGCTAAAAAAGTAAATGAGAATCATTTTTGACACACTTATAATGCAATAAAATTCTCAATAATAATAATTTCACATTCAATTACATTTAACGTCATAAAAATAATTAATTTTATTTTTTTCCAAAAAAATAAATATAAATCATTCTTTTGACACACTTGACAACATTTTTTGACAAACTTATCATGCCATAATTCTCAATAGTAATAATAAAATTTCATGTCATACAAATAATTAATTTCATTTTTTTCCCAAAAAATTATGTCAAAAAAATGCAAATCATTATTTTGACATACTTAACAACATTTTTTTGACAAACTTTTAATGCAATAATCTAGATGTTGGTCTCACATACCAATCCCGACCATCAAGATTTCTCCAAATTCAATGTTCCTACTCGTAATCACTTAAAATGAACGTTTTTAAGCAAAAAATTTTAAGCAAATTTTCTTGTTTTGACACAATTGACGATTTTAAATATAATAATTTAAAATCGTGAAACATTAAAATAAATTATTCAAAGTGCTGGTTTGTTTTTTCATTATGTCCTCATTACCTGCACAAAAAAATTCTTTCGCACAAAATTTTAGAGGAAAATATAATAAAATTCAACAGTTTATTATTCCGAAAGTCATATTACGCCATTAAAAGTTAAATGAAACCAGTTGTTTTAGAAAATGTTGAACTTTATTTTATGCGTAAAAAATGCGGCTCATATATGTCTGCACATACGTTCTAAGATGTTGTACGACATGTGCACAGTATGGTGCACATCAATGCATCATGTGCATGACATGTTTTATGCACAATTTGCACGGGGATGGTGATGAAGGTGATACGAAATCACGTTCAGTCAGAATAAGCTGGTGTTGTAGGAACTCGAGATATCATGTTAAATTTTGATCACCCTTAATTGAAAACGGAATGGCAGTAAGATATCGAATAATTTTCATTCAAAAAATGTTAAAATGTGCGTAAATTAACATAGGAGAGTATGGAGATTGGTCTATAATTTAAAATTTCATATTTTTCTCCTTTTTAAGGAAGGGCTAGACATTTTCTAACTTCTTGCGCCAAAAAAAACGCTGCTTGTAAGAATTGTAGGGAATTTTGGTTATAGTAGATTCAACATTTTGTTTAACCCTTGAAATAAGACCTTTCATATTAACTCCTAAGGACAGAATTTGAAGTACTTCTTTAGTAGTTTTAAAAAATATCTAGTTCAAAACGATACCAAATCGAAAATTTGAGTGGAAAGATTTACACAGTTAGTATAAAAAACAACAAACAACAATCACCAGGCAATTCTTGAAAAAACATCGGCGACTATAGAGTCCATTTTGAGAAGATAAACTATTTTCGAAATTTTCACTGTAGGTTTTAGTAAATTAGCTTTGATAACTGATGTTATTAAGTAGTTGTCAGAATTTCTAATGTTTACATCTGGGATAAAAATGAGATATTTGAGAGCATCACTAGGAGTTAGCGTTAGGTTTTTCACAGTTGTGACAGGTTTTGTGCTGTGGTAAATGATTCTACTTGTCTTCTAAAGTTGCCGTTGTTAGTCGTCTTAGAAAATTCTAATCACGGCTTGCTGTGGAATTTAAAGTCGCACCAGTAACGATAACCTCACAATTAGAAAAATTTGATCTAATTTTGTTCACAATATTGGTTAATAGAATAAAAAAATATGTGTTTGTTTAAGGCCCAGTATAAATCTTTTATGTATAAAACCAGTAATACTACCACTCTCTCTTAATTATAATTAATTTAGTCCTTTATTTTACTACTACTTTACTGAATTATTGCTTCTTTAATTATTCTACAGTTGACTTTGTTTATGCCATTCAAAATGCCGATACTTATCCTCGAACTTTGATTAATAAAACGAAGCTCAGCTTCATGTTCAATATTTACTTAAAATAATTAAAGCAATTTAATTAACAAATAGCGTGTAACTATTTTTTAAAAGATTACACAAATAGATTGGACTTTCCCAATTTACATTTTACTTTCTATACTCTCATTTTTTTAAGGTTGTTTTACACTAAATTTTTTTGTTTTACTTTTAGCTATTATATAATTATGCTAATAATTTTACTTATTTAACCAGCATAACAAACTTCGTACTTTTTAAAAATTTAATTCCATGATTTAACCTTCGCTAACACTAATCGATTTACCGAACTACCAACAAAAAAGCTGGTAGCTTAAGTAGAACAAAACGTCCACTTTAATCTCAAACTCAACTCTTCATAAACAATCTATCAAAAAAAAAAACAAAATTGCTTTTGTTTTCTTTAATCACTACAATTGATTGCATTCTTTTTACATGCTTTGAATTTTTTTGTTTTTCACATAAATATGCAAAAATAAATGAGAAAATAAAAACGGTATGATACGATCTTCCCGGAAGTGTCAGATGTACTTCACAAAGAAATAAGTTTGCTGCACACAGGTGTGTTGAAAGGTGTTTGAAAATGTACATATACATTTACGAACTACGCTAGAGCATAATATTACTGTATGTAAAGGTGATAGTAGATTCAGGTATGGTTGACATATTATCTGTATAGAATTCGTATATATTATCTTCTATATATTATCTGTGTATATTATTTTACCCATTACAGAGTATACTAGTAGGGTAGGGTGTGACCATAGCGGCCACGCCAAGAACTTTCCGTTAAGTTAAATAGGTAACATAAAGATATTTTCTTAAAACTTTAATAAATTGAAATTCTCTTTCTAAGACTTGCAATTAATCGTCATATTTTCATCTTTTGGTTACACTGGAAAGAAGATTTTCATTGCACCATATATTTAAAAAAACTAACGGTGGAGTCTACTTAAAGTCTAGTTTGTCAACGTTGCTGAAATTTTTTCGATTTTTATCATACAATAACACCATTTTTAGGGTTTCGTACTTTGAAAAAGTAAAAACGGTACCCTATTGGTGAGGCTTCGGTGTCCGTCCGAATTTCTACATAATCGATTTTCTCAAAAACTATAAGTGCTATCAACTTGAAATTTTTTTAAGTTATTCAATGTATTTGTACACGCCTACTGACAACAAGAAAATTTTGAATATTATTTTTTATCAATATTTTATGGACATTGATAAGGAGATAGTAAAACAAAAGTTTGTTTTAAGGAATCGAGTTTGGTTTAAAAAAATCAAAAAAAATCCAATCCAAAAAAAATCAAAAAATCCAATCCTTGGTTGTTATAATTTCAAATGTTCATTGGAGGGGGTTGAGAGTAAAAATTACGAAAACAAAATATTTTTGGTCATGTCAAGTGGGGGGTATCATATGAAAGGTTATTTTTTTTCTAGTCTAAAGCAGTTTTTTTTCTAATTTTCGAAAGCACAGTAATGGACTTACTTTAGAAAAAGTGAAATTTTAGTTTTGTCCCCCACACTTATCTTCGAACATTACAAAAGAAAAAATTTTAAAAAATTCACGGTTGTAGGAACTTGGCAATAAAAAAATGGAAAATTTTTTTTGGTCGTTATAATTTCAATTGTTCTTTGGAGGGGGTTGCGAGTAGAAATTTTGAAAAAAAATATTTTTGACTTGGACAAGTGGGGTGTCATATGGAAGGTGATTTTTTTGTAGTTCAAAATAATTTTTTTGTATTTTTCGAAAACACGGTTTCTGACTTATTTATAAAAATGTGAAAAGTTGTTTCTCTCCCACTCTTTATCTTCGAACATTACAAAAGCGAAAAATTGAAAAAATTCACGGTTATAGACAATGTTGTAAAGATTGAACGAAAACTATAGCGGTTAGCTAATTATTTCAGATGTTCCTTAGAGGGGGTTGAGAGAAGAAATTTCGAACAAGTTGCAAAAGGACTATAAACATTACAAAAACCTTATGCTCTAAGTTTCAACAAAATTAAATGTCAAGACTGAGAAGTCTAAAAAAACAGTTGTTCAACGAACCACAGACATCCTCCCCGAATCCTTTGCCAAATTTTGAAAATAGCTGATTCAAAATAGCACATTTTCCATATTCAAATAAAACCGTATGCGTTTGCGGCTCATTTTAATTCAAAAGTTTCATCAAGTTTTCATGCGTTTGAGTAATGAAAATAACGCCTATTTTTCAAATTTTCTTAAAAAAACTCAAAAAGTAAGATAGCAATAGTTTATATAAATGTCATTATAAATGGCTGACATGATGAAAAACAAAATGGGAGGTAAATGATCTTGATAGCATTATTTATTCTAGTAATACTTGCAAGAGATGATATTCAGTTTTTTGGAAACCCCTAAAAAATAAATGTACTGATTTCATTAGAAAAAGACTGGGCTGTAGGTTACACCAAGATATATCGATTGTGACCATTGAAATTGAAATCGGATCATCCATTGTTGAGAGAGCGTTGGACAAATGTTTGTCCACATACGATGATACACACGCACATACCCACACACACTACATACTGCCAGCTAAAAATAGCCCAAACAGCTTCAGGTGGTCTTGAAACGTAAAGATATTATAAAAATTTCGATTTCAAAAATCGACCCAAAAACAATAACTTCTCATATCGGAAAGTTAATAAACAGTTGACCAGGCAATCTCCTCTCGAGCCTCTGACCTTTTTGTCAAATTTAGAAAATAACTCAGGTTTTTGATATTCAAGTAAACCCGGATGCGGTTGCAGCTCATTTACATACAAAAGTTTCATCCAGATATCATTCGTTTGCATAAAGAAAATAACACGTAGTTTTTTAAAATTTTGTTAAAAATCTCAAAAACTAAGATAGCAATTGTTTATACAAATGTCATTATAAATGTCTGACATGGTGACAAGCAATATGGAAGCTTCATGACCTTGATAGCATTATTTATTAATCTCATGATATTTGCAAGAGATGATTTTCAGTTTTTTGGAAACCACTAAAAAACAAACGATATAATTTCGCTAGAAAAGGACTGGGCTCTAAGTTACGACAAGATACATCGATTGCGACCATTTTCGTTAAAATCGACCCATCCGTTGTTGAGAAATCGTTGGGCAAAAATTCTCCACACAGCGATATACACATACATACACACACACACACACACACATACAGACTGCCAGCTAAAAACAGTGGCGTAGCCAGAATTTTCCATTGGGGGGGGGTCAAGAATTATTTTATAAGACTTAATAGTTTAACCCAATAAACCAATTAATTAGTTATATTAATAATTCATTACAATAATATATACTTCATTTTAATGTTTCCTTAATTTTAATTAAGGATTTTTTAAAAAGTAGATTAATGATTATTTGTAACTATCTTTAATTATTTTACATTAAATAATTAATTTTAAAGAAAAAGATTTCTTACCTTGTAAACTATGTAAAATCTAAATCTATTTGTAAAATTTAAAGACGCAAGAACACAACTTCTCTCTTCAAATTGAAATTAGCACTGAGCAATAAATGTTTGAAGTAACGAAAAAAAAAGTAGCTAGTGGCTAGATTTTGGTTGTATGGAATTATTTCGTGGAATGAGATTTCGTACTAAATGGGATTTTTGCATTCAGATTCAGTGGAATGAGAAAATAAATTTCGCATTTGTGGGATGAACTGTCAAATTATCTCGTCAACGAATTTATAGACGAAATGCGATTATTTGCTTTGAAATTTTGTATAGACCGATTTGATACGATGTTATTCAAATATGTTCCTTCTACAAAATTTACTATCCCGATTTCCTATGTGTATATAAGATAAACAGATCAAAACTGTCCCTTTTACTACATTTAGTTATATTACCCTAAAAAAATTAAAAAACAATCCGCTTGCGCCTAAGTTCAAGTAATCATGCCAAAAGAAATTTTAGTTAATTATTTAGAGGAGAGTATGGATTTGGCGCGTGGGAGTTAACGATATTTTATTTTATTATTTATCAATAACTATTTTAGAAAATAGTACATTATTTAATTAGGAGCTAAAGTGATACTTTTTGTGTTGAGTCTATAGTTTATAGTATAGTTGAGTCTATAGTATCCCTGCGGTTGGCCGACAATTATAGACGAAACACAAAAAGTCACTTTAGCTCCGAATTAAATACACTATTTTTTGTAAATTAACAACACTACTTTTTATAAATATGAAAATAATACATCAAACTTTTTATAAATATGAATTTGTACCGTCATAATTACTTCCAAAAAAGAGAAAAAAACATTTAAATTTGTATGAATAAAATTTTTTTATCAAAGCAGCCTTTTCAAAATTTCATAATATGAGAATCAACTTATTTTTTGTTGTCATGGTTATACAATATGTTTGAAAAAATAACAAACTAACAAATAACAAATGCTACTTTACAGCCTCCGTAATATAAAATAAAAATGGCGTTACTTTTGCTGTCGCTAGACGTTACTTTTGCTGTCAGGCTAAAAAGTAAGACTTTAGCTAACTCCCTAACGGCAGTAAAGTTAAACTTTACAGCCGTTTGCCGAAAAATTGAATTATTTATTTGATTTATATACAAAACATATTGTTTTGTTTGCTTCTCGCAGATTTGATAAGGCAGACGGAAATGGCATAATACACTATTTAAACACACTATTTATTAAATTCTGAAGAACAATTTTACAGCTAAAATCTATAGCGAACTTGTAAACTGGCTATCGAAAGAAACACAAATAAAAACAAGTCAATAAACTGACCAAAGAATTCCATCTTCAAAAATTTGTACTAGTTTAGAACTTGTACTAAAAAGGCTATCTCAAAAAGAGAACGAGAATACCAATTAGTGGAATTGAATTATTTAGTGAGAAATCAAAATTCGAGATAAATAATAATTTCATTCCACTTCATTTTTTCTCATGGAACCAGAATCGAGGTACTGATTCGTTCAAATAAGTAATTTAAAATAAAAAGAATACCAGTACGTCTGTTCCTGCATTTCTCTGGGAATTGGAAATTGAGAAAAAAATGCAATAAATGAAATAAAGAAAATTTTCTAATACGAAATTGCTATTTCCCGCGGCACGGAATACTAGTTATGAAAAAATTGCTGTAATTTATTTCTCAATTCCTATTTCACGATGTACAGGAATAGGGCTACAGATGTACTCATAAAGAAAGAATAGTAGACAAAATAGTAGACCAGTGGGCATAAATAAAAGACGCCAGAATAGTACATTATGATGCTAGGACGTAAAGCTAAATATTTTGGACGCATGTGGAGTTTGCATTCACATTAAGTCCAAAATAGCTTACGTCCGTGCATCATATACTATTTGTTATTCGCCGCAAGCCCAATATTTAAAAAAAATGTTTATTCTAAATTAATAGTTATTTATTGTACAAGATGATAAAATTGCACTTTATCTTCGAGAGCTATTTTAGCGTCGAGGCATCAGCATCGAGAAGATAATGAAATTTTATGGTCGTGTGGAATACAACATTTTTTTCTCTAGCAATTGTTAAAGAAGACCAAAAAATGCCGAAAAATCAATGATAAATTTAATTTAAAAGTATCAGGAAAAAAACAGTTTCACGAAAAAATGAGTAAAGGTAAGCTTTGATAACTTTTTTAGTTTTATAAACAAACAAACAAATCAATTTTTTTTGTTTTTTGCAAAAATTGAATTTGAAAACTAGATAGTTTGGGTTTGTCAATATGTGCGATATTACAGAAGAAAACTGCCTTCTGATATGGAAGAGGAGGCTTCAGAGACAATTCGTAGATAGCCTGAAATTTTGAATTGCCTGAAAACTCGTGGATGGTACATCAAAGAGAATACCTATGCTTTCAAAAATGGAAAAACTTGAAGTATATCAACAGCAAAATGCTTTATCCACCCTTGCTGTTAAAGTACTACTTTATCTACCCTTGATGGTAAAGTGCTATTTTTCCCTCTAATTTTAGTTGATAATAGCACGTTTTAACAGTTGCTATAGAAAAAAATTATAAATTTGCATAAATTTTGAAATAAAAATATGTGGAACAAGCTACCTTTGACATAATATTTGTTATTTTTTCCAAATTATTGTATCACTATTTTTTTTTTATTTAGCGTATGGTTTTTTTTTTGTGACACATTAAAAATTAAACTTAAAACTTCTATGAAATCCACTTAAAACAAAACATGGATACACATTAAATGAACTGGCAATCGATTTGATTCACGTCTATGAGTAAAAAAGTAAAAAGTAAAATATTTGAACATTGGGCAGTACATTTGAACATTAGATGTTTACATCGAGCGAGTCTATAAATGCTACTACGTCAGGAGTTGCCAAATGGATGTCTGAGATGTCGCCATTGTACCGTCGAATTGGACACACAGTTGCAATGGGTTTTATGGTTTGTTGTGGAGCACCGCAGTTACACTCAGTGTGACTCTGAAAGCCCCACTTGTAGAAAGAATCAGCACAACGTCCATGATTCGTTCTTATTCGGCTTAGTATAGTTCAGGTATGAAGTGGCAGATCGAAACCAGGTTGGGTAGAAGTCGGGTTAGTAATAGAAAGGCCAGTTGTGTTGTAATAATGCCAGGAGGTGTTCCAGGCATCCAAGATATTAAAATTAGTTGCCAGCAGGTTTCTGACAGTTTTATGTAGAGGCTTTCTTGACTTCAATCGACAACGAGTGTGGTCACCGTAATATTCGTGCAAGGGTAACGTGATGTTGTTGGCCTTTTAATGTTCACGCATGAGAGCATGCGAGCGTCTGAGTGCATGTGAAGCGATATTGCTTAACACGGGGGCCAAGGAAAAGGGGTCGATCTGATAGTACCATTTATAGTACGCATCGTGGCATGCAGCTGGCAGTCAACTTTTTGAGTATGTGTGCTAGTGAGTATGTGTGCTATCACTACGACAACATAGAAAGGGTGGGGTTCTGTGGAATGAAAAGAAAGCAACTGTTCAATTCATTCGTAAGATACCAGGGAAAAATCTTAATATTAGAATATTAGAGCAATTCTTATAGATTACAGAAGCTTTAAAATTTCAATGGGGGGGGGTGGGGGGGTTTAAGCCCGAACAAACCCGTATGTCGCTACGCCACTGGCTAAAAACAGTCTAAACAGCTTCAGGAGGTCATGAAACGTAAAGATATCAAAAAAATTCCGATTTCGAAAATCGACCCAAAAACAATAACTTCCCATATCGGGAAGTTAACAAGATTGTTCGAAATCGCTTGTAGTGATAAGTCAAGTCATGATTGTTCGAAATTGTTTGTAGTTTTTTGTAGTAATGACAAATATTTTTGAAAATTTTTATTGTAGCCAAAAAAATTACAAGCTTGTTTACTTAGCTTAGGCTATAAACAGAGTAGAAGCTTTGGGCGGTGCTGTGCGCAAAGCAGTGCTAAAAGCGTTGACAGCCACAAAACTACTTACGTATAATCAAATGAAAGTGTTCACATTAAAGCGCAGCAAACAGATTCGTTGAAATTCAACAATCTTTTTGTCTTCTCTTATCGTTCGGGTGCCAAGGTCGCAATATTTGTACTATGTACAGTGTAACTTCATTGCGGATTGTGAAATTTGAAAACTGTGACACTTTTAAGTCTTTCAATTTTGTTTTTCACACCTTATTAACTATTATTAACACACTAACTGTTAGTGTCTCCAAAATCAGAATTGAAATAGCAGAGATCATTACCATTATCAGAAACATGAATTAGTTTCCTAGTATTAACAAAAAACGTTAATTTGAACATAAAAACAATTTCAGTTACAAGTTTCCTTCACCTTTATCAATGAATTTCTTTTTTCGTAAGTTTTCTACAGCAACAACAATAGATTTTAATATTTTTGGTGACATACACAAATGATACATGTAAAAGAATTGCCTTTCAGACATAAACAATTTCGCATTTAATTGGCTACCTAGAAAATGTTACTGGTCACTTGCATATTAATCTTAAACGTAAGATTTATCGATAATTAATTACAGCTAAATTAATTTTACTATTTAATTTAGTTTTTTTTTATTAATAATACTTATAGATTATACTTATAGATAATACTACTAATTAATACTACTTATAGATAATACTTATAGATTTAGGCGATAATCCCAATAATAATATAGAAAATTTGTCAAATTTCAAAATAATCATATTAATTTAATTGTAATTTATTATCGGTAGAACTTACTGTTAAATTTCATTTTTAGTTAATTTCAATTAAGTGTCCGGCACAAAATATCTTTTAAGGTTATGTTTTTATATCTTACACATATTTTTTCTGTCGTTCAGTCAAAAATATTTTGATGAAAAATCTGCACGATCAGGCGATTTTGCATGTTTACTGATTCGTAAATAAACATAGTAAGTTTCGTTTACAAATCACAAGTCGGTAAATAATTACTTACCGATCATACAGGCGGTAAGTAATTACTAACCGGTAAGGGAGACTTCAGGGTGTGAAAAAAACGATTTTTGATTAAATTATTGTGTTCGTCTATTTACTAGCTTCAAATTTAAATAATATTCTTTTAAAACTATTGTAATTAAAAGGTTTAATAAAAGCAATTTATTTTGAAAAAATATTCGATGAAATTATGTTTCGCAACAAAAAAACCTATAGAATTATGATAAAACGCAAAGCTTACTTTTTTAAAATGACATTTTAAGAAATTTTCTTTAAAACATTAAAACTTGAATTTTGTGAATGAATTTTATTATTTAAATAATTTTAATTGAATTTTTATTGATCATGCAAAAAATGTAATAATCATTTTGGGCATTAAGAGTATTACCGATTTCGGATATATTAGAGATCTCGACTTCGTCTCGATCTCAAAACATATATCCTCAATTGGTAAAACACTCTTACTGCCATTAATACTTAAATAACTATTTCGTAAAATTTAAAAATTGTTACCGCCCCTCAACCAATTAGATGCGAAATTTTTTATGTCTGAAAGACATTTATTTTATATGTATCGTTCCCCTATCATTTGACTGTCAATTATTATCAATTTCTTAAAATAAACAAAATATAAATTTTGTTTCATTAAACTATTCGAAGAACTGCGATTTTATTTTAATTTGGGTTTTACAATTTTTATTAATCTATTCAGTACAAGAACTATGGAAATTCCGTTTAATTTGTTTTTTGCGAAATACAAACCAAATTTTTGTTTGGGTTTTGTTACTGTTATTACAGAAATGAGTAATATAAGAACATCGAACGTTTAAAATATGTTTTGTTTCTTTATATGAACGAATTATACTTTATTACATATCGTCGCCTTAATAATGAAATAACGTATGCCATATATACGTTGTTATTATATAATGGGTGCGCTGCATTCCCCATAAGGATCTCTATAGAGTGGCGTTTTAACATTTTCCAATTATTTTATAACTGGGGGTAAAAATTAATATTTTGTTAATTAACGTACATGCCAATTTGAATTTGGCTAAATATTGAAACAGCGTAAATGCATGTACGATATTTCAATTCCTACAGAATAATAACTTGGGTAAAATCATTGTCGTATATCTTACATACATTACGATCGCCACACAAAATGGTAAATCAATAAATAGTGCTGCCGAGTTTACGAAAATCAGAAAATCGAAAAATCTTTAAACCCAATTATCTCGAAACTACACTTTTGCGAATACGTTGTTTCATTATTAAAGCGACGATATAATCAAGAAAGTCAATTAAGTTGAACTTGAATTAGGAGAAGAAGTGTATTGGAGTTCATTTTAAGTTTTTTTGCGCACAATGTGAAGCCAAGGGTATCCAAATTACTCGACTTTGCAAGTACCCGGATAGTATTTAATTTATTCGAGTATTTAATTTATCAAATAGCCGGGTTACCCGGGAAAGGAATAAAATAAGTTTAGAAAAGTTAGGGTATGGTGTGGTGTAGCAGGAAAGGGTTAATATATTTATGTTTCTTTTGTTAACTAGCTCTTATACGAGCTACTTTAAATATATCGAAGCTTGTTTAATGCAAAAATTGGTGTGAGAATTTTGTTTTATAAATAACTGAATATCAGTCCGAGCCCAGGACAGAGATAAGAGGATTCAATACCAATATTTTTTACACAAGCAACATCGACAATACTGGTATAGCAATTATTAAAAACGGGGTTGAATGTCCTCACTTTTATAACACAACCAAAAGAAAATGCCATATCTTTTTTAAAATATTTTTTTGTTTTAAGTAAAGAAGCTATTAAAAATTGCACCAATGACCAATCATCAATAGTAATAATTCTAATTTCTTAAGATCGGTAAATTAAATATCTTTCATCATTGGTTTCTATTATTTTATTTTTCATATAAATTTGAGCTGTCGTTAGCTGGTGTCTGGGAGGGAAGAATTCTCATTAACGCTGACTCCACTCAGTTTTGTCTGAGTTTTGTCTTATCAGCATCTTCTCCATGATCATTTTTACCATTCATTTCGTTCAATATCCTAAACAATATATTATGTATTTCTTTACAATTGGTTGAAAAGCATTAAATTTAGCTTATTTCCCAAACGCTGTTCACTCGGCATGAAGTTATTTTTGACTGATATTTTTTTAATAAAATGTGTTGTGTAATAGTGCTTACAATCTGAGTCACAACAACAAATAGAGCCTTCTTAAGACCTAGGTCTCACTAAGTTTTAAAAGGTCCTAGGTTCTACGTCCCAATTAATATAAATTCAAGCTTAGGGATCTTTTAATTGCTTGGTAATAAATAACATTTTATATAGTCGGTCAAATTACCCGGATAGTAAATCGATATACAGAGGCTAGTATGTTGAAAACCAAAAATATTGGGGTACCAGGGTACATGATAATCGACATTAAATATCCTAGTGATGTCAACTTAAAAGTGGTAATTATTTTTAAGAAAATTATATGATCTGAACGTTTCCATTAGGGTTCTTTTCATCAATTTGTTTTCACCCACAGATTTTAATACCATTGTCTTTGATTTTGAATTAATGTTCCCCCAACAAGGCTACAAAATTTGAAAAACCTACAGCTATTTAATCTTAATTCTGAAGCTTTGAATCATATACCTATTTTAAACAGTCATCTGATTGCAAAATCAATAAAATTAAGTTCAATCATCAAACTCTTTTTGGAAAACTTTCTCCGTATGTGTCAACTAACATTAAACTCAAGCTACACAAGACTTTAATTAGATCGGTGGTGATAAATGAATCACAATCGTGGCCCTTCACATAATTGTGTGTAAATGCCTGTGGCACATTTTTGGTCCACTCAAGATAGGCGATGGGAAGAATAGAATATCTTTGAAATCAGACACCCTCTTGAGAGTGCCTGTTTTAAAGGGTAAACCTAACTAAATAAATAAATATTTAACTTTCAACTAAAAATTGAGACAATTATTAATTCATATTTCTATGAAAAAGATAAAATATTCGTGATAATTGCCCAAGGGAAACTATCAGTGTAATTTAAAAGTGAGTGGTCAAATTCATGTCACTACATTATAGAAAATTTCATTCGATTAAACTCAAATATAAGTAATGTAAAAAAATTTAATAATAATACAATTTTATCATTGAAAAACGAATAAAGTAATTTATATATAATATAAAAGAATATTAAGCGAAAACTATTCCCACCAAACGTGGGTGATTTTCAAAACAGTTACTAAAGTAAAAGTGATTAGGGACCCAATATACTATTTCATTATACATATTCACTGCCGTGCTAAGCACAAAGGCCGTATCTTGCTTTTGTGTCAAAAATGAGTTATGCATCTAAGATGATATAATAACAGTCGATGGACATTTTTATCATATAATTAAACCATTTGATTGATTTCTTCATTCAAAAATTACTCTTTTAAGTATACCGTATCTTCTTTAAAAGTATCAAATTTAATTTTTATTTATCCAATAATTAATATTTTACAACATTAACAAATAATATAACCTTCTGATTCATACCAAAATTTGAAATTTTTTGACTAAAAATATAGTTTTGATTAGTTTGTCTGTGAAACTTGAAAATTAAAAAGTGTTAATATATCGAAATGTCAAAAATTCTAGATACGCCCTTTGTGCTTAGTACGGCAGTTCATTCTAACCTATACAGAGATATCTCATTTTAAATTCGCACTTCGAAGAGTTGAAAACGGTTACCATTCCCATGGATGTACGCATGATTTTTGTTAATTTGCAAATTTTTTAAAATTTTTTGTTTCCCCACTGAAGAAAAACTTTAATTATTGTCAACCTCATTCCGCAATTTATTATTCAAACAAAGAAAAAATATTTTCAAACCACTTCACGATGACTGGAACAACTCCAGTTAATCATTCGTCCTGACAATAAAGTGTTACACACAATATAATAGAAGTTTAATTACAATTTCTATGAAATTATTTGACTTTTGTCATATATAATAATTTTTTTTATTTCAAAACAGAAAGACATATTCGAAATTGGTTACACTTTATTAAATTTTCACCCAAATATAACGTGCGGTAGCCTCAACTACACCATTTTCACCTGTACAGCTTTCATTTCAATTTCGGTGCTCGAGTTTGAAAAAACTTCCTGTCGATTGAAAAAATAACTTGCTTTTTCAGTGCTGCAGCCAAATTCTGTAACTGTGAAGCGGTGAAGTGTTAAAAATTTCCTCGTTTCTTTTCATTGAAAAACTTATCACTTCACCGCTCCATAGTTACAGAATTTGGCGGCTGGTGTGTCTCAATTTCCTGGTAGTGATAAACGAGTTAAAAAATATTTATTACTATACATGACATATGGAAAAATATAATAGTATATTTTCCTACAAGAGATGAAAACATTGTTTTTTCGTGAGTAAACATTTATTCACAAGACGCGATAGCGTCGAGTGAGACATGTTTACGAACGAAAAACGTTTTTATCTCGCGCAGGAAATGCAATTTTTTCTATGATAGTATATATATTATATATAATCGATATTTACTATAAATTATAAAGTTAGATAACGACAACAAAACATTTAAAATTTATATTCTATTTTTTCATGGTTGCGTTGTTTAAAATACTTTGTACAATTATATGAAAAACAATAGCAACTACAATTTGTTATTCTTTTTACACTAGTGGAATAGGCTTTTCATTTGTTATCATAGAAAAAATTCCGTTTGGTGGCTTAAGAAAATATTTCACCAGTTTTTTGGATTCAATTTTTATGGAAATAGTATATTGTGTAACGTGTAGGAAAAACGATGACGAGTATGGAAGTTGCTGGGACGAGGCGTCAGCCGAGTTCCAGCAACCATAAGAGTCCGGGAATTATAGTTTTTCCACGAGTTACACATACTATTTTTTCTCCAATCGGCAGTATATCGTAGATTATCAATTTTATTCATTATAATCTTTAAAATACGCAACATTTGCCAATTTATATTTTCAATAGATTTTACTATCAAAGTTACCTTAGAATTATAACAATCGCGTGCTTTTTCAATTTATTTAAATGTCTGTCAAAGCAAACGATACGCGTTGCTAATTTGTAGTGCACTTGAATTTAAAAATAATGGACAACGATTCT
This sequence comes from Diogma glabrata, assembly GCA_963693315.1. Classification (NCBI taxonomy): domain Eukaryota; kingdom Metazoa; phylum Arthropoda; class Insecta; order Diptera; family Cylindrotomidae; genus Diogma; species Diogma glabrata. The sequence continues at coordinate 301,608,911 of OY856187.1, read as the reverse complement.
GATAATTCAATCCCAGGTACTCCGCCTGGCATCTTGGAGACGGCAAGATTGACTACAATAAATTTGTTGCCGCAGAAGTCGAGAGAGAAGTACGAAAATGCATACAAGCGTTTTATGGATTATCGCACAAATAACGAGACCAATTCATTTTCCGAAAATGTTTTAATTGCATATTTTGCAGATTTATGTCAAAAGATGAAACCGTCAACCTTATGGTCCAACTATTCGATGCTGAGGTCGACGCTTAGCATTAACAATAATGTTGATATATCCAAATATCAAAAACACGCGCATTACTGAAACGTCAGTCAGATGGATATAAGCCTAAAAAGTCCAAAATATTAACGAAACAACAAATAGAAACATTTACGGAACATGCTCCAGATGAGACATATTTAATGGCAAAAGTATGTTAATATGTACGCGCTCATTATTTATTTACAAAAAATTTGTTTTCTAGGTTGCCTTAGTTTTTGGAATTTCTGGCGCATGTCGTCAAGATGAACTATGCCGAATGAATTTCAATGACATTCAAGAAGTTAGAAATAATATATTAGAAATAATATATTGATTGACTATAATATAATATATTATTGACCATTCCTGTCAGCAAGACAAACAAACCAAGATCATTTATTGTAAATGAAGTGTATGTCGAAATATATCGTAGATACAAAGCATTACGTCCCACTGGTTTCGATAACCCTCGATTCTTTTTCAATTTAAAAAACGGTAGAGGTAACAGACAAGTAGTAGGCATACATCAATTTGGTAAATTGCACCAAACTGTAGCTACTTATTTGAAGTTGCCAAATGCGAAAGAATACACAGGGCACTGTTTTCGCAGATCATCTGCTACAATATTGGTAGATACAGGTGCAGATTTGACTTGCCTTAAGAGACATGGTGGTTGGAAATCAACTGTTGCCGCAGGGAACATTGATGATTCTCTAAATAACAAAATTGAAGTTGCAAACAGAATTTTCAATAGTACCGAACAAAATCCAGGTGTGGACCCTAACATGATCGAAATAAACGATAATAGTGAATCAGTGGCTACAACTAACCTTAATTGTAATCCATCTGTGCCAATTTTCAACACCTGTACAAATTGTACAATTAATGTAAATATAACCAATAATAAATAGTTCTTAAATATGTACTTTTACAGTTATAATAAAAAAAACTAAATAAATTAATATTATATCATGTATTTCTTAAAAACAGATGAAAAACCGTACTGGAAAGTATTCTCTGCCTAGGCAGAGAATATTTTCTAGTACTGTTTTTAGTAAGTTGCCTAGCAACGCTGTAGTGTCGGGGAATACTTCATTTTGCTGACAGATAACAAACTAGAAAACTGACGTATTTTATCCGATTTGAGAAAAATATATTTGATTTGGAAATAAATAAATTTATTCCTACACAAATTACAGTAAGTATACTGGTTAAGGTTTCAATTATAATTTACTTAATTTTAGATTTTCTTTGTTGTTCTGAATTGGCTTTTCACTCAACAAACAAGTGAACAATTTTATTATAAAAGAATGTAGATGTATATACAAAATAGATGATACGCTAAGTGGAAAATATATCTTATCTATCAGATTTTTAGGGTTCCGTTTTTTATAAGGAACCCTATTGGTGAGACTGTAAGAGTAAAATAACGTGTTTTTTCATTATATTGATTATCTCGTAAACTATAAATGCTATGGACCTGATAGATCTTTGAGATGCATATAAAACTAACCTGTACACTCAATATGCGGGTTACAAATTAAAAAACAGTTATTTTTGCTTGTTTTACAGGTCTAGGATGTGATCCCTTTGAGAAAATACATTTTGTTATAGAGTCAAGTAATGTATACATAAACGGGTTTTACTGAAGTATTGCTTCAAAATATATTTTAGAATAATACACCCCACCATTTTTACTATACTTTTGAATAATGGCGCTTTCTGTATGTTTTCTTTCTTCGATTAGCTCCGAGCTTAATTGATCGAAAATCTTTAAATGTATTTGAAATGATATAAAAACTAGTAAGTTTTAATGAAAATTATATAAAAAAGATACATACTCATAGTTATATTCATAAAGCGGGTTGAAATGAGAAGGGGTAAAACACGATTTAAAACTCGGTTTAAAAAAACACATCGTTTGAGAAACATTGCATATTTTAGTTTTTGAGTTATTGCAAAAAAGGGCAACTTTCAAACCGACTCCCCCCCTCCCTTACGTTTCGACGCAGATAGGTAGAAAGTTTTGAAAAAATTCACAGAGACAGAAAGTTTGGTAAATTTCTAATGAAAATTATAGTGAAGTTTCAAATAATTATATTTCTGTGTGTTTAGGGGATGGGATTAGGGATGGTAAAAAACTCTTTTTTGAACCATATGAGTAACGTGTTATTTGAAACTACACCTAATTTAAGAAACATTGCAATTGTTTTTAGAATTTTTAGATGCACAGTTTTTGAGTTTTATTAAAAAAGTGTTATTTTTAGTACTTCTATCCCTCCAAAATTTCAACGCTGATTGACAGAAAAAAATCTAATTTAAACCATTTACAAACTGGTTTAATTGAATCTTTCTTTAGTTATGGTGCAGTGATGCAGTGGTTGACATTTCCTATTGACATGCGTCAATAGTTTAATACAATTTTCTCCAACAAAAACGACAACACCTAAAATTTGGTCAGGTTTTCTTTACATAATAACTGAAAAAGATCAAAAAATGATATAACCAACAAAAATGAATAGATTTTAATGTACCACATATCAATTAATAATAGTAGTTTAAGCAATTAGTGTTTATTCTTAAGCAAAAGTTTAAAATTTTAGTGACACACGAGCGAAAATTTTAAATTTGCGAGAGTATAAAATTCATTATACACGAATCGATTAGAATTTAGACTATTTTATTCTCTGACAAAGATTTATGTATTAGGCGTTCTATACACCTGAGCTAAACTATGCGAACTTGCGAACTATGTTTTTAAGAAAATAATGTATATAACGTAATTATAGAAAAAAACATTACGGAAACAAAACATTAAAAAAATAAAATAAAAACGGAAACATTACATTTTTTTAAAAAACATTATTCGCATTGAAACATTATTTTTTTAAAAACATAGTTCGCATAGTTTAACTTATGTGTATAGCGCCTTATTTAAAATAAAAACGTTTTCTTCAATTAAAACAATAAATCTTTTTTCTATGATAGCATATGAAAAGTCTATTTTCTTCCCGCTTAATGCCCTGTGAAAATGGGTTCTTTTTCCTATAGTGTAAAAAGAATAACAAATTGCAGTTGCTATGGTTTTTCATATATTTTTCAAAGTTTTTTAAACAACGCAACCATGAAAAAAAAGAATACGAATTTTGAATGTTATATTGTTGATTTTTTATTTTATAATTTATAGTAAATATCTATTATATATATACTATCATAAAAAAAATTACATTTCCTACGCGAGATAAAAACGTTTTCCGTTCGTAAACATGTCTCACTGGACGGTAACGCGTCTCGTGAACAAATGTTTACTCACGAAAAAATCAATGTTGTAATCTCTTGTAGGAAAATATACTATATTGTTTTAACTGAGAAATAAAAGAGGAAGAAAGAAACTAAAAAACAAAAAAAATAAAAAATAAATAATGCTATCAATGAATGCACGCATGTAATAAATAACTCGTCTACGTCTGCAAGGGATAAAAATCTGCATCTGTTCAGATAGCCAAATAGCTATCAAAACACTGATAATCCCGGAGACTACGTCCAAACTCTTCAATGAGTGCAGGAAACATTTCTTTGTAGGATATCGCAAAACAACAATATCACTTTGCGTTGGGCTCCAGGGCATAGTGACATTCCTAGTAACATACAGCGGCTGAACTTGCAAGGGCTGGAGCGGGCATGAAATACTCAGGTCCAGAACCCGCCGAGAACGATTGCCTTGTCACTATTAAAGGTGGATGCCAACCTCAAGATGAAGGCCTTGTTGAATGCGTCATCAACAGGCAGACAAAGTAAGATGTTTTTTAGCATTTCAGATAAAAATGTTAATTTTCTATTAAGTCTGAAGAGGAAAACTCTCAGCACTGTAGTCGGTGGTCGGTGTCCTGTCCGGTGACAGGACAAGGACATCTAAATAAACACATTTTTACCACGAGACTGAGTGAAATTCCTGTGTGTGGGCAGTGGCGTAGCTAGCATGGGTGGCACCCGGGGCGGATATTGTGGTGTCACCCCAAGAATAAAAACTGTCAAAGTTAATAAAAAGCCAATAAACGTGGGGGAGGGGGGGGGAGGGGGGTCAATATAAAGCAACAAAAATTTTCATAGAACGAAAAAATTATATTGTAATATGTAAAACATTTCCATAATATGGAGTCAACTTAAAATTCAACTTAAGTAAATTAAATAAGTGATGCAGAAGTTTCAACTTCGAAATTATTATCACCTCAACGGCGTAATCGATAGCGTGTCGGCCTAAGGATTCGAACCAGGCACTGAGGAAGAAGGTTCGAATTCATCCGAAACACGAAAAATGCGAAGTGGAGTTTTTTTCTGAGAAACTTCCAACCATACCTTTGAATTGAAAACATTTTAATTACTTCTTTACTTACTTGAGTTAAATTGATCTCAAAAAATCCCCAATATTGTAATTTATTTTTTTTTAAATACAAGAAAAGTGCAATGTACAAATATAATAAATAAAAAAAATTATGTATAGTATTATTTCATTCTTCGGAATATTTCTTTTTTGCGTAAATTTTTTTAGGAGGTTACTATTGTTGTTGAAAAGGTCATGAAATATTCCACAAGAATTTGTTAAATTATTTTTCACACATTAAATGGTTTTTAATGTCTCAAGTAGAGTTTCTGCTCGAAAAATTCGGTCGAGGAAGATTTGTTATCTTGAACTAATGATTTGTTATCTTGTACTGCAGTACGCTGGGCTTGTCACTCCCGTAGATCAAAAATAAAAAAATTTACAAATCAATAAAATTAAAAACTTTACGTATGAACGTAAAACTCAAGTTAAAACAACTAAACCTTGACGGATTATTTTATTTTTTAAATTTTATATAAATAATTAAAATGTATGAATAAGTTTATATTATATAATCTTAATTACAATTTCAATAGAAGACAAAGTGGAACTCAATTTATGTTTAGTGTTTACTACAATATTGATATTGATTGTCATATAATTCGAATTTATTTATATATATTTAAACTAAAGAAAATGTTTTACATATTTAGCATAAATAAATTGCCTAAATTTAATTTTGAGTAACGAAATTCTTTTTTCATTTAAATAACGAAATTTTGTTTTTTTTTAAATCGGGACATTTTTAAAATGAAGCGGGACGCGGGACAAATTGTTAAAATCGCGACAGTCCCGCCAAAAGCGGAACGTCTGGTCACCTTATTTATATCTCTTCTTTCTAGCTTTAACAGCTGCAAACTTAGAAATCACATCTTCAAAATTTATATTTTGTGTTGCCTCATGTTCTATTGTTAATATGCCAAGATTGTTAAGCCTCGTTTAGATCATTGTTGCCAGCATGTAATTTTTAATTAATTTTAATTTGCTGAAACTCCTCTCACTCGAAGCCACTGATACGCAAATAGTCATAAATAACTTTAGTGCGACCATAAGATTCGGAAGAGATTTTGTAAAATCCCATTCCACGATCAATTTCAAAATGTCTATAGGCAAACCCAGTTAGAAACTGTTACATTGCCGCTTTTAAATGCCTTCTCAACCTTAGTATCTCTATGACGAGTTCTGTTCCTGATACCTCATCATAAAAACCGGTAAATTTTGATTCAGATAACTCCAACTCTTCACGTTCGCCAAAAGCCCAGTGTTTGTCAGCACAACCTCGAGCAATGAAGCTACATCTTGGACTAATTTTAATCTTGTTCGGAGTTCAACATTGAATCGTCGTAGTACTCCGATTTTTTCACAGCAAAATTTATTGCCTCTTCTACAATATGACTAGGTTTCAATATAAAGACGAAGTGACTGTAATTTTATAACTAATTGATCAATATTCAAGCTTGTGCTTTGCAATACATTCCAAGCACAATTTATTCGCCTTAAAACATCATTCCAAAACAAAAGATAGCAAAGAAATATAAAATCATACACAATCACCACGTTCTGTGCAGTGCCTCTAGTGTCTACATTTTCTTGTTGATCACTTAATTTCTCAATTGCAGCCACAATCCTATTGAAATTTTCATCCAATACTTTAACTGAAGCATAATGAGCATCCCAACGCGTTGTTAAGAGTCTTTTAAAAGTTGCTTTGCTGTGTTTAACAAGCACTTCCCAGCAGCTAGTCGAAGCAGAAAAAATTTAAAAATTTCACTGTTCCGAAAAATGTTACTCAAGTTACATTTTGTGCAAATGAGTGTTGGTCACATAAATTAATTGAATGATCTATGAATGAACAAATATTGCTTTGTTGTTTTTTGCTTTGATAATAGCTTGCACTCCTTTATGTATACCACTCATAACAGCTGCATTATCATAACCTTGGGAACGACAATTCATAACATCTAAACCGTCATTTTCAAGATTTTTAAGAATTTCATCGCTTAAAGCAGCGGCTTTTTTTCCATGTAAGGGAAAAAGTCCAAGGAATGCTTCTTTGATTTCCACTTTTCTATCATCAATTTTCACATAACGAATCCCTTCTGACATTTGATCAATATGTGAAATATCAGGTGTGCTATCAAACGTAATTCCAAAATATTTATATTTTTTTTAATATTTAATTCAAGATGTGTTCTTTTAATACTACATCATACTTTGACAGTAGTTTGATTAGGTCTAAGAAATTGCCTTTATTTAAAGGCTTTTTCCTGCATCATATCCACGAAATGCTAGGTTTTCTTTAGATAAAAACAAAGTTATATGCAATAATCTGGATAAAAGATGTTTCCACTTCTGTTTTTTCATTATCTATTAATAGCAAGACTGCCTCTCCTATCGTTTTATGAACCTCGTTTCCAAAGTTTTCCGCTTTTTAAAATTGGGTTATTCTAAAAATTGCGAAACCGTTTTTCAATAAAATTAAAATACATATATGTAAAGTTCGTGAAAATTTGGCATTATGTAATTTTAACTTACAATTAAAACGAATTGAAAAAACTAAAGTCAGTCTTCATCCTCAATAATGATAATATGCCCCAAAACAAAATTCGTTTTTTCTACTAATATACTCTTATAATATAGTCAAAAACCTAAACGAAATATATCTTATAAAACCTTCTATGTAAAATGTTCAAAATGTTACCATTTACCATCAGTAAGACGAATATCGCAGAAAAAATCCAATTACAATTCGAAATTATTAGAGGTACGTTTTACTCCAGACAACGAACAAAAATCCAATGATGCCCAGGTTTTGTACAAAAATCCATCCTTTTAAATTCGTCATATTGTTTTGTCCAAGATCCGGAATCATATCCATCATATAATTGACTAAATGGAAATTAATCTCAGATTTTGTCCAATTAGTCCCATATCTTCTTATGTATCACAATTAAAAAATGGATTTGATTAACATAAATCCAATTTTATTTTATTTTTCCAAAGCAATACACTTATGTATTTGACAAATGATTTCTTTATTGCAATATTGCAATGTTATTAAATATTTTTTTCTTATTAAATTTTATCATTAATATTATAAAACTGAAAACAAACAGGAGTATGTATCTACCTATAAAAATTTGCAAAACTATAGTAATTGCATGCATAACTACCATTTTATTCCACAGTAATTATTTATGTGTCCATTCGAAAACGATCCATTCCAATTTACGAGTTTCAAGATAAAGGAAAAAAAATTAATTTGAGATATTTACAAACATGGTGATTTGATTGTTTATTGGTTTCATTAGGTGTTTGCGATTAATTTGTTTGAAATGTAAAACATATTAGGTAGTAAGTTTAAGCCAGTGTTTCGAACCCAGAAAAATTTGGGTGCAGGTTCAGGCTCGGGTTCAATACATTAAAATTTAGTGGGTTCGGGTTCGGTTCGGGTTTGGGTTCAGGTTCAAATTTGTTACAAAAAAAAACAATTTTTTCGAATTTCTTTTATGAATTCATCAATTTCAATTTTATCAATTCAATTTTTATGTTGCATTACATACCGTATTTATGTTACACACATATTTATTTTGGAAAAAAATTTTCATTTAATTCTCACTATTCACTTTTCTCTACTGAAACAAATAATAACAAAAATAATCTTGTTTGAAACAAAAAAAATTCTGCGAAACATGAAATTTCTTACGCAAACTTCCTAAATTTCCTTTATTAAAAAATGAACCTGAACCGCGTTTTTCATTGGGTACGGGTTCAGGTTCGGGTTCACATAATTTTAAAAAAATCTTGCTCCGGAGCGGGTTCAGGGTTCGGGTTCGGTTCGGGTTCGAAACCCTGGTTTAAGCTGATATTTTAGAAATAATTTTGGAATAGAGACATAATTTTGGAATAGAACAGAACTCAAGGGTGCCACCCTATCGACACAGGGTGCCACATTATCGACGGAGACCACTTTTCTTATACATTATTCACCATATGTGTCAGACCTGGTCGTTAAAGAATCATTCTTGCATACTAAATAATGTACCGTAAAATAAAACGGTCAATATGGTATCTATAGGAATATTCAAAGCTATTGAGTAATTGTGATGATAGTATTCAATGCTCAACATGTTGATTCGATTAAAAAAGAGAAATACACACATATTGTTAAAATTTTATTTTACGTAATAACTCAAAAATTTTAAAAAGTAGAATAGATCCGTTTTAAACCAATAGGACACATTTATAGGACACATTATAAGTTATCACAATTTATAAATCAAAATTAAATGGATAACCTGGCTAAAATGGTTTCTAAGTGATTTATCGTTGAAAACGATTGAAACGTTGAAAACCATTGTGATGGTTTGTTTAAGTTTTTTTACGGTCGGGTGTCACCCCAAAACGGGTGACACCCGGGGCGGACCGCCCCCTCCGCCCCCCTCTAGCTACGCCTCTGTGTGTGGGTGTTGTCTTGAAGAGGTGGAGAACTCGGAGCTCTTTTTGTGTGTATGTCTAGCCTTTTCTAGTGTCAAAGCTAGGATTTTCGGCTCTGAAACTATAGAGACTGGCACAATTAAACTGTCGCCAACACAGTTAGTTTTGGATTTCATTAAACTTACATAAAGGTTTGTGGAATAGTTGCTATGAGACCAAACTCGGACACGGTGCTATGGACCGTAGAGTCTGCGTGTTAGTAGAAGTTCTGCCTCGTGCCACCTGCCCAACCCTTTCTAATCTAATCTCTAATCTAACTGAGAAATAAAATTTCCGATTTAAACAAAAACTTGATGATAAGAAAAACCCCATTCCGTACAATCAACCAAATTCAACGAAAAGAAATAAGAAAATTAAACTTAATTTGATTTTGAGAAAAATAGTATAGCTATTGTGATTATAATTTGAACAATAATTTTAATACAATCAAAACAATTTGACCAATTGAATAATGATAATTTTTTCATAGAAAAATTAACCTTAGACAATAGTATTACGGTTTTATCAAAATCATAAGGAAATATAACGTAGAACTCAATTCTATTCAACATAAATGAAACACTCTATATTAACTTCATTACGATGATTATTGAGCGATGATGATCAACAAAACAAAATACGACAACACTCGATTAAAATGAATATAATTGTTGAACCTTCCGTAAAAAAAGTTTGAGTAATGTAGAATTTTCGAATTTAGTATTTAAGCAAGTATTTTTAAACAGAATTAATCAATTGTAAACGAAACTTTGTATCATCTATATAAAGCCGTGTAAATATAGAAGAAGTAATTTTTAAATTAGTGAATAAAGTTTTAGGTGTTATTGAGTAGAAATATTTTGTGTATTATTTTGAACGTTGTGTAACTGGAAATTTCTATAATAAACCGTTGGAACCGAGTTTCGAAGCTGTTGGAAGAATATTCTAATTAGGAACATTGTTTGCTGTATTGTTTTCCTGTTGTTGTGGAACAATTAAGGAGTTGAATACTTAATAAGACCTGGTGTTTTTGCTTACTAATCAGTGATCGAACTGAGAAGGAGATAGGAAATTGCGTTTATCGAATTGAGAGTAAGTCAAATTCGAAGTAAGGTTAAAAAAACGTAACAATAGTTTAAGTTGATTAGTCTTTCATGTTGTTGGAATAACTAGTTGTTAAGTTATTCTTCGTATTTTTGTGATAAATCACCAACTTCACAATAATTATTACCACTATGTTAGTTTACTAAAAGAATTGGAAAAACTTTTAACTTTTTTTTTTAAAATAATAATAATTTATTTTAAATATCTTTACTTTAGAAAATATTTTAAAAATTGTGCATTTAATGTCGTCTGAAGTATTGTTTGTTGATGTTAAACTTTATTTGTTAGACATATGTTTCGATAAATTCCTTATCATCTTCAGTATCAGTACCGCGTCTTTAATGTGCATATAAATATAATTAATGAAACTTACTTACAAACTAAAACCCTTGATTAGAAACAGGTTTGAAAAGTATTAACAATTAAAAATTAAAAATTCAAAAATTAAAAAATACGCATATTAAAAAATTAAATCATTACAACATTTAGGCAAAATTACGTTTAGCAATTACATGTTAAATTGTTGATGGCGTTGGTAATATTATCTGTGTCCATATTTTGCTTTTATTTGTGGAGCAGTTACGTATAAGACATTTTCTTGTTGAACTTTTAGCCTGTTTTTTATATTTTTTCTTGTTCTGTAACCTATATTGATGTTGTATTTTTTTAATATGTTTTTTATGACGAACGGCATAAATAAGGAATATGCGGCGGAAATGTAACTTTATATATGCCAAACGGGAAGGCACCTCATCAAAAGGTACAAAGAACATCTGCCCTCTAGCAAATATAGTAAGCAAAACACAATTTATGCACAGCATTTAATGGACATTACACAAATGTTCTAAAGGCCGATATATGAACACACCTGAAGAATATGAAATTTACAAAACAAACAAACATAAAACAATATTCTATTGCATGACAAGTTAACCATAAAATAAAATGTCTTATACGAAACTGCTGCACAAATAAAAGCGAAATATGGACACAGGTAATGTTACCAACGCCATCAACAATTTTAACATGTAATTGCTAAACGTAATTTTGCATAAATGTTGTAATGTTTTTTATTTTTTAATTTGTCTATTTTTTAATTTTTAAATATTTAATTGTTAATACTTTTCAAACCTGTTTGTAATCAAGGTTTTTAATTTGTAGGTAAGTTTAATTAATTATATTTATATGCACATTAAAGACGCGGTACTGATACTGAAGATGATAAGGAATTTGTCGAAGCATACGTCTAACAAATAAAGTTTAACATCAACAAACAATACTTCACACGACGGGAAATACACAATTTTAAAAATATTTTTTAAAATAAAGTTATTTAAAATAAATTATTATTGTTTAAAAAAAATTCATTAGTCTATAGGTTAGAAAACAATACAACAATACATACTATTATTATGAAAAAAATGTACAAATAAAGTTGATAGTATTAATTGGAAGAGAATAAAAACAGTTGATTTTTCCCATATATATAAAGCACGATTTAATCGTTGTGCCGTTGTTTAAACACAACGAAAAAATTGCTCCGAAAACGCATAGATTGTGTTTAACCAAAGGCTACATATTTTCAATGCATCTTGCTTGAGAAAAAATTATGAGAACTTTTCACTGGTTGCGGGAAATTCGTTTAGAAACTTTTTTGCCAACACTAACTAATTAATTGAAACAGTTATCGTTCTTTTTTATTTTAATTTTTCTTTTTTATTCTGTTGGTGTACCCAAGACTCAGCTTTATCTCCCACTTTATTTTTAATTTATATCAACGAACTGTTGCAAATCACCAGTAACCCAATAAATAATTTTGCAGATTATAGAACACTGCACAAGTCATTCGTCCCCCTATCTGTAAAGGGTAAAATGCATGAACGAATAAATCCTACCCGGAGAGACCCGCTTCCATAAATGTAAACGAGGACCTAAAAAAAGGCACCAATTGGGGTGACAAAAATTTGGTCAATTTTACTTCCATCAAAACACAGCTGTTGATTGTTTACAGATCAATGACCGAGTTTCCTAAGGATATTTCAATTAACATGTGTGACGACCAAATAGACGAATGTGAAAGCATTCGTTTATTGGGAGTCACAATTTCCAATGACTTACTCTGGACCGATCATATAATTTCCATGGCAAAGAGCGCGTCAAAAAAATTCGGCCTCCTCAATAGATGTAAAAAATATTTTACATCGCATCAATTAGTCCACATTTAAAAGTCCTATATTTGTCCCTGTATGGAGTGCTGTTTTCAAGTTTGGCGCGCTGCATCTGTTACCATTATAGCTCTTTTGGACTCTGTTCAAAAGCGTGCTATTCGAATTGTTGGTGATCGAAATTTAACATTAAATCTTGATTCCCTACAACATCGTCGCACTGTTGCTGATCTCGTTGTTTTTTATAAATATCATCACCAGCAGTGCTCGGATGAAATCAGGTTAATAATGCCTCAGACACATGTTTTTCCCCGTTTAACTCGTCAATCGGTTTGTGCAAAAAGTCAAACTGTCGAGATTACTCACTGTCATATTAATAAAATGCAAAGAGATTTCTTTGTGCGTACATAGTACAAATGGAATGCTTTGCCCGAATCAATAATCTCGAGTGCCTTCAATCCACAAAGATTTACAACAAGCGTCCACCAACACCACAAGACGCATGTTGTTGTGGGACCTAGGTCTTAAAAGATATCTATGTGTTGTTGTGAAACATTTTGTATTCCTAATACACAACACTTTTTAATAAAAGAAAAACCAAAAAAGAAAGTTTAACGTGTTAGTTAGTGTTAATAATAATAAATTATTAGTTAACGTCTCTAAATATCCAAAGATACCATACCAAATAGGGATTGGGATTAAGTTTGAATGAAATAAGTTTTTCTTAGAAATTTATGGTTGTTAACTTTAAAATTTTGAGGATTAAAGCAATCAGGAAAAACCCATGAACTCTGGGAACTCCGGGGACTCTGTTGAAAAAATCACGTTGAAAAGCAACAGTTCTGCACCTTTTATATAAACCGTTAAAGGATAAGCTACAACATTTGCTCTGGTGTTACACGATAGGTTTGCTAGTTCAGGTAAAATTGATTTAATCCCTGCAAAAGATACCATGATAACTAGGGATTGGGATTAAGTTTGAATGAATTAAGTTTCTCTTAGAAATTTATGGTTGCTAACTCTAAAATTTTGAGGATTAAGCAATCAGGAAAAACCCATGAATGTAAGGCGTTCCAGATAATGAGAGACTTTGGTGAAAAAATCACGTTGAAAAGCAACAGTTCTGCACCTTTTATATAAACCGTTAAAGGATAAGCTACAACATTTGCTCTGGTGTCACACGATATGTTTGCTAGTTCAGGTAAAATTGATTTCATTCCTGCAGAAGTTCGTTCATTCATAATGTATTTATAGAAAGTTGTCAGATCAGCAACATTTCGTCTGTGCTGTAAAGAATCAAGCTCGTTAGTAAGAGTTGAGTTGCCAATCAGTTTAATAGCTCTGCGCTGAACAGAATCAAGGCACTTCAAATTGCTATAATAAGCTCCACCCCATATGTGAGAACAGTACTCCATACTGGGACACATAAATGATTTGTAAATTAATAGAAAACTAAATATCGCTATTAAAATATTTACGCCATCGTCCCAAAACGGCCAATTTTTCAACAGCGTTCTTAGCTAGGTTAAAAATATGAGAATTCTATTTCAAATTATTTTCAACTACTACTCCTAGAAGTCTAACAGATTCTTTCTCTACAAGATCTTTAGAGTCGAACTTTAATGGAAACGAATTAGGTGTGGATAATCTAGAAAAATGACAAGCCTATGTTTTGCTCGTATTGAATTAAAAAATGTTGACATGAAAAAAATGTTGAATAGAAAATAATACATTTTTTTATTATTAACTAATAACCTTTTCAATTAAATAAATCACTTCACGAACCAAACAATCTTGGTTTTTTATTGTTTCTTGCTAATTGTTAATTACTAAATAAATTCATAGCTAGTGTACGTGACTTGTGATCAGTTATCTTACTTTGTATTAATAAAATCCCAGTGATGATTGTTTGTTTTATTGAAATAAATTTGCTTTTATTTAGAATATTATTGGAAGTTATTGACCTTCAGAACGATCGAAATAAATTTTTTTTATATAATCTCAAAGTTTTCATCGTTGAAAATACGTTGTGGTCATACAAACAAAAATATGTTTTCATTGAACAAGACAAATGGAAAATTATTAAAATCCTGTATGAAATTTATTTTTATCCTTTTAAGGATTATACATTTTTTGCTCTCCAGTTTGTGGCCGTAAAACTATGCTTTAATTTTTCACCATACAAAAATATTGATTTAAGCTTTTTGTGTTGTTTCTTGCTTTTGTTTATAAAGAATTGAACATGGAATTACTTTCCATTTATTTTGTACAATAGAACATTTTTCCGATATACAATTTTTTGTGGAAATAGTTAATTCATGGCATTTAATAGAAAAGTTTGGAGTAGTACTATTAGGAAGGTAGATATTTGAATGACAAATAGGAAAATCATTAGTTTGAAAATTTGTATAATAACATAATAAATGTTATGATATCTCTTTTCTTATAGAATAAGCATATGTATATAGATAAAGGTATAAGCTGGTACCGTCCGTAGAATAACATTCTATTAATATACAATTTATTTGAATTTACATATTAAGATTATTAGCGTTAAATTTGGAGTTTGAAAGCTGAAGTTTACGTTTGATAACTGTTCTAAAACGATTAAAAAGATATAAAAAAATTCATGCTTGAGAGGATTTGAAAAAGTGTTTTTCGAAAAATGGGTCTAAAATTTAACTTTATTGCCGTTTAAGTGAAGGTTAAAGTGTCTTACTATTTTGACATATAATCAAGGCGGATGTAAAGTAACGCCATTTTTTTGGTGGCTGTAAAGCAAATATCATATTTTTACGGCGGCAGTATAGAATAGCCATTTTTTCATATTTTTACGGCAGCAGTAAAGTAACATAGCAGGAGATTATGAATTTGTTCAAAACGGCGTGATTGTTGCGTTCTTTCTAATAAATTAACAAATAGTATATATTATTTAATTAGGAGCTGTGCAATTTTTTGTGTAGAGTTTACAGTGTGGCACAATTATAGATGAAATACGTCCACATAGATAACATCTCCAAAGTCTAGGAGTAATTCCACCTCTATATCGGAGGCTAGTGCAAATCTCCGGGCCGTTTCACTCATGGCTCTTAAAGATTTAAACATGTTCTTGGAAAGTCTCCATCTGGTGCAGCCAAAATCGTAGGTCAGCAAATCTTCGGAGATGCAGGCTTCTGAGACCATGCTAAAAGTTGAAAAAATGCATGTTGTTTCTGTGATGAGGAAAAGAAGAAAAGCTGAGGGTGACTCCTCGCTGCAAACAGGCATTCCAGAGCAGGCTCCTATCTCTAGCGGTATCTCTGCAACACCGTCTCCCCTAGGGAATAGCAGCTAAGATGATTGAACAGACAGGAACTCGAACGAACATCAAGCTCGGATAGTGCATCCAAGAGAGGACTAGTTGGAATTGTTGGCTCCCACAATGGAATTATCAGCCAGAAACAAAGAAATTTGATACAGGAACGCCTATTTGAAGATATGCTGAAATAAACAGAAACATTGTCAGCATTTGAAGGGGTGTCGATAAGAGATGGAAAAGTTTATTTCCGATGTTCAAACAACTTCTCATTGAACTGATATGTGGAGAAAATCCACGTTGCATGTCATGCAAAGGAGTAAGGATCTATTCTTAAAACGCATCTAGTCGAAATCTGATTTCCAGGTCAAAGACAATCTGAGACGAAATTGTTGGATGGTATGAGCCGTCAAAATGGTTTGAATAATTTCAATCATTCCATGTGCGGTTCAATACATAGATGTAAAGTTTATTGAATCATGTTTAAAGTCATAAGCGGTAATCATTGTTGTGAAGACACTGGATAAACTTGATTATCGACAAATTAATCCGCAATATAGCATGAGTGGGTCATATAATTTCTTGGCTTCACTTGCTAAAAAGTTTTATACAAAATTACAATTAACTTAGGAACCCTACGTCATTGAAAACATTGAGTATCCTGTCTTTTCATGAAGGGATGGAACATTCTGTATATATGGGATCCTGTCAACACTAGAACCTGCATAGCAGCGCACAAAAGTCTTGATAGTCTTCTGACTCAGTTATTCTGAGGTGATTTAACCGTAATGACAAGTTACGGAACAGCAACGGAGAAATAGCGCATACTCTTTGTGTCTGTCTATATTTCGTACGACTCCATTACAGCTAATGCGCATGTCCTTCTCGAAAATATTGAAAGAGGCAAACACTACTACGATAAAATTGAATTGAATATTCATTGTGAAAAAATATTAGGTCGGTTTCTCAGTTCTTTGTTTTTCATTGTAGGTCATTTTTTTATCAAAAAACCAAACAATTAAATAGGCATCGAGATATAGAATTTATTTGTTTGGAGTTAATGGTACAAAAAATAAAATAAAATGCGTAGTTTTCTTATTCGTTTTACTTGTTTTATATATTTAATTTAAATTAATACATACCACTCTGTCGGCAGAATAAAACGTTGTATTGGGTTCGTGTTGAATTTTATTCTCTCGCGAAATTTCTAAGCTTGTAAATATTTTCTCGAGAAATAAAATATATACCATTAAACACTGACCCCTTAAAATACTAATAATGTGTTCCGCAGCAATCGCGCAATAGAATAAAATTGACAGCTGTTTATTTTATTCTATTAAGACTAAAAACGCACACGCACACCATTATGGTTGTAAAAAGACAAAAATAAACCTGTATTTGTAGTTGCCGGATAAGGATTTTTTAAAAATACTCGTGTATACAATTACGGAAATAGTTTTATTGAAATAAATGAAAAGGATAGCAGCACAAGTTACTAAGTTTCTTTTTCTGGATATGGAATGAAAGAAAATTATAAAATCAACTTCAAAGGAGTGAAATAAAAAATAAAAATTTTGCTCTTACGCGTAAGAACGATTTTAAAAATATATAATACATTTTGCTGATTTTTCCTTGGTTAAAATTTGTTACGACAGTAAATATACCAACGATGTTTATTAGAAATTAGAAATCAACAACATAACTTTCAAAATTCATAATCTACTTTTTTATAGTAGCTTTGATTTAAAAACTGTATAAATTACATGAAAATACCATAGCAACAACAATTTCTTATTTAGCAAAAACGATTTTACACTAGCAGTATAAAAATGTTAACAAGGGATTAAGCCTGTATGAAAATAGAATTTTTACATTTTATCGTTCAAAAAAAATTTTTATTTGTGAAATAGTATTTACATTTAATGAACGCTCGAATTAAATAAAATTGTGGCTGGTAATAAATATAAAGAAATTGCCGGACCACTAAACTTCTTCTGTGGACCTCTAATGGTTGAAGCAAACCTTTAAATCTCACCCAGTCAGACTGCAGGCTAATGATGGCACTAATAACAGGTCATCATCATGTGAATAAATGTTGGGTACAGTTTCGAGTAGATGTTGAATGATCCAACCTACCGTTTTTGTCTTGATGAGGATAAAACAGTCCCTCACATTGTTGGAGAATGTTTGGCATTATCAGGGCGCCAAAACTGCATGTTAGGATCAAACTATCTAAGTATAGAAGATTTATGCAAAATAGACCATTGAAGACTATTTACTTTTTCAAAAATGTCTTTAGCTCTTGAATGGATGGCATAAAGAGTTAAGCAGTCTACATGTCAGACTATAATAACATGGTGGTCTCGCCTAAAAAAAAAATAATGCGAAAAGTTAGTAGAAAATAAATAAATCAAATAACATAAATAAATGAATAATAACTAAAATGAATAAAATATTGAATTATTTTGTTTGTGTATTGATTTGAGTAAATTAATGAAAAATTCATTAATTTAATTTAAAAATGTAAAACAAAATGACTTAACAAAACTATTATTAAAGTTTTTGTATTTAGTATAATAATTATAAACAAACAATTAAATGAAATAAATATTATTGTAAACTCAATACATATGACTTTTTAATTAATTAATTATGTCTCATTATGTATCTCTAATTATGTTTATTGCCCAGTTTGTGGTTATAAATAGTATAGCTCGAACGATTTTAATCAAACTTCAATAGTTAAACTTTTTTGTTAATAGAAATTGTTCGAAAAAAATCATGAAAAATTAGAATTTCAGTCGGACTGAAAATTTTTAAAACTCAATATCTCAAGTAAACAAAAAACTTCTGATTTGTAAATTTAACATATTTAAGAGTAAAGCCGCAATTAGACTATTGCAGAACTCTGCAATATTTCTGCAATAGTCGTGCAATGGTAGTGTGTAAAATATTGCAATGTTTTGCAATGAGTTTTCATTGCCAAACTTTTCTGCAATGAATATTTTACATACTACCATTGCAGAAATATTGCAGAGTTTGCTGCAATAGTCTAATTGCGGCTTAAGGATTAAACGATTTTCTAAAAAACAAAAAAAATTTAATGCAGTTTGACCCTAACGAACATGTAGTTTGATCCTATCCTTAAAAACGTTTTTTTTAATATTTTATCTTGCAAACTAATTGCAAAAACGTTTAATTAATTCTTTTTCAAAATATTAACTAATTACCTATATAATAAAAAAAAGCTTGATGAAATCGGTTGAGACGTTACCTGGTATTGTTTAAATTTTCATTTTCCATGCATGTTACCCTAGCCCAGTAACTATGCACTTTAAAAAAATTCTAAAATAAATTGTAGTTTTATTTCGTCCACACTACTTATATGCCAAGGTTCAGGCAAATCTAAAATGGACAACATCAAATTTTACCTTTTTTACCTTAGTAGATTACGTTTTCATTACATATGAAAAATATTGAAAACTCATTAGAACTCCATAAAACAATTTAATTGGCACTTAATTATATTATTGATTCAATGTAATAAAATGGTTTTTTTTGTTTGATTCATTTTGGTAATCCAAATATAAAGGACAGATTTAAATAACTCTCAAAGGTGATAAAAGTCTGTTTCTATTCGCCTGCATATTAAAGTATTGCTTTATTACTGTGATTTGCGGCCGTAAAGTGTCACTTTTAACCATATATTTTGTTGTCATAGTTACGTCAAAAAAATAAAAAAACTTTTGTATTTGTTTAAATTCTATAAAAAATGGAGATTTTTATCAAACAATCTTTCGATTCCATATTTCCTTATCCAATTAAAGTATTTGTTATTCTTTGTTGTCATAGTTATACAATTATTTTGAAGAAAATAACAAATATTTTGTCAAAGGTTCCTTGTTCAACATATTGTTATTTCAAAATTTATGCAAATTTATAATTTTGATTTAGAATAATAATTTTTTTTTAAATATTTTGCTTGCGGCGAATAAAAAATAGTATATGACTCACGGTCTTTAGCTATTTTTGACTTAATGTGAGTCCAAATCTCGGCTAGCGCCTCGATTTGCAAACTCCACATACGTCCAACATTTTGAGTTTTACGTCCTTGCATCATAATGTTCTATTTGAATTTTGATGAACGTGAAAATGTGGTTGAAGGTCAAAAATTGTAGATTTGTGAGTTTTAATTTCAACTTGTTTTTGGCAGTGTTATTTTGTTTTGTATATTTAACAAACCCACATTGCATAATATCACAATAAATTTAAATTTTTGATATAAAATGTAATTTACAGAAGATAACGAGAAATATTTTTAATGCTACAATTTACTCTAGTTTGTCGTTTTGATGGTTTAGTTTCAACGTTTTCGATATTGACGTTATTTATTTGCTTGTTGATTAGCTTTTTGAAAGTTTTTAGTAGTGATAGCTTAAAATAGAATAGCAATGGTGATATTTTATTTATTTTAATTATTGGCATGGGAGAAAAGTATTGTTGTTTTATGAATTCCATATGATACAAATAATTTTTAGTAAATAGATGGGCTTTCACTTTGGTTCAGAATTTGCATTTAACAACTAAAATAAAACTAATGAGCCATGAGTCTGAGTCTGATTCTGAGTCTGGGTTTGAGTCTGAGTCTGAGTCTGATTCTGAGTCTGGGTTTGAGTCTGAGTTGTAACACTACTAGGGGGCGAATGAAATTGCTCCAAGGAAATCAATCCGAGGCACTAGCTGACATCGCTGGGTATACTCAGTATCAGAGTTCAATTATTTCCGGATTTGATCCCTAACGAGATACAAAAAAAAATTCTAAGGGGTGCCTATTGAAAAAAATACAGTTGAAGACTGTCATGCGAAGCACTTTCGGAAAAGCTCTTGATGTCTTAACATCATCACTCACACCACAACACGCGAATCTATTTCAACATTAGCAATCTAATCCCGCCAGTCAGAAATTTTGAATGTAAAATCATGAAAGAAAACTTTTAGCATCAAGTGGCCTTGACTTTAAAACAGCACTTAACTAGTTCAATATTTAATAGTAACAAAAAATATATAAATATAAACAAAAACAAACTCACATTAAACTACGATGTCTTCAGATTGAATCAGACAATGATCAGCAGTAAAGTATTTTCATCAGCAATAAATTCGTTGAATTATAATGACTTCGGATGATATAAAATAACGTTCAGCAATGATGAAAATCAATTAGCAATAAATTCGTACAATTATGATGACTTTTGATGTAATTATGGTGACTTCAGACGATGTGAGATAATGTTCAGCAATGATGTAAATCAATTACGTTTTCAAATAATATAATATAGTGATTCGGAAGTAAAAGACGAATCAATATGCTTTTGGTGTCTTCAGATTGAATATGATATTGATCAGCAATTACTTAATTTCATAACTAATAAATTCGTACAATTATAATGACTTTTGATGTAATTCTGATGACTTCGGACAATATAAGAATATGTTCAGCAATGATGTAAATCAATTAGCATTAAATTCGTACAATTATATAGACTTTTGATGTAATTCTGATAACTTCGGACGATATAAAATAATGTCCAGCAATGATGTAAACCAATTACGTTTTCAGATAATATAATATAGTGATTCGGAAGCAAAAGACTAATCAATATGCTTTTGATGTCTTCAGATTTAATATGATATTGATCAGCAATGACGTAATTCCATCAGTAATAACTTTATACAATTACGACGACTTCGGATGATAAAAAATAACGTTCAGCAATGATGTAAATCAATTACGTTTTCAAATAATATAATATGGTGATTCGGAAACAAAAGACGAATCAATATACTTTTAATGTCTTCAGATTGAATAAGATATTGATCAGCAATTATGTAATTCCATCAGCTATAAATTTATACAATTATGACGACTTCGGATGATATAAAATAACGTTCAGCAATGATGTAAATCAATACGTCTACAGATAATATAATTTAATGATTTGGAAGCAAAAGACGAAGTAATACACTTTTAATATAATATGCTCAGCGACGTCTCGTTCCTTCACATGCCATGCGGGAGTTAACCCCAATTAAATTGAAAATATCATTAACTCTAATCAAACACCAAACACACGCTTTTCACAAAGTAATATTTTATTTAGGCTTTATAAAAATATTAGGTTTATATTAAACCAAAAGAATAATTACATATTACCTTATCTCTAGCCGATTAGCATGTGGTTTAGTTGCTTACAGTTTGATGGTTTGGACGATTTATATCTCGGCCTTATGATGCATTTCTGTGTGCTCCCTATCAATAAAACCGTTCGTCGAATCACTTGTCACACTCACATAAATCTAATTTGAAAATTTAGTTATATTGATAAGAAAATCTACTGACTGAACACTGGTTTGAATGAAAACAAAAATTTAAAAGAAACACAACAAAAACAAAACTCCTGAGCTTACGCTCGACGTTGTTACTCACACCGCTTGTTGTTCTAGAAGAATTTTTCATCCCCAAGACCAAGTTATATATCGTGTTTTACTTTATTATTACCATCTCTAAAAACAAAACCAACAAACTCAGAAACATAAAAATCTATTACATTCTTGTGCCAACGCACAAAATATTAAATTCGAATCATGGTTTGTTGGGCTTAGCTCCATTATTTATCATTTCGTAAAAATACATTATTTGAATCCATCTCCAAGTGACATTTCACAACACAACAAAGAAGTGGCACTTGAATACGAACAACTTAAAACTTAAATAAACTAAATTACTGTCATTATGATTTAAAAAAAAACTAAGGTAATTTATGTATTAATGCATATATCCAATCATTTTAATCGCTTTAATCCACATAAACCAATCCAGCTATAACCGAATATCTGACGGCTGTCCAGTGTTAACATAATTGAAAACCTTATACAAGGATCGTACAATCCAATAGGAACATATAAACTTATATATACTTTTTCTGTTAAGGAATATAATAATGATGGGATTGATTTCACGGTAATTCAAACAAAAACTTGCATGTAAATTTCTATCAAATAGAACCTAGTTTAACAAAAATGCAAAATAAAGAAAATTTATTTACATCTTAACTCATGTCTTTAATTGAATTAGCAAAGATAATAAGCTGAAAAGTGAAATGACCTGTGCAATGATGATTGTATAATGAAGCAAGAATAGGATCTGTTGTTAAATGAAATTCGTACTCATGTGAACTGTTACAGAGTCTGAGTCTGAGTTTGAGTCTGAGTCTAAGTCTGAGTCTGAGTCTGAGTCTGAGTCTGAGTCCGAGTCTGAGTCTGAGTCTAAGTCTGAGTGTAAGTCTGAGTCTGAGTCTGAGTCTGAGTCTCAGTCTGAGTCTGAGTCTGAGCCTGAGTTCTAGTCTGAGTCTGAGTCTGAGTCTGAGTATGAGTCTGAGTCTGAGTCTTAGTCTGAGTCTGAGTCTTAGTCTTAGTCTGAGTCTGAGTCTGAGTCTGAGTCTGAGTCTGAGTCTGAGTCTGAGTCTGAGTCTGAGTCTGAGTCTGAGTCTTAGTCTGAGCCTGAGTCTGAGTCTGAGTCTCAGTCTGAGTCTGAGTCTGAGTGTGAGTTTGAGTCTGAGTCCGAGTCTGATTCTTAGTCTGAGTCTGAGTTATAGACTGAGTCTCAATCAGAACCTGAGTCTGAGACTGGACTTTATTTTAATTCTAAGTTGTCCTCAAAACAAGTGCGATAATTTACATACGTGATAACAAATTACTGAACTTTAAAATTCTTTAATCAACAAACTTTACCAACCACGATTTTAATTCAAAAACTGTTTACAAATTTACAACCTGCTGTTATTTTTCTAATAATTATCATATTAAATTCTAATTACCGGTAAAAGTAATATCAATAAAAATCATTATCGACAAATAAGTAAAAATTAGCTACAAAGTAAGTAAAAATTATCAACATTAAGCATGTTTCAAGCAAAATTTTTTAAAAACAACCAAATTACATTTTCCAGGAAGCAATAGACAATTTATTTTATTTAAATTTCATTTTTATAGCATTTTCTTTGTATTTTGGATGTTATGTTTGATTTTAATAATTTGTGTTTACCATTTTAAGTGTTTTAGGTAGATTTCATATAAAAATTCAAGTATTGCAATGTGCTTCATCTCGGTATTTCGGAAAAAAATTGGTGCCAAACGACTATAAATGATAAGCGGAGACGGAAAATCCAAAAGAAAAAAAAACGTATATATATATATATATATATATATATATATATATATATATATATATACATATATATAATATATGCTGTGTATATATAGGCTGTGATGTAATCGGATTCATTAAATCCAACCGGATTAGACGGTTTGGTCATGTAGAATGGGATCCATTGGATAGAATGATAAAAAAAGCGTCCCAACAACAACCACCTGGTGTTCGTCGAAGAGGAAGACCTAGACAACGCTGGCGTGATGACATCATCCAAGACCTTCGTGGTATAGGATGTCGAAACTAGGGTCAACTAGTCATGGAACGAGATGATTGGAAGCTGATTGCACAGACGGCACAATCCCTCCATGGGATGTAAACGCCAGAGAGAGAGAGAAAGAGAGAGTTGAATGGTTTCAATAAAGTTTTGGGCAGAAACATTTACACCGTCAGTATAAAAACAATGACAAATTTTGTTTTAAATAGTAGACGAAACGATTACACGAATAGAGAAATATAAAACTATTAATTTTTCTTGTTTTGTACACTCACAGAAATAAATAGTTAAACTTTTACTATTTTCAATAGTCAACGGTCATTTTTGTCAAAATAACTATTTAATGCCAAAATATATGTAAAATAATTCAAATATAGTTACAAAAAATAAAAAAAATTGTTATAACAATTCTATTGATTAAAAATAGTAAGTTATGACAATTTAAAATAATATTTTCGTTCGTATTCGTTTAGAGTTTTCACACGTTTTCAGGCACAGTCAATTACTATTTAATAGTCGTTTTTTACTATAAAATTAGTCAGTCTTAATAATTTAACTTAAAAAAAAAACAACACAAAACGGTACTGAATCAATTTCAGTACATGCTTGTTCTTCATAAGAAAATGTTTGAAAGTGAAAAATTAATTGTGATTAAATTTAAAAATTATAAAATTAAAAATTGTGATTACATTTATTAAATTAATGTAATTATCTTCATGAAATTGCTAAATATATACATTATAGTTAGTGAAAAGAATAATTTTAAGGCACAGTCATTTACTATTTAATAGTCGTTTTTTACTACAAAATTAGTCAGTCTAAATAATTTAACTTAAAAAAAAAACAAAACAAAACGGTACTGAATCAAGTTCAGTACGTACATGCTTGTTCTTCATAAGTAAATGTTTAAAAGTAAATAATTAATTGTGATTAAATTTTAAAATTATAAAATTAAAAATTGTGATTAAATTTATTAAATTAATGTAATTATCTTTATTTCATGAAATTACTAAATATAAACATTATAGTTAGTGAAAAGAATAATTTTATTAATTTTATAAGGTGTTTTCAAACTTTGCAAGTTTGTATGAAATATAAAGACTAAATTATTTAAAAACTAGTTTTAAGAAGGGTCCATTTATGTTGAAGCTTCGATAATCGAACCTTGTAGCATCGAGCAAGCAGTGATAAAAGCGTTGAAACGGCGCGCGCTATTCTTTCAGTGTGTTTATGTTAGAGCTTCGAGAATTACAATAAAATTTACAAAAATATATGCAATAAAAATAATTAATTTAATAATTGATTTTCCATAAACCTCATAAATTTAAATTAATTACAAGTAATATTTTTATTTTTTTGTATTTTTTATAAAATAAATTATAGCTTCCATAGTAGCTTTGCAAAAGAACAAATTGTTTATCGATGCTTGACCCTATTATAGAAGTTACAACATAAACGCATCCTAACGTATTTGTGCATGTGTTATATTTATATTGTGCTTGTTTTTAATTATTGGTTTTTTGAATTCCTAGATGAGCTCAGACAAAACTATATTTTCTACCGAAAATGGAGAACCAGTTGAAATAAATATTATTGAAGATAAACATTTACTATTTAATTACATTCAGCCTGTAGAATATGAACATGAAAATGTTTTAGCTTCTACTCCTAATTCGCCAACTGAAATTCAAAATGCAGAAGATGACCCTCTGTACAATATTTTAAAAATTTGGAAATTGTCACACTTGCATAATAAATTTTTAGGTAAGTAAAATTAAACTAACATAACTAACTTACAGATAACTTATATTAATTGTCTACACATTTTCTCATGAAATTTTTAAAAAATTTTAAATCAAGCCTGCGTTATGGAATTCAAACAAATTAAAATGAAAAGTAATAAAACCTTGATTTATGTTAGTTTTGAGTGTAGGTAGACTGCAGAGTAAAAGAAATTTCTATACAACTCTAACCTCTAACCTAAGTAAATTTATTTTGGCAGAGTTGTTTTATGGAAGCTAGTTCATGAAACCAACATTTTTGTGTAATATGTACTTATGAATGCTAATTTTATGTAATTTATCTATTCTATGAGTAGGTTTGGGACTTAACTTTGAATCATTAAAGTTTTTGGATTTAGACGACATTTTGAAAATAACTGGGGAATCAGATAGTTTCTATGGCTCATTTGTTAAATTAAAAGGGAATTTAAGATTGTGGAGAAAAGAACAGGTGGTAACTTCCGATATTTAAAGAAATATTTCCTTTATAAAATTCCAATTTTTGTTGTTATAGGGTTTTGACGAACTGTTGCAATACAATGTTGCCACCACTGATACCCTCTCAATGACCTCCAAAGTAGCATCTTGGCTGACAACGACTGAACATTCTGAAAACGACTGCTTGCCAGTTTCCCCGTGTTCCTCAGCATCATCAACACGTTTAGAAAAAATAGTAAGAAATTTATCAATTGCCTTAAGCACGTGATTATATTATAATTAAAACAAATCAACACAATTTTAAATTATGAATAGAAGCTTATACAAGCCTTTTTATAGAACTTACAGCAGATTTTGTCCTCAACAAATGGCAAAAATATTAAAGATTTTTACAATCTCAACAAAAAATTAGATGACGCGCACAGAAACAGATTGGTGAATTTAATTTTGGATCATGTTTTCATAAGAGACCTAAGGCTACAACTAAAAGAAATAGACCAAATTTCAGACGTTATCATTGCTGAATTTCCGGCTAAAAAAAAAGTAAGTAATATAAGTTGTAACTTATAACTATAACGAGTAGGACAGATGATAAACTGCAAATGATCCAAACTTTTAAAACCTGTCAGCGTTTTAATTTCTTAAGTCTTTTTAAAGGTTTTCTCATTTTAGATATAATAATACATCAGCACTTTTCAAATAGACGCCTTATTATATAGGTATACACGAAATGATTTGTTTTTATTTTATCATCTATATTCTAAGGCTCATGTATCTATATTTTAAGGCTCATTTTTCAATCGTACCATATCATATTACATATATAGAAATGTAGATCCTGTAGTTTCTAACAAAACTTTTTGATTTAGGCTATATTTTACACACCACGAATCGAAAATATACCTCCAAGTGGCATATTTTATCATCGGTACAACAACCGTTTAAAACGTTTACGACAAAAACAAGTGCTTTCACCCTCATCGTTCAAAAAAAGAAAATTATCCAATATTGAGATTAGAAATAAGTTGCCAGATAATACAGATAAAACAACCAAGCAAATACTTGACGGTAAACAAATTAAAATGTATTTAAAATTCATTAGTTTAAGATATTTTATATGTGTACATATTTTTATTTTCAAACTTTTAATTATTTATATTAAAGTTGTCAATTAAAAACATAAACAATTAAGCAAATAACTTTTACAGATGAACAAATAGAATCAGACAAAAATTTTTTGAAGTATAACCAGGACGATTGGATGACATGTGTCAAAAAATGGGAGGATTTATTTATGTATCGAACCAAAAAATTTAAGGAAACAACGGATTCAAATCTAAAATCTATATTTGAGGATTGGCCCATCTTGACACATTCTCTCGGACACACTTTGGTAAGATCAATTATTTGTTTGTGTTTGCTCAATACTTTCTCAAGACTTGCACTTAAAAATAAGCTTAATAAATTTTACAATTTTTTATAAATATACAACACAAAATTTTTGTAAGTTCAATAAAACTAAATATTAATTGCAAAAAAAATAATTTGCAAAAACTAATTAATTTTAATTAATTTTTGATTACAAATTAATTTTGGATCAACAAGTTTTGTGTGTTGTACATAATATGTTTATTTTTTGAGTGTAAGTCTTACAATGTAGTCTAAAATAGTATACTTAAAAATAAGTATGCAAGAATAAATTCTCTATATAACTTATTTTTAACAGATCTCCAAAGACTTTGCTACAATTTTTGGTGAAAAAAAATCAATGGGTCTGTTTGATAACTGGTCAAATTTTGTATTAAAATTTCCAATAATTGTGTCTCAAATTAAAGACAAAAAAAGTCAAGAGAGATTTAAAGAAGTGAACCAAAAAACACCTAACGGTAAAAATATTTAACAACTATTGTTGAACTTTTTATTCTAACTTCTTTTTTGTAGATTCTAGAGATGCGATTTTGTCATTGTTGTTGCACAGTATTTTACAACCAGTTCGTCGTATTGAAATCAAAAATAAAAATGAGGGCAAAAAATTTTGGAGACCCAGCATTTCCGCATCTCAAGATAGTTTCCTAATTCATGTTTACACCGAAGGAGATGTTGTGCCTACAACTATAAAGCGCGCGAATATGTACAACGAAATGGGATTAGGATGTCAACCATATATAATAGCTGTTGGTGATAACATTTTGAATTTAAAAATATTTTTTATTTCGTTAGATAATATTTTATATAAATTTGATAGCTTCTTAAAAGCATTAGATGGCTGTTTTAAAATATATACGGTTTTGAATTTGAAATATGCATTAGAAAGCGAAGTTGTATGGACATTTTTCCAAGTATTATTTTATGATATTACTAATAACAAAGCAACACTGCCAAGTAAAATTTTACGATTAATTGAAGACTTAAAAGCCTAATAAACATATATCTTTTTTATATACATCGTACACATTTCGTGGATTTCAGTTTATCTTTTTTCTTTTCTATGCTCCGATATTCATTCACTCCGATTTCACAATGTTTGTTTGTTTTATTTGTCGTAAATCTTTTACAGATTTAAACGTATTGATTAATCATTTAAAATTTTTGCACAGTCTTTCTGCAACAAGCAGATATATTTGTGCGCAAGGTCAGTGTCCTCAAGTTTTTGACGGTATTAACTCCTTTAAGAAGCATTTGAAAATTTGCTGTGAAAAAGAATTTGCTAGCAATAGTACAAATTTAAGAACCAATAATTTTGAACTTTCAAACGACTTTATTTTAAGTTCAGAATCAAAGCAAAAACAGAATTTTTCTCAAGCACTTGAACAGTCAATTGAGTCTATTGAAAATTCTGCTTTAACATTTTTATGCAAACAACATAGTAAAATGAATTTATCGCGGCAAGTTATAACAGAAATTTCCTTAGATATTAAAAATGTTCTCATGTCTGTAATTTCAAAAACACTAGAAAACTTGTTTTCATCTGAGCTGCCATTAAATAGTCAACCAAATTTCAAAGCTCTTATTGATATTATTTCATCACCATTTGAGAACTTTGGTACTGAATATAAATTATTAAAATTGTTGCAGAGCAAAAACTTAATAGCTTTGCCTATTCAATACATTATACATGATGAAGTAAATTGTATAGTTCAACGTTCTAGCGGGGTTTTAGGAACTAAAAAATCGAAGGGCGTTATGATGCCTATACAATTTCAGATTAAACAATTTTTTGAATTGCCTAAGGTGCTAAGTCGTACACTTGAAAATATGGCTACTTTAAATAGAAATACCGATAATCATAACTTCATTAATGGCAAACTGTGGAAGGAGAAACGCCAAAACTATAACGACACTGACATAGTTATCCCATACTTTATATTCGTTGATGATTTTGGAATAAACAATCCTTTAGGCTCGCATAAAGGAGATCATAAATTGACTGCAGTATATTATTCCTTTCCCACATTACCTTCAGAATTTCTTTCAATGCTAGAAAACATATTTGTGGCAATGCTTTTTGAATCGAAATCTAATTCAATGTATGGAAACGATATGTGCTTCTCGCCACTCATTAAAGAAATTGAAGATTTAGCAAATAATGGAATTAATTTTAATTTAAGTGGCGTTAATTGTAAAGTTTATTTTGTTCTTGGTCTTATTTTAGGTGACAATTTAGGTTTGAACACTGCTTTAGGTTTTGTGAAGTCTTTTAATGCAGGATATTATTGCCGATTTTGTAATCGCCACAAATCTCTTCTTGCCCAAGATTTAGTAGAGCATAACGATAATCTTCGTAAAAGACGAAAGTATGTTTTAGATGTTATTGAAAAAGATCCTTCCAATACCGGAATAGTAGAATGTTCAATATTTAACAAAATAAAAAGTTTTCATGTTGTTAAAAATTTTGCAGTAGACATAATGCACGATATCTTCGAAGGTGTTTGTCATTATATATTTTGCAAGTCAATATTGTACTTTGTGCAAGATGCTAAATTATTTTCTCTTGATATATTGAATGCACGGATTCAAGTCTTTGCATATGGTGAACTGGAAATTGGCTATATTCCACCAACCATAACAATGAACCATTTGCAGTCAAATCATATGAATATGTCAGCTAGAGAAATGTGGTGCTTTTTACACCATTTTACATTTTTCATAGGAGATTTAGTTCCTGAAGATAATGAAGTATGGCTCTTTCTTATCAAATTTTTAAAACTAGTAGATATTATCTTACAGCCAATTTTCAACCATAACAAAATTTTATTGGTCAAAACGTTGGTTTCTGAAATGAATGAAATGTATATACATCTATTTAATGAAACTTTAAAACCTAAATTTCATTTCTTAGTTCATTACCCCACAATTATTGAACAGAGTGGTCCATTAAAATATTTGAGCTGTTTTAGGTTTGAATCAAAACACCAATCTTTAAAATCATATTCAAATAATGTTAATAATCGAATCAATATCGCATGGTCATTAGCTCTTAAATTACAAATAAGTAGCGCATATAGAACTCTCAAACAAAGAGGATTTGAAAAAAGATGTAAAAGTTCATGTTTTGTAAAAATTGATATAAATAACGAACCTTATCAGACTTTATTAAACAAAACCAATTTTCCAAGTTCTCTTTGTATATCGGCATATGAAGCTAAAGAAGTTGAACTAAATGGAGCCATATATAAAAAAAACTTTTATATCACTCAATGTGATACTGACCTGAAAGTTTTTAGAATAGATTTAATTTTAAAAAATGATGAAAATTTATTTTTTTTTTTATGTTATGAATTAGAGATTCAGTATTTCGATGAGCATTTACAGGCGTATGTTATTGGCAAGGAAATTGAAATTCCCTTAATTATCCTGAGTGAAAATTTCACTTCTCTTCCAATTCATATGCATATCACTGCCAACAATAAAAATGTTATTAGACTGAAATATTTTTGATATATAATATTATTTATTATTTGACATCATATAATAAGTGTGTTCGTCTTGACTAAAATAACTGAATTTGTGAAAAAATGTATGTTGTTTTTAATAAAATTCAGTTAATTCAGCCTTATCGAGCACACCTAGTATATTTATATTATAATTTTTTTTCAAAATTCTGTTTTATTTACAATTTATTTAATATTATAGTAATATAATTTAATAAATAAATAATAATATAATTTAATAAATAATAAATTTAATATTATAATAATATAATTTATAAATAATATAACACTGAAGTTCCTTTTTTAAGAAATAATAATTAGAAAGAAATAATTGTTAACTGTATTTTAAATAACTGTATTTGATGTTTTATTATCAAAAGGCAATAAAAAAAAATTACTAAAATATATACAGTTTTTTATTTAGTATTCAAAGAGTACTACTAACTATTCAAATAGTTAAATAAGTAAATGACTATCAGAAATAGTCAGTCTAGAAGTGAAACTAAATTAACTATGTAATAGTGAAAATGATTATCAATGTAGTCAATATAGACTATATTCTAATCACAGCTAGGGACTATTTAAATAACTATGTATAACTATTCTACTAGTCAGCAACGACTATATTCTATTAAAAATAAGTGACTATTTATATAATGATTACCAACCTTTACTCAGTCAGCAAAGACTATTTAATAGTCAAACTAAATAATTATTTAATAATAATTATCAGCTATATTACTAGTCAGAAACGCCTATTTTTTACCATTTTATAGTTAATTTATGGATAACTATTTTTTTATTGAAAATGACTACATACCGACTATTTAAAATAGTGTTCCCGATTTTAAATATTAAAATAGTTGAAAAATAATTGATTTTGACTATATTTTTCTAAGAGTGTAAAACTTTTCAAATTCGCTGATTAACTTAGTCAATTAAAATTTAAAATGTTGATTAAATTCGAAGGAATAAATAATTTAAGAGAATATTTTGTTTGTTTCTCGACAATTTGGGGAGGTGCTTGTCAGTCAACAATAAAATGTCTAGACTCTGTACAGAGAAAAGCAATACGGTTGATTGGTAATACCGAACTAACGGACCAGCTTGATTCACTCCAGCACAGAAGAAATGTGACTGAATTGTCAATCTACTATAAATATAACTTTAGCGAATTCTCCTCTAAGGAAATTCAAAATATCCTTCCATCGTGTGCGCAGTATAATCGACAAACAAGAGCTGCCGACTTATCCCATCCGTTTGTTGTACAAATACCTCGTTGTAGAACTGTGTCCTTTCAGAACGACTATTTTAATAGAGTGGCCAAATTGTGGAACTCAATGCCTTCCTATGTATTTCCCTATGAATTTTCCCCTCAGGCATTTAAAGAAAATGAATGTCCATCATCACTTAAAACAATTAGTATAGTTATCCCTATATCTCCATTCCTTCCATTTTCTTCATCTCCCTCCTTTATAGTTGACATGGTATCTTCGGATATTCAAAGAGTCTAAATAATGAATATTTCATATTTAGTGTGCTAAACTTGTCTAACTAATTAATAAAAAAAAAAAAAAAATTCGACAAAAAAAATTTGTTTTCATTTTTTAAAATTTTCAAAAAAATTTATAAATTTGGAATGACGTTAAAGTGAATCAACGTTAAACGGGGTAACGTCATACGAGGTCTGACTGTAATACTCAAAATAGTTAAATATTCTCTTTGTCCTCTATAATTGTTTTTTAATTCCTAAAATTCAAAAACTCTTCCTTTAAATAATTAAATGTACCACATTAAAATTTAAGAAACGCCTCGCTTTCTCTTTTCCATTAATGAAATAGAAATATTCCTTTTTAAATATTAAAACTGAAAATCTTTTAATTACATTTAAATTACATATAATCACTTTTATAATGTTAGATAATAAAAAAAATTACTTTGTATCAAATCTTCTATCTTTAGTTTTATATAAGCTCCTTCTGAGTATAGTAATATTTGTAAATAAATAAAATTCAAATTTTGCGGAAAAAGACAAGTGTTTAAATTGAAATTTTTTTAAAAATTTATTATTATTATTATGTTCCGCCAAGTACCAACGGTGTCTACCATAAACTTTATCTTAAATTTGTTTAATAATTTGATAAATAAATTATATAATCAACATTTAAATAAATATGTAATAAATTTTGTGCATTTCTTACAACAACTAGTGTGTATTACTAGCGCGAACTGCGTTTCCAAATGCGAGTAATTGCGAACTACGCTCTTATTTGGAAAATGCATTCGCAGTAGTAATACAATCAGCTATTGTGAGTTTATATTTTGAAAAAAAATAACAATTATTTTAAGATCAGTGAAGGTGTCTTTATTGATGCAATATATTAATTTTGTTATGGACCTGAAGATACCGTTTGTTAAAAGTAGAAAAGCGTCATCAAATAAATAAACAAATTAAAGAAAATATTTAAAAAATTAAATAAAAATATGTAAAAAAATAAGTATTTATTTTTTTGGACTTCAAAGATTAAAACAGTATATTATTTAACTATGACCTAAAGTGCTACTTTTTGTGTTGAGTCTATAGTTTGTATATAGTTCTATTTACACACATCTTTTTCAAAAGACGAAAAAACAGAATAGAGAAAAAGATACGTAAATACATGTGTGCGAATCAGACAAAACAATCACTTTTTTTAAAAAAAAAATGTCAATCGTGTCTATTTCGCTAATTTTTATACCGATGTTACCCGAAAAGATGAAATGTTTGTCTTTTAAAACGAAAAATAAATTTTTTAGACATGTGTTAGTAAAAAAAATTATACACACTATGATGCTCATCTAAAATAAATTTTGTTTCTCGGTTATTATGAGTTATATGATTGATTCTCAAAAAAAAAAATAAGTAAAACAAAAACTTATTTTTTTTACACAAAATTAAACAAAAAATTTCGAAATTCTGTTTAATAAAATAAAATTTGTTAGGTTAAGGGTATTTTTTTTATTAATTTTCGAATAACATCGGTATAAAAATTAGCGAAACAGACACGATTGACATCTTTTATAAAAAAAGTGATTATGTTTTGTCTTATTCGCACACAGGCGTTTACATATCTTTTTCTTTGGTCTGTTTTTTTCATCTTTTAAAAAAGATATGTGTACGCGATTCATAAGTTATATAAAAAAAAAAATTTTATCATAGCAACTTTCAATACAAAATTTCATAGTTCAATCAAAATATTTGTTATATTTTGTTGTCATAGTCTTAAGAGGGTTGAAAAAAAATAAAGAGGGTTAAAATTCAAATATTGAACGACAATCTTAACGCAGTGCACCTTAATCTTGAGAATCTTAAGCCTGATATTCTTTTTTAAACGGAAACGATTATCAGTGCGAGAGCTGAGTCGCTGGACAAAACTAAATATGTTTGTCCAAACTATAAACTTGACTCTTCATTCGTCTTCAAGCATGGTGTTTCTGTGTTTCAAAACGTGTGAAATTCAAAATTTCACAATATGGTTTCCCTTCCCTTATGATTGCGTGCTTTAATAAAACTATGTTTGTCTTTGGATTATATCGTTAGCCCAACTCACCTGAGAACATTGATTTTTTCAAGAGAAAGGTTGGCTGTGTATCCTAATGCTAAAATTATAGTTCTTGGTGATTTTAATGTTCATAATAAAGAATGGCTTACAAGTTACAGACAGCTCTGAACCTGATGAATTATGTAAAGAAGCTGAGCTTTTTGCTATTTATCATAATTTCATTCAGATAATAAACCAGCCTACCAGAGTCCCTAACATTCCTTGCCAAAATAGTAACTTGCTTGATTTGTTTTTGATAAATGATCCTCCGTTGGTACAGTTTAAAATATCAGAGCCGTAACGTAGATCAGATCATAATTTGATATCCACTCATTTAAATGTACAAGTACCTGAATCGTTTAAAGCTTATTCTCGTCTTGTTTGGGATTATGAAGCTGCAGATTGGCAGGTGCTTAGAGTTTTCTTTAAATGATTTTCATGAAAACTTAATTGTCTTTCCCGCCTAGATCCAAAGATTGCTGCTTCTAATGTTTAAGAAATAATACACATAGGTATGCGCAGATTTGTTCCCAATAGATTGATCATTCTGAAAGCATTCAACGTTTTCAGGTAAATGCAAAAAAGCAATTTAAATTAAAAAAGGCTTTTCAAAAGTTTATTCAAACCAAAACTATATGTAGAAAAATAAAAAATGCATATTATTAGGAAAAAAGCTAGCAAATTTGTTGAGCATCCAGCTAGATTGCAAAACTTTTATAAAGCCGCTAAGACTGTTGAAGGAAATTTTGTTAAGTCTTTTATACCTCCTCTTATTGATAAAGATATACTTCTTATTGACCCTAAAGAAAAAGCTAATTTATTGGGTATATGTTTTTTTTAATTCTACATTAATAAAACCTAATTTCCAACCTAAGCCAATTCCTATAGAGTTTCTAACAAAATGGGGCAGATCATTTTTCGTAAAAACAAAATCCGAAAAATTGTTTTACAAATTAATACTAATAAGGCATCTGGACCTGATAGTATTCCTTCAATTATTCTTAAAGCCTTTGCTAATGAGTTAGCACCAATCTTCCATAACATTTTCTATTTATTATATGAAAAAGAGATTTTTCCTGTAATATGGAAAATGGCTATAGTGTATAGCCAGTTCCCAGGAAAACTGCTAAACGGATCCAACAAACTACAGACCCATATCAATTTTGTTTGGTTTGTTTCTTAAGTATTTGAGAAATACATTAATTGTAATAGTATAAGCTTCTTAGAATCGTCTAAATTACTTGCTACGTAATCGCCTAAATTACGTAGCTCTTGATATTGCCAAAGCATTCGACAAAGTATGGCACAACAATCTTATATGCAAATTGAGATGGAACGGCTTAGACAAGAAACTTATTTCTTGTATACAGCGCTTTATATCTGAGCGTAAATTTCGTGTTAATCTTGATGGTGTCTCATTAGACATTTTTTTTAACAAATGCTGGTGTTTCACAAGGTTTCGCTTCATCACCTACTCTTTTTCTTCTCGACATCAATATAGGAATTGGCTTGCTAGATTCTACAGTTAATCCCATTCTTAGTTTTGCTGATACACCAGAGCATCACCGACATCAGAGCATCAATAGCAGCACATCCTTTTACGGTTCGTAAAACAAGAAAAAGAACGGTTGCTCTTCAACGTGATTTTTTTAACAGAGTCTCACATCTCATGCCTTACCTGCGTGGGTATTTCCTGATAATTTTAATCCTCAAAATTTTTAAATCAACATGAATAAATTCCTCAAAGAAAATTGATAAATACTCTCATTCGTTAGTTCTGATATCTTCGGATATATTCAAAGACGTTAATCTATAATTTATTATGGTTAACACTAAACATGCCTAACTTTGAATAAAAAAAATTGCCAACTGTACCTGTAAGTTGTCAGTGACAGTTCAGTGTATCTGGCTTCACTCCAAAAAATTCACATTAATACTTTTCTGTTTAGCGTAAATATATCTTTTCAATTATTACAACTTATGTTATAAAAACTAACATTTTGATCTGAAAATTTCTCGAAAAACATATCCCTAAAATCCCTAATTATTTTTTAATTATTTTTTGTAAAAAAAAATCAGTCTGTTTTTTCAGAATGTTTCTTGTGGAAAATGTTTCCCATTCATTATATGTTTATCAAAGTTTGGTAACAAAATGCATGGAAATATTTTTTTATTAGTCTTATATTACAATATTCAAGCTTTCGGTCTAACCTAACATATAAATGCTGATCCCTTCCAGATTTCGCTACCTTCAATGGACAATGTTACTACTCAGTATCACTTAAAACAAACTTTTTTTATGTAAAAATTATTAAAGTATCAGAGCCGAGACGAGGCTAAATTACGCCGTAGGCAAGAAAAACATTTGACGCCCCTACCTACTTCTCCCCTCCACAGAGCTAGGTTGTTTAAACACTTTTATTTTAAAAACTATTTAAAACAATGTTCAATACAAATTGTTTTTTTAAAATATAGCAATGTTATAATTAACACTGTTTATCGTTGACACTTGGCGTAAGTTTTCAAATAACATAAAGTCAATCTCTTGTTACTTATTATTTGGGAAAATTAACAAGAGATTGACATTATGTTATATCAATGTTACTTATTTGCTTTCTAATGGAACTGTTGTATAATGTCGTATTTTATCGTTTTTAATACATTTACACCTTACACCCCATTCAAATTTTGAAATTTTTTAAAAGTAATCACATGATAAAATATTGGTACCATTTTTCATGAAGGATTTTTCATGTTGAGATAGGTAAGTGCATCAGGTCATTCGGGACTCAGGTTATACATAGGTCACAGATTTCTTATCATAATTAAAATTTCTGAAGTTTATGTAAGCCAATAAAGACGAACATGTCATAAAATTGAGGGATAAATTAATCTTGGGCATCTTCGGACAACTATTTTAGTAGCTTCTGAGAATATTCAAGAAATCTAGAGAATCTTGAAAAAGATTCTTAACAATTGTCGGAAAATATTGAGAATCGTACCAAATCACTTGAGAATTTTCAAAAAATCTTGAGTATATTTTTACATACAGAGTTTCTTCAGATAATCTAGGAAATCATGAGAATCTTGAAAATATGAAGAGAACCTTGCAAATCTTTAGAGAGCCTTTAAATAATCTTAGAATATTTAGGATATCTATTTGCGTTGTGATTTTCCACTCCAATTAGATATTTTAATTTAAAACAAAAAACGAATCTTCGTTGTATAAAATATATTAAAAACAAAAAAATTTCTTTTTACAATTTATGCGCTCTTCATATGAAACGCTCTAGGCTAGCGCCTAGTTCGCCTACCCCATGTACGGGCACTGGGGGGATCAGATTATAATATGATATCCACACATTTAAATCAACAAGCACCTAAACAGCTTGATTCATTTTCATGCATTCAGTTTCATTCTCTCGGTCCAACCTAACATATAAATGCTGATCCCCTCAAGATTTCGCTATATTCCACTCAGTATCACTCAAAGCAAACGTTATTTAAGTAAAAGGTATTAACATTTTTTTTTGACACATTGATTTTTTTGACACACTGCCGATACAGCTATCGATAATCGAACTCATCGTCCTCCCGAATTTTACAATTCACGAAGTCTTTTATTAAAAGCAAATATTTCTGGAATCGATTCTGTATAGTTTTCCATTTTTCGTCGCCTGTGACAGACAAACGGATATGTTTTTACGTTATAGAAGCGTTATGACTCCAAACTTCAAAAAATGCCAAAAAAGTGGTTGGGGGATGGTTTTGACATTTGTCTCCAAATAGTTATACTAAGGTCTTTTAGACCAGTATGAAATTAAATTTTTTTAATTATTTATCACCATCTATCGATGAACAACGCTTACAATGTCAGCAAATAAATAACACATCGACTTTTAGATCGGTTGTTTTAACAAAAAAGTCCCAAACAAAAGCTTGTAAAAACAAACCAAATTATTGCTTTTACGATGCATGCATGGTAAACATTAAATAGATTAACTTCATTTCTTAATCCTTGTTATACATATATTGCTTTTGAACCTTTTTTGATTACAAACAAAACAGTTTTTGAAAAATGAAAATTAATCTAATTGTTGGAGTGAGTATTCCAATTAAAATCCTATACATGACATAATTAATAATTTAATCGTTAATTCTTTTGATTTTCAAACAAATTGAAATTGGTAGTTTGTGCATAACTCTTTTTCTCGTAACTGTAAATGTCGTTTAACATTTATGGTAAACTATCGATTGTATATAGGACGAAAGCGTTTTGACTGCTTGAGTAATAGACAGCAACATTAAAATAAGTTTGGCTAGAAGGATATGGTAAATCGCGATTAGTAAGCAATGTCAATCTCGTAACACTTTGTTAAGAAAAACAATTTATCTAGGTTAGTAATCGTTTTCCCGGATTATTTTCGTTTTTTTATTTACCTGCAACGTTATTTATTTTATAAGTCTAATGATGAAATTACGTAATTATTTGTGGATTTGTTTGTGTTTCTATATATATTTGATATCTATTCCACAACTATACATAAATACATTAATTGCCTTAAGTTTTGCCATCTAAAATTTGTGGTTTTCTTCATGAAATGTGATTAATTAATAAAAATCTCTTTCAGAAAATACAAATTATATTGTGAACATAATCCTATTAAAACACAAAAATTATTTTAATTTATTAGAATAAATACTTTTGATAAAAAAGTTAAAACTGATTCAAAAATTAAAGTCTCAGACATCTCTTCCAGAATATGTTAAAAAAATCGTCTCAATCATCTCTAAAAACTAGATATTCAACGAAGAAGAACTTGTGCAACATCTTAAAAAATGTCCATTAAAGTCGCATTGTACGGGAAAATGCAGCTTTTATGCTCCTAAAATGTGACCTATGGTCAGGGCTCCAACATCGTAAACTTTCCTTAGTCAACCAGTAAGGTAACAGTTGTAGAAATTTGTAGAAATTTGTCTAAATTCGGATTATTGACATTGTGATAAACCGTAAGCATTAAGGCTACTCCTGAATATTAGTCTAAGTTCTTATATGAATTGTTATATCGGAATGTTATGTTTCGATTTCGCTGTTTTTTATGCTTACAAGCTAAGTAGATCTTATCCAAACCTATTACTTTAAATAATTTAAAAATTTTAAACGAACTTAGTTACTGTGACTGGTTCAATATTATCTTCCAATGATGCTACCAAGAGAAAATTATATAAGAGGTAACTGAAACTATGAAGTTTTGTGGCATCTAAAAATTCATACCACAATTAATTTTTGAAACAACTTTTAAAGTTTAAGAGATAGAATACTGAGCTTCAAGTCACCCAAACTATAGCCTTACTCTCAATCCAATCCAAAATATATAAGCATTATGTTAATATGTGCATACATATCAAATTCTTTGGAGGACAACAGTCAATACGGTTTTCGAAACAAAAAAACAAAATCAACAATCAAACCCCATTACAAAACCAATAAATCAATTACCCCCCCAACAAACCTAATAAATCTGATGCTAGCGGAAAACGTAGATGGCGTTCCGTAGTAGACTATCGTAAATTAAACGAACAAACAAAAGATGACGGCTGCTCACTAACCAACATCACTAAAATACTTGATGAATTAGGTAAATGCATGTATTTTTCAACTTTGGATTTAGCCTTTGGGTTTCACCAAAAAGAGTTTAATCCTAAGGACATAGACACAACTGTCCTTACCATAGATCAATTGCATTTTGAGTATTTGAGAATGCCTTTCGGATTAAAAAATGCCCCGGCAATATTCCAACGTGTAATGGACAATTTTCTAAAATATATCCAAGGAAAAACATGTCTTTGTTACATTGATGATATTACAGCATTTTCAACATCACTTCAAAAATATATTGAAAATTAAGGCCAAGTTTTTAAAAATTTAGCAAAAGCAAATACTAAAATCCAATTAGATATATCAGAATTTTTACACAAAAGAAGTAGTCTTTTTAGGACGTTTAGCTACGTTCGAAGGGGTATAGCCTAACCCCGATAAAATAGTTGCAATCAAAAATTTATGTTTCCGAAAACGGAGAAATAAATTAAACTTTTTTTTAGAATTGTTAGGCTATTACAGGAAACTTATTAAGAATTTTTCAAGTCTAACTAAATCATTAACTCGTTTACAAAAAGACCTAACAATTGTCATAGACCAATATTATATCAATTGTTTTGAAAACTGTTAGAATATATGTTGTGTAGTGAACCAATATTACAACATCCAGATTTTTCAAAATAATTATTCTTACCACTGATGCTAGAAATGTTGCTCTAGGTGCAGTCTTATCTCAAGGAGAGATAGTCTAAGAAAAACCTTTTTGTTATGTTTCTAAAATTTTATCCGTTCAAGAACAAAACTATTCCACCATCGATAAAAGATCTTTTTGCTATTGCTTGAGCTACTAAATATTTTCGATATTAATTTGGACAAAGGTTTAAAATGATTCAGGGCAATCTAATATATTAAAATATTCATCAAAAACGCTTCATAACTGTAGACGATTGTTGTCAGGCCCGACGCCAAGGGGGGTTATGGGGGGTTGTGACACCCCCCCCCCCCAAGAATTTTCCAAGTCGGCAAATTCGGCATTTTTACGAAAAGAATTTTCCAATTCGGCAATTTTACGATTTTATTAAAGTTAAGTTAAGTTTATTAAAGTTATTTAAGCAAAAATTTAAATTTTTGCAACGATTCCCACTATCACTTATTTATTTTCTTTATCATTCGTCAAATTACGATTTTAAAATCTTTACAGCAACTGGATTTAAAATAACCGAGGTTGAAGCATCTGGATTAATGACTAATACATTTTATTTATAACAAGATCTTTTATAGAAAACAGTTTAATGCGGTTTTAGACACGTTAATAAATTTATGTACAAAAAACCTTCTTAGTTCCATTAATAGCATAAAACCTCTATATGAAATGTTTAAGCCACCCATGAAAAGGGAATGCTGCACAAAATTAAATATTCAGAATGCATTACAATTATTTCCTAAAAACGTTGCCATTACCGACTCGTATGCTGTGCAAGCAGAATTAGAAATTCTCTGTGATCGATGCACAAATGAAACATCTCTAGCGGAAATTATGCATA
Organism: Diogma glabrata; assembly: GCA_963693315.1. Lineage (NCBI taxonomy): Eukaryota > Metazoa > Arthropoda > Insecta > Diptera > Cylindrotomidae > Diogma > Diogma glabrata. The sequence goes on along the minus strand of OY856187.1, from coordinate 301,566,893 downwards.
AATCTGAAGAGTTAAAAACCATTCTTCCTCTAGATAATCAAATTTGCCGTCTTGTAATTACGGCCTCTGTAACAGTTGCATCCAACGAAACAACTTTTAGTAAATTAAAGCTGGTAAAAAACTATCTTCGATCAACAATGACAGATGCCCGCCTAAATTCACTACTAATATTACAGTCAGAAAAAGATCTTGTGGATAAAATTAAATTTGATGAATTTTTAAATAGATAGGTAAATTTAAAACAAAGGCGCGTCAGATTTCAATCCCAATAGAATATGGGAATAGAATAGAACAATGTAGCATTTCAAAATAATTGTACTTTCATTTATTGTTTTATTTTCTAATTTGAGGTATTGGCATGTATCTTACATCGATTCAAATTATGCAAGAATAAAATCTAAAACAAATGGAATAACAATGTGCGTGTGATATTTACTTTTATCCACGACTACTAAAGAATATATACTTTCCATGCGTATAGCTTTCATTGTAATTGTATTCATTCCTTTTCTATATATCAAATTCTTTTTTTTTTTATTTCATTACGCTTTATTTATTCAAAATTCCCCTAACAAATTAAAAACTTGATTTGTTGGTATAGTAATATAAACGAAATAAAATACGAACAATACATATAAAATAAACAAACATGTTTTATTTTGTTTTTATTTTCATAGAAATATTTCAATATGGCGATATAAACTTTTACAGGAAAACTTGAATGAAATTATTTGAAATATTTGTAGTCGTGGATAAAATAGTATCTTGTATTCGCTTAGGATGAAGGCAATTCTTCACTCAAATGATTCCCTCCACTCGCTACGCTCGTTCCGGGAAACTTCATCCTCGTGAAGAATTGCCTTCATTCTAGCTCATACAAGAATCTACTATTCTATATTTGTTTAATTAGTGCCGTTAAAAGTTCTACGCCAACCTTTTTTTTGGGTTGTATATTAGCTGTGTTATTTTGTAATTCTGTATAGAACAGAATTAAAATTCTCAATACGATTTGACAGCTAAATAGTTCTGTAGAATTATTACAGAATTAATTAGTTGTCAAATCGTATTGAAAATTTTAATTCTGATCTATATAGAATTACAAAAAAACACAGCTATTGAAAGAAATGGATGGAAATGAAATCAAATTGATATTGAAAGAAATCTAGTTTATTGTTTAATAGTTTTAGTTTAAAATTGTAATTCGATTTGTAATGTTCTTCAACCTCATTGTCAATATTTAAACTATTGTAAAAATAGCTTTTAGATAGATGTTTTACAATATAAGACGATTCAAATGTATTTTGATCTATAAATCCCTATTGTGCGATAAATTTATAAATTAAATTAATATTTTGAAAAGGTGCAGATTAAAATAAAAAAAAATTAGTCGGCAAATTCATGAAACTTTAGTCGGCCAATTCATGCTATACACCCCCCCAAAAAATATTCTTTGGCGACGGCCCTGATTGTTGTGATATCCTTATAAAAACAAAAAACTGTCAAACCGGAAGTGACAAACCTGAAGTTACAAAATTACTATAAACAATACCAAAACTATATGTTTTAAGTTTCAACAAAATTCAGTGTCAGAATTGAGCATTATTGGAGTTCCAAATAAATAGTTGCTTAGGCCACTTACAAGCCCCTGACCCCTATATCAAATTTTGAATAAATAACTCAGACATACCATATTCAAGCAATCCGTATGCGTTTGCAGCTCATTGACATACAAAAGTTTTAGCAAGATCTCATGCGTTACGAAAATAAAGCATAGTTTTTTCACATTTTCTCAAAAAGTTCAAAAAGTAAGATAGCAATCGGTTATACAAATTTTATTATATGGGTAGTTCTACAAACATAGGAATTTTGGACGGCTCTGCTTATTTCGTATATCAATATGAAAAAAAAAATGTTTTTCACATGAAATTTGTAAACCTTAACTATGTCTGTTGGTCAACCAAAATAAACCCGTTTCGAAATATATGTCTTAGAAAAAAAAATTACTCAAAATGTCAAATTATCAGTCCCCTGGCGTGTCCCACCTTGAAATTCAAAGCTGGTAAACTAAATAATCAATGATTCCAAGTGTGTAGAGACAAATTTACTCTGTAGTAATAATTTTGAATAATGATGCTTTAATAATGTGTAACTAATCATAACATTAGTCTATATTTCATATAAGATATATCCTATTAAAGTTTGTCCCACCAATTTGTTATTATTCTCCTGCCCAATCAAAACACATTGAAAATATTGGAAATTCATATTTCTATCAAGTTATCGCTCGTCACAGAAATTAATTAAAGTTCAATAAATATAATGTTGCAAGTGTTTTACTTAGTCCGAGATTTTATCATGCAAAACAGCCATCATTAGTAGCAAGATCGTGTGTTGTCCAGTCAAATTATCAGTCCCCTGGCAAGTATTTTCGTAAAAAGTATTTTGATTACAGGTAATTTTGTAATTTTATACGTCGTGAATATGTATTGCCTTGGTATAGAATTTTTTGGACGTAATTTTGTCATTTTTAAGCGAAATACTGGTAAATTATCAGTCCCCTGTTCTCAGTCCCCTGGAAGATTTAAAAGCGGGCAGACTTAGATAATTGTTTATTTCGTATTTTGAGATAATATTGAGATAATTTTGAGTTAAATTAGGATTAAGAAGGATATTTTTTAATTTTGACTATTGTATTTTTTTTTTTTTTTTTTTTGATTTTTTTGTGTTTTTTTTTTTTTTTTTGACTGGCCACATTCAGAAAAGTTGAAAGAACGTCATCAACTTTAACTAAAACTAGTTGCCAGAACTTATACGCAAAAAACATGTCTTGCCGTAATTAGCTCCATTTTCTTCCTTCGTGTGTAGAACTACCCATATATGACTGATATAATGACAAGTTGGAGCCGATTTCGGTAGGAAAGAATTGGGCTCTATGTTACGCCAAGATTCATCGATTGTTACCAATTCCTTTGACATGGTGTCATCCGTTGTTGAAAAACCGTTGAACCGTTGAACGTTTTGTTGACATAAAACAATTCACATGCACATACATACACATATATACAAACAGACTGGCAGCTAAAAGTAGCTTATGAGGTCATGAAACGTTAAGATATCATAAAAACTCTGATTTCTATTTTCGAAAATCGAACCAAAAAATTAACATCCCATATCGGGAAGTTAAAGGAGTTTCCATAATAGTAGAGAAATTGTACCCCCTATCACACCTTTTAAATAGTTACATGCAGACCTTTCCGGCTAAAAAACATTGATCGGGCGGTTTTTTTCTGATTGTTTTATTTATTTGTTGCTTAATTTTGTTACATTTTATTGAATGAAACTTGGTAGAAACTATATTTTAAATCTTTAACACAAATCGCAGTCTGAACACCGGAAAGCCCGAGGTTTCTTTCGGTTACTTTATATTTTATATACTAGATTCTAAGTGAAAAACTAAATTGTAAAAAAAACCAAATGGAAATACTTCTTTATGATGCTAAAAAGTGATATTAATCTTCTTTTACATAAAAATTAAATCTACGTGTTTAGATAAGTATGTACTTTTGAAAACACATACATGTATGAGTTTTCTTGTGTTAAATTATAACCGAAACAAATGAAAAACGTACTACAATTTATTATTAAGTGTGAAGAAAAGACGAAACATTTTTACTTTATGATGAATGAACCAATTTGTTATCTTGTATGGGATAGCAAACAGCTGGTATAACATATAATGTTTTCATGAATGTGGAGTTAAAGGTACATACACATTTTTTAAAGATCTTATTTACTTCGTAAGCACTAATCCTAAATAAGGGCGAGGGAGTAGCAGAGCCACTTTCATCAGAAAATCAACAAATAATACCTTTATCGCAGGCCAATTCAACCTAAACAAATTAAATTTTCATTTTTTCACTTTCAATTTAAATTAACATAATTTCTATCAAAAAAGTTCGTTCGACACAAATTTCACGGTGACAGTATTCCGAGAGGTTGGAACACATTCGCTTTATGAATGTTCTGTTGTAATGTAATAAAACTCATCAAGCGAAACTTTATTTCATTTTTTTTTGTTTTGAAAATTATTATAATAATATTTTATTTTGCTTCTTTATTATTATTATCAATCTCATTTAACTTGATATTATAAAATTTAAAGAAAAAATTCTTATCTTTACCAATTTTCTTATTTTCATTTATTTTTCTAATGTTGTTATACGGATTCTTCATTTTCTTTCCTCATTCTCAAGTTGAAAATCTTGAAAACACAAACAAAGAAAAAAGTAGGTTTTAGCAACTTGATGAAAACGAATATTTTCTAAGAACAAGAACAAAAGAAAAGAATAAGAAAATTATGATGAAATTTTATTGCTTACTTGATGCTTTTATATTCTTTAATTATCCCCCTAAGATCTGTTATCTTATTGAGAATTTTCATTTATTATATTTTTGGTTGTTGTTCTTGTTATTTTTTTTTTTGTTTTTGTCTTAACATTTTTTCGCGCTGATTTTCTAGTTTTATCCCAATAGAAAAGATTATTTTTATGATAATTTATGTTTTTGTATTTATTTATTTTTTCTGTTTTGAATGGTAAATTATTTAATTGACATTTTGAGTCAAATTATAGTGGTAGGGAGGCGACTCAGGTTAATTTTAAGGTTGATATAAATTATAGATTGAACGAGGGTGAATGATGAATGAACTGTTGAATAATTTCATAATAGGGCTATTATTTTGAAAACGTACATCGAAAAAAAAACAACAATTTTTTAAAAATCTGAAATTTTGATATTTTGTTGGTATTGACGAAAGGAAAAAAGTAATTTCTGCTTTTATTTTTTGTGTACTCTGAATCGGAGTTATGCGCGGTTGAGTTTTGAGGCTTTTTCACGTAGTTTTTGGTAATGGTGGCAATGTTTTGTGAATAGGTGCCACAAATTTCATCCGAATTACGTATATTTTTGCAAGTAAAAAGGAAAATAATTGAATAATTGAAATAATTAAGTTTAAAATTAATAACTTTTCTCGTTTCCGCTAGGCGGCGCGTAAAACCTTGGTTTACTTCAAAGCTCATATCTCAAAAAGTAGGCTTTTTTTTTTTTTGTTTTTCACAAATTTTAAAGTAAACATATGCAGCTATGAAATTGAGAAATAAAAAGTCAGCAATTCAATATGGATTTTTTCTTACGATTTTTTAAAGTTTGGTATATGAAAAATTCACATGTGTTTTTTTATTAAGTTAATAATCCTGTACTAAATGTGGATCTAATAAATTAAACATTTTATATTTTAACACCTGCAATAAATTTGAACCATTTTTTGTGTATTTCTGATTGAGAAACAGGTTTTTATTCAGAATAAGAATTGGAGATCCCAATGATCGAAGATTTTGTTATAATTTCAACATCACCAACACTAACATTAGAAAAAAACATTAGAAAAATATTTTTCCTATAAACATTATAATTTAATCAATATTATAAATAAATACATTAAAAAATTAATTTATATATTTTTTTTTGCCTTTAAATTGAAATATTTATGATCATCAGAAAAAGAAAACATTTTGGCAATTATTTTATCGGGTGTAGTGTTATCCGGTAAAAAACAGTGGAATCCTTGAGTTCTTTGTTTTCTTCCAAGAACATTTCGTAGATGTCGGTGAGGGTCCATAACACCAACGGCTTTGATTTCTTAATTTTTGTCGATCCTTCTGTAATAGTAACAACATCTTTAAGGCCAGGCATTGTTCTACTAATTTCCTCTGATAAGAAGTATGTTTGAATTTGTTTTACTATATTTTGTGACAAACTGTGCACTTGTTTGCTTTGAGGCCAACTGTAAGGACCTACTGTTTCCAACAGATCCATGGCGAATTCTACCAGTCGTCTTGATGCATTAAATTCATCCTGGATACGTTGATTTGACCAAAATTTACGTGGTAGAGTTGTCAACAAAAACACTTGTTTTGATTTACAGCTGGCATCTTTAAACTCTTTTTTAAGGTTCACAAGCCATGATGTATATTCACATTCTTCGTTTGGTGATAACACTTTAACTGAATCTACTTGAAATATTCTTTGACTTATTGCCGATGTGACACTTGCAATTTTTTTATAACTTCCTGTTGTAATATGATTTTGTTTGATAGGAGATTCGGCTAAACTTCCAAGAACATTGTTAATATCTTCTAAAATGTCATTAAGTAGTTCAGGAACTGGTGGAGATATAGTATCAACCGAAACTGGTGATGGATCTAAAGATGCTGGAGGTATTTGAATATTTTCGTTCGTTGGAACATTTTCAACATCCTGATTTATAGAAATAATTTCACTATCGATAGTTTCCGAACATGAAAGCTGCTGTATAGAAAATATTAGTTGCATATGAATTTTTATTCATTTTAATAAAATAATTAAATTTACCTTATTTTTATAGATATAAGTGCGACATGTTTCACATATAAACTGGTCATCACGCAAAGTAAAATTTAGGGTCGCAGCTTTTTGAATAACAGCTGGTGTGACCAGTTTCACATTTTTTGATGTCCGCTGATGATTTTTGAGACCGTACAAGTTACAGCACAATTTGAAAGGCATTTCTATTATTATCTTTTCTAAACGTTATGTATTCTAAATATTTTGGAATATAATTGATTATAAGGCAATTCAATCAATATATATATACCCTTGAAATAGTTTTGACATAGGTAGAATCAGGTAAAATTAGGTAGGTACAATTTAATATATTTTGATTGGATGCAAGTATGATTTGGTCAAAAACCGTTTGTGGGCGTCATTAGAAATTTTAAATGTTAAAATTATGAGCCTCTAATGAGATTTTAATTAGTAAAAAGGGGCTGAATAGACATTTTTTAAAATGAATAAACATTTTACACACCCTTTTAATAATTTAAATTCCTTTATTTTACCACTTAACTTAAATTAATTTTTAATAAGTTTTTAACCGGTTAAATGCACAGAAAATGGTTCAAATTTATTGCAGGTGTTAAAATATAAAATGTTTAATTTATTAGATCCACATTTAGTACAGGATTATTAACTTAATAAAAAAACACATGTGAATTTTTCATATACCAAACTTTAAAAAATCGTAAGAAAAAATCCATATTGAATTGCTGACTTTTTATTTCTCAATTTCATAGCTGCATATGTTTACTTTAAAATTTGTGAAAAACAAAAAAAAAAAAAGCCTACTTTTTGAGATATGAGCTCTGAAGTAAATCAAGGTTTTACGCGCCGCCTAGCGGAAAAGAGAAAAGTTATTAATTTTAAACGTAATTATTTCAATTATTCAATTATTTTCCTTTTTACTTGCAAAAATATACGTAAGTCGGATGAAATTTGTGGCACCTATTCACAAAACATTGCCACCATTACCAAAAACTACGTGAAAAAGCCTCAAAATTCAACCGCGCATAACTCCGATTCAGAGTACTCAAAAAATAAAAGCAGAAATTACTTTTTTCCTTTTGTCAATGCCAACAATATATCAAAATTTCAGATTTTTTAAAAATCAAAAATTTAAAAATCAACAAAAAAATGTACGTTTTCAAAATAATAGCCCAATATTAGAAGTGGTGAGGACGACCTTAGGATTAAATGATTTCTTTAAATATTGTGCAGAGGGAATATTTAAAATTTTGATAAAGCGTTTGTTGAGATATTTAATAAGTAGGTGGTTGTAACTAACGAATACCTAACTCCTATATCGTTTTACATTTAGATCAACGTTCAGAGTAGTTAACCAAATTGTTTACATGATAATCGATTTGTTTCGTTAATGATTATTATATTCGTTTCAATCTTGCAGCAAAAATTTGAAAAAACGGAGGACCACATCTCTCTGCTTTTTTTGAGAGCTTCGTTCAATAAATTTAAAATATTGAAATTTTTGTCAATTTCTTTATCTCTGAAATACGAGCATAGTAAATTGCACTCACTTTCATAAAGTAAAAATTGTATGTCGTTTCACAATACAAAAAAATTTTTTATTGAGACTACATGAGTTCTAAGGATGTTGATGGACAACCAGATATTTCTTTTGTTTTTAAGAAAGAATTACTCAACAATAAACTCTATAACACATATAAACTATGACACAGCCCAATTTTCACGATATGATACAGAAAATAAAAATAAAGAAAGAGCTTAAAAGCAAATTTGTTTTAAAAATTTGCAAGAATAAATCTAAAATAGACTTGCTAACCATCCAGCTAGTGGCTTAGTCCTTGATCATGTGACACATTTTCTTTCCAGATATAGAGTCCTGATATAGAGTTATTATGAAGGCTCGTTTTTCGAGCCAGCAATGACGTACTACTATCAAGAAATATGCTACAAGATATGATTACTATTATGAGTACAGTTCATCCGCTAGAGTTCATTCCATTGTCTGAATACAGTTCATCCGCTAGCACTCCTAAGACATCATCTTGACTAAAGATATTTTACAGCTATCGCTAGTGGTATTTGATATCTTACATTAACTTTTTAGTCAATTACAGAAACTGAAGTACAGAGGATTCTCACATCCGTAGCCCAAGAACAAATTCACATATCCATAAAAACTGATCAAGCTAAATATATTATGTAATGGATAATGGATACCAACAAAATATAAATGTGTAACCAAGCACCTTACTGTAAAGTATGACACTAAACACAGTTCAGATAAACACAGTTAAATGTTCTGACTTTAAGTTTAATATAGTCTATATGCTTATTAAATTCGTGATGTGTGCAAAAGCTGTAACAAAAGATGTTTCATATCGATGTGTGATACTTGCTTTGCACTATATCTTTCAACATTATTGAAATGATTGTTCTAAGACGCCGTTTGAATGCAGTCCTCATGAAAGTCAGGACTTGCAAATTTATTTATTACCACAATGTTTCATTTTTAAAAGAGAATCTAAATAAATCGCTAACTGCAGAAAGAGTTAAGTTCACGTTTTATAATTTTACGGAAAAGACAAAAAAACGTAATATTGAATTAAATAATAAAGAAATGATTTTAAAATTTTCGTATTTATTTTTAAAAGTATACATAAAGGACTTGTCGCTTTTCTGCAGTTAGCGATTCAAATATCGAAATTAAAAAGATTTTTGTTAGTATCAGATCGTGCCGGATCACAATACCAAAATAAATACAACTGTAGAACCTATGTAATTTCAAAAATGATTGATAGATTTTAAAAATGATAAAAAATACTATAGTGACGGAACAGGAGGTACTTTGATGAGAACAACGCAGCGATATAGCTTAGCGATATCATAGACAAATAATAATATAAGACAATCGAAGTAGATCAAAATTTTCTCTCACTTTTACTTCGGTCTGAAAGACCTAAGTATTACATTCATGAACAATATTTTTAGAATTTCAGAAAAAGTTTGAATTTTTGAATTAAAAAATTTTGTAATAATTTTAGAATTTTGAAAGAAGTTTCAATTTTTGATTTCGTAAGAATTTTTGCAATATTTTTAAAATTTTAAAAAAATTAAAATTTTTGATTTTATTATAATTTTTGGAATTTAGAAAAAAATTTGTTCTTTTGATTTTGTTATAATTTTTGCAATATTTTAATTTTTAAGAATATTGGAAAAATTTTTGATTTTGTTATAATTTTTGCAATATTTTTAGAATTTTTAAAAAAGTATCAATCTTTGATTTTATAATAATTTTTGGAATGTATTTAGAACTTAAAAAAAAGTTTAAATTTTTGATTTTATTTTAATTTTTACAATATTTTTAGATTTTTGAAAGAAATATGAATTTTCGATTTTGTAATATTTTTTTGAAACGCTAAATGGAGAGGTTTTAGAGTAGTTTGCTGGGTGTATCATATTTTCACTAAGTTATATTGATTTATGATCTGTTATAATTTTCCGGTAACGTATTAATATTTCGTGTTGTTTTTGTAATAAATTTTTAATAAAAGATAAAAAAATACTTGAGCTTTAACAAAGAGTTTTATGTTTGATATACATCGCTGTCCAAAACTAAAAACAATATCCTTATAAATGATTTTTGCCGAAAACCATATCAAAATCCTTAACCCAGACCGAAGTCTTGATTCTCAGAGCTGTGAGATTTCAGCCCTTCATCTGTTAGAATTTGTTTCTCTTTTAATTACTCATATAACACTAGCTTTAAATAATACGAATCATCTATTTGAGTACAGGTGTCACTAGATAGTTATCTAGTGACACCTGTACTCAACTAGACGAATCGTAATATTTAAAACAAGTGTTATATGAAATTTTGGTTTCTATTTTTTCTTACATATATTCTGATACTTGCATCAACACTGTAGGGTCATTCCATTTTAAAGTCAACCTTCAAGCTAAATTTTTTTTCTTCACAAAACTGTAACTGTGGCCTATAATTTATTTTTCATATATTTTACTATAAGATATGGCAATAATTGTGAAAATTCCAATATAGTTATTTTTTTTAGAATTCAATTAAGCGCATGGTTGTGAAAAAGGCTTAATATACGAATGAAAATATATCTAAAAAGAATATAGCATAGCACAAATATAATAAACTGAATTGTTTTAGACTTTTTATTTTCTGAAAGCTAAAATTTGGAGTGTCTGAATTGGACTGCTTTGCTTTCCAAATAAATGAGGTAAGCATTCTAATTAAATGAATTCTTTTGTGTTACGTTAGTCACGTTACGTTAGTCACACATCATTTTAATCAAAAGCGTCAATTTAGGAAAAACTAACATATTTTTTAGAAAGTTATTGGCTTTTTTAAAAAATACATTAATTGCATTGAAGAAACTTATCAATAAATTTTAAGTACATTTTCAACATCTAGAGAATTTTGGTTCTTAATTTAGGTGTTAATTTAATAGTATAAAAAATGTTGCGTTAGTCACATTTAAATTTTTATTTAAAAAATATCTAAAAATTTTAATTTAAATAAAAAAGCTTACTGATTTAGATAAATAAACTCGATGTACATTATAAAAAGTCAACAAGTGCTTAAAATAATCTTTACTGTTTTAGTTATATGGGGACAAAGTTGTGAATTTCGGTATAAATGTTACGTTAGTCACTTTGGAATGACCCTGTATGATTATAATTGTTCTTATAAATGTATTCGTGTACAACGTTTATAAAAAAAGAAGGCAGTCTTGAGGACTGCCGACAGAAGTGAAAACAAAAAACTTGTATCTTCCAATTATTGTAGCATTGCAAATTAAAATTTCAAAATTTTTAAATTAAAATCAGTAATAATTAAAAAAACTTTATAATATTTAATTTTATTCCACAACAATTTTTACACAATCTTTTCTAACCACCTCAAAGAAACCCAACATACATTCAATATTGATACTAACTGTGAAATAATACATTTCCAAAGCAAAGGAAGGATCATGAACGCACTTGAGTCCTTGGAAATTAACCGCCTAAAACAACAAAACCCTAATTCAATCCACAACGATCAATTGTGGAGGTCCACACTAAAACGTTACATTTCCAATTTTCTTAGAAAAAAAGTTTTGTGCGTAAATCAGTTCCAATTACTGAATTATATTGAAAATTCGACTGAAATTGCAACAAAATGCGTCAAATTTCGTAAAATGCCGCTATGATATCGACGAGTTGCACCAAAAAGTTTGGTATTTTTTCTTTAGATGGAAAATCTTCTTAAAAGTGTTTCTAAAATTCAAAATTTGTAACTCACTCATTTCATACGATTCAAAAGTAGAATATTTTAGACCTGTTAACGTATGAGGATTATAACTTTTCGACGAAATCAAGTAATCGCGTAGTAGTTCCTTTTACGATGATTTTAATAATCTCGAACAGCTTAACTCACGACTAATTTTGTTTAATATTTTGTATACAGCATATCAAACAAAAAAACAAATTGAAGTTGATTCAGTTGCTGTGAATTTCTCGTAATCATTTTCCCTATCATATTGTTGATCAATTTCCAAGTATGGAGTTTCGTGACTGGATGAATGTATTGGTTCCACTTTTTAATTAGACTGATTCTTACATTTTCAAGAAAAAATGGGGCTTTGCATCTCTTGAAATTGAGCTTAATTATAACCAAATATCGAATTGCTTTTTTTGCTTTTAACTAAAGGAGTTATAATTTTCAGATTTGCTATATATCGTATCGAGTTGCTAAATTTTTGGACTGAAGGATACTTATTATAACCTCCATTACCTCTAATTTAAGCGAACATATTTTCTATAATGTCTTGATTTAATTTAGCAGTTAATATAAAATTCGCATTTTTCTCATATTTAAAAATTTCATCGGATGATGTATTTTGAAGAAATCCATTAAAAGCATAAATTGTTTTTTTTTCGTCCATTGTGATTTTGAATCAAAGTTATATTTTTTTTTTATGTGTAGAATAGTAATTATTAAATTACTATTCTACACATCTACGTAATATGAAGTTAAATGTAACTAAATCTTTTATTCGAAAAATAATTCGACATAGCCATATAAACTTTTGGAATGATAATTTAAAAATAATTTATAACATACTTCGTACTAATAACTACCCTAAAAGTTTAATTGATAAAATGATTAGTCAGGTTCGTAATACTAATTTAAATCAATTGGGTCGTAGTTATAATTATCTATCACTTGATCAAACAGCTAATAATATGGTATCAAATAATGAAAATTTAAATAAATATGCATCATTAACTTATGTTCCTGGTCTAAGCGAAACACTTTCTCGCTCTTGTTCACAGTTTGTTCCTAATATTAAAATGGCTATGAGGCCTTAAAATAAAAATAGTTATAGTTTTACAAATTCAAAATCAAAAATGCCTAAAGAACAACATAGTGGTGTTGTTTATAAGGTTGATTGTAATAACTGTAACACAACATATATTGGTGAAACAATTCAAAAATTAGGTGTTCGTATGGATCAACATAAATATGATTCTAAAAAAACTTCAGTTACTAATAATTGTTCTGCACTTGCTAAACATTCTATAGAAAATAAACATGAATTTAAATTCGATGATGTCTAAATTTTGGCTAAGGAAAGAAATAAAACTAAATTACAGATACACGAGGTGTGCCAAATCATAAAAAATGAGGAAACAATTTGTAATTTTAAAAGTGATAAGAAGGATTTTTCGAATAATTATTTAATTTAATCCGATTGTTCTAAAATTTAAAGTAACTTTAAGCTTTTCACTTGATTACCATTTTTTAAGTTAATTATAACATAGTAACTCATGTTAAATTGTATATCGTTTTTTGTTTATATAATTTATGTCAAAAATTTTATTTTTCTTATTGTGATATAATTTTTTATTATTTTTATTAATAATCATGAAGATGCCTAGCCCGAAATATATAGATTTAATAATAAAAATTATATTCAATTAAAACGGGGTAATTTGAGGAAAAACAAAATAATAAAATATAATTTTACTGATATTTAGAACTGTTTTTAACAGAGGGCGGTAAATTCCAAACAATAACAATTATTTAAAGTTTTTGAAATAAAAATCACCTGATCACAACAGTCACGTTTTTTTCGGGAAAAAGGTCTTTGTTCACAGTATTAACAAAACTAAATTGATAATTGCAAATTTACCCTACAAACAGGTTATTAATAAACAAATTTATACATCTAAAATTATTAAAATAAGGTTATAATTATTCTAGCTCGCTTCGAATATGAATTTCATCAAACATCAAAACTGACATACGTTCTTTTTCTATGCAGCAATTCATACTTATTTACAAAGGATGTAATTGCAAAAGTCTAAAATTTGGATCTATTCCGTTACGCTCTTACCTTGCATCGATAATTGATATTATTTAAACCAAATAAAATTTAATCCGAAAATTATTCAAAATAATTCAAACAAAAGCAAAAACCTATTATATTTTTCATTCAGTTAAATTCTTTTTCTAAATTTTCTCCAATTTTTCGATAAAAAATCAAAATCTTTATCATAATTGCTCTCCAAAACAAATTGTCAGAATAGTAGATTGTATTACTAGTGCGAATGCGTTTTCCAAACAAGAGTTAGTTTGCCGCACGACCGCAGGGAGTGCGGCAAATAACTCGCGTTTGGAAAACGCATTCGCACTAGAAATACGCACTATTTTTTGTAACAAGTGCGTAAAATTCATAAATATTTATTTAATTGTTCATTTAATCATTTATTTAACAAAGGTATAAACAAATTTAAGCTTTTTAAATAATTAAAGTGCGCCATCTTTGTTGTAATATTTGTAAATTATTCGAGTTCGAAAATATAAACATGAGAATCCAACTAAAACAACACATAGGAATCCAACTAAGCTGTAAAAATATTAAACTTTGAAGACTTAAATGAATTGTTTTTTCTTGCAATTCCAATGATGCAATGTGTTTAAGTTGTTTTTACTATATGGTAAGTTATTTAAAATATTATTTTGATATTTTAGTGCTATAAAAATATTAAATATAGATAGATATATGGATAGATTTAACTACAAATCTCACATGCAGGCGGCGATACGGTCCAGGCTTAAAAAATATTTTGTAGTCATGTGTGGCGAAAAGTAGTTTTTTCTTGTATTCTATTTTAGTACAAAATTGAATATTTTGTACGCATGTGTTACAAAAAAAAATTTCTTCATATTTTGAATTTAATTCAAATCGCTTCACATCTTCATTAGAAAAATTAAAACAATAATCATCTGGAATATCAATTCTTGTGTATGTTACAAATAAATAAATTAAGAATTAAAACGAACATAACATAACAAAATAATACAAAAATTCAAATCGTTTTTCCATCAACAAAAAATCTGATTTGTTTTAAGTTTATTCCAAAAAAATATGGTTACAAAAAATGTTTTTTTTATAAACGTTGTACACAAATATATAAGAACAATAATAATCATATAGTGTTAATAGCCTCTATATATTAATATATGTATATGAAAGAATAAATAGAAACCAAAGAAATAAACACCTGTAATTTTACTCATATAACACTAATTTTAAATATTACGAATCATCTATTTGAGTACAGGTGTCACTAGATAGTTAATATCCAGAAACAAAATACAAAAAATGAGAGAAAATTTTGTTCTACTTCGATTGTCTTATATTATTATTTGTCTATGGCGATATACACCAACAGCAGCCCATTTACGCAATCAAAAAACTAAAGGAAACTTTTATAAAATTTTTATAAATATACTATTCACAAAACTTTTTGATAAAACTACAATTTTTTTCCTTCAAATCCAAAAATAATTTGTAAAACAAATAAATTTTTAGTTTTTTCAAATAATTTTTTTTGTAATCTACAATATTTTTGGTAAACTTACAAAAAAAATTTTCTACACCCATACTATAATAATACACTTATATGCCCATAATCCGTTTCATAATGATATCCATTATGATACAGATTTTCCATAACGATACAGATTTTTAATCAAAAGAAACCCATCATTTTTTTATCAAGCATACTGTGCATTTGACGTTATCTTAGATTCCTATCTAATGGTTTTATTTGTCAAAATCAGTAGGTATAAAATTTTCGTAGAATATAGCTAAACTTCGATAATTATATATCAAAATGTCTGATATCAGCGATATAAGAATTACCAGCGACTCCTTGACACACATCGGAGAAAGCATAAAATGCAGTACAAAATATTTAACCCCAAAAATCTAAGAAAACTATACCAACTATCCATTAATGACAATTTTGTAGAATTTTTTATAGAAATAAAGTAATTACAGTTCTTTTGTTCAATACAAATATATATATATAAATATATATATATATATATATATATATATATATATATATATATATATATATATATATATATATATATATATATATATATATATATATATATATATATATATATATATATATGTATATATATATATATATATATATATATATATATATATATATATATATATATATATATATATATATATATATATATATATATAATATTTATTATTCATTATTTATCGGGTGTAGAAAAAATAGCGCATGCAACTCTCAATGGTTATTAATATATGATCGTTGCATAATATACTATTGTAAGTTGTATAATTATACAAAAATTTGTAAAATTTACTTAGTTTTTTTTGAGTGCGAACTTATTTGAGACTTCATCAAATTTGGAATATTTAAGCAGTGAGATATATTATCGAAACAAAATCAATAACAATTAAAATACACAAAATCGGTTATAACAATTTCAATTACTTTCCCAAATTAAATCACCAAAAACAAAAATTTTAAAATAAAACTGAAAACGGAAATTGGCCTTTTGAACGAGAAAAGTTTTTTTTGTGGAATAGGAAGTAACGTATAATATAAAGGTAAAAGGGAAGTGCCAGTTTTGTAAATTGGTATGGGAAAT
>OY856187.1:301471570-301550270 GCA_963693315.1 Diogma glabrata | reverse complement strand
CTGAGTTTTTTCTGTGACAAAATCACTAATGTTCTTGTTAGCAAAAAGTTGCATATGTTTGACTGCGTCAAAATCTTTTTTGCGAGTTTGGGGTGCGATGTTGATGTCTCGTGCTGGGACCTCAAGGTTTTGAACCATTTTTCGTTTTTCATCAAACGAAATCTCTGGGTCGAAAAAAGCCAAGCCAATATTTGCTTCCGTTAAATAGTGAAGATTTTGCTCAACATTTCTTCTGAAACTCTTTGGTCAATTTTTTTAAAAGCGATGGTCGATTTGATGAAATCCAAATCCTGATTTGCGGCTGCTGTTCCACTTATGCATTTGAACCAAATTTTTACATACAACATAATCAAAAAAATGCAAACGTCTCGGAAAAATGCAAACGGCGTGACTTGTCGGTCCTGGGCATTTGAATTTGTAATTCTCAATGGTTTCGCCAAGAAACATCAATGTAACTTCCAAAAATTCTTTATATTCGCTACGTGGGTATAATTTTTCCAACTCTTTATGACAAAAAATTACTAGAGCTTCTCACGAGTGTTTTGGAATTTTGTTTCACAGTTTTTTGTCCGATATTCCACTTTTGAACATTGTTGGATTAATTTTACCATCGTCCCATGTCTTCTGAAATTTATTGAACAGATAAACATCGGGTGCTGTGGTCTTTCCAAATTTGAGATGATAAACAGCCCGTAGTTTAATCTCCTGTATGTGATGACGACATGGGAATCGAATCAAGTTGTGGCCAATCTTTTTTTCCATCTTTTCTGGTCCAGCGTTACTTGATAACGTGTCGTAACACATGGCTTCGACTTTATCAGTAAGATCTCATTCTTTAAGGCATTCATATATCGCATTCGCAATCGATAAGCCGCTCCCTTCTTCGCATTATGGAACCGTTAATAACTTCTCAATATTACCAACTGTTACTACGGTTGGCAAACGATCTACTTTACCATGCCCAGTTAATTCTGCTAGCAATGTATCCAAAAATAAAAATTTGTGTTACTCAAATAAAGTCTAAATCTAACATAAAAATTTATTTTTTCTGAATTTTCGCAGAAATTTTTTTTTTGGATTTAAGAAGAAGAAATTCGATAAAAACGCTTTCCTTAGATCGATTTCTACATACTTAGGCTCGTTGGAATCGTAAAGTAATTAACTTTATGAGATATATGAGATATGTTATATTTTAAGATGATTATATCTGATAAACATAAAAAATCCTATTATTCTGCTAATTTTCTTATTTTCGACGCCACTGCGCGGTGGGTAATTATTTTCCGATTAGAGTAAAACTGCATACACTTCATTTTCGAGTCAAATGGAACAAAATAAATCGGTGGGAGGTATAAAAATAACAACTTCATAAGTTAGGTCATGTCTAATATATATATATATATATATATATATATATATATATATATATATATATATATATATATATATATATATATATATATATATATATATATATATATATATATATATACATATATATATATATATATATATATATATATATATATATATATATATATATATATATATATATATATATATATATATATATATATATATATATATATATATATATATATATATATATATATATATATATATATATGATATTGAGCTTGGATATTTTATATATATTTGGTTATTTTTATTCGGTTTTAGCTCTAGTGGATTACGTTAATAAACGAAACAAAAATATTTCAATTATTTATCGCTACGTTTCGATACGACTCCCGCATCATCTTCAAGCGAAAAAAAATGTTATTATTTATATATAATAAAAAAAAAAATTATTTGTGGAACTAACAAATCAAAATTTTTTTAAAAAAATCAAGCTAGATAAATAATTGAAATATTTTTGTTTCGTTTATTAACGTAATCCACTAGAGCTAAAACCGAATAAAAATAACCAAATATATATATATATATATATATATATATATATATATATATATATATATATATATATATATATATATATATATATATATATATATATATATATAAATATATGTTTATATATATATATATATATATATATATATATATATATATATATATATATATATATATATATATATATATATATATATATATATATATATATATATATATATATATATATATATATATATATATTGTAACGCGGGAGATTTTTTCTATTAGAAACATTGAGTTTCAAATCAAATCTAAATTATTTGTTGTGTGGTTTTCAATCAGGAACTGAATTTTTATATTATCGTATTTCATTCAATGAAAATAAAAGGCAAATTTTGTAATTATAGTAAAATAATAATTCTTTCTGTTTTAACGTAAAATTAAAAATACGGTAATATTTGTATTATATAAAGATAGATTTAATTTTATTTCATTGAAGATCATATTGTTTACGTAAATTTAATTGTTGTATTGATCATGTATATTGTATTAGTTGTAATTAGTATAAAATAAAATAATTCAAAAATAAAAGAAAAACAAATAAATTGAAAGACACAATAATTAAAACCAATACATGTTACATCTATATATACATTCATATACACCAGCTGATATTTTGTAAATCTGATTAAAAACAAGTAAAGGGGAAATCGATAAAGGAGAATATCAAATGCCTGTAGGAATAAAAGTTTTAAAGAAAAACAACATCTACCTTAACCATATCTGGTAATTTCAATAAAAATAAAGGGAAATTATAAATTAGAACAGAAAATGTCTGGAATATTTTATGTGTACATCATGCAAGACATGATTATAAAAATCTTGCCGGAAATAATGGATTGGGGAAATTAGAAAACGAGACTATAAATAAAATTGATGATGGAGTGAAGGGTCTCTTTAAGTTTGGAAAATAGTAGAAGAAACATCTCTGGTGCTAAATTGGGGAAGCCAAGCCAGACAAGTTGGAATTGGAGCCAGGAAATATTGAGGAACAGCTAAGATTGAAGTACAAAGGGTGAGAAACGATTGGAATAAAAATAATAAAAATATTTAATTAATGTATAATTATATATGTATATATGCCTAATAATAATTAATTATAATGTCTTAATCGAATATTTGGAAATTTTTATTTATTATTTTAATTAAATTTTTAGTTGCTTTTGGAAATGGTTGAATGAAGGCTTGGGCGGTATTGTAAGGGGATTTTCTTCGATTCTGAGACAATTAGTGATTTTGTGTTATGTGGTTACCAGTTATAATTGTGTTAGTGTTAGTGTTAGTATAAGAGAAACAAAGGAAATTGAGGTAAGGAAATGCACTGCAAGGCTCCATCCCTCCACCAAAACAAAATTAATATCGCGTGGCCAAAGGGCGACGTTATAATATATATATATATATATATATATATATATATATATATATATATATATATATATATATATATATATATATATATATATATATATATATATATATATATATATATATATATATATATATATATATATATATATATATATATATATATATATATATATATATATATATATATATATATATATATATATATATATATATATATATATATATATATATATATATATATATATATATATATATTATATATATATATTGTATGATATGATATTTGGCTTGTGAATTATTTAAATTAAAATAGTTTTTTGGTTTAAGCCAATTTTTAATTATATTTTATTTCGTTGTTACCCGACAATTGTTTCGGTTTTATTTTAAAACCATTTTCAAGGGTATTATTTAGACAAAAAATTCTTATACAAAAAAAACACTAGTAATAATTTGGCAAAATATTGACATAAATATCAAAAAACAATGTTTTGGAAAAACTGACAATACAAAAAAAAACGCTAGCTATAATGAAAATTAATAAAAGAAAAACAAACAATTATACAATGTAAAAAGTTGAAAAAATTGCAAAAGACTAAAAAATATGGTACTGACAATTAAAAATTTTTTCTTTTCAAAAATAATAATCTCAAAAAAAAAAATTGTTTAGTTGCGTAGAACAAAATCATACGTGTTGTTTAAAAAGGCTGTATCAGTTTGTATGTTCATACAATTATTGTGTTGTTTGATACGTATCATTTCCAAAATCCTACGTTTATTAAGAAAACAACGTTTATTTTTTTAGAAAACAACGAGTTTTACCCTCAAACAGACGTCTCAAAAACATATCCAAAGTAGATGACAAGATTTTTCAAAGTGCTGAACAACGTTTTCTGTTCACAATACTTAGTCAAGAAATTACCGAAACTTTTGGCATTATTAAGAAGACTGAAAACCTTATTGAAAATTTAAGAAATTTTCATATAATTAATTTATCTCCTGATCTCTCATCCTTAATTTTTGAACGAACAGTG
Organism: Diogma glabrata; assembly: GCA_963693315.1. NCBI lineage: Eukaryota > Metazoa > Arthropoda > Insecta > Diptera > Cylindrotomidae > Diogma > Diogma glabrata. The sequence goes on along the minus strand of OY856187.1, from coordinate 301,545,915 downwards.
TAATGAAGCGCTTTCTCATTGGCGAACGCATGAGAAGGACATAGCAGGAAGCGTACCTAGCGAGATTGATTTTCAAGCCCCAAACTAGCTTCAGCCCATGGGAACGATAAAATAACCCTGCTACTTCAGCACAAATACAGACATGTACGCTATTCACGAAAATTTGCAGAAATGGAAAGAAATACAAGTGGAAAAAACGGAGACTCTGGCGACCCCTGTTGCGAAAGACCCACGATCAACACGTCCAACCCCCACGTTCACTCACATACGCCCACACACACACACACACATTCACACCCCTTTATCCATATGACCTAAGTAATACAATAAATTCACTCACCCCATGATTAAACCCCGTCCTCCTATTCTGCTTCCATCAGCCCTCCATCAGCACGTTGTTCAGGTTTCAAATCTCGCAAAAATACTTTGTATGTCGCGAACGTTATGGAGAAACGATGAATCAATTGGCGATCAGCAGCGTTGCATAAACTTGTATTTAAAATCGTGAGTCAGTTTGTCCTTCAAAAGCGTTGACTCAATTTATAAACAATGACGTTGAACCAATTTGTAATCACATGCGTTGATAAAATTAGTAATCCAAATAGTTGAATAAATTTGTAGTCAAAAGCGTTGACTCAATTTATAAACAATGACGTTGAACCAATTGGTAATCAAATGCGTTGATAAAATTAGTAATCCAAATAGTTGAAGAAATTTGTAGTCAAAAGCGTTGACCAAATTTATAAACAATAACGTTGAAACAATTTGTAATCAATTGCGTTGATAAAATTAGTAATCCAAATAGTTGAATAAATTTGTAGTCAAAAGCGTTGACTAAATTTATAAACAATAACGTTGAACCAATTTGTAATCAATTGCGGTGATAAAATTAGTAATCCAAATAGTTGAATAAATTTGTAGTCAAAAGCGTTGACTCAATTTATAAACAATAACGTTGAAACAATTTGTAATCAATTGCGTTGATAGAAGTAGTAAAAATAGTTGAATAAATTTGCAGTCAAAAGCGTTGACTCAATTTATAAACAATAACGTTGAAACAATTTGTAATCAATTGCGTTGATAAAATTAGTAATCCAAATAGTTGAATAAATTTGTAGTCAAAAGCGTTGACCAAACTTATAAACAATAACGTTGAACCAATTTGTAATCAATTGCGGTGATAAAATTAGTAATCCAAATAGTTGAATAAAGTTGTAGTCAAAAGCGTTGACTAAATTTATAAACAATAACGTTGAACCAATTTGTAGTCAAAAGCGTGAATCAGTTTGTCATCCAAAAGCGTTGAATGATTTTAAAGTCCACACCGTTGAATAAATTTGTAGTCAAATGCGTTGACTAAATTTGTATTCAAATTCATGGAACCCAATTGCAATCAAAATCGGTGAATAATTTTATAATCCAATTCGTTGAATAAACTATTTTTATTTAAGATATATTTGAACTATTCTTTAAATTACAGTTTAATCATTTAATAACAAGAACGACAAAAGTTATATAAACACGGTAATAATGATTTACAACTCATCACGCCAGTCTCGTACATTCTTATATTTTATATTTACAGATAATGATTTTTTTTGTTTTTTTTTTTTTGTATTTATATTTAATAAATTAGAAATATTCAATAGCCTAAAGTTCAATAATTTAATAACAAGGACGACACAATTTAACTAAACACGGTAATAAATATCTTAAATGGATCATGTCCAGTCCCGTACATTTATAGTTACAAATAATGATTCTTTTTTTTATTTAGTATTTAAATTTGATAAATTAGAAATATTCACTAGCCTAAAGTTCAATAAGTTAAGAACGATGACGACACAATTTAACTAACACGGTAATAATTATTTTAAATTGATCATGCCAGTCCCGTACATTCGTATAATTTATAGTTACAGATAATGATTTTTTTTTTGATATTTATATTTAATATATTAGAAATATTCGCTAGACTAAAGTTCAATAATTTAAGAACAATGACGACACAATTTAACTAACACGGTAATAATTATTTTAAATTGATCATGCCAGTCCCGTACATTCGTATAATTTATAGTTACAGATCATGATTTTTTTTGATATTTATATTTAATATATTAGAAATATTCGCTAGACTAAAGTTCAATAATTTAAGAACAATGACGACACAATTTAACTAACACGGTAATAATTATTTTAAATTGATCATGCCAGTCCCGTACATTTGTATAATTTATAGTTACCGATAATGATTTTTTTTGATATTTATATTTAATATGTTTGAAATATTCACTCGATTAAAGATCAATAATTTAATAACAATGATGACACAATTTATCGGAACACGGAATAGGTATTTAGAACAGAAAGCTAATTCGTTAAGCGAATTATGCAGGTCCCTAATAAATTCTCACAGTTTTATAAAATTTTTGGTACCTTTACTAATCCTTTTTCGCGCTTATCCAAAATGTCAGCCATGCCCAAAAGTTTGACGTGGTATTTTTATCCAAATTGGCACAATTTCGCGAAATGCAGGACCAGACGTCCATCAAAAGTAATATGTATCACAATCACTCACGATCGTCATCTTCATGGTGAATTTTATTCCATTGTTGAGAACTGCCGACGTAGTAAAAGAAAAACACTCCTCCAACAAAATCTCATGCACGACTGACAGCCGTCCAAACACCAAAAAACAAATGTAATAGAACTAAGAGCAATACACGTCACAAACATGTATAGATTTTTTTTGTTTATTTTTATTTTGTTTCACAATTTTTGATTGATTTTTTTTTATAATTTAAACAAAATGAAACGGCACAAAACATAAATGATTTATCTTTTTTTTTTGATATTTTTGCACAACACAAACAAATAAAATTTTTCTAAATTTGACTATCTGGACGGAGACATTTAAAAGAAATTCAAACTAATTGCACTAATTGATATTAAATTTAATTTAAATAAAAATTTCACTACTTAATATTTAACTTAAATTTAAGAAAAAATGCATGAATGCAAAATTTTTCATCAATTTTGTCATTCATGAGAGAAATATCAGTTGCACAAGAGGATGAATAATTTTACAGTGCTCATTATATAGTCAAATTTTTAGTCTCGCAATAACTCGAATATAGTGTTTAGATGGGAGATAATTAATTTACATCAGATTTTCAAATTATTGGGAACTTATTATAGTTCACAAAACCGTTTGCTATTTGATAATATTGTACGAAAGTAAGGTTTGGACACAAGATATTTCCGACACATCCATAACACGTATAATTGAATTCAAAATGAATCAAATACAGATTCGATCAATGATATGATGTTTAGACATTTATTAACTACATTCTGCAATATCAGTACAGTGAAGTTCAGTTCAATAACGGAAGGATTGTTTAAAGCAAAACACTCATACAAAGACAAATCAAATGTTTAGCAAAGCATGAATAGTGATTCGTTGTATGTTGACGATTGGAAACAGAATACACGTAGCTGTTATGAGGTTTTGAGAATTTCGTTGTTTCATTACGGTTTGTGTTTTGAAAAAAAAGAAGAGTTTAAACTCAAGTAGTAAGGCGAGAACAATCGAATGGAAGTATAACGCGCGTCAATTTTAGTGCGTTGCAAGATTAAATTCTGATTAAATTTTAGTGGTTATACGGATGATGAGTAAAGAAAATTATTAATTAATTCAAATTAACCAATATTATGTTATATGAATGAATAAATAAATCAGGGTAATTAGTGCAATTTTCTTTCTCCTATACGTTTTGTCTGGCTATTGCAGATTTAGTTAGATTTTAAGAAATATATAAGGAAACTATGGGTTAAGGAAACTACACGAAATATGACTATTGATGATGAAGGGATGAGAATCTATTACAAGTGGTACAGATTAATATAAGGAACAACAACTAAGGAAACTGCGACTGTAATACACTACGTTCTGACATTAATCCAGACTATCCATTACAGAACAAGTGCTTTTTGGACGAACACTTACGACCAAAAAGAAGTTGAAACAGGTATAGGCTGGTCGCCAATAGACCTTGTATATACATATTAGTATGGTGAAGCACCTCGACGTACCACGGATTAGCAATCAATGCGATCGGTATTACAAACTCAGTCTTAGCAGAAACAAAGTAACAAAGTATCTATGAATATGCAAAAAAAACTTTTGGGAGGGGTATCGATAAAATCAGTATTCTACTCTATTGAAAACGATGGACAACTGAAATCTTCCAGACCCAATTTCGTTGTTCCGTTAGGCAGGCTCGCAACCCACACCTGAACTACCACGAGTCTCATGCGTCTCCGACTACTCTAGCCGGGCCACACTGTTGTACGCTTCCGTCCAAGTGACTCTGAAGGCTGAAAAAAAACTGTTCACATAGTTTCAAAGTAACTAATTGAACCAAATTCAATACGTGCAATCTCGGAATTTTCGCGTGCAAATAGTCAAAAAAAAAATTTTTCGAAACAAGACCCGAACACCAAAGTTGATACACACTCGCTGAACTGTTAATTTAAAACGAAACCAATAATCTTGACCTGCAATGGCTGGGAAACACCAGCGAAATTCATTATCATACTGACGAAAAAAAATATAACTCATTACCGATGTTAGGCGCGAATGTCCTTGGAATGGTAAACATCTCTACGTTTAGAAGCCAGGTCCTCCAGTTCGTAAGCAGCGCTACCTACCAACCTTCAAACGTTGGCTTCGCAAACTTTTGTGAGAGCGATACCGAGGATTTTCTGCAGTTCCCCGCATCGCTCAAAATAATATTACGACAGAATTCAATGTCTTGTTTTTGGCTAAACCCCCAAGAGAGGAAGCTGGTGGACTGGGGGCCCTCGCAATACACTCGTCAGCGTATTCCTCGGGTAACCACAATCCCCATACCTCGCCCCTTGGAAGAATCTCAATATCTAAAACCCAAGCCAGCATTTCACCTGGCCTGAAATTAGGTTATCTGCGAACACAGGAACAGACAATGTCGGAGTTTATTGTCGGCAATAGATCTATCAATTATTTTCTTAAATTCATTCATAGGTGATTCAATATACTTGCCACTGACAGAATTTCTGGTTGTCAATTATTTGAGAATTTGGTGAATCGATTGATTCATTTCTACTATCATCAGCATCATAAATTTTATCATATTTTAACTTTTCCACATCGTAACAAAATCAACAACTTGATCTTTTGAACTTGGAAATTTTAAAACTGACATTTTTTTGAAATTTGAACCTATCCAAGCCGGTTTAAACAAATGTTATTGATACTCCAAAGCTTCAGGACCGTGCCGCTCGACCAATTCGATGTAAATAATTCAGTGATGGATTTGGAACATCAAGATTTATTATTAAATTTATATTTTCTGCATCAATTCTGCGTGACTGTGATTAGAATACGAAAGTTGAATTCTCTTATATTTTTCTAATAATTCAAGACGTTGTGTTTGCTCATGTGCGCCCTTCATCGTTAATCAATAATTTAAAACAGCGTTCGGCCCGGGATTGAGAATTGGTGAACAAAGAACATTGCTTACACGAAATCAACCGGAATATGTTTTTCTATTTCTACAATCTACAATTTCATTTCATTGAAATTATTTTCTGGCTGTGGAATTGCGTAACCAAAATTTAAATTTTAATTTAATTATTTAATCATCACCAAAAAAATTTTCATTACCGTATTTGACCACTTTAAATATTTTTAGAGCAGAATTTAAAAAAAATTATATGGAAATTTAGTGATTCAAACCTCAAACAGCTGCGCGATGTCTGACCAATTCGTCAATTAGATTAAATAAGATTTATTATTGGCTTGATATTATTTTACTACTGTTTACAAATGTTTTCCAAGGTGCTGATATATGAACAGAACAAAAATAAACGGTGAGATTTGAGAGAAAATAAGTATACTACAACTATGGCAGAAGATGGCAATTATGAAAATGTTCTGACCAATTCGACACAAGTATAAATTTTTTTTTTTTTTTTTTTACTTTAAAAAAAAATGTTAATCTGACAACAGCCGAGTGTGTAACACACAAAAAAAAACTATCTTGGCTGATGCTTGTATTTGATTTGACCAAACAAGGTAAAAATTGTACTGTGAGAGAAAATAGGTATACTACAACTATGGCAGAAGATGAGCACAAAAGAAAATTTACAGACCCAATTCCGGGCAGGTCTGACGGTTCCCGATACTCAAAACTGAGTAACAAACAAAAAAAAAATATAGAAGTGCGGCAAGCCTACCGGTTCGGCAAGAAAATACTTAAAATTAACAAAATTGAATCTTGCCTGTACAAGAAAAAACTTATATATAAAAATTTAACCTAACATGCAGGAATATAATTTAAGGAAATCTCTAAGCTACTTAAATTAATATTTACAAATTAATACTTCTGCCGTGGACTTCTATCTGGATTATGGTATATGTAAGATTTGTCCTTTGGTTTGCCTTTATGTATATTTTATCCTTTTGTCATTTTATTAAGTATAATTTATCGTGTTGGTATCTAAAATTGTGATAGAGAAAAAAACCAATAAGTACCTGATTTTATCAGCAGTTTTATTCATTTACTAATAAATATTTATTCATTTATTTATTAATAAATATTTATTTATTTATTTAATATATTTATTTATTTATTTATTCAATATATTTATTTATTTACTTATTTACTGACGACGGACGGACCAATCACGGGGGGAGTCCACCACATTTGGGGTTGGAAGTGGTGATCGCCGTTCTTTCTTAATTTATGTTGATTTTATTTTGTTTTTTTTAGTTTGTTTGGGGACCAAAAAAAAAGTTTAAAATTACACTACGTTAAAGGATGGGAACAAGGTAAGGGAAAGGGAGCAAGAAGGGATGAATAAGGAAAGGAGGAGGTGGGGTGAGACAGGAATAAGGTGGGATATGTGTCGTCGGCCCGTCACCCGGATGACAAGTGCCGCTGGAATGGTCAGAGGATAAATCCTCTGCACCATTATTCAATCAACCGACACTTCTCATCCGTGATCGAGAACGACGAAACATACGGGGAGGTGCTATGATCTGAGTTAATCCAATTAACTCGCGACATGAAGGCTGGGCGAACATCTTCCCTCAGCAGTTGATATCAAACTGCTTTAGAAGATGTTCCCCAGTATCATTCGCGAGAACTGGACAACTCAGATCATAGGATGCTAACGCTCCTGGGAGGGGACTCTAACGTTATGGAGTCGTTAGCCCAGCTGAGAATCTCGCTGCCACAGCGAACCCAGAGCATAACCAGATGACCAGGCTGGATGTGATAGGCGTATACACCATTTCACAAATATCTAAGCCTGGCATCTGGAAACCTCTGGCATTCCCTGTGCCAGTAAGAAACCCAGCCGTTACTAGGGTCCGTGGGTTTGTAAAGCCCATTGAGAATGATCCCGAAGAATCATTCTCACCCTTGCGTTTCAAAAATACAAAAAAGGGATCATTGCTGGAGGCGTAGGGACGCAACTCCCCATCAAAGAAAAGTCTGAGGAATCTCAGACTTCCTTTGCTCCTGCGCGTGTGAAGCAGGGAATTGCTTCCACGCCGCCAGAGTCTTTACTATTGTTTTGGTGGAAAAATAAAATTAATTTGAAGAAAAAAAATTTAAAAAAAAAAATTTTCTAAGTTTTTTGAATTTATGGAGGGACTCCTCCAGAGTCCTACATTGCTGTAGGGACCCTTAGAGAAGCCCCACGTTGGGCGCCAATTTGTAATGAAGCGCTTTCTCATTGGCGAACCAATGAGAAGGACATAGCAGGAAGCGTACCTAGCGAGATTGATTTTCAAGCCCCAAACTAGCTTCAGCCCATGGGAACGATAAAATAACCCTGCTACTTCAGCACAAATACAGACATGTACGCTATTCACGAAAATTTGCAGAAATGGAAAGAAATACAAGTGGAAAAAACGGAGACTCTGGCGACCCCTGTTGCGAAAGACCCACGATCAACACGTCCAACCCCCACGTTCACTCACATACGCCCACACACACACACACACACATTCACACCCCTTTATCCATATGACCTAAGTAATACAATAAATTCACTCACCCCATGATTAAACCCCGTCCTCCTATTCTGCTTCCATCAGCCCTCCATCAGCACGTTGTTCAGGTTTCAAATCTCGCAAAAATACTTTGTATGTCGCGAACGTTATGGAGAAACGATGAATCAATTGGCGATCAGCAGCGTTGCATAAACTTGTATTTAAAATCGTGAGTCAGTTTGTCCTTCAAAAGCGTTGACTCAATTTATAAACAATGACGTTGAACCAATTTGTAATCACATGCGTTGATAAAATTAGTAATCCAAATAGTTGAATAAATTTGTAGTCAAAAGCGTTGACTCAATTTATAAACAATGACGTTGAACCAATTGGTAATCAAATGCGTTGATAAAATTAGTAATCCAAATAGTTGAAGAAATTTGTAGTCAAAAGCGTTGACCAAATTTATAAACAATAACGTTGAAACAATTTGTAATCAATTGCGTTGATAAAATTAGTAATCCAAATAGTTGAATAAATTTGTAGTCAAAAGCGTTGACTAAATTTATAAACAATAACGTTGAACCAATTTGTAATCAATTGCGGTGATAAAATTAGTAATCCAAATAGTTGAATAAATTTGTAGTCAAAAGCGTTGACTCAATTTATAAACAATAACGTTGAAACAATTTGTAATCAATTGCGTTGATAGAAGTAGTAAAAATAGTTGAATAAATTTGCAGTCAAAAGCGTTGACTCAATTTATAAACAATAACGTTGAAACAATTTGTAATCAATTGCGTTGATAAAATTAGTAATCCAAATAGTTGAATAAATTTGTAGTCAAAAGCGTTGACCAAACTTATAAACAATAACGTTGAACCAATTTGTAATCAATTGCGGTGATAAAATTAGTAATCCAAATAGTTGAATAAAGTTGTAGTCAAAAGCGTTGACTAAATTTATAAACAATAACGTTGAACCAATTTGTAGTCAAAAGCGTGAATCAGTTTGTCATCCAAAAGCGTTGAATGATTTTAAAGTCCACACCGTTGAATAAATTTGTAGTCAAATGCGTTGACTAAATTTGTATTCAAATTCATGGAACCCAATTGCAATCAAAATCGGTGAATAATTTTATAATCCAATTCGTTGAATAAACTATTTTTATTTAAGATATATTTGAACTATTCTTTAAATTACAGTTTAATCATTTAATAACAAGAACGACAAAAGTTATATAAACACGGTAATAATGATTTACAACTCATCACGCCAGTCTCGTACATTCTTATATTTTATATTTACAGATAATGATTTTTTTTGTTTTTTTTTTTTTTGTATTTATATTTAATAAATTAGAAATATTCAATAGCCTAAAGTTCAATAATTTAATAACAAGGACGACACAATTTAACTAAACACGGTAATAAATATCTTAAATGGATCATGTCCAGTCCCGTACATTTATAGTTACAAATAATGATTCTTTTTTTTATTTAGTATTTAAATTTGATAAATTAGAAATATTCACTAGCCTAAAGTTCAATAAGTTAAGAACGATGACGACACAATTTAACTAACACGGTAATAATTATTTTAAATTGATCATGCCAGTCCCGTACATTCGTATAATTTATAGTTACAGATAATGATTTTTTTTTTGATATTTATATTTAATATATTAGAAATATTCGCTAGACTAAAGTTCAATAATTTAAGAACAATGACGACACAATTTAACTAACACGGTAATAATTATTTTAAATTGATCATGCCAGTCCCGTACATTCGTATAATTTATAGTTACAGATCATGATTTTTTTTGATATTTTTATTTAATATATTAGAAATATTCGCTAGACTAAAGTTCAATAATTTAAGAACAATGACGACACAATTTAACTAACACGGTAATAATTATTTTAAATTGATCATGCCAGTCCCGTACATTTGTATAATTTATAGTTACCGATAATGATTTTTTTTGATATTTATATTTAATATGTTTGAAATATTCACTCGATTAAAGATCAATAATTTAATAACAATGATGACACAATTTATCGGAACACGGAATAGGTATTTAGAACAGAAAGCTAATTCGTTAAGCGAATTATGCAGGTCCCTAATAAATTCTCACAGTTTTATAAAATTTTTGGTACCTTTACTAATCCTTTTTCGCGCTTATCCAAAATGTCAGCCATGCCCAAAAGTTTGACGTGGTATTTTTATCCAAATTGGCACAATTTCGCGAAATGCAGGACCAGACGTCCATCAAAAGTAATATGTATCACAATCACTCACGATCGTCATCTTCATGGTGAATTTTATTCCATTGTTGAGAACTGCCGACGTAGTAAAAGAAAAACACTCCTCCAACAAAATCTCATGCACGACTGACAGCCGTCCAAACACCAAAAAACAAATGTAATAGAACTAAGAGCAATACACGTCACAAACATGTATAGATTTTTTTTGTTTATTTTTATTTTGTTTCACAATTTTTGATTGATTTTTTTTTATAATTTAAACAAAATGAAACGGCACAAAACATAAATGATTTATCTTTTTTTTTTGATATTTTTGCACAACACAAACAAATAAAATTTTTCTAAATTTGACTATCTGGACGGAGACATTTAAAAGAAATTCAAACTAATTGCACTAATTGATATTAAATTTAATTTAAATAAAAATTTCACTACTTAATATTTAACTTAAATTTAAGAAAAAATGCATGAATGCAAAATTTTTCATCAATTTTGTCATTCATGAGAGAAATATCAGTTGCACAAGAGGATGAATAATTTTACAGTGCTCATTATATAGTCAAATTTTTAGTCTCGCAATAACTCGAATATAGTGTTTAGATGGGAGATAATTAATTTACATCAGATTTTCAAATTATTGGGAACTTATTATAGTTCACAAAACCGTTTGCTATTTGATAATATTGTACGAAAGTAAGGTTTGGACACAAGATATTTCCGACACATCCATAACACGTATAATTGAATTCAAAATGAATCAAATACAGATTCGATCAATAATATGATGTTTAGACATTTATTAACTACATTCTGCAATATCAGTACAGTGAAGTTCAGTTCAATAACGGAAGGATTGTTTAAAGCAAAACACTCATACAAAGACAAATCAAATGTTTAGCAAAGCATGAATAGTGATTCGTTGTATGTTGACGATTGGAAACAGAATACACGTAGCTGTTATGAGGTTTTGAGAATTTCGTTGTTTCATTACGGTTTGTGTTTTGAAAAAAAAGAAGAGTTTAAACTCAAGTAGTAAGGCGAGAACAATCGAATGGAAGTATAACGCGCGTCAATTTTAGTGCGTTGCAAGATTAAATTCTGATTAAATTTTAGTGGTTATACGGATGATGAGTAAAGAAAATTATTAATTAATTCAAATTAACCAATATTATGTTATATGAATGAATAAATAAATCAGGGTAATTAGTGCAATTTTCTTTCTCCTATACGTTTTGTCCGGCTATTGCAGATTTAGTTAGATTTTAAGAAATATATAAGGAAACTATGGGTTAAGGAAACTACACGAAATATGACTATTGATGATGAAGGGATGAGAATCTATTACAAGTGGTACAGATTAATATAAGGAACAACAACTAAGGAAACTGCGACTGTAATACACTACGTTCTGACATTAATCCAGACTATCCATTACAACAGAAAACCAATTCAAAGATGTTTTTGAAGAAATTAAAAACAAACATCGCCGAAAAATTGACAAACTTTTAATTCCAAAAAGAATAAAACTTATGGAATGTAAGAGAAGACATTATTCATGAAATAGACATTGAAAGTTCAACTACAGAGGGCCACCAAGTCACAAGTTTATCTGATAGTAATTGGTTAGTTAACCTTTCCCAAAAACTAATACCAGAAAATGTTGAAAATATTTTAAAACTTGGAGAAAAATTTGCACCGCCTGTCAATTCTAAAGCAGTACCTTTTGACAAGATAGTGTGCAGTGTTGAAAGTGTTCTGCTTAATTGTGAAGATCGTTTTGATGACTTAACGAAATCAGATCTGCGTAATCGTTTTGTAAATATTTTAACTAATTTTAAAACTAAAAATACCAATAAGAAATTACTATCTAATGAAGAACTAAAACTGCTGTATGATTTGAAAGAAACAAAAAATTTTGTGAATAATAACCAAGACATAATTATTGTAAAAGCAGATAAAGGAAATATCACAGTTGTTATGGAGAAAAGTGATTACGAGATAAAAATTCAAGCTTTATTACAAGATGAATCTACATATCAAAAAATTGTTAAAGTACCAATCTCTAATATACAAACTATTCTAAATAAAATTGTAATGTCTTGGGAGACAGAATTAAGAATTACGGAACAACAAGGTAAATGGTTAAGATCTTATAATTATATTCCTGCTACCTTATATGGCTTGCCGAAAGTTCATAAGGTCGGTATACCTCTTCGTCCAATTGTAAGCTCTATCGGAACCGCTCTTTATAATTTATTATCATTTTTATCTGAAATTTTAAATAAATTTGTGGGAAAAACAAACACGTTCATAAAGAATGCGGAAGATTTAAAAGAGAAACTAGCAAAATACCATTTATCAGAGGACTACATCTTAATATCGTTAGACGTGGTATCTTTGTTCACTAATATTGATAGTAATCTTGTTGTTCAGCTTGTTAAACAGAATTGGACTGAAATTAAAAAACTTAATAATCTTAAATTAATGAAAATACAATTTGTAGAAGCTCTGGAGTTGGTATTAAATAATTTTGAATTCACATACAATCAGCAAGCCTATAGACAAATTTTTGGAAGTCCAATGTGGTCTCCTGTGAGTCCATCTTGTGCAAATTTGATTATGGGGCATGTTGAAGAAACAGTTTTAAAAAATATGGGCATGAAACCACAATTTTTCTTCAGATATGTTGACGATATTTTAACTGCTATACCAAGAGATAAGGCTCAAGAGTTTCTTAATAAATTTAATATTTTTAACAACAAGATTCAATTTACTCTTGAAACAGAAATTAATCGCTGTTTACCATTTTTGGATTTGGTCATACACCGTTTAAATAATGGATATTTAACTACTGATTGGTTCCACAGAAAAACATGGTCAGGTAGATATTTGAATTTTAATTCATGGCTACCTCAATCTTATAAAAGAAACACGGTTACTTTAATGGTTCAAAAAATTTTGACTTTATCGGATCCAAAATTTCATAGTAAAAATTTTAAATTGCTTTTCGAAACACTTGAAAAAAAAACAATTATCCAAAAAAATTTATAAAAAAATTAGTTAATCAACAAATTTATGGCAAAGACAACCCAATTTCAGCAGAAATATCTATTAAGAACAATAACAAAATTTATATGACTTTGCCTTATGTAAAATGTCTTTTTGAGCAAGTTAAACATTTGTTGAAGAAATTTAACTTTGAAGTCGTGGGAACAGCCAATAAGACGTTACATAACACTGTTTTTACAAAATTAAAAGATCAAATACCTATTAATCTGCAATCGAATTTGGTTTACCAAGCTGATTGTGTATGTGGTAAATCATACATAGGGCAAACAAAGCAGTATTTAGGAAAACGTGTCAAACAACATCTTAGTGACGCAAAAAAACAAAAAAACGATAACATGAGCGCATTATCTAGTCATAAAAGATATAAATTTACCTCTCCAAAATTTTAGATAGAGAAAAAAACCTTAATAAACGTAGGATTTTGGAAATGATACGTATCAAACAACACAATAATTGTATGAACATACAAACTGATACAGCCTTTTTAAACAACACGTATGATTTTGTTCTACGCAACTAAACAATTTTTTTTTGTTTTGAGATTATTAATTTTGAAAAGAAAAAAATTTTAATTGTCAGTACCACATTTTTTAGTCTTTTGCAATTTTTTCAACTTTTTACATTGTATAATTGTTTCTTTTTCTTTTATTAATTTTCATTATAGCTAGCGCTTTTTTTTTTTGTATTGTCAGTTTTTTTCAAAACATTGTTTTTTGATATTTCGATTAATTCTCAAGAAGCTACTATTTCATTAAGTATGGTAGGGTAATGATAAACTGGTTTTAGAATTGAAAAATTCCAATTATTCATCCAGTTATTTGAGTTTAACTATTCACAATTTCTCCCATATAAAAATTGTTTTTTGATATTTATGTCAATATTTTGCCTAATTAATCCTAGTGTTTTTTTGTATAAGAATTTTTTGTCTAAATAATACCCTTGAAAATGGTTTTAAAATAAAACCGAAACAATTGTCGGGTAACAACGAAATAAAATATAATTAAAAATTGGCTTAAACCAAAAAACTATTTTAATTTATATATATATATGTATATATATATATATATATATATATATATATATATATATATATATATATATATATATATATATATATATATATATATATATATATATATATATATATATATCTATATATATATATATATATATATATATATATATATATATATATATATATATATATATATATATATATATATATATATATATATATATATATATATATATATATATATATATATATATATATATATATATAATTATATATATATATATATATATATATATATATATATATATATATATATATATATATATATATAAATATATATATATATATATATATATATATATATATATATATATATATATATATATATATATATATATATAAATATATATATATATATATATATATATATATATATATATATATATATATATATATATATATATATATATATATATATATATATATACATATATATATATATATATATATATATATATATATATATATATATATATATATATATATATAAATATATATATATATATATATATATATATATATATATATATATATATATATATATATATATATATATATATATATATATATATATATATATATATATACATATATATATATATATATATATATATATATATATATATATATATATATATATATATATATATATATATATATATATATATATATATATATATATATATATATATATATATATATATATATATATATATATATATATATATATATATATATATATATATATATATATATATATATATATATATATATATATATATATATATATAAATGTATATATATTTCGCTAGCTAATGCTCAGCGATTATCTTTTAACAATTAAAATTTTACATTTTTGGAAAATATCAAATCAAATATGTCCAAGAATCTTCGAAAATTCCGTTTTTTTTTAACAAGTCCCGATTTTAATAAAGAATTTACGATAAGCTAGGAAACAGGGGGCGGAGAGGGGGGGCGAAAAGGAATATTAGGTTATAACAAAAAGCATAATAGAGAACAAATGGTAAGCAACATTTCCTCATTTTTGAACAAACAAACCTTGTACCAATAATGGACTAAGAATTGTGTGATGCGGGCTGTTCTTATTAGGAACTAATGCAGCAGCTGGACGCATTTTTCTGATCGACTTCATACTTGAAATATAAGTAGTAAAGGGGAAATTAAATGTAAAACTGTTTTAGAAAGTTTTTAAAATGTTAAGTATGAGAGAGTGACTTTGAAATCAAATTGCAATAGAACGACTCACCCGATTTTGTATGTGTTAAAAACGTAATTGACTGCCATATCGAAAATAAACACAATAATTTTTGCTTATACTGTTAAAAATATTACGAAGTAAATTTTTTAAAGATGGCGCTGATGTCGTAGATCAAGCAATTTTTGGATATTTTTTTCTTCAATATGGAAGTTCCAGTAAAAAATTTTAGTTCAAGATAAAATTCGTTATCTAGACAACCGGCTGATGGCTAGCCGATTGCATACTTGGCATACAAGTAGTATGTGTTAAGTAAGATTTATGCATGTTCTTAGAAACATTTTAAAGTGTTTAATTTGAAAATAGGGTGGTCCGGAACATTTTTGGAGATTCAAATTCTTCTATCCTCTATACATCTTCGAAATCAAATTACAGGAGAGCTCGATATCAACGGTCTAACGTATGTTGGCAAAGTAATTTAATTTGAGTTTGTTTACGTTCTAAAAATATTTGTTTTAATTGTGTGAAGTAATGCAATCTATCAAAAAAAAATCTTACATACATCAAATTTTATTTTATCTTTTGTTTTGGACTATCCTCTATCTAAATAACCATAAATAAAATGGTGTGGCTGCGCGTATAGGTGATCTTAACGCATGTTATTATGATGAAACTTTATCATATGATCCAGGTTCACTTGAAAATAGAAGACCTAGATTCATTTCAAAACTGGACAAAATGGCGAGGGGTGTCCCGAACACCTTAATGTTTGAATCTTCAATAACTTCTAATCCCTCCTTCTACTTTCAGTCTTGTTGAGATTTGAAATACAAGGTTTTAGTACTGTTTCCATTATTTCTGTATACCAACTTCCGGTTTGTCACTTCCGGTTAAAAAGATCTTTTTTTAAGTGTTTATCCTATTTTAAATTGTGTTTACCCTACTGTACCCTATAGTTTCAAATCGATTTTCATGAATATTAGTAAAAGATTTTTATCAATATGAGAAAGATTTCATCAGCTTTTGGGGTTCATTGGACAAAGGGATGGGGTCCACCATACAACAGGTGGGTTTTCTCACTATGTTTTTAATGTTTGTTGGGAGCATACAATTCGTTCGTGAATGAATTTTGATGAAAATTTGAAGAAAGATTCAAATATGTATGACAAGGAGCTGATTAGTTTCTGAGCTATATTGAACAAAGTTGTGAGGGGTTCTCTGAGCACCTGTTTTTTGAAACCTCAATAATATCTGTACCTGATAATCGAATTGGATGAAACTTGGTACATAAACATTTAGCCCGGTTCACAACAGTTCCGCATCAAAACTTACGGTTTTTCACTTCTGATAAAAAACTGTTTTTTGCAAATGTTTGAATTTTTTTCAGTATAAAGGCACTGAAATAGTATAAAGGCACACTACAGCCTACAATAATGAAGTGATTGTGATGAATCTTATGAAAAAGGTGTCAATTAGTGTGAGAAGATAACGATCATCTTTTGGGACACATTGATCAAAGTCATGGGGGGTCCACCAACCAACTACTGACTTTTCACACTTTGATTTTAAAGTTTGTTAGGAGCATACAACTTCGTTCATGGAACAATGATACAAGGATTTTTCTACTTCCATCTAAGTTGAGCTACCCGAAACTAAATGAATACCAGCCTAAACAAAACAGTAGATTAGATAAAAGTTTACATGTTAAGAATTTATTTGTTCATTTAAGACAAAGTAAACAAGAAATGTCAAAAATGGTCCGATTGTAAAAAATGTAGGAATGAAATGTAGGAAGAAGGAATGTAAAGATCGTAAAGAAAGCATAGAATGTAAATAATATTATAAATGATAAGCATGTAAAGAATGTAAAATAAAATTCAAATATAAGGAATGTTGTTGGGGTATAACATGCAATGCTTATATTTTTTCAAATTGGATTATTTTTGGTCGTCATAATCAATAATTTCAATCACTCAGAAGTTGACAGTTATATTTCATTTATTTTTTTATGAAGTTCTTCGTTTACGAAAAAGAATTGAACGGTAGAATTAAATGAAAGAAGGTGCCTTTTAATTATTGATCAATTTTACTATAGATGAAAGGATTGATTTGATTGTCTTTTATTTACGAACATTGGATTGGCTTTAAACTATCTCGTTAAATTGGCAGTTTCACCAACTTGTTGGTCGGTTTTTTCAGCTTACCTTTAAAACCAAATCCGTTTTTAGAATAATCACATTTGATGCTGGATGAAGTTTGACAACTTTTCCCAGAAGCAAGTTGTTAACTGCGATATTGTTTTCTTTGTTGAGCACTAAGTTGTATGTATATATGAATATGATACGTAACTATTGCCTTTTGATAAGTCCATTATGATTTTTTTTGTTGTAGAGACATGAGTTATTTCTAATTTCATCGTTTCCAGAAGGGTTGACTCGCATCGAGATAAATAAGATGGTTTTTATTGTGTGATATCATGTTCGACTAATTTTGTAGCAGGTTGACGAATGAAAAAATGAGATGGCGGGACGAGTTGAGAATGCTTACTATCTTGGGAAGTTTTATCATTACTCCTTTCATAGTAAATATTGAGTCTCTAATTACTCGTTTAAGATGTTGGTACCGTTGCGACTAAATATTTTTGTAAAGCAGCCACGGCGTGCGATAAATATATTAATGTTGTCAAGAATGCATCGCAACTAAGGTCACTTGAAATGAATAGAGTTTGTGCTTAAACGTAGGATTATGACTTGTAGGATATAATCTCCTCTTGTTTTGGGAAGATGAATGTTTAACCACCGATATCAACTCAAACTTTCACAAACCGTCGATAAAATTGTATTCAATAATTTGAACGATTTTTCATTAGTTGCTTAACAAGTTCCTCCTTGGGGGGCATAAATCCTTAAGGTATCCAAAATATTACCGTAACATTGTTAATAAAAAGGATTAATAAAATGAATTTGTTATGGACGGTTTTGATGAAACATGATTGAGTGAATCGAAAATGGTAGATCACATTTATCCTGCCAGCCTCCAACTATTAAAATGCCATATTGATCGATAAAAGGACTTAGTGAGATTATAATGAGATTATAATTTAAAAGAAGTAGGCGTAGAATAATTCAATTTGAAAACTAGTCCGTAGCGGGAAATAGGAAATAGGAATTGATCAAACCATTAAGTTTTACCTAAACGTTTTGTTGTAAACAGCCCATACTTGACATTTTTTACGTAAAAATCTTTATGCCTTACGTTAATATACGTAAACTTTTAGTATTTGCAAAAAAACATACAACTCTGCTTAGTTCCCAAAATTAAACTACTGTTTTTTCTAGTTTAATGTAACGGTTAATAAATAATTGTGTATGAGATAAAAAAAGGAGAGGTAGTGAATTTAAGACTTTTAAATCTTGACTTAGATATAAATCAAGATAAATTGTAGCAATAACATAACTTTAATACATGTCGATGTTTAACACATGTGATGTTATCACTGAAACATATTCAGTTCCAATAAAATAGATCCGTTATAAACCACAAATTTGGTATATCTTAATGTTTTACAGAACAAAAGTGTATCAATATTCAATACATCTATCTCAATTGCCCATATATTTTTTATGACCCTCAACTCTAATAAAATTCCAAAATTCTACATTTGTAAACGTTTTTATAGACAATTAAAGGTTTTTTGTACCAAACTTGGTTTGTTTTAAATAATAAACTTGCCATATTAGATAGACAGAATCAGGAACGGTTGTATGAATGCGGATAGAAGATAAATCCTCGGATTAATCGTCGTTTGCATTGTATGAATCAGGATAGATTAAAAAATCTATCCTAGGATAGTTGATCTATGCTTTAATCCATCTTCTATTTTTACACACTTTTATTTAACTTGACTTTTGAGAGCTTTGATGGGTGGAATTTTGTGATTCATTTTTCAGTAACTTCCCATTATGTGATTGATCCCAAATTGAAAAGACAAGTTTGTTGAAGCAGTCAGTACGTATAAAACTGAAGAAATAAAATAAAACTTTAAACCTTTATAAAACCTTTTATAAAACTGAAGAAAAAAAATTCAAATTTTTCTTCACTCTGAAAGACCTTAAAGAGTTGCACTGAAATCCTCATTATGTGGTTGACTCATTTTGAGCCAAGGAATTTTGGTAATACTGTGTAAATCATTATAATCATAGACATCATACATGTTTGTGTCATTTTATATGGATAAAAGGCCTTACATTATAAATAATGAACACAAAAAAAAATAAAGTGTGACATTTCGTTCTAATTTCAAAGCTTATAGACTTTTTTCTTAAAGTTCAAATCTTTATTTTGGTGTATTTGACAGATTACATACAGCAATGATAATTAAAAATCAGTTATTATGTATGAAAATATGAAAATCCATAAGATCTATATGACCCATTTACCGCCCTGAAATTTTGCTCATACTGAGTATCTCATTATAATAGAGGACATATTACACATTTTTGTCATTTTTATATGAAAAAATGGCCTTAAATTGTAAATAATGAGTGATTTGTATTTCGAAAATTTTAAATAATTGTTAATTCTTCTAAATCCAGATTGTTTTGGGTTCTCGTTAAGTTTTTTTTACTATAGCTGCATAATTATTATTTTTTCAATACATTTTAATACATAATTAATGATTTCTAATTATCATTGCTGTATGTAATCTGTCAATTACATACAGTAATATAACGATTTGAATTTTAAGGGAAAAGTTCTATAAATCAGACCATTTTTCCGAAAAAAACTTGAAATTTGGTGCGAAATCTCATATTTAATAATTTAGGTACAACTTAAAATTAAAACAATGAGCAAAGAAACGTACTAAAATTTTACACTGGATGTTTAAATAACATAATTACGATTGTTTTAGTGCAATTAACCTTATTAAAACTACTTTAAATTTCAAAGAATATTAAATTTTCGGTAAGTGATTTAATTTCTAGTTTTACTTATGGTGTATTTTCTGTGAAATAATGTGGTTAACTTATTTGTAGGTAAAATTATATAACTAAAAACTCTAAAATAAAAAAATAAATAAAAAAAATTTAAAAAACACACTTTTTGAAAAACGAACTAAAAAGTAGAAAATAAATTTTGCATTAACACCAGCGTTATGTCTTTTATAATTATATTTTCTTTGAAATTGTAAGAAGAAAAAATATTTAAATGGTATTTAACACATCTTAGCATAGATGCAAATATTAAATTTTTGACTAACTTAAAATGCTAATTTTCGATTGACAAACAGTTTTCCGTTCCCATTTGTTACATAAAATAAAAGTGGGTGGCGCATTCAGAAAGGAAAGGGAATAAACGTTGGTAGTATCTCTTGTTAGAGATTAATATAGCATACATTTGTTCCTTTTCTATATTAATGTATGCGTCACCCACTTTTATTTTATGTAACAAATGGGAACGGAAAACTGTTTGTCAATGGAAAATTAGCATTTTAAATTAGTCAAAAATTTAATATTTGCATCTATGCTAAGATGTGTTAAATACCATTTAAATATTTTTTCTTCTTACAATTTCAAAGAAAATATAATTATAAAAGACATAACGCTGGTGTTTATGCAAAATTTATTTTCTACTTTTTAGTTCGTTTTTCAAAAAGTGTGTTTTTTAAATTTTTTTCTTCTATAAAACAAGGATAAAACAATTTGTTTTTTTTTCTTGACATGCGCATAGGAGAAAAGTTTTGTTTTTAATTTGTGGTTATTTTTGAATTTAAATTTCTGCGTTTCAAAAATTTGTTTTTTGATATAAATTAATAGTTAAATAAATAATATTTTTAATATATTCAATTTAAATTTTGAAATAATGTTTTTTAATTTATAATTAAATTTATTTAATAGAAAAGTAAAAGAAAAAGTAGTGCCACTTATAAAATTACACTGCTATAAACTGCAATAAAAACAAAAATAAAACTTAATTTATCCGTGTTCATACAATCGACGAAAAAAATTATCCTCGGATGAAGATAGAATTTTATCCTTGGACTTTTTTCTCTATCCATCCTTGTTCATACAATCGACCCTAAGTGTTGTAAAGCATGATAGAAAACCAAAAGAATTTCGATTACGAAGACCTGATAGAAAACAAACGATTAATATTTTTTTTTATTATTGTGGCACTGCGTTGTGGCATGGAGACTAAAGTTTATGTACGAAACATAAATACTGTCTCAGTTTTTAAAACCTTATATTTGCCAGTTTTTATTAGAACCTGTAAACATTGTTGGAAGCAATTGAAGTTTAATACAAACTGTAGTTTGGTAGATTCTCCACCACCCAATAACCCAAGAAAGCCAATCAGTTCCTTCTCATACATATCCAGATCATATATTCAAATTTTATTTCACGGTTGATAAATAAAATTAGTAAAACTGTTTTGAAATGGAGTTGACAAAATGGTTTGAACTCTTTTCAAGAGGAACTCTTTTCGAGAGTTTCATCAAAATCTCCAATCGATGTTTGCACATTTCAAATAAACCGCTGCTTAGTAGACTTCCAACCACCTTGTGCAATATTTGCAAAAAAGTCACAAAATATTCACGCTGTAGAGTGCGAACGCCAAAAAAACAGCAGTTGTGTGTTAAACCACCTGCCACTCTGTTCAAAATATTTCAAAACCTTATCTCCTTCTTATTTCAACTCAAGCCTTTGATCTACTCTTTCTTGAAAATTTGTCTGCGCTGGAAAACCTAAAGACGATAAAGAATGAGGAAAAAATAAAATTTTTTAACGAAAGTGACGAACCGGAGTCAGTGAAGACGAGCTATCTCCTCGTCAAGAACGTCTACAACGCAACCCCACATTCAAATTTAAGTCATCGCAACTACCGTTTTCATCCCGCCCCCAGCTATGACAGTTGATGCAAATACAGAGAATAGGAATCCTACTCTCCTCCTGTGATTGGGACTGTACGCAGTCCACAATTCTTCCGTCACTCAACAGACGATGGGCGATTTATTAGGGCTAGTAAATCCAATATTTTACGTGTTCTAATACAAGAAGTAGCTCGATTATCCATGTCTCTCCAGCGATCGAATAATCAGTTATCTTCGGTGACGGCTCCGCAAGCTAGCCCATAGTCTATTCCACCGGCAAATCAAAAAACGTGTCAACCTTCTGGGCAATCACATAGTCAACCGATTAACCAACGATTCCACCACCAAATTAAACAACCGTTTAATCGTCAGGTTAGCCAACCTTATAATCCGACAGCCAATCCTCCGTATTTCCAAAGGCCAGATAAACAAGCGTCCCCAGCACTCCATCCACCAAGGAACAACATTTCGCCAGTCCCTCCTCCATCCTTGTTCCAGCATGAGTTTGCTCAGCTCCTGAATCAAAGAGCTGACCTTGGCATCCTATGTGAAAAATGCGGCTTGCTACAATTTGCGTGCCTGGATACCTGCTTTTATCCCCAATGACCTCGTCTTCTGTCGAAATTTCGATTTTAATGACGCTGGAAAGGAGCTAAGTGCCGAATTCGCCCCAAAATTTGTTATCAGGTTAGTTTGTAACGTGTCCAATGAACTGGAGGACTTGTTTTTTCCCACGAACGCGAAAAAAGTCATGTGTCAGTAGATTATGCTTCCCGCTAGTTCTCCTTTCGTTTCCTATTGTATGAAAAGTTTTCCCCCCGTTTTCTTGTACATTGAGTTTCCCTCCTTTATTCCGTCCTCGGTTTTGATTTTTTGTCCGGCCCGGCTAGTTCAGCCGGTAGAGCCTGAGAGTTTATCTCGGGGTTTGGGTTCGAGCCCGGCTCCTATTTCACTTCTTGATTTTTTATGATTTTCAGGACGAATGTCAGCCGAACTTCCTCCTGTCGTCCTGTCCTGTAATGGGCAAGGTACTCTATATCAGCTGTGCTTCCATTTCCCATTATCTTTACCTATATTAATATACTATATCATTTTTCGAAAAAATATGCTTATATTTTCAAAGACCTGTTTGTAAACAAAACAAATACACTTATTTAAAATATTTCGTAGTACATCTGACATTTCCGGAAAGTCCCTATTAAATTCTTTAATTCTTCATGCATTTTTGTTGTACTAATTTAATAAAAAAAAGAATTAATGCTGATATGTTTTTTTTGGCTCGTGCTGTGGAAATGATTTGAAAATGGTTTTTTTAGAGTGTGGCAGTTCGTTTTGGCAAATTAGTTTTAAAAATTTGCTGGAACAAAACTTAAATGGGGTTGAGAATAATCCAGCTAGTGGCATAATCCTAGATTATGTGACGCAATTTCTTCCTCAATAATTACAGCCCAGATATAGAGTTATATGGGTCATTTCTTCAAGCAAGCAACAGCCTCCATCAAAGAATATTTCATTGCTAAGATTGAGGGTGCTACCGTTGACTGAATACAGTTCATTCGCCAGCCCCCTTAAGATATCACCTTGGCTAGTGTTATCTCACTCCTATTGCCAGAGGTATGTGATACATCACGTTAACTCATATGCCAATAGCAGGGACTGGAGTACGCGGGGTTGTCACACCCGTGGATCAAAAATTAAACAAATTAACAAATGAATAAAAACTGATCCCTCCATGTGGGAAATTTAGTACATTTCGGCATCTTTATACAACAGTCATTACTTTGATGATTATCAGATATAAGTATTTGATGGTTATCGTCTCACTATATTTCCTGAACGCTATGTTTCCAGAGCTGTAGTGAAGTCAGCCTATGCATCAGCGTCGCCTATTTTATTTGGTTTATTTTAGGAAAAAGGAAATCCAAAAGATAAGAAATCTAGACGATACTAATTTCTATGCCACAATAAAAAAGACTTGAGATAAATTGACGATGGGACAACGATAGCAGATGAACCATGAAATTTGAAGACATCTTTAAAGTTATTAGTAGTATAGTTTATCTAAGTAATTGAATTTTTAAAATTCACTAACACTCTATATATGTTTAGCCGGATTCCCTATTCGAAACTGATTTCCAATTTCATATTTTCACACATTATGTTAGCTGAAAATGTTTCAAAACAAACTTGATATGAAACCGTAATTGTATCAAAGAATTAACATTGTGGTATAATGTTTGTGACGATAATGCTCGTTTTTGCATTTTCACATTTTATCATTAATGATAACGACAGTTTTATGCAGGAATTTTTTTTACAAATTTTAACTTCCTTCCTTTTCGTCAGTTTGTAAACTTTTTAAATTGATTTATTTCGCTCTACTTGTAAATTTATTCAATTTTTCCCTGAATTTTTTATTTAAATTTTTTTTCAAAAATATAAATCAAATTTGTAGCTAGAGAAAAACACAACGAGAAGCTACAGAGATTTTTTTATGGTATTTTAAACATTTTTTTATCAAGTGTATCGTGAAAAATACAAAATAATGATGTGTATTGTGTTGTAATAAAAATGTGATTGTTTACACAGAATAAAGCGTTCGATGTTTTATGGAAAAACGACAATGTTCGCTTGAATTTATAGAACATTTATAAATTAGGGATAGATTTTACACATAACACATACCTGAATGATATTCCAAAGAAAGTCTTCCTGTTGATATGATTAATTATTCCAAATCTGAAGATAGGAGAAAACAAAGAATGAAATTATGTGATTGAAATTATTTTTAATTTTTATTCTTAGTAAATATATACACCTATTTTCAAGCGAAAGTACTGTTGGTTTTTTGCAAATAAAATGGTACTGGGTGATCCGATTTTAAATCGGTTTTCAATTTTAAATAGCTCAATATTGGTGGAGTATTTTGGTATATAATTTGTTATGGTGGAGTATTTTGGTATATAATATCTTATGTGACCGCCCTGTGCTGCGATCATTTCGCGCATTCTATTAGACATTGAATTTAACAAATTAATGAAATATTGGCGCCAATCAACGCCTCTCATCATGTTGTGCGCTCTCACAATGGTATCCCAGACCTCATAATTACTGTGAAACACTCCTAACTTTGCCTTTGATCTCTGACCTCACATTCTCAACAGGATTTATCTCTGGAAAGAGACTGACAATACAAATTTCTACATTAATTAAATATTTAAAATTACAAGATAAGTTAAGAGTGAACACCAAAGTTAAGAGTGAACACCAAGTGTTTCACAGTAATGATGAGGTCTGGGATGCCATTTTGAGAGCGCACAACATGATGAGAGGCGTTGATTGGCGCCAATATTTCATCAATTTGTTAAATTCAATGTCTAATAGAACGCGCGAAATGATTGCAGCACAAGGCGGTCACATAAGATATTAACTTGATATTATATTAATATTAATTAAATTTAATGAATTAATCAAATAATCAAATATTGTTAAACAATTTAGTCAATTATTTATGAAATAAAATTAAAAATTCTATTATTTTCTGATTTTTTTGATTTTTTTCTATTGAAAAACTTTTGTCAAACTTTAAATTATTTTTTTTAATGATTTAGTTGGGATAAAAAAACAAATTATATACCAAAATACTCCACCAATATTGAGCTATTTAAAATTGAAAACCGATTTAAAATCGGATCACCCAGTACCATTTTATTTGCAAAAAACCAACAGTACTTTCGCTTGAAAATAGGTGTATATGAGCAATTTCACGAAGATTCAACAACGTTTTGAGTTGACCCCTTTTAATTTTGATTATTTTTTGTTTATAGATAGTCTTTGATAAATAAAAAATACGAGTTCTCTTAGAATTTTTTTTTTCGACCAGGGGTCTTCACAGGGTGCCCCTCAATTTTTTGTTATTTTGTGATGTGACTGCATTTTGACGAGCGATTGTAGAAAAACTACTGAATCGATTTTCATAAATGATATGTCGTTGAATAGGTATTAGAACAAAGTTTTTAAAAATGTACACTGTTAATTTTTTGAAATAATTTTTAACGGTGTAACATAAGAAAAAAACGGTGTAATTGAAAAAAAGATGGCATAGCCTCTTTTTTTTTTTTTTTTTTTTAAACAAAATTGAAGCTTATTTTATATCTAACCACTTGTGAAAGTTAAGGACACGTGTTATTTTTTGTTTTAAAGATAAAACTCGTTGTGCATATGACTGTCGGGAATCAGTTTTTTTTGTTCTGAAGGAAAATTATAAAAATGGCGTTATAAACTAAGAGATATTTTTTTTATGTTAAATATCAAATATTTTATTATTAGATGAACTTTTTAAAATATTATAAAAATTATATATGTAGTACAATAAATAAAATAAATACAATTGTTAAAAATGATTTACTTAGTTTACAAACAGAAGTTTCTTTTGAATAGGAAAGCACTTCTGCAATTATTTTCTTTGTATTAGATGGCATAGAAAATGAAATGTTTATTTATCACTTTTAGTAATCACTTGTCACTCTTATAAAAAATAATTTGACAGTCTTGACTGCAAACAAAAAAGCCGTATAAACAACTAAATCTATTTAGGAACTTTTGACTGGAGAAGTATTATGTTCGTATTATGTTATTATGGAATCATAAAGTAAAAGATTGTTTTTCAACATTAAATTACAAATATTTTATTATTGAATAAACTTTTTAAAATATCATACAAATTATATATGTGAAAATAAATATAGTTATTAAAAATTATTTACTTATTTTACATTCAAAAGTTTCTTTTGAGTTGGAAAACATTTTTGCATTTATTGTCTTAGTATCTACTGGTACAAAAGAATGAAATTTTTGAGTTCCACTTATAGTAATCGCATTTTTATATCGATTTTGTAATTTTTCTTTTGTTAATTGATATTCATTTTTATCGGCGTATCCAAAGTTCATGGTAGATTCCCATTTTAAAGCCCATTCGAAAAGTTTTTTTGGTGTATCAATAATATTATCTTCGCTCGCCATACTATAACAGTGTGCAGCACGCTTCAGTGTACCACCAATTCCATCACAAGGTCCCTTTCCATGGCTGGTAGCATGAAAATGCCATTCAGCGTCAACCTTAAATTAACTAATTAACTTATGCCACCATAAAGAAGACTTTAAGGTTGACGCTGAATGGCCAAGTAATGGTTGACACAATCTGTTATTCCATTCCTCCGTTGTTTGTTACAAAGGATCAGCTTTCTTCAAACTGTCCTCATTATGGGTGCTATTTTAACAAATCCTGGACCAATAAAAACATGGTATTGTGCGGTATATACAGATATTTTAAAAACAAACACAACATTAAGCAAGTGTTACATTTTAAGGAATGGTTTCACTGTGAAACGCTGCACTTAGGTATTCATAAACTGTGAAATTTTTCGGTACGGCCCTTTAAGCTTAAGATGATAAAAAAATGCTGCGTCATCATTTTAGTTTTTTGAAAAATTGAGAGTGGTGTCGATTCTGTTATCTGTATCTAATAGTGAGACCGCAAAAGTATGAGAAGTTTAACTAGGGCATCGGTTTTAGTTTATAAAAAACCAACATGTTTTACGATAAACATGAAATATTGTTGGTTTTGCAATTTGAATAAAAATATTTTGAACGAAACACTAGGTATTTCGCTGAACAACAAGTGAACTTAATTTTTAATTTATGTTAATACTAATAATAGACAATTATTTATTCCCGGAATACATTAGAGATTTTCTGGAATTCGGAATTTCAACATTTTCTTAAAATCCCGAGAATTTCCGGGAGCCAAACACTCGTCAAAACAAGAAAAGTTGCATATGTTTTTCTTACACTGAAAAAAAAATTGAAGTTCATGACAACCTCATCTCGAAGTTGGCAGTTTATTATCCATGCAAAGAAAAATTATTTGCAAACAATTTCACTGTGATTGGGACAACTACACGATAACATTTTCCTAACAACAGAATGAGGTTTATTTAAAATATAAAGTGTTATATCCAATATAACAGTAGTTGAACAAAGGTAATAACTATTTCCATGAAAAAAATTTTCTTTGGCCTTATATCTTGAATTTTTCATTTTAAAGTTTAAGTATTTGAGATTAATTGAACTATATTTTATTTTCACATAAATATTTCGTGTGATTGTCTCAACTTCATTGATTTATAATTGTAGAGTTGTTGAAGCAATTTCGTAGTTTGATTCGCCATATGTGACCGCACGGTGAGGTTGAGACAATTGCATTTCGATTAGAAATATGACATGTTTTTTTCAGTGTAGAAAACATTTATTTTAAGTGATAACGAGTAGTAACCTTGCATATGGAGAAGTTTTAATGGTAGGCATTGGTATGTGAGACCAGGAGCTTGATCATTGTAGTATAATTATGTCTAAAAGGTAGCGAGCAGTTATTGGAATGTGACATTGATCAGGGATAAGAATTTGTGGCTCATTGTGAAATTTATTCGGTTGCGAAGAAGTTGCAGAATTTTGTGGATCTACCAGACTACAATCAACATCCTACATAAGCTAATTTGTTTTTTAATTTAATATTGCATTCTTTTTCTGAAGTTTTATTTTTGTTTTTGGTTGATTTCAATTAACTAAATTTAAATTAATTAAGCGATTTACCTGGGCCAGAGATCAACTGTGGTTGTTTTTTCGCTTTAATTGTAATAACGGTTTATAACAAATATTTTTGGAATTTTGAAAAAAGTTTGATTTTTTATTATGTAATATTCTCTTTGATAGTTTTGGAATTTTTGATTTTGTTATAAATTTTGGAACCTTGGAAAATGTTTTGATTTAGTTATGATTTTTTAATTCAATTCAATCAGGTCCCTTTTTTGAAAAAAACTAAACTAATTTTTTGTATAACATGAAATGTAGTTGAACATGAAATTGGTAAATAATGGGTTGTTAGTTTTTGAAAATTTGAAATTGCTGAATATAATAGCGAAATCAAAAATTTGAGGTCCTCGCCGTGCTGCTTGTTTAATCCTGACAGAATTAGGTTGGTGTATCAGAGACAAGCAGAATCAAAACTGCTTCTCCAATGACGCTACATCACGGCGTCTGTTCTCCGTCTTGTAGGGGCGGTTTGGAGCGGGCGTCTTTATTGTATAAAGCGGCTCGCTATATAAACGTATAAAAAAGTTTTTCCTGGTAACCTTAGTTTGGACAATTTGGGTTGGGCTTAAGGTTATCACCCTAACCCCAGAAAAATTATTTATTAATTTAGGAAATCAGAAAAAAATAACAGACCCAGACAAAAAAACAAAATTTTACCTGGACGTGGAAAAGGACCAAACTACCGAATCGGAACGTGGCGGAACATCTGATGCTCTTATAAGTCTAGAAATAGAGACTGAGAGGTATGGGATGGATTTCATAGCTCTGCAAGAAATTAGACAGTCAAAAATTGGAAAACAAGATTTGGATCGTCACTCTTTATACTATAGACATTAATCTCGAAGAGAATTCGGAACTGGTTTTCTTGTTGATGCACGCATACAAGAAGCCGTCATGAAATTTATCCCGGTCAATGAGAGGATCTGTTACCTACGGGTATGCGGTGCATATACAACAATATTTCTCTTATTACCGTGCATGCACCTAATGAAGCTAAAATCGCCGACGAGAAGGATTATTTTTTCATAACACTGGAACAGGTTATAAAACAAACACCTACATGTGATTTTATTATGGTTCTTGGTGACAATCATGGGCAGGTTGGAAGAGAGTTCTCTTATGGAACTGTGGTGGGCCTCAACAGCATGCATTTCAATTACATTTCAATGGTAATGGCGAGAGAATGACTGAGTTTTCATTATCAAATACTTTAAGAAACAGTTTGAGTCATCACATCCTTGTATGTGGTAAATGATCGCGCTAACATGATCGCGTACGCTGATAATGTTGTCATCCTCGGTTGAAGTGAAGCTGTTATGAGTAAGACTTTCAAGTTACTTGAGAGTGGTGAGAAAAATTGGTCTTCAAATTAGGTTATATACGATAAAACCAAACATATGAATGTCTCAAGAGAGGCTGAGAAGAAAGATTTGAGATGCGGCGATGAACGAATTGAGGGAGTTGAATCCTTTAAATGTTTGGGATCAATGCTTTACTCAAACAACAGCATACTTACAGATAGAAAGCTCAAATCGCTGCAGGTAATCGAACTTTCTACTCAATCGAACTTTCTACTCAAACATGGACCCTTACACAAAATGACGAATCACGCCTATCTGTATTTGAACGTAAGATCCTACGCTACATTTTTGGTCCACTTAAGACAGATGATGGAAATTTCAGAACGGGATATAACTTGAGATCAGAGATCTTTTTCAGGTTCCAGATATAATAGGTTGTATCCGTTCCAATAGAATTGATTGGTTTGGGCATGTTGTATGAACCAATTCACAGTCTGGGATGATTAAAAAAATGTGTCCCATGGAGTGTGCGATCGCGAGGAAGACCACGACTGCAATGGGAGACGGGTGTAATAAACGACATTAAAAAATTCGACTGCCATGGTAATTATGTCGCTGTTGTTAATGACCGTGGTAAATTTTCGAAGCCGGTTAGCTTGGCAACGCTCCTACATAGAGCATGAACGCCACAAAAAAAAGAAATTGCTGAACGCTAAATGGAGAGGTTTTCGTCTACTTTGCTAAGTCTCTCTTCACTAAATTATGTTAATTTATACTCTGTTATAATTTTTGGGTAACGTATTTTTGTTTTTCGTGTTAGTTTTGTAATAAACTTCAAAACAGAGATAAAATACTAGTCATTTTACAAAGAATTTTATGTTTAATATACATCGCTGCCCAAAACTAAAAACAATGTCCTCATAAATGCCTTTTGCCGAAAACTGTATAAAAATCCTTAACCTAGACCAAAGTGTTGATATTTCAAAGCCTTGAGATTTCAACCCCTTCATATTTCCCAATTATAAATTTTAAGTCAAATGGTTTCTGAAATTAGTATCCTTCTAACAAAATATAGATTCCAAATCAGTGAATAATTCTCAACTTTTACCAGCATTCGTCAATACAAAGATCTGTTGGTATGGTAAATAATTAGCATATGGTCGACCCATATATTTGGCTAAAGTAACTAAGAGGGGCAAAACAAAATAAATTTCATTGCTTGAAGCAATGACAGCAAATTTGTCGAAACACGTTTAGGATAATTTTATTTTATTTTATACAATAATAATAAAAATTATAAATAAATACATCACTTGACAAAAACATTTAATATTTGTATTTTATAAAAATTAATATCAGTGACGCGAAAAACAAAAAACACTCCAAATGGCCAACAACCATCCAGGAAACAACAATTTTGAAAATAAACAGCAAATCTTCTCCAAAACAAAGAAATATCTTGCAAATGCTGATATGCCCACTCTCATGCATCGGCAAATCTTAGCATAGTACCCGATCCCTCAAGAATCTCTGCCGGAGTCGTTTGAAACAGCGCAGGAATAAGGGTAGTTATAAACCTTCCAGTTTCTTCTTCAAAAATAGTTATGGTTCGGCATGAACAAGGATATAACCAAGGTCAAAGTTATGCCTAGGTTCCAACGGTGAAAGATTCATTGACAAACACAATTGGCTTACGAGCAGTTTGCGCTTCAAAGTTACCCACCATTTGAAAAATAAATCACATCACGTGATTTCTCTACATGCAGTGAAATGGCCGAGTTTTCAGTTTGTTATATAAGACATAAATGCAACAGGACTTTTTTATCCGAACTGGCAAAGGCTTACAAAAAATATTCAGTGGCAAAGGTTTCAACACCTCACATTTTGTTTTAAAACTGCGATCTTAAAAGGTATTTATGGGTTGCTGGAGCACATATTACACGCATTATTACCCAACACTTATTAAAAAGGGAAAACTACTGTTTCAGTATATTTAACAAATTGATGTGGAAACAAACAAAGAGCAATTCCACTTAATCGTTTTAAATTAAGATGTTAGTCTCATAGGATTCATATTTAAGACACATCCGATACAAATATTAACTTTGGGATCACGAAAGAAAATGCTAAGACCGATCCTTCAATATTAATTTTTTTATTCTACATTATGCACCTACATTCTGTAACTGTGAAGCGGTAAAGTAATAAGTTTTTTTAATAAAAAGAAATGAAGAAATATTTAGCACTTCACCCCTTCACAGATACAGCACCTGAACACTACAACCCACAAAATATTGTTTCATTTATAAAACCATCTCCCGGATATTAATTTCGATATACAATTTTTTTTTAAGACAACAACAATTATTTTGTGACCAAATTGTTCATTGGATTCATTGATTTATTTATATCCAATACAAGTTCAACACAGTTCAACAAAAACTAAATACTGACTTTAAAAAAATATCACTTTAAATTTTTTTTTTACCAATTTTCCGCAATTTTTTTTTTGCATTCTTAATCACCTTCACCCTAACAGATTTAATTTTTTTTATTTTGAATTGCGCTTAAATTAAACCGGAAATTGAAACCTTATTTTAAAGGTGTTATGATGTAATTTTTTTTTGCTTTGTCTTTTTTTTCAAACCGATCCAGCAGTGTTAAAAGAAAAACAGTGGAAAATGTAATTTTCATTTCTTTTAATTTTTATTTTCATCCATTGAAATAAAAGAGCAAAAAAAAAAATGGTTTGTCGGTGGATGATGAAATTAAAATGAAAAGCTCTTATTCTGCTCGTGCTGAGCTTTATTTTTTATTTATTTTTATTCCGATTTATGTTAAAATAAGGAAATAAGTTTTATGTAATGACGATAGAATTTTAAAATTTATTACAGTAAATTTTAAGATTTATTTTATAAAGTTAAAGGTATGAGATGAACATGTATATTTATTGGTTATCGAAAAACTTAAATTGAAGATAGAAAGATATTGAATTTTATTTTATCTGAATTTTAAATTTTGGCTTACATAATTTATCTTGATTTGCATTGTTTTGAATAGCAAAAAATTTTACTAAATTTATGGAATAAAAAAGGTTTTTGCCTTTTACTACAATTCAATCAACTAAAAAATTTCTTTGAAAGAGGCTTTAATTCGTAAACTACAAACATAAAATGTTTCTGGAACCATCAGGAAACATTTTCGGATTAACCGTATAACTTAGACACACGCTGGAAACCTTATCATGAGAATGCAGACTTATCTTTAAAAATAATCTTCGACATTTTGTCATTTAAAAATGATGATGACAAGCATATATAAAGAAATAGAACTGATCCCCTCAACTCACAGTGTCTAGTAATTTAAAACCACAAAATTTTATATATTCACGAATAAACCATTAATTTTAACATTATCTTCTTGAAATTAAACATCTAATTAAAAATAATATGGTAACAACTGTATAAGAAGCAAATATAAGGTTAATAAATAGCAACATTTTAATTGATATAAAATGTTAATTAATAGTAAAATTCTTTTACCACCCTCCCACGTATGTACATACAAATGTTTATGTGGTTATGTTTGGTTTAGATTATAAGAATATATTATATATTCTTGAGATAAATCGTAAAGATTGTAAAATAGTAATTTTAAGTTTTCTTTATAATTAGTTCGTGATATGGATTTCATTTTCAAAATCCTAAGAAGTATTTATGTACAAGAGTGATGCCGACTCATTGATAATTAGAGTTTATAAGTTTTTAAAGATTTTTTAAAGAAAACCAAAGAAAACCGAAAACCAAAAAAACAATGCTGATTAATTAATTGTATAAGTTTGGAGTCAGTGAGATTTCTACTAAATTGTGCACCGTAGATCGTCATTAGGCGCAACGGCTGCTGATAAAATATATGAGTACATTAAATTATTTTGTTAAAAAACATAACGAAAAGTTTTAAGTTTTTACTTAAAGCTTTAGTTAAATTTTATACATACATCAAAAGAAAAGAAAAGCCCTTTTAGAAAAAGAGTTTGCCAGAAAATTTTATAATTCGTTATATAACAATTAGTTATAAGAATATTCGAATCTCCAAAGCTTTCTGTGCAACTGATTGAATTTGGATCCGAAATGATTAAACATATTGAAGAAATTTGTGATATTTAGTAGGTATGTCTTGACGTAGCAATCAATTGACTACACTGAAAAAAAACATATTCTATTTCCAATCGAAATGCATTTGTCGCAACCTCGCTGCGGGGGCAAATACGGCAAATCTATATAGTTACAGAACGATGTAGTTGAGACAACCTCACGGAAAGTTTATGTGAATATAAAATATAGTTCAATTAATTTCAAATATTTCAATTTTAAAATGGAAAATTAATGATATAATGCCAAAGTAAATTTTTTCATGGAATTAGTTATTAACTTAATTCAACTACTTTTATATTGCATGTAACACCTTATATTTTAAATAAACCTCACTCTGTTGTCAGGAAAATATTTATATATAGTTGTCCCAATATCACATTGATATTGTTTGGAAGTATTTATTCTTTGTTTAAAAAATAAACTTACCAACTTTGAGATGTGGTTGTCATTACTTCAACTTTTTTTTCAGTGTACAATTATCCTACACTCCAATTAATTGATGCGTGACGACGTAAAATATGGCAATAATTGAAGACTACATACAATAATTATGTTTTCTACTCAAATTATTGTAGTCAATTATCTTCGTTCGCGTTATTGACGCTTGGAACACTTTAGTTGCTCCAAAAGACGTAAGTATATTTTTATATATTTTCTGTTGTTTTTGAATTCAAAATATATTTATTAAAATATTATAAAAATTTTTTGTTTTTTTCATTCAGATATAATGCCATCCGAAAAAACATTAGAATTGTAATTAAAATTATGAATATTTAAATCGAAATATCTTTTTCCTTTATTAAGAATATTATTGCGGTTATTCAAACGATGAAAAGTTTATAATGCACCGGTAAAAAAGAAAATATAAAATGAAATATTTAGACTGGAACTAAAGGTAATGATTCTACAAACAATGGAAACGCAAAGAATCATTATATTAAAAATACTGAAGTTAAAACTTAAACATAAAACTAAAATATGGACCGTTTCCGAGCTGTGGCATCCAAAACCAAATGGTTTTTACGAAAACGTTGTTGCTAATGTCTCTGACGAAAAGTTTCAAAAAAATTCCGTGTTTCACGTAGTTTCTATTTATTTATGTAACATTCTCAGAGACACGTTACAGAAAAGTGATACAGTCATGAGAAACGCAACAAATGTCGAGAAACGGGTGATAATCGCCTTACATATTTTACAGTCAAACTGTGATCTTGGATCTGTAGCTGATTTGTACAAAGGTGGAAAAAAAAAGCGTTGGAAACATTGTTCAGGAAGTGTGTCAAGCAATTGTGCAGCTATTGTACCACAAACAGATCCTCTTACCGTTACTAGAAGAAGAGAGGGACATTAAAGCCAAAAATGTAATTTTCCAAACACTTTTGGGGTATTGGATGGAAC
The DNA here is from genome assembly GCA_963693315.1 of Diogma glabrata. Classification (NCBI taxonomy): domain Eukaryota; kingdom Metazoa; phylum Arthropoda; class Insecta; order Diptera; family Cylindrotomidae; genus Diogma; species Diogma glabrata. The sequence continues at coordinate 301,509,860 of OY856187.1, read as the reverse complement.
GCATATCCCAATCAAAAAACCACAAACTACTGCGTAGTACTATTTCAATTATAAGCAATACTTTTTCATCAATTCTTAGCGCTATGGTTGATGATGACTAAATATTTAGGTTTTATATATGGAGTTTTTATAATATATTTGTTTAAACAATTCTAATTTTATTGTAGATATATTAATACTGGTCTCCCTGGTGGAATACATGATGCTGCTATATTGCGACTCTTTGATATTTAAATTTGAACAAAATAAAACAAAACGCCACATTCTCGCCGATGGAGCTTTTCCCTTGAAAAGTTGGTTGTTAAAACCATATAGCGGTAGTAGTTTCAGCCCCGTTCAACAATATTTCAACTATCGATTGAGCTCTGCACGGATGCTAGTAGAGAATGCGTTTGGAAGATTGAAAGGCAGATGGGAATACTCCTAAAATGCATCGATTTTGACTTAAATAATACGAAACAAATAATAAAATGTTGTATAGTTCTGCATAATTTGTGTGAGCAGCATAAATATCATATTACGAGAGGTGGTTGGAGGGGTCTGTAACTAAAGAACAAGATTTGCTTGCAGTACCTCAGTCAAACTATCGTGAAACACGTACCACAAGTTGACAGAAAAACGCGATGTGCTAGCTACACAGCTTTACGCTGACCACACATCTGGTATTAACTATACTAATTTTCTTTTTTAAATAAAATTCGTTATATAATTTGTAATTTAATTTATTGTTAAAATTTTAAATTAAATAAGTTTATAAATAAATATCACATCATTTAGATTGATGTTCTAAAAATTTCATTAAGGCGTTCGTAAGGTGGTTGTCAATCACTTCTTGATTTTTTTGACGTTCAACACGGTCTTTTTCTAGTTTCAGTATTTTTTTGTAGAATATAGTTGTTCTCTCTTTCCATTTCCATTAATTCTTCAAGGGTCTGATCTATAACGCATGTCGCGTCCCTCAATCTGGCAGTGGACTGTATTGGTGATTGTCTTGAAGACGATGAATGAGCCAGAGGATTTAACAAGTTACTTTATTTTCCGTCTCACAAGGCATTAATTTCGATGATATTTGTTAATTACTATTGAAATGGTATTCCACCTCGAATTACTGCTTTGATGATTTGTTTGATGTCAGCCACAATGGCGGAAAAGATGATAATGGTAATTAAAATACTAATGTTGTCGATGAGTACGTTTTTAATATTTCGCCTCACAAGGCATTAATTTCGATGATATTTGTCAATCACTATTGAAATGGTATTCCGCCTCACAAGACATCAAAATAATTGACAATAATTGGTTATTAATGCTTTGATGGTTGTTTGATGTCAGCCACAATAGCGGAAAAACTATGGACAGAAATTATATTAGTAGTACACTTCCAAGTTCATAGCACTAAGCCTTTTCATAATAATTGAAGTCAAAACTCATAACACAATTTTTCAAAAAAAGAACAACTTTATTTGTTTTTCACTACATTATATTTATCAAAATTAAACAATAAAAACAAAACACCTTGACCATCATGATGCCAAGAAAGAAAAAAAACAAGAGAGCGTTCCATCTTAAAAATTACAAATTTATATCACCCACCACAACATTATCTGAAACTTCAACAGCGTTGCTATGTTCAAAACTTGAACCATTTATTTCACTATAATGAACTATAATAATTGTGTTTAGACGAATGCTGAGTTTTTGTTTTGATAATGTTGACGTACCTGATTACATTAATTAAATTGACATGTCAAAATGACATGTAAACATTCGAATGTAAATAAACAAATCAGGTAAGTCAACTAATTACATATATAAATATACATTTTTTCACAGCGAAAACAATGCTGTCCTTTTCAGAAATGTTGTGGCTGATTGTACAATTAATTACATGGAACCTTGAAGTCCATTACGAAGAAAAAATATATACCCAAATTTAATTAATGAAGGTATCTTATTGAATTATTAAATATCTAATAGACTGAGAGCTAGTGAACCCTTTGAGTAACGGTCGTCCTGTAAGGCTAGAATTTTTTTTAGTGAAAGTTCATGAAATGTGAAGTACGAAAACCGCAACCTGGCAGGCATCAGCCGTGTACGTCATCATCCCCTATATGCTTAAAAGTGTAAAAAAAATGAAAAAAAAAACTTGGTCCTGTAAGCTTGAAATTTTTATATGATTTAGCTCACTCATTGTAGAGTACAAAAACAAATTGACAGGCGATTTGGAAGTGCACAAGTATCTGCCAGGCGAATTGAAATGTGTTACAACTTGCCGGCCGGCCGTCACAAGCGACGAAATCTAGAAAACCGCTAAACGGATTTCCAAAATTTTTGTTTCTAAAAATAAGTTTACTCAATGGGAAGAGCTGAAAGGACGATGTGTTCGATAACTGTACCGGAAGTGTGTCAAAAAATCGTCAAGTGTGTTAAAACAAGGAAATTTGCATATTTTTGGCTTAAAAAACGTTCATCTTAAGTGATTCCGGATATAAACATTGAATTTGAAGAAATCCTGATGGTCGGGCTTGGTATGTGATACCAAAAACTAGATTGTTGCATTATAAGTTTGTCAAAAAAACGTTGTCAAGTGTGTCCAAAGAACGATTTTTATTTATTTTTTTACCCAATTTTTTGGAAAAAAATATAATAAATTATTTGTATGACCTGAAATTTTATTATTATTATTGAGAATTATGGCATTATAAGTTTGTCAAAAAAAAAGGTTGTCAAGTGTGTCAAAAGAAAGGTTTTATTTATTTTTTTACCCAATTTTTTGGAAAAAAGTAAAATAAATTATTTGTATGACCTGAAATTGCGACTCTTACTCGCACTCCCATAGCATATTTCCCCTCACCTGTCAAGGACTTATGCTAGCCAGAACCACCTGTCATTTTACCTACTTTCTTTGAATCACTTACTCAAACATATATATAAAATATGGATTCGCTGAGATCTCAAGCTCTGAGATATCAAGAATTTGGTTTTGGTTAAGGATTTTGATATAGTTTTCGGCATAAAAGTTTTATGAGGACATTGTTTTTATTTTTGGGCAACGATGTATATCAAACAAACCTCTTTGTTAAAGTGCATGTATTTTTTTATCTCTGTTTAGAAATTTATTAGAAAACTAACACGAAACATCAATAGTTGCCGGAAAATCATAACAGATCATAAATTAACATAATTTAGTAAAATGATGGTACACTCAGCAAACTACTCAAAAACCTCTCCATTTAGCGTTTCGAGAAAATATTACAAAATCACAAATTCATATTTCTTTCAAGATTCCAATAATATTGTAAAAATTAATTAAAATCAAACTTTTTTAAAAATTCTAAATATATTCCAAAAATTAAAATAAAATCAAATATTTAAACTTTTTCTAAATTCTAATAATATTCCAAAAATTCTTAAAAATTCAAAAATTGAAACTTTTTCCAAAATTCTACAAATATTGCAAAAATTATAACAATATCAAAAATTAAAACTTTTTCAAAAAATTCTAAAAATATTGCAAAAATTATTACAAATTCAAAATTACAAACTTTTTTCAAAATTCAAAAAATATTTCAAAAACTATAACAAGTTCAAAAATTTTCCATGCCACATTTTCGTAATACAAACATTTAATTTTTTTAACATACTTGACAACATTTTTTTGACAAACTTATAACTCCATTATTATCTATAAAAATAATAAAATGTCATGTCATACAAATAATTTATTTTATTTTTTCCAAAAAATTGGGTAAAAAAATAAATAAAAATCTTTCTTTTGACATACTTGACAACATTTTTTTGACAAACTTATACTCCCATTATTACCTATAAAATTTATTAATATTCTATTTTTTCCAAAAAATTGGGTAAAAAATAAATACAAATCTTTCTTTTCACACTTGACAACATTTTTTTGACAAACTTATAATGCCATAATTCTCAATAATAATAATAAAATTTCAGGTCCTACAAATAATTTATTTTATTTTTTTCCAAAAAATTAGGTAAAAAAATAGATAAAACCTTTCTTTTGACACACTTGACAACCTTTTTTTTGACAAACTTATAATGCCATAATTCTCAATAATAATAATAAAATTTTAGGTCATACAAATAATTTATTTTACTTTTTTCCAAAAAATTGGGTAAAAAAATAAATAAAAACCTTTCTTTTGACAAACTTGACAACCTTTTTTTTGACAAACTTATAATGCCATAATTCTCAATAATAATAATAAAATTTCAGGTCATACAAATAATTTATTATATTTTTTTCCAAAAAATTGGGTAAAAAAATAAATAAAAATCGTTCTTTGGACACACTTGACAACGTTTTTTTGACAAACTTATAATGCAACAATCTAGTTTTTGGTATCACATACCAAGCCCGACCATCAGGATTTCTTCAAATTCAATGTTTATATCCGGAATCACCTTTTTTTTGACAAACTTATAATGCCATAATTCTCAATAATAATAATAAAATTTCAGGTCATACAAATAATTTATTATATTTTTTTCCAAAAAATTGAGTAAAAAAATAAATAAAAATCGTTCTTTTGACACACTTGACAACATTTTTTTGACAAACTTATAATGCAACAATCTAGTTTTTAGTATCACATACCAATCCCAACCATCAAGATTTCTTCAAATTCAATGTTTATATCCGGAATCACTTAAGATGAACGTTTTTTAAGCCAAAAATATGCAAATTTCTTTGTTTTGACACACTTGACGATTTTTTGACACACTTCCGGTACAGTCATCGAACACATCGTCGTTTCAGCTCTTCCCATTGAGTAAACTTATTTTTAAAATCAAAAGTTTTGAAATCCAATCAGCGGTTTTCTAGATTTCGTCGCTTGTGACGGCCGGCCGGCAAGTTGTAACACATATCGATTCGCCTGGCAGATACTTGTGCACCTCCAAATCGCCTGTCAATTTGTTTTTGTACTCTACAATAAGTAAGCTAAATCATATAAAAACTTCAAGCTTACAGGACCAAGTTTTTTTTTCCATTTTTTTTGCACTTTTAAACATATATAGATGATGACGTGCACGGCTGATGCCTGCCAGGTTGTGGTTTCCGTACTTCACATTTCATGAATTATCACTAAAAAAAATTCTAGCCTTACAGGACGACCGTTACTCAAAAGGTTCACTAGCTCTTGGACTTTAATGTTTTACGATTACTAATTATTATTAATTTTCTTTTAAAAGATGTTCCCTTGGCTTAGACAAACATTAATGAAGAAACTTACAATATATAATTGCAAAAATATATTGGCGATGAAGAAGATAATCACAGGCAAATTCATTTACATAACAGAATTTCGTTTTTAATTTTAGGCAGCCTTGTCCAGTGTCAACATCGCGCTTTGATTTTTTTTTGCCTTTTAGATAAATCTTCTTTAATTTCAGCATCAATATCTACCGGCTCACTTGTGAGGTATTCCGCCACGTTTGATTCTATGCTATCATGTATGTTATCATCAACGCTATAAATTATAAAAAATATGTTATTGATACAAACAATCTCAATTTTGAAAATAATTTTAAATAAAAATATTTTACCTTAAATTAATGCTGCTGCTCGGAATACTATCGTCTCCTAAATCCATATTATATTTATCCTTAGCTCCAAGAATAATATTCAAATAATCATAAACAATCCAATCTGGTACCGCTTGTTCTTTAAAAAATATGAAATCAATATGATGGTTTTATTTTAACATTCAATAAAATATTATAGATGTAAATAACTGCAGTATTATATTTTTACTGCATGTTCACCAGATTTGATAGATGTTAAAGTTGGCTGAAGAGATAATCAAGATACTGCTAGAGTAGAGGCGATGAGAATTGCTGTGATGAGTTTTGGTATTCAGTAAATTTTACCAATGAAGCTTCCAAATTTTAAATTGTACATGTTAACATTTGACAGCTTATCAAATTTACGCTTGATAACAGGTATCAGTAAATAAAACAATTAAGTTTGAATTATAGTTATCTTTTTTTAAACTTCTTGTTAAAATGTTTTCATTAATTTTTAATGTGAATAATTAAAAATATACATAAATTATTTCGTACTAGAGCCCCCTTTCACTGCAACTTTGACACAATATTTGCAAATGTGTAAGGATCACACAATGTGAAATTATACTTTAATATTACTATTGTGTGTTTTAATTACTCCAATAAACTTAAAGAACATCAATTATTTAACTTGATAGGCAAAACATATTATTTATATTCTTGATTAATTATATGAATTCTTAATAATGAGAAAACAAAAATCTTAATAATGAATTTTGAAATGAATACTAGATGAATAATAATTTTTATGAAAACTAGAAAGAAAAACTTGTACCTAAAATTTTATTATTCTATTGCTGAAAGATTGAAACGAATTTAAAGAAGATTTTCAAAATAAACGCAAACGATTAAATAAAAAGTCACCACACCACAATATAAAAGGCCTACCAGATTTTGGTTTTCTTTTCCCGAAATCCTGCTTTAAATTAGCGATTTTGTTTTTTATTTCTTCCCAGATCTAACAAACCTGAACCAAACATTCATTTTTTCTCCAATTAGTTGGTAAATTTCATTATAACGCCGAGATTTTGCAAACATATTTGAAATGTTTTCATCTTTCCAAATATGAAAATATGGAGGGACTGAAATCTCAAGCTCTGAGATATCAAAGCTTTGGTTTTGGTTAAGGATTTTGCTATAGTTTTTGGCATAAAACTTTTATGAGGATATTGTTTTTAGTTTTGGGCAGCGATGTATATCAAACATAACTCTTTGTTAAAGTACAAGTATTTTTTATCTCTGTTTAGAAATTTATTACAAAACTAACACGAAACATATGTTGCGGGGAAATCATAACAGATCATAAATTAACATAATTAGTGAAAAAATGATACCAACTTGATCCACAAGCTCGTTGCGTATGGTTTTCATCCCAATATTGTGAAGCTGATTCAAAATTTTCTATCCAACCGAAACATTTCGGTCTCCTTAGACGAATTTTCTTCTGAGTCTAAACTAATTAACGCTGGTGTACCTCAAGGCTCAGTATTGTCCCCAACCCTATTTTTGATTTATATCAACGAATTGTTGAAAATCACCAGCAACCCAATAAATAGTTTTGCAGATGATAGTACTCTGCACAAGTCGTTCGAGCCCCTTCCTTTAAAAGGTAAAATGCACGAACGAATTAATCCCGCCCGGAGAGACGCTGCCATAAACGTGAATAAAGACCTAAAAAATGTCGCCGATTGGGGTGACCAAAACCTGGTCAATTTCAACCCTACCAAAACACAGCTATTGATTGTTTCCAGATCAAAGAACGAGTTTCCCAAAGATATTTCATTCAGTATGTGTGATAGGTGAATGTAAAAGCATTCGTTTATTGGGTGTCACAGTTTCAAATGACCTACTCAGGAACGATCATGTAATGGCGATGGCAAAAAGCGCGTCTAAAAAACTCGGCCTCCTAAATAGATGCAAAAAAATTTTCACTCCATACCAATTCCTCCATGTTTATAAGTCCTATATTCGTCCCTGTATGGAGTACTGTTGTCAAGTTTGGGGTGCTGCTTCTGTTTCCAACTTGGCCCGCTTGCACCCTGTTCAAAAGCAGGCTATACGAATTGTGGGTGATCGAACTTTGACATCAAAACTTGAATCCCTACAACATCGTCGCACTATTGCTGACCTCGTTGTTTTTTACAAATATCGTCATCAACAGTGCTCGCAGAGGTTTAAAAAAAGCGATCCTCATGACCTTAGAACGCCAGTTGTTGTGGAACCTAGGTCTAGACCTAGGTCTTAAGAGGTATTTATGTGTTGTTGTGCCTCATATTCTAAACCCTATAACACAACACATTTTATTCAAAAAAAAAAAAATCAGCAAACTACTCAAAAACCTCTCCATTTAACGTTTCGAGAAAATATTACAAAATCACAAATTCATATTTCTTTCCAAATTCCAAAAATATTATAAAAATTAAATAAATCAAACTTTTTTCAGAATTCTAAAAATATTCCAAATAATACAAAATCAAAGATTAAACTTTTTCAAAAATTATGAAAATATTGCAAAAATTATAACAATACCAAAAATTCAAACTTTTTTCAAAATTCTAAAAATATTGTAAAAATTATAACAATATCAAAAATATAAACTTTTTTCAAAATTCCAAAAATTATAATAAAATCTTAAATTTAAAATTTTTCAAAATTCTAAAAATATTCCGAAAATTCTTACAAAACGAAATATACAAACTTTTTCGAAATTCCAAAAATATTTCAAAAACTATAACAAATTCAAAAATTTCTATGTCACATTTACTTCATACAAACAGCTAAATTTTTTTTTCCAAAAAGTTGTCTAAAAACATAAATGGAATCATTTTTTTGACATACTTAACAATGTTTTTTTCAGAAACTTATAATGCAATAAAATTCTCACTAATAAAAATAATATCATGATCATTACATTTCATTTCATCCAAATAAACAATGTTATTATTTTCTAAAAAAAGAAATGAAAATCTTTCCTTTGATATACTTGACAACTTTTTGTTGACAAACTTATAATGCCACAATTCTCCATAACTCTCTATAATAATAATAAAATTTCATGTCATACAAATAATTAATTTTATTTTTTCCAAAAAATTGGGTAAAAAAATAAATCAAAATCTTTCTTTTAACACACTTGACAACTTTTTTTTGACAAACTTCTGATGCAATAATCTAGTTTTTGGTCTCACATACCAATCCCGCTCGACCATCAAAATTTCTCCAAATTCAATGTTTCTATTCGTAATCACTTAAAATAAACGTTTTTTAAGCAAAAAAATGCAAATTTCCTTGTTTGGACACACTTGACAATTTTTGACACACTTCCGGTACAGTTATCGAACACATCATCATTTCGGCTCTTCCTATTGAGTAAACCTATTTAAAAAAAATTTTTTGAAATCCGTTCAGCGGTTTTCTAGATTTCGTAGGTTGTGATGGACGGCCGGCCGGCAGACAGACATACATTTTTTTTTTGCGTTTTTAGAATCAGTAGGTCCTAAAACGTCGAGAAATGCCAAAAAAGTGGGGGTAAGAAATTCACTTTTGGCTCATTAATACAATACTTAGGTTTTTTCAAAACCGAAGTAATACTGATGTATTACTGATGTGTTAATACTGAAGTATTTTGGTTTCGTCTATATGAAAATGTTTTTTTTTAACTTTTGTTCATTTATTGATGACATTTTAGTGAAATTGTGGTTATAAAAATAATGTGTACATCGAAAATTCTTTTACCAATTGTATCGTCTAGATTCAAAAAATGTTCTACAAAAAATAATAATGAACAAACTGAAACAATTGAAAAATTGTAGTCAGTTAGTTTTAGTATTGACCACTAAGCATCAGGTTAAAAAAAATTGCCCAATAATTTTTTTAGTCAAGACTGAAACTAGAATTAATTGACCTAACTAAACAATATATTGTAGTCACCAATTAATTGCTACTAATTGGTGAATTAGGTTTTACCATTCAGTACCAGTTTTTGAAAAAAACGTTTTTTTTTTGTATAACTGCTTTTATGGCACGCCGTGAATTAATATTTGTTGATCGATAATAGCTATTTATGTACCAAGGGCGTTATGTAGGTAATTGCGCCCGGAAAGCAACGTAATCTAGCCCTCTGGCCCGAGAGATGGATGTCGCTTGATGGGCGTAATACCCAGTAACGCCTGTGGTGCATACAAGATTTTATGCTTCACTTAATAAGCTATAAACTAAGAAAGAATTTAATTTGTTAGTCTATATTGATATGCAACAAAAAATACAAATGTATCCTAGTATGCCAAGAAAATAACTATAATAATAATAATAATAATCTTTATTTCAATCAAAAACAAATAAAAATCGTATACAGTAATTTACAAAAAAATTTTATAACCATACAATAATTAAATAAACAAATGCCAGATAATAATTAAATTTGTAATTGAAATGAAATAAGTAGGAGCATTTTGAAGTGTAACAAACGAACACTTGTAGTAAAAGCTCCATAAAAAATGGTAAAAAAAAACATAAAAAAACAAAAACAAAATTAAAAAAGTAATAAACAAGCTAAATAACTAATATGTATAGTAAGTACATGAAAAATATCACACAAAAAAAATATTAAAAGTAAAGTTCAATATTATTAACAGAGAAAAGCCAAACTTTTAAGTATTTCAAAAAAATATTTATAGGATGAAAAGATTTGATAGATACAGGTAGACAATTGTATAAATAGGGAGCCATAAAAACAAAAAAGCGTCTACAATACTCCTTTCTCGTAAAATTCACTACGCAACGATTATTGGTGCGTAGTTTTTGAAGTTTACAATAATTATTTGTTGTTTGAACGTTGCTATGTAAACAAATTTTCCTAAATTTTGTAGCGTATAACAAAAACACTGTATGACGTTTAAAATAATTTGATAGTTTTGGAAAACCATACAAATATTTAATAACTAAAATGTTGCTTAAAATTTTTAAACAAATGTAAAAATATTTTACTGGCTTAAATTGAATAAGAAATATTTACCTTTTGTAAGCAAAACTACAGTAAAAATAATTTTATTTAGGTTTTTAGCGTCTTAATAGCAGGCGTTATGAATTCATAATTCCCTCTCATAACGCCCCGGTTCTTATGAATGTGTTTATATATAGCGTATCCTAGACATTATAACAACTTTATATCATTGCGAAGCATAATAGTACATTATAGAACAAGGTTGAAAAGTAAGCTATTATTGACCGAGAACTTTTAGATCCCGAGGCGCGTAGCCCCGAGGGATATAATGTTCGAGGTCTATATTAGTCTTCTCAACCGAGGTATATATAGAATTTTTTTAACTACTAACACTAATTATCATATTTGCTTTGATTTGATTTTGATATTAGTCATTTTCCATTTCATTTTTCAAATATCTTAAAATATCAAGTAGCCTGGAAGTTTAGTTTCATACAAATAAAACGAAACAAAGGAATGCAATTATTATTTGCTTGTGTTTTTTTGTTTATTTCAATCAAAAATAAAGGAAAATTTGTCATTATTAACCTAGGTAATGTTTTGTTATTACTTATTATTGACCTAGCTTGAGAAAAATTACTTCTCATTGGGGCATTCGAGTAAATAATGACGATTTCTCAAGTTAGTAGTTAAAAAAACATTTAATGAACAATGAGCAAGTCAAATATCTCTTTTTTAGTATTTGTTTGGAGAATGCATTTAAATCGGGTTCATTCATCGGCCTGTTCCAAATTGTTAAAGCCCCGACTTTCACTCCCCGTAATGGCGGTGATAATAGTTTTCTTTTAGATCTCTATCTTACCACAATACCAGATATTACGAGTGTCAATGTCGCGAAAGGTAGTATTGGAAATTCTGATCATTATTTAATCCCATCAGTTATCAAAACTGATTTACTTAAAACTACAGCTCCCAAACCCCGTAAAATATTTCACTACTCAAAAATGGATAAGAGTGGTCTTCAAAATTTTTTCCATGGTTTCCCTTTCGACCATCATTGTTTTTACACTGACAATGTAAATGTTTCTGCTCAAAACTTTACAGGAACCATCCAATTTGCTATCAATAAATTTGTCCCTTTCTCCATAGTAAAACCCAAACAAAAATACTTGTATTCGAAAGCTGCCAAAGCGGCACTTAGAAACAAACGTAGATCATTTAATATTTGGATTCATAACAAAACTCCCACTAATCGATCCCAATATCTAAAGGCCAACAAAATATCTAACCAGATTATCTCAAACGAAAAGTCTGAAATTGACAGAGCGAAAGCCTCAAAACTTACGTCTATGTCTGTTTCTGACAAGAGTTTCTACAGTGCCATTAATTCTTTAAATCCTGGTACAAAATTTTCTATTCCCCCTATTATTGATGGTGATTTAATCGTCAATCATCCCGAAGAAAAGCTAACTTGTTCGCTTAACGCTTTGCTCTGAACTCCACTGTTTTGAAAACTCCTAAAGAAATACCCCAAATCCAATATTCAAGAGTTAATATGAATGAACTTCACTTTAAGCCCAAAACAGTCGCTAAACTTTTAAAGGGGCTAAACATCAACAAAGCCTCAGGAATGGCCAATATTCCACCCATTATTTTAAAAACTTTTTACAAAGAACTTGCACCAGCTTTAACTAAAATATTCTACCAATCCTACAAATCTGGTATATTTCCCTCGTGCTGGAAGTTGGCAAATGTCCAGCCCGTCCCTAAAAAGGGACCAAAATCCGATATCTCAAATTATAGGCCAATAGCTTTACTATCGGTTCTATCCAAGGTCCACGAGCATTATATTAATACACATATTTCATAATTTCTGGAAGAAAATCATTTAATATCCGACAGCCAATACGGTTTTCGAAACAAAAGATCAACTACCGATCTATTAAACTATGTAGCGCATTGTTGGAACAGCATACTTGATAAAGGTGGTGAAACATACGTTATCGCTTTAGACATCTCCAAGGCATTCGATCGAGTCTGGCATGCCAACTTAATCAACAAGCTCTTTGCGTACGGTTTTCATCCCAATGTTGTGAAGCTGATTTCAAATTTTCTATCCAACCGATACATTTCGGTAACCTTAGACGGATTTTCTTCTGAGTCTAAACTAATTATCGCTGGTGTACCTCAAGGCTCAGTATCGTCCCCAACCCTATTTTTGATTTATATCAACGAATTGTTGAAAATCACCAGCAACCTGTGGCAACATAAATGATCTATCTTGATCATTTATGATTAGGCACAAAATAATTCCTAGTTCAATCCTGCAGCCGCATCAGCTGATATTCAATAACAAAACATAATAATTAAATATACATATTTCAGCAATATTAATAATTATATAGCGATCCTGTTGTTTCATCAAACCAGTTAATCCAACGTTTAACTTTTAAATATATATTTAGGATATCATTAATTTCTTATCAGTCGTTCATTGGATTTTATTGAAAATTAAATAAATAAATAAAAATAATGTTACGTTTTTCACACCTTACTTCGAATTGGCCTAACTCACAATTCGATAAACGTAATTCCCAATCTATTTCTGAGTTCGATCACTGATTAGTAAGCAAACACACCAGGTTTTATTAAGTATTCAACACCTTAATTGTTTCACAACAACAGGAAAACAATACAGCAAACAATATTCCTAACTAGAATATTCTTCCAACAGCTTCGAAACTCCAACGGTTTATTGTAGAAATTTCCAGTTCACAACGTTCAAAATAATACACAAAATATTTCTACTCAATAACACTTATAACTTTATTACACTTATAACTTTACACAAAATCTAATTTAAAGATCACTTTTATAATTTTAACTTCACAATCGCAGGTTTAAAATAAAACTAATTAAAAACTACAAGAAGCAATTTTCTTATATACCTTCTGCAATACTTCTAGATAATTCGACATCACTTTCCAGAAACCTTGAGAAAATATTAGAATATTCGATTATTTTACGTTATGTTGATTTGATTCATAAAATCGTTTATGTTGACCCTATTTCTAAGAAGAGACAACAACAACAATATTCATTTCATTCACTTTCTGTTGTTTTTTTTTTTTGTTGATTTTATTTTCCTGGAAGTGACCGTAATCGTCTAGATCTTTCTGTAATCGTTTGGATTTTTCTGTATTCGTAACAATAATAAATGCAAATAAAATGTTCTCATATAAAGTTTATTTCAAATAAATTGAAATCTTATTCTGTTATACTTATTAAATAGATAGTGTTTTATTAAAATAAAATAGTTGGAAAGTTATTATTGTGAAACTATTATTATTGGGTCAGGTAAGTGGCTCAATATTTGGTGACCATCCGACGATCCCGTTTGGGACCTGATAACTATAGTGCAGTGAACAATTGAAACGCATAAGTGTTTTTTAAAATGAATATACAAAATATTTTAATATAAAAAATTAAAAAAAGATAGAACAATCACCAAAAGAAAAAATATTTTATGTTTTGTGCCGCTTTAACTTTAACAAAAGAAATTTTCTAAAATCCATTTTATTTCTTCCAAATAAATTCAGACAAAAAAAATTTTTTTTTAACCTTATGAAGTACACCGTTAAAAAAAAGCAACGGATTATTTGGAGCAAAACATTTTCATCATATAAAGTTATGCTAAACTTTGGATAGCGGCATGCAGTTTGCAGCGAAAATATAATCAAAAATTGAAAAATTGAAGTAGACTACACAATCAAAATTAAACCATTTAAAAGGAAAATCAGAATCAAGACTTCATAAGCAGGATTAAACCATTCTAGAAGAAAACTTCATGTAATCATCAGACGTCACATACACATAAGTAAAATTTTCTTTATAATTTTGATTGTAATTTAATGCATTTTTTTTCTCTATTTTATATTGTAACTACATTTGATGATTGCTGGTACAACAAAACAAAACAATAGGAACGCTATTAAATCAAAACGGGAGTTGAAACAGGTGATGAGTTCATTTTTATGCACGCAGGTTTAATTATACTTTTTCTAATTTTCATTTATTTAACTTGATTAAGAAATTTAGAATTGCTTAAATTGCTAGATGATTTATTGAATTGTTAGATAGCTTTAGAACTTTACGACATAATATTTTGTTTACCAAAAATCATACTGACCTTTTACAATTTGACATTGATTGGTTTTGTTCATCGATTTTAGGTAGATTTCATATAAAAATCTACCTATTGCAATGGGCTTCATCTCGGAATTTCGGAAAAATTTTTGTGCCAAACGAATATATGATAAGCGGAGACGAAAAAACAAAAAAAAAAAAGATTTATATATATATATATATATATATATATATATATATATATATATATATATATATATATATATATATATATATATATATATATATATATATATATATATATATATATATATATATATATATATATATATATATATATATATATATATATATATATATATATATATATATATATATATATAAATATATAATTATATATATATTTGCAAATTAAATTCTTGTTTATAATATCAGGTTATCATAAGAGTTTTGCAGATACTCTGAGTCTTTTTGTATATTTATTGATTTATGTTTTTTCTGACTTTTTCTTATCAAAATCATTTCCATGATCCTGCGTTTATGATAACCTGGTTCTTTTGCAAGAATTTTTACGTTGTCTTTCAAGGAAATTTGATGTTTTGTACCTATTCCTCAGATGTGTAGAGAGAGCACTTTTCGATACTGTGGGATCGTTGTTGTTGGATCCATTAATGTGTTCACTTATTCTTTTCCTTAAGTACTGATTTGTATTGCCCACGTATTCTGACAAACACGAACAAGTGACTTGATAAACTAGATTGGATTGTTGATCCAATGGCACTTTATCCTTAAGGTTCGAAAAAAATGTCCTCAGAGACAGATTTGATCTTCCCACTATTTTTATATTATATCGACTCAACAAAGCACGTATTTTCTCGAATAAATTTTTAATGTATGGAACAGATACATACTTTTCGTCTGGATCTTGTATTCTTCTATTCTCTTGACCCTGGGTATCTTTAAAAATGTTACTCTTGATGGTTTTCGTAACTAACACTTCCGGATAACCGTTTTTTATCAAGGTATTCAACAGAAGTTTGAAATTTTCTTTATGAAACCGTACGTCGGATAGTTTAATTATCTTGTCACACAAAATGTTGATTGTGTTGATTTTATAGTTATGTGGTAACCAAGATTTGTAATTTAAATATCGACCTGACCAAGTGTCTTTGTGATACCAGTTTGTTGAAAGCGTTCCATCGTGGTTCCTAATAACTTTTGTGTCCAAAAATGATAAACAGCTGTTATTTTCCAATTCCAATGTGAATTTAATGTGTTCATTGAAATCATTAAACGCTTTCAAAAAATTATCAACTTCTTGAGCAGGAATTGCGGTGATAATGTCGTCCACTTATCGATAGAAGAAAGCTGGAGAGAACGTTAAGGTTGACAATACAGACGTTTCAATATACTCCATTACCAAATTAGCCAAAACGGTACTAATCGGAGAACCCATTGGAGAACCAAACTTTTGAAGATAAGTTTTTCCGTTAAATGTAAAGATACAATTACTTAAAACCAATTTTAAACCTTCCATAAACTGGACTTTTAAAAGCTTGGTTTTCGATCTTCTTTTAATGGATCTCCAGTCGTTGTTGATGAGTTTCATGACAAGCTCACTATCTATATTGGTAAACAATGATAGTACGTCTAATGACAATAGTACATATTCCGGTGGTAAAACTAAAGTTTTAATTTTGTCAATGAATTCTTCGGAATTTCTCAAAAACGACGATGTGTTACCAACACTTGGCTTTATGATTTCACAAAGGTACAAATCATATTTCATTCATAAAATTAAAATAGCAAGCTTCTAAAATTTGTTTATAAAAAATAATTTTTATTCAAGTTATTTCAATTAAAATTTTCTGCAGTATGCTTTTTATCAAACAAAAATTTTGTAGAATGAAAAATGTTTTTATTTGATTCATAATATTTTCAAATGTTTGAGAATGACCATTACTTCGGTCTGAAAGACCTAAGTATTACATTCATGAGCCAAAAGTGAAATTCTTACCCCCACTTTTTTTGGCATTTCTCGACGTTTTAGGACCTACTGATTCTAAAAAAGCAAAAAAAAAAAATGTATGTCTGTCTGTCGGCCGGCCGGCCGTCACAACCGACGAAATCTAGAAAACCGCTGGACGGATTTCAAAAATTTTTTTTCTAAAAATAGGTTTACTTAATAGGAAGAGCCGAAAGGACGATGTGTTCGATAACTGTACCGGAAGTGTGTCAAAAAAATCGAAAAGGTGTCAAAACAAGGAAATTTGCATATTTTTTGCTTAAAAAACGTTCATTTTAAGTGATTACGAGTAGGAACATTAAATTTGGAGAAATCTTGATGGTCGGGATTGGTATGTGAGACCAAAATCTAGATTATTGCATTATAAGTTTGTCAAAATAATGTTGTCAAGTGTGTCAAAAGAAAGATTTTTATTTATTTTTTTACCTAATTTTTTGGAAAAAAAATAAAATTAATTGTTTGTTTGAAATGAAGTTTTATTTTATTATTATTGAGAATTATGGCATTATAAGTTTGTCAAAAAAATGTTGTCAAGTGTGTCAAAAGAAAGATTTTTATTTATTTTTTTACCCAATTTTTTGGAAAACAAGAAAATTGTTGGTTTGAAATGAAATTTTATTATTATTATTGAGAATTATGGCATCATAAGTTTATCAGAAAAATGTTGTCAAGTGTGTCAAAAGATTTTTAATTAGTTTTTTCTTCCAATTTTTTGGAAAAAAATAAAATTGTTTCTTTGAAATGAAATTTTATTATTATTATTCAGAATTATGGCATTATAAGTTTGTCAAAACATGTTGTCAAGTGTGTCAAAAGAACGGTTTTTATTTATTTTTACCCAATTTTTTACAAAAAAATAAAGTTAATGATTTGTGACATGATATTTTATTATTATTATAGAGAATTATGGCATTATAAGTTTGTCAAAAAATAATGTCAAGTGTGTCAAAAAATGATTTCATTTATTTTTTTAGCCAATTTTTTGGAAGAAAATGTAGCTGTTTTTATGACGTAAATGTAATTTAAAATGAAATTGGACATGGAAATTTTTGAATTTGTTATAGTTTTGGAAATATTTTTGGAATTTTGAAAAAGTTTGTATTTTTGATTTTGTAATAATTTTTACAACATTTTTAGAATTTCGGCAAAAGTTTTAATTTTTGATTTTGTAAGAATTTTTGGAATATTTTTAGAATTTTGGAAAGTTTTAATTTTTGATATTATTATAATTTTTGGAATTTTGAAAAAATTTTCAATTTTTGATTTTGTAATAATTTTTGCAATATATTTAGAATGTTGGAAAAAGTTTGAATTTTTAAGAATTTTTGAAATATTATTGGAATTTAGAAAAAATTTAAATATTTGATATTATTCTAATTTTTGGAATATTTTTGGAATTTTGAAAAAGTTTGGTTTTATTTAATTTAACAATATTTTTGGAATTTTGATTATAATTTTCCGGCAACGTATTGATGTTTCGTGTTAGTTTTGTAATAAATTTTTAAACAGAGATAAAAAATACTAGTACTTTAACAAAGAGTTTTGTTTGATATACATCGCTGCCCAAAACTAAAAACCATGTCCTCAAAAAGTTTTTTGCCGAAAACTATATCAAAATCCTTAACCCAGACCGAAGTCTTGATATCTCAGAGCTGTGAGATTTCAGCCCCTCCATATTTTATGGTTGAAACATGTAACAAAATATTATAAAAAAGTTGTTAAAGCAAAAAATTATTAAATTTATTTTAAATAAATTATTTTAAATCAATTTAAACAACTGGAAACCAAACCATCATTATTTTAAGTTAATTAACCAACTTAAAATTTTTCAAAATGTTTATAATCATTTATCAATCCAGAAATTTTGCTGTTCTGAAGAGGGTCGTATTGCAATTTGCAAATATATTTTATCGATTGTCTGCAATACTCT
Source organism: Diogma glabrata (assembly GCA_963693315.1). Taxonomy (NCBI): domain Eukaryota; kingdom Metazoa; phylum Arthropoda; class Insecta; order Diptera; family Cylindrotomidae; genus Diogma; species Diogma glabrata. Next base: position 301,491,218 of record OY856187.1, on the reverse strand, counting down.
ACTAAATTGATGCATACGCCGGCCGGCTAAAGAATACCACCATTTTTAGTGAATATTTTCGTTTAAAGGGTTTTATCGCTTTATAGTCATCGTCTTATTTCGACATTCCTTCCCTCAACTTAAAACAAAAATTGGAAAAAATAATAATAAGACTAATTTCATTTGTAAATTCAGACTTATATATTATTATTAAAACAGTCAAATCACACCATTTGTTAACATATTTGCATATATTTTATAGATCCCTTGCAATAACAATAATAGTTTTGAAAGTAATGGAGAAGCATATTTCACTCAATAAGTAAAACACTTTAAACCTGTAGCTTTGATATTGTTCATAATCTTTTTCTTCGGTACTAAGGTTCCAGTGCAAATTCTTGGTTAATCAATGTTTCTAAGAAGAGGAAAAGAAACGTCAATTTCCAATTTTTGGAACATGTGAGGGCAGTTTTGCTAATGCAAGCAGGTTTGTTTAATCATATATAAGCAATGCTTAAATGTATCGTATTGGTGCTAATGCATAAATATGTACATATTTTATATAATTGCAAACCATAAGAACATATTTGTTGTAAATAAGAAATATGTACTTGTTAAAAAATAATTTTACATAATTTTCATATAAATGTACATATTTGTTTGTCACATTATACATTAACTATTCCTTTTAATGATAATTCCGAAAAGTGAAAAAAAAAAATTGATCAAAGATAACTAAGCGAATAATGTTTTATTATTATAAAATATGATTGATTTAGTAATTTCGTCTTTATAACCATACATCATAAGGTTGATTTACTAATTTCGTCTTTATTACCATACAGCATAAAGGTTAAAATATAATTTAAACAAGCGTGACGCGTTTTCTCGATTAACATCCCATCAAAATATTTACAACGAGCGCAAAGAAGTATAACTTCAAAAAACCTAAATATTATTCAAAAAAAAAAAAAATATTATTCAAAAAAAAAATATTATTCAAAAGAAAAAAATATAATACAAAAAAAAAAATATTGTTCAAAAAAAAAGCAAAAAAAACATATTGTTCAAAAAATAAATAAAAAAAAATATTATTCAAAAAAAAATTATTATTCAAAAAGTATAAGAACGTATAATCGTCGATTTTTCTTAGTTTTCTTAGTCAAAAAAATAAAAAAAATATTCAAAAAAAAAATATTATCCAAGAAGAAAAATTTTGAAAAAAATGTAATAGTATCATTTTACAGTCAGCAAAAGCCATTAAGTAAATGTCTCTAAAGCTATAGATAAATTAACATTTAATGTAATGTATGTTAAAATTAAAACACATTGACAGACAAATAATAATTAAATAATTTTTATAAATGTAGATGGCAAAAGATTAAGGTTAGAAAAAAGTTAAAATTTTATTCCAAAGATTTAATTCAAATAATTCAATGTGTCACGAACAATTAGGTGAGCGTAAATATATTTGTTTATTGGATGTCACAATTGTCAATTACTTACTCCGAAACCACCGTACTCGTCATACAAAATAGGTACACTGGTTCATTGCTATTGGTTTAGCGTCCTATTTCATGTAGACTTATAATCATTTATCAATCCAGAAATTTTGCTGTTCTGAAGAGGGTCGTATTGCAATTTGCAAATATATTTTATCGATTGTCTGCAATACTCTACTAAATTGATGCATACGCCGACCGGCTAAAGAATACCACCATTTTTAGTGAATATTTTCGTTTAATGGGTTTTATCGCTTTACAGTCATCGTCTTATTTCGACATTCCTTCCCACAACTTAAAACAAAAATTGGAAAAAATAATAATAAGACTAATTTCATTTGTAAATTCAGACTTATATATTATTATTAAAACAGTCAAATCACACCATTTGTTAACATATTTGCATAAATTTTATAGATCCCTTGCAATAACAATAATAGTTTTGAAAATAATGGAGAAGCATATTTCACTCAATAAGTAAAACACTTTAAACCTGAAGCTTTGATATTGTTCATAATCTTTTTATTCGGTACTAAGGTTCCAGTGCAAATTCTTGGTAAATCAATGTTTCTAAGAAGAGGAAAAGAAACGTCAATTTCCAATTTTTGGAACATGTGAGGGCAGTTTTGCTAATGCAAGCAGGTTTGTTTAATCATATATAAGCAATGCTTAAATGTATCGTATTGGTGCTAATGCATAGAAATATGTACATATTTTATATAATTGCAAACCATAAGAACATATTTGTTGTAAATTAGAAATATGTACTTGTTAAAAAATAATTTTTTTAACTACTAACTTGAGAAATCGTCATTATTTACTCGAATGCCCCAATGAGAAGTAATTTTTCTCAAGCTAGGTCAATAATAATAACAAACAATTACCTAGGTTAATAATGACAAATTTTCTTTTATTTTTAATTGAATTGAACAAAAAAACACAAACAAATAATAATTGCATTGCTTTGTTTCGTTTTATTTGTATGAAACTAAACTTCCAGGCTACTTGATATTTTAAGACATTTAAAAAATGAAATGGAAAATGACTGATATAAAAATCTAATGAAAGCAAATATGATAATTAGTGTTAGTAGTTAAAAAAATTCTATATATACCTCGGTTGAGAAGACTAATATAGACCTCGAACATTATATCCCTCGGCGCTACGCGCCTCAGGATCTAAAAGTTCTCGGTCAATAATAGCCTACTTCTCAACCTTGTTATATAATGTACTATTACATAATTTTCATATAAATGTACATATTTTTTTGTCACATTATACATTAACTATTCATTTTAATGATAATTCCGAAAAGTGAAAAAAACATTGATCAAAGATAACTAAGCGAATAATGTTTTATTATTATAAAATATGATTGATTTAGTAATTTCGTCTTTATTTCCATACAGCATAAGGTTGATTTACTAATTTCGTCTTTATTACCATACAGCATAAAGGTTAAAATATAATTTAAACAAGCGTGACGCGGTTTCTCGATTAACACCCCATCAAAATATTTACAACGAGCGCAAAGAAGTATAACTTCAAAAAAAGCGTCCCAACAACAACCAGCTGGTGTTCGTCGAGGAGGAAGACCTAAACAACGGTGGCGTGATGACATCATCCAAGACCTTCGTGATATAGGATGTCGAAACTGGGGTCAACTGGTCATGGAACGAGATGATTGGAAGCTGGTGGCACAGACGGCAAAATCCCTCTATGGGATGTAAACGCCAGAGAGAGAGAGAGAGTATCTACCGTGTAAAACGGGGGATAGGTGTACAGATAATCGCGTACGCTGATGAGGTTGTACTGTACCATCGGAAGGAAAAAGCTGCTATGTGTGAATCTTAGAAACCTATTAACAATTGATACAAGTGAAATTTATCTGCAGAAACTCAAAAGTTTTATCTTAGATCAAAAAAGTAGAGTATATGAAAAGTACGAGACAGTCAGCACGGTGACAATCAGTCAAAATCAGATTTGTTCGTTTATCTATTGCTAATAACTTTATCAATAAAACTTCAAATAAATCACGTTAACCATAACTCACATTCATTTGTATCAAAATAATATGTACTCACAGTTACCAATTGAGAAATAATTGGTATGCTACTTCTATTTTAATATTAAAAATTTGTATAGTTAACTAAATTTAATAACTTACAACATAAAACATAAAACTAAATCCATTAAATTGCACATAAATTATGTCCATTTTCACATATCATTTATTATTATTACATACTTTCAAAATTAGATATTTGCGAAAGTTATTAAGAAATATAACAAATAACACCAATTACAGATATCAACCGAAACTTTGATTACCACATATTGAAACGACACAAAAATAAATAACAAAAAACCTTATAATCCTCTCAATATACTTGTGCGAGCCATACCCTTTTTTGTTTGAAAACACTTGTTTTTGCTCAAAATCAGAAATTTTTTTTCAATAATTTTACTTAATACTGAAAATATATACACAAAAACTGCAACACGAGGAAAACGATAATAAATCATATTATCATTACATATTTTTTTAACATATTCTTTTACAGGAATGATAATATTCGTTTTGTTTTAATAATAAAAGCATAAATAAAAAACGAAATAACAGTTTTATGGTACTTCTTGTTTATGTTTTATGGTGAAATCACCAGACAGGCAAAAGCTTAATTACGCACTAGTGCGTAATGAAATACTAAACAACCCAATGTTTTCTTGGCAAGCACAGCAACTGTTTTTGAAAACTTATGCTATTTTAGAAAATATAATTTTAACCCTGTTATAATAAAAATATGAAGAATTCTAAACATTATGCAGCGAGTTTCAAAACTTTGGCCTGTGGTGAGGATTTGGTTGGGCAGCAATTCTCAGAGATTTTTAATGTAATTCAGCTCTAGCGGATCAACAACTACTTTTATGCAGCTTCTAATTCTGTTATTTAGTTATTTTGGTTTTCGTTTATATAATTTTTGGTAGATAATTGGTTACAGCAATTTTCGATAGTATTAAGGCCAAGAGAACGATATAATATATTTGTCTTTATGGAAAAGAGCGAGTTATAAATTTGAGTTTATAGGGATCCGAAGATCCTATTGTGTTTTTAGTAACGATCTAGAAACGTGGCAATTCCAGATCGTGAGGTCCCTGGGGTTTACCTTGTTCTTATGAGCCAGAGACTCTTAAATGAACAAGTTCTATCAATGCAGTATTTTATCTGTTTTTCCTATTCAGAAAAACAGAAAGCCACTTATACTTACTTGAAGCTGAATGCCATTTTCTCCTTTAACACTAAAATAACAACACTTCACTTGATGTTTATTTTAAAAATAAAACTGATTTATTTACTACTAGAAGATGCCCGCACGGCGATGCCCGTGCTTTCTAAATAAGTGGTTGGAAACTGTTTTTTGTTGGAGTAAATACTTTTATAACTTTTTTTTATTGTCATTTAATTTAATTTGTTATATCAGTTTTATAAAAATGTTGAACAAATGTAATATCGGTATCATGTGGCAGTCAGCAACAGCAATTAGGTAAAGATCTCTATAGCTTAATAAATTTGCATATAAAATGTATGTTAAAATTAAAACACATTAGTACCCACAAATGGTTTACACAACAACTTTTATAAATAGATGGCAAAAGAAAGAGGTTAGAAAAAGGTTAAAATTTTATTTCAAAGATTTAATACAAATAATTTGATGTTTCGCGATAATCCGCTTGAGATGTGTCGCGAAAAATTAGGTGAACTTGACGTTCGTTTATTGGCTGTTACAATTGTCAATGACTTACTCTGGAACCGTCATACTTGCCCAAAAAACGGCACACCACACACTGGTACAACTGGTTTAGCGTACCATTATAGGTTGATTAATTTCATTTATCATTCCATCCAGATTATGAGCTGTTCCCAAACAAAGTCAATTTGGATTTTCAAATATATTTTTCCAATTATTTCCAATGCTCTACATGCGGTCTGTGTGATTTTAGTAGTAATGGCGCATGTCACTGAAAGAAAATTTGGAAGAGCAGAACAAAGTATGCATAGCGCTAATGTTTGATACTAATCAAAAAGTCGGTTTAAGAATGACAGCATTTTTAGTGAATGTTTTCGTTTTATGGGTTTCGTCGATTTATGGCCATCGTCTTATTTCAACATTTCTGCCACAGTTTTAAAAAAAAATTTGGACAAACATAATAATAACAGTAATTTGTAGTATAATATGAAAATAATAATAAGAATAATATCATTTATAAATCCAGACTTATATATTATTCTAAAACCAGTCAAATCACTTCATTTGTTGACATATTTCCATATATTTTACCGATTTCTTCAAATAACCTACATTACATGATGCATGTGCTTTGTTTGTTTTTGAAATTAATGGGAAAGCATATTTTCCTTAATAAGTAAAACACCTTCAACCTGTAGCTTTGATATTGTTGTTCATAATTCATTTCTTCAATACAAAGGTTCCATTGCAAAAACTTGCTGCATCAATTACTTTCTCCTGACAAAATTTCAGACTCCTGTGTGCTCCAGATTTCTTTGGAGAGCGCACATAGGCAGACAAACACTTTGTTTTATTATTATAGATATATCGACGGAATATATACAATAGCACATTATGATGCAAGGATGATGCAAGGATTTTTGGACGTATGTGTAGTTTGCGAATCAAGGCGTCAGCCGAGTTAAAAATCAAATATTTTAATGTTAAATATGTTAAATATCAAATATTTTATTATTAAATGAACTTTTTAAAATATTATAAAAATTATATATGTACAATAAAGAAAATATGAGCAATTTCAGTCAATCAATTCAATGAATTATTTGTGATATTACATCACTCCGATGGAAATAATCCCATCATGAATAATAAGACTGAATCTAACAAAGTATGGTGTGCAATTTATGAAATTTTTTTGCTATCCACAATCGTAATATCACAAATAATTCATTGAATTAATTGTAGATAATGTGTCTATAGACACAAGTGAAGATGGTCATCTTCTTCTCACCGATACAAGTTTGTTATCCAATTCTAACTTGGTTAGAGTATAACAACAATATAGTGATCAACTAGAGAAACAAATTGACTAAACCTGAATCTAATAAACATATGTTTATGAAAGTTTTTTGGTTTCTTATACTTAGCTAGAGTAGTGACCTATTTTGGTTTATATAGCGAAAAAATTTTTTGGTAGTGTATCTAGTAGTGTAGTGTAGCTAGCCCTGATAGCTAGCCCTGATGAGAATGATATACTTTTTTAAAGTGTAATAAAAAGTTCTAATCGGTTCGAAACTAGATCGATCGACAATTTTATGGATAGCAAAAAAATTTCATAAATTGCACACCATATTTTGTTAGATTCAGTCTTATTAATTTCAGTCAAGTTCAGCAAAATTTTGCGACATTTTGACTCGACCTTTTTTAATTTGGTGTATCTTTTAGATTTATCTTTATAGACAGCCTTTGATAAATGAAAAATATGACTTCTCGTAGAATTTTTTTTCCACCAGGGGCCTTCACTGGGTGCCCTTGAATTTTTGTAAGTTAATCATGTAGAAATCATTTTGACGGATGACTGTAGAAAAACTGCTTAATTGATTTTCATAAATGATATGTCGTTGAATAGGTGTTAAAAAGAAATTTTTGAAATTGTGCATTGTTAATTTTTTAATCCTATTTAATGGTGTTACATAAGAAAACAAAATTAAAAGATGGCCTAGCATCTATACCCACTTTTTTATTTTTTTTTTTAATAAAATTGAAGCTTCTTTTTATTTAATTACCTGTGAAAGTGAATCCGTTAATCCATTAAAAGGAGGCTGTTTTTTTAGATATGCATGATTGAAAAATTTGAAAAACCTACTTTTAATTTTGAGTGAGTATAGGCGTAAACTAATATGGATTAAAAATAAATAAAAACCATCTTAAGGATTTTAAATTATATATGGCTGTAATTAAGACAAAGATTTCAAAAGGTTGAACAGGTGCTCAGGTAAATAAATGTGGAGTAATTATATTTGGTGATAAAAAATAGGCGTATATAATCTTTATTGATGCCTGCATTACTATTTTAAATCCCATTTTTGTTATAAAAATGAAGTTTTAAATTGGTCACTATCAGTTAAATTCCAATACTTTAACAAAAACTTTCAAAATTTAATTTTTAAACTTTTAATTTTTCAATTTTCACTTTTTTAAGTGAATATAGATGCGTTAAACCATTTTCAAATTCTAAGTGTTCTTCAAATAAAAGAAAAATCACAGAGAATGTTCGACAACATTTAGATGTTCTTGGGATTAGTGCAATGGAGTATAAGCGTATATGTTCATCTCGTTATTTAAATTTAATCAATCAATCAACACTACCTTCTGGTTCAGATTTACCAACATCACTAACAGTGGGTGACGATGCAGTTTTCAATGACGCATCTTCAAATGAAACATAAGATGAAACGCAAACCGATCAAGTGATTGGTGCCAGCTTTAATCGATATTATGTTCAAACACCAAACTTGATTAACTTGGAGCGTAATGAGTTAATTAATAATTTAAACAAACATATTGTGCCGCATATATCGGATCATCTTTCACTTCTTAAAATAAAATTGTGTGGCAGTCTCGACTACAGAAAACAAAAAGTCGTACAAATAACTAAGTCTATTCAGGAACGTTTGACTGGAGAAGTATAAGAGTTGTCTAAAAATGCAAAAATAAAGCAACGTTATGAAGAAATTATTAAAAACCTAAGGATACATTCCGACAATGGGGATTATGCTGAAAAACAAAAAATGTTGTCAATTTTACCGCAAGAAATGAAAATGCAGGAGATTCAAGATATATTTGGAAGTAATGCTACTCGTCATTTGGTTGAAAAAAGTAAAACTCTACATCAAAATAATTTTCAGCATTCTTTTGCGACGGATAAAAGAGGTGTATCCACAACAGCTAAAATGTTGTGGAGCAGTTTTATAAAAGTGATAAAATCAGTAGATTAATGCCAGGCAAACGAGGTACAATATCTTATAAAAAGGAGATGAGCGCATAAATCCACAAAAGTGCTTATTGCTATGTTCATTAAATGAGGCTTATGTGGAGTTTAAAAATAAGTTTCCTGATGTGAAAATAGGATTTACTAAATTCACGTCCCTTCGACCACAAGAATGTATAAAATTATTTCAAGAGTTCATAATGTGTGCGTGTGTACCATATGAGCTATAACGGAATTTACCGGCACTCTTACGATCGCATTTCTTGACCTACACCAAACATTTTTTTCTGTAAACGTTGCGGCAAAAAACTTCTTGGACAAGTACGCGAACTGGCTGTCTCCGAGTACAGGTTAAGTGGCTAGAGCCAAAAAAGTCGAATAATCTAGGGCGTTATAACTTCCGTTTGAATCATAATATTTTAATAAAATCTATCAATATAGAATATCTGAACATATTTCTATCATTTATTTCCAAATGACAACATTGGCGTTCCAGGTTCCTGAAAAGTCAGCGGTTTTAAAAATTTTATAAACTTTTTTGTCCTTGATCTTGCTGAAAATGGCCAATCTTACATTTAAAAACAGTTGCATACGTAGAAACAACATAAATATTTCCAAAATAAAAAAAAAAGTAGTTCAAGTCCAGAGATTGAGACACTGGAGCTGTTAAAAGGAAAACAAACGCAAACAGCCATGCCTTCCTCATTTTTGAGTTTATGTTGTTTAAACTCAAACTAGCTTTTAGATAAACTTTTCAACTTTAATCTCAAAAATTTTCAGCTTTCTAACCCAAGAGGTTTCAATGTAAATAGCATTATACCTAACGCATGCTATTCAATTACAATAACAACTTCCATAAAAGTATCCCATAGAAATATTAAATAAATTTTCTTTTGTTTTTTTTTTTTCGCAAAAATTTAAAATAAAATTAAAACAAAGCTGTATCATTATTGTTTTAAATTAAGACATATTTTCTTCGGAAATTCGGAATATTTGGAAGTGGGTTAGTTGAAATAAATATATGCATATTGATTACACATTTACAAAAGTTTTTCTAAATTATAGATATTTGAATTATTTGAGGACTTTTAAACCTCAAATAATTCAAATATCTATAATTTGACAATTTTAGATTATAAATTATATGTAGTGGTGTTGTAGGTGTGACGTTGTGAGAACGTTTATTTGCTCTTTGGTGGATTTAATATGTTATTGAAAGTAGTTTTAAGCAACTTAAATAAAACCGTTCCGAAATCGCATTGATAAAGTAGTTTCCGTTAATGTATTTAGTTTGGTTTGATGAATTTTTTGGATTATTCTGTTTCTACTTAAAATTTTTAATTAAAATAATCTGACACATCCAATTCTATTTGTACATAAAGCTGTCTGGTCCTGAAATCTACCTATATCCAATCTATCCAAGGGGACGTTCTATCACTCCTGCTAAGACCTATGATGGTAGACTAGTTTCAAATTGATATAAATGATAAAGGGCAAAACAATGCAAAATTCCCTGGGCATTACTCACAGTTCACAAACGATCAATCCTTTTAAAACACAGCACGTTGCATTTACTAACATTAACAAATTAAACAACTTCACTCTTCCCTCAATTGGTAAAAACACATTGAAACTCTAAGAATAGTGTGAGGTATCTTGGTGTTACCCTAAGCAAACGGCTCAATTTGGCTGCTCATGTTGAGATCAAATGCTCAAACGCAACTCGAATTCTGTTGCAGTGCAGGGGAAATGAAATCGGGCCTATACTTGGTGCGTTTCCGTTGCACATGACAACCCGTCGTCAGACATAAAGTGCACATATTCGAAACAAATGAAAATCTTTACCTGAAATCCTGAATGACACCTATCTCAACACAATCTGATAATATTTCTTGTCTATATCCTCTCTTAGCCAATACATACTAGATTAAACAAGTGTTTTAAGAGTATTTTAGTTTTCTTTTAACAATTCAACAATTTAACATCCATGCAAAACCGTTCTTAAATTTCATACAAGTGCATTTTAATTGCATTAAACATAAACCATAAAATCAATATCACTTAAATGTGAATTTTCAGCCAGCAACATGTAACACAAACTTCATTCTCTAACCCAATTAAATTTAACTTTGTTGTTTATTTTATGGTATTAATAATTGAATTTTATTTATGTTTTCACTCTTGAATATTGTTGCAGTTATAAAACTTTTGATAAAAAGCACAACATAATGAGGTTTCAATAACATTTTCATAGGACATTCTCCTATGAAAAACCGTTATAATGGTTCTAAAAAACCGTTAATATGGTTTTACATCCTAATTTACTAATACAATATTTTGATCAATAATGTAAATAATAACTTAGGTGGAATTTATGAATATTTTACCTGTACAACTGTAGGTTTACTTTTTTGAACGTCTATAAAGAACTTTATATTTTTCCAAAAACATTTAAGCACAAAAAAAGGAAATAAAAAAAAAAATCAAATATAAATAAAATAACAATTTGTTTTGTAAATATTATTTTTCTTTTTCACTTTTCACTTTTTGAATTAATTTTTCACTCATCCTCTCTGTTATTTTCGAATTTTAATTGTTTGTTTTTAATTAACACAAAATCAAAATTAACCGTAATCAAAATTAAATGTCATAAGACATTATTAATTATTGCTGTTTTAAGTAAAGTTATTTTTTTTAAAATACCGAATTTTTGTTTCAAATAAAAAATTTAACCCTAAAAACTAAAAATGTTTAAGCGAAAACCACGAATTTTACTTTAGCATAGTAATTTTAAAATACATTCAAAAACCGTTTAAACCAAACCGTTTTAACCGTTAAACCAAAAAATTAAATTAATTTTTCAAAATCTTACAAGTAAAAAATATAAAAGATAAAGACATCATTTAGGATCAACATACAACGATTGACTGACTGAATCGCATGCAATTGAATATAGTGTTGAACAAAAATTTGTTGAATATATTGCATTGACGCAGGCGTAATTTTAAAAGTCTACAATGAAAAAAATATTGTTGATGTTTTGTTTTGGAGACATTTCCATTTCTAACTTGTGGTATAAAGTTTTTAGTTTTCTTTTCTATCAACATGAAAATAAAGAAACATATAAGTGTAATTAAATTTAATAGAAAAATAATGACAAATTATCATATTGTTGATGTTTTATTCGAATTATACGAGTAGTTGGATTTTTTAGGGTAAAGAAAGAATAGTGAGAAAAGTGTTGATAAGGTAGACTTTTTAGACATTTGTAAGCGATTGTCTATCATCATATGTTTATTGGTTGTCCATTTTATTATTTATTGATGTGAATTTCTTGCATTGGGGATTGATTTTTTGTATGACATCTTCATATTTCAACAGCTCCTAAAATTATTTAAAATATTTTTGAAGCCATAGTATGTTTATTTTGTTTTTCGTAGCAACAAAGAAAGATTCAACAAAACATTTGAAAATTCGATTTTCCGAACAACGAAGTCTTTATACTGAGTAAAACCATCTCTTTGTGTTCGTGTTTCTGTTATATCCCTACCTTACAACAATTAAGGCATTTTATTTCAGTACGCCCTGCTTATGTTGCTGCTTTTCGATTGTTTTGTTTTGTTCTTTATCGTTGCTACATCGTACTTGCTTGTTATCATATCATACGATATCACATCATTCCACATCTTTGCTGTTTATTGGGAGAAAACGGAGTGATTGGTTCTCAAGTTTGCTGCTCAAAAAGTCTTCGTGCAGTTCCAAACCGGCTGTACATTCAATCAGCATGTGTGCTGCTTCCTCGTTTTTCCTAATATTTGAAGCAGTTTGGATCTGTTAAGTATTTTTTCTTAAATAAGTACATAGTAAAACGTTCATCAAAGAGGTAGTTGACGCTCCCATGGCTTCTATTGTTCATGTTTTACATCCTAATCATGAAAGAGGATCATTGTCCGATGGCGTTCTGTCAATCTATCTTATTATTCAATATTGCTGAATCTGATGGAATTGCTGGCGCAGTTCTATCGTGAATGTTTCTATAGTGGTATCCACCAACTGTGTCTTGTTGGTTGTAATATGACACAAGACGTTTGTACATCTATTGTGGATTTCGGAAACAATCGGAGCACTTTCTACTGTGCTCGCAAAAGTGATATCACAAATTAAATCAGCTTCACCTTACAATAAGTTTGCTTGGTGTTATGGTTGAGCCATACCAGATCAAATCTAGTAAATGCTTCAAATAATGCTGTTACTCTGGGGAGATTGTTTGAGATTTTATAAATAATAACACTATAAACTGTGCAATTAATATATTGTTACGTTTTTCTAACCTTACTTCGAATTGGCCTTACTCTCAATTCGACACAACGTAATTTCCAATCTCTTTCTGAGTTCGATCACTAATTAGTAAGCAAACACATCAGGTTTTATTAAGTATTCAACTTCTTAATTGTTCCACAACAACTGGAAAACAATACAGTAAACAATATTTCTAACTAGAATATTCTTTCAACAGCTTCAGAATCTGCAATGGTTGATTGTAGAAATTTACAGTAACACAACGTTTAAAATATGTAATACACAAAATGTTTCTACTCAATAACACTTAAAACTTTATTTTTAAAAACTAATTTAAAAATCACTTTTATAATTTTAACTTTACCGTCGCAGGTTTAACATACAACCATCTCATTTTGCAAAAGGCATTTCCCTTATGTCAAATTCTGCATAATTCTCAACCATTCGAGGTCACTTTTTAGAAACCTTGAGAAAGTATTAGAATATTCGATTGTTTTACGTTATGTTGATTTGATTCAAAAAAGTTCTAAGAATACAACAACAACAAAACTATTCGTTTCATTAATATCTTGTTGTGTTTTATTATGATTTTGCTATAACCGTAACAATATTTATTGATTTTGGAAATTAAAACAATTTTTATTTAAACTAAGATTTTTTGTAATAACATTCATATATACATAATTTAAACATGAGTTTTAAATGTTGATCGACTGAATTCCAAAATACAAGTATAAATTTCAATTAAATAAATGGAAGAAATAAATTAATTATATCGTCGAATTTCGTTGAACATCGAACGTTGAACAGTTATTTCGATTGTGTTCATTTCGCCGCGGCCCGGGTGTTAAAATCTAGCTCTGATGAATGTTATACGTCGGATAAGTATCTCCTCAAATTCGTCCAATGAAGTGCCAGGAGAAATTTAGCAGCTGTAGTGTTAACACTTTTGATTTTGTCATAGATGTATGGGATTGGGGCATCAGCTGTCCAAGGTTTTACAGCCAATATTTAGTACATACATGGTAACGTAAAACATGCTGTGTGAGATAAAAGAAATTCTTTTTTAAATAAATTGGAAACCTCTACGTATCGGGACGGGGGAGTTCTCACGTTCTAATCTTTGTTTATTTACGCCATTACAAAAAAACTTAGTGATACAACAAAAAAAATGAAATATTATTGTGCTCTTTGTATGTTCTACGAAAATTTTTGTTACAGTTAAAATACTACATCTTAAGGCGGGAAGTCGTATACAATAGAAACAGAGTTTCTCATAAATTTGACAGAAAAAATTTCTGTTTCTGTCAAATTTATATGGTTTTCTGTTTCTACTTACTATTGTATGTGACTTAGAGTGAATTTTTCGACTGCACACAACAAATTTCAACACGGAATTTTCGAATGTTGTGTTCTTTCAGTTCAATATAAAAAAAATTTGATAATTCAGTGATGGGACTGTACCGAATTTGTTCGGTACAGCCGAACAGAATTTACTATTAAAAGCTTAAAAAAGTTTAAATAACAGTGTCTAAAGAAGCAATCTGTAAAACTACAGAACACCGTGTGCAATACACAGTTTAAATAAATATAATACATAAATAAAAAATAATAAAAATTTGGTCAACCTTCTATTCCAATCTTAGTTTTGAATGACATGCCCATGAGCGACTCGAAGGAGTAGGCGGATTTTTTGGTTTGTATTTTCGCAAAAAACGCAAGTATAGTATATAAAACTTAAAATGAAACCAATTATTTTTCAATGTAATATAGTATGAAAAATGCTTCTTCCTTTCAATATCCCGCTGGCCCAAACGGTATTCCATGCACTCATTCTTAAAAACTTTGCTAGGCAACAGCTAGCTTCAATTCTAATAAACATTTTCTATTTCATACATACAAAACCGGATAATTCCCAATTCATGGAAGCTGGCTTGTATTCAACCCATATCGAAGAAAGGCAGTAAAATTTACCGTAATAATTATAGAATATAGACTAATTGCAATTCTGTCGGTTTTGGCTAAAATATTTTAAAAATATGTTGGCTATATAATCTAAAAGAATATTTGGAGATACCACGAATTATAAATGATAAATAGTATGGTTTTCGTAGAAGGCATGCAACAGGTGATCTGTTAGCCTACCTAGCCCATCTATGGCACAAATCACTGGAGAACCATGTTGAAACATTCAGTATTTCACTTGATAGTTCTAACATATTTAATAAAGTATGGAATAGAAATTTCATGACTAAATTAAAATCTCATACCACAGGATATCTTAGTGTCTCATGGATTGAATGTTTTCTCACTGGTCGCCAATTTCATGTTCATGTCTAGATCCAAATTTTACCTCCAATATTTTCACAAACAATTCTGGTGTACCACAAGGCTCTGCACTCTCACCAATCTTGATTCTACTATATATACACACTGAAAAAAAGTTAAAGTAATGACAACCTCATCTCGAATTTGGCAGTTTATTATTCAAACAAAGGCAAAATAATTGCAAACAATTTCAATGTGATTGGGACAACTACACGTAAATATTTTCCTGACAACAAAATTAGGTTTATTTAAAATATAAAATGTTACATCCAATATAACAGTAGTTGAATAAAACTAATAACTATTTCCACGAACAAAATTTTCTTTGGTCTTATATCAAGGTCTTATATGAATTTTTCATTTTAAAATTGAAGTATTTGAAATTAATTGAACTATATTTTATATTAACAAAAATATTTCATGTAATTGTCTCAATTACATATCTAACCGCACGGTGAGGTTGAGACAACTGCATTTCGATTGGAAATAGAACATGTTTTTTTCAGTGCATTATTAATGTACTTATTCTACAGTACACTCTATTCATAGTTTTGAGGGTGACAGCATTTTGCATGCATCACATGAATTTCCTGAATTTTGATCTCATACTGCAGTCACCACTGATGGAGAGCTGTTAATTGATTCTATAAACAAAGACCTGGATCGTAAAATGTAATGGGCGAACGTAATCTTGTTTCATTTAACCCAACCCAAACCAAACTAAAACGAATGGAGCGACATAAAAACTTTAACAAAACTGGATGAATTGAAACACAGTTAACAAGTATTGTACAAAATCTACCGTTTAGTGGCAGTAATAAATTATCCGTTTTTACATTCTATTTCTACAATTGTGGTATTCCTTTGGCAATCGTAATTTTTAACTATTGCCTGTACATTGTAGCAACTAGTGCATTTTATTGATTTTTTGTATTACTTATATTCAACTATCGTCTGCACACTGGGGTAACTATTGCATTATATTGAATAATTACTTATGATCAACTATCGGCTGTACATTGGCGCAACTATTGCATTATATTGTATTTTTCACTGGGGTAACTATTGCATTATATTGAATAATTACTTATTTTTTTTTTTTTTTTTTTTTTTAATAAAATGTGTTGTGTAATAGGGTTTAGAATATGTGTCACAACAACACATAAATACCTTTTAAGACCTAGGTCTAGACCTGGGTCCCACAACAACTGGCGTTCTGAGGTGTAGATTAACGCTTTTTTTAAACATCTGTGGGTTGAAGCCACCTGAGACTAAGTGTTCCGGCAAACTATTCCATTTGTACGCAGTTCGGACAAAGAAGTCTCTCTGCGATCTGCCAGTATGACAGCGCGGGATCTTTACCGTTTCATGATCAACTATCGCCCGCACACTGGCGCAACTACTGCATAATCTTAACTTATTGTTTTGGTGCATCAGCCGCCTGTGTCGTGGTGCAACTATTGCTATTTTAATAACTATAGGCTACTCAGAATGATTGGCTAGGGAGGAAAAGCATGATGAGTTCATCAAATATGAACTAATAGGGTGAGGGAAAATTTCAATTTTTGGTATAACATGTAATGAATATATATCAAAGTAGTGTGTGTGTGTATGTGATGGTTTTGGTTCCTACGCCTTCAGAGGTCTTCAGAGTTCATGGCTCTAACGTATTTAAATCCGTTCTCTGGTTAATGTTGTTTGTGTGCAATTCTGCATGTTTACTAGGTTTGCCGCTTGGGATATACTTTTTCGAATCCACTAGACTAATTAAAGCTAGTCGGGCTTAAACTTCGCAAGGCTTGCAGTTCCCTTAATGTTTTCAACAGTGATTGCACTATCAGAATCAGTGTTCATTACAAGAGTAAAGAGTTTATTGGTGGAGAACCGTGCTTTGGACTAACCAAGAGTTCGATCAAATGCGGTATCCAAAACTGGGAATAGGGATAAAATAAACAACTATGGAGTATGCGGGAAGGTCTTCTGCATTTAAAAAAGTTTAAAGGCAACATCCCCATCTCCCCTCTTAAAACAATCGTTCTCGATAAAGAGAGTCTCTGAAAATCTTAAAATGGTGCGCGAAAGGACATAGTCCGATAAATAACCACCTTAAAAAATTAGGCCGTGTTTCAACTTGGAGGCAGAATCCATGGAACGCATCATCTGCAGCTGCTCTGAACTTGCATGGCGCAGATACATTGGGCTCGGTCAAGGGAGACTAGAAGTTCCTTTACCACAAATCATTTGCCCAATCCAGCGAGTTAGTTTTTTGTTAAGGGGTTCGCATTTGACTACATTGCACATTCAACAGTGACATCGACGTCATTTGCAGTATAACAACATCAGGGTTAAGCACAATAGATCTTCAGGTCACAGCTTCGAGACCCAATAAAAAAAAGTCCAAGCGGCACGTATATCCGCTAGAAATAGGTAGATTTCGAGATCAGACAGTTTTGTGTGCCAGTAGAATCTGATGTATCAGATTAGTTTAAACAAAACAAACTAATTTCAAACAGATATCGAACAAATTTTTAAGAGAAAATTAGCTACCTACAAGCAAAATTATATCTATCCAATTTTGCAACAAACAAATATCAAATCTACCACAGAACATGTGTGTGACAATTTACGACACAAACCTACTCTATATCATAGGTCGTGCAATTACTGCAAAATATCAAAATAGTTTATTTCTAAGAAAATAAAATTAATTTCTTCTATTCAAATCTTTTATTTTTTGACTGTTATAAGGTTGACATTGACTGTTATAAGGTTTATGGAAATTGTACTTAAGGATTGTTGCAAACTTTTTTGTTGAAGCCAACAAGTCAAAAACCTCGAAATGCAGAGGTTATATTTATAAGAAACGTATTAAAATGTTTCCACAGATTCTAAATTTATGAAGATTTTAAAAATATTAGTATTCAAACGGCCGTTATCACGGATTAAAAAAACCACTTTTTTTCTAGTATAAAGCCTATAGTTCCTTAACCATGTGTCAGAATTTTTTGATTTACGAACCTGTCCAAGATATAAATAAAACACACATTTTTAAGAAAAGTTTTTTGATCTGGCTCCACAAATGCAACCATGAGAGCGCCGATTGATTCAAACGCATTTTGTGTTTTACAAGCTTTTTTGTTGGAGCCGCTCACTCAGAAACCTCCAACTGCAGAGGTATTTTTTTTGAAAGAAACTGATTAAAAAGGTTTCAAAGATTTTAAATTTATGAAGTTTTTAAAAATATTGGAATCCAAACGGCCGTTATAATGGATCTAAAAAACAGAGTTTTTTTCTAGTATAAAGCTTCTAGTTTCTTAACCATGTGTTGCAGTTGGCTGATTTACGAAGTAGTTCAAGATATTAATAAAACGCACATTTTTAAAAAAGGTTTTTTGATCTGGCCTTATAAATGCGACCGTAAGAGTGCCGGTTGTTTCAAAAAAAGATTTTTTTTTGCAAACTTTTTTGTTGGAGCCGCTCAATCAGGAACCTCTAGCTGCAGAGGTCTATTTTTAAAACAAATTGATAGAAAAGATTCCAAAGATTTTAAATTTGTTAAATTTTTTGAAATATTAGTATCCAAACGGCCGTTATAATGGTTTTAAAAAATCAATTTTTTTCAGGAAAAAGCCTCTAGTTTCTTAACCACGAGTCGGATTTTGCTGATTCACGAATTTGTTCAAGATATTATTATAAAACACAAGTACAGGAAATT
Organism: Diogma glabrata; assembly: GCA_963693315.1. Lineage (NCBI taxonomy): Eukaryota > Metazoa > Arthropoda > Insecta > Diptera > Cylindrotomidae > Diogma > Diogma glabrata. Next base: position 301,472,375 of record OY856187.1, on the reverse strand, counting down.
TTTTTTGATCTACCTCAACAAATGCGACCGTGAGAGTGCCGGTCGTTTTCGTTATATCTCATATCGTTTATATATATATATATATATATATATATATATATATATATATATATATATATATATATATATATATATATATATATATATATATATATATATATATATTTATATATATATGTATATATATATTATATATATATATATATATATTTTTTTTTTTTTTTTAAAGGCGTTCATGCTCCATGTAGGAGCGTTGCCAGGTTAATCAGCTTTGAATATTCACCACGGTCATTCGCAACAGCGACATAATTACCATGGCAGCCGATTTTTTTAAGGTCGTTTATTACGTCAGTCTCCCATTGTAGTCGTGGTCTACCTCGCGGTCTACCACTCCCTGGGGTACTAACGTACATTTTTCTAATCATTCCAGACTGTGAATCGGCTCGTAGAACATGCCCTAACCAAGCAATCCTATTAGAACGGATACAACCTATTATATCAGGACCCTCAAGAAGGTCTCTGATCTCAAAGTTATACCGGGTTCTATACTCCCCATCGTCTGTCTTAAGTGGACCAAATATATAGCGTAGGATCTTACGCTCAAATACAGATAAATGCGATTCGTCATTTTGTGTAAGGGTCCACGTTTGTGACCCATACATCACAACCGGTCTAATCAATGTCTTGTATAACTTGAGCTTGGTGTTAGTTGATACATACGGTGATCCAAGGAGAGGTTTAATTGAGTAGAAAGTTCGATTACCTGCAGCGATTCGAACTTTAATATCTGTAAGTATGCTGTTGT
>OY856187.1:301349070-301466570 GCA_963693315.1 Diogma glabrata | reverse complement strand
GTCGGACGATTTCGCCCGTGTTGTGTTTCTAGCTTAACTTTAAAAAACTGCGTTATAGATCAATTTTTTAAAATTAGTATAAAGAAATTTTTATTATTTTATGAATTCATAAATAAAAAAAAATAATTTTAATGGTATATAATAAAAATTAAAAAAAACAATAAAAAAATATGTACTACACCAGGGATTGGACTCACTACTTACAGTGCATCAGTTGAGCACGATATCCACAACGCAATTTGAAACGTTGAAAAGTGATAGATAGAGTATTATTTATTATTATTTTTAATCTTTCACCTCAGAGCGTCACGGATCAGCCTATCTTACTACCTACGAAAAAATCTGTGTGTGGTGCGCCTAAAGAAGTTTTCACTTAAAAAAACGAGCTTTCATTTATATCTATATCTTAGCTTTAATCATTGAAAAAGGAACATCATCAAGGCATAGCTGGACACATTGCTGGATAGCCCACTTGCCAGGTCGGTCACTAGTTGTTGGCAAAATTGGCAACCCAATTTTAGATTTGTTCCTGCAAGTTTTGAAAATATTTGCTTCCTACAAAAAAACCTGTAAAAACTTGCTTTTTATCACCTAGTTAATTTTCATTTTCTGAACGAATGTTATTGTAGAACCTAGGTCTTTAAAGGTTTATATACGTTGTTGTAAAGGTTTCTATACGTCGTTGTGTTTTAAAAAAACAATACATTTATTTAAAAAAAAAGTCTAAACAAAAGAACAACCCTTACCATAAAAGGGTTATCTAAAACAATTCATTGTGGATTGGACTGAGCTGAATGGGCATAATGATTTTGAGCTTTTGGTGTTGAAACTGTCGGACAAGATTGCGTGTCGTGCCCATTCCAGAAACGCAACACTGAGCTTCCAGTCATTTTAGCTACGCTGTGGAATCAAGAAGATCAGTATAGTAAGTAGTCTCTGATAAAAAAATGACATATTTCTGAGAGAATAAAATATAAATTAAAATCACCTACTTCAAACTAAAGTACATTTCGACAAACTAGTGACCCAGAGCAGACAGGCAATTAACTCTCGTTTGTTCTATCGAAAATTAATGGCTACAACGAGATCTAAAAGATTAAGAACAAAACAGTGAGTTTCTATTAGAATTTATCTTTCAACAGAATACCAGTTTATTTTCTAGAAAAGCCTTAACTACAAAGATTGAGTAAATTGAATTTGTCAACTAAAAATGTAAACAATTTCAATTCTAATTTTTGAGTTAACTTTTTTGCTACAATTTTTCCAGTTTGACCTTAAGTAGTACTAAAAATAGTATTTAGGAGTAAAGGGGAAGTTTTTTCATTAATTTAAATTTTTTGCAATAAATTTTTTAAAAACTAGCAGTATCAATCAATACAGTTTTTTTAAGAATTTAAACTCATTTTAATATCGTTCTCATCAACTGCTTGTTATAAAAAAACCACAACTGATAAATTACAGCGTTTACACTTATCTTCTAAAATTTTTTAAGTAAAAAAAACAACATGGATTTCAATCAGAAATCATAAAAATGATATCATTTCGCAAGAAAACAAGAAATGAAAATATGAAAATTCTTATCAAAGAAAGTGTGATTACGAAAGAAAAATAATTTTTAGATTTCAAATATTTCTTGGAATAATATTAAATGCTCAAGGGTATTTTAAAATTTAACAACAAATATTTCATTTTTCTTCTTCAACAAGAAATTCTTTTTCTTTTTTGACTTCAAAATTTTTGTTGTTTATTTTATGATTGAATTTAATAGGAACGACCTAAATTTTGCAGATTAAACACACATCTAAATTTATTTTATAGTTAAGAGATGATATACACAAATGTATTAACTTTTAAATTGATATGATTTAATAAACCCTTACCCAGACCAACGAGGATGAGCTGATAGATATGTTATTATATAATATATTAATATCAGTTTTACTTTAAATTTATGTAAGATGTGTTACATGTAATAAAATATTATTTAAAAAGCACGTCTTCATCATCGTTAAACTCATCAGAACAAAAATGCCATCTTCATCTGTTTCTCCACCTTCGTATCCAGAGAATTGAATAAATCTTATGACTTTATACGGTATTTATCCACCTGGCGTATTTTGTTTTGTTAAACAGTTTTCTGTTTTTACGGGGATATTTACAATATAAAAAACAAAATCAACACATGGCCTCTGGCCCAGCAAAATCTCTAATTCAACTAATTTAATGAACCAATACAAAGTAAACCTCTGAATATATATGTTTATATATAAAATAAAATTTAAAAGTAAAGAAAATAAAATAGAAAAATAACTTATCTTAAGATTTTGATTGTAGATGGCGATTAATTAGTTTCCATAGTTATTCTTTGTTTGTATGTTCTCTTCATCCACTGATTAAATTAATTCCTATATTCCGATGAATCCACGTTACGGATATGTGCACCAGTTTCTTGTCCAATGTTTATTATATTATCACAGACTACGATTGACGATGTATCTGGTCCTGACTCACTAAACTCTTTCTCATCTAGCCCACAAATATTCGTTATAATCTTGATTACAGCAGTTGAAGATGATGCAACTACTTCATAACCCAAAATCAAAATCTTTTAATCCACAAAACATATGCCCAATTTCTTTATTGTGTATTTTTCCTGTTATGTTTCCTGAATGAATAGTACACAAAATGCTTAATGAAATAAATTCACAATCCACTACATTCACTGTTTCAAAAACTAGTTTATAAGAATTTTATTATTTTCGTTTTCTAAAATTTGTTAATCAAATTTTTATTTCAAAAATTTCTTTTTTCGGCAAACTGTAAATTTTTTCGGCCGGCTGTAAAGTTTAATTTTACTTTTAAAATGGCTGTAAAAGCCATTTTAAAAGTAAATTTTCGGCTGTAAAGTAATTTTCATATCTTTACGGCGGCTGTACAGTAATTTTTATGTTTTTACGGCGGCAGTAAAGTAAAATAACATGATATGATTAATTTATTCAAAACAAAATGCATTTCAGTTCATTTTAATGAATTAAAATCAATAAAAATTAACTTCAGAAAATTTATTACCTAAAACATATTTATAAAAAATTTGATGAATTAATTTCATATTTTTAAACAAATTTAAACGTTTGCCGAAAAAATAGTGTATTGAATTTGGAGCTAAAGTGACTTTTTGTGTTTCGTCTAAAATTGTCGGCCTCCCTACGGTCGGCCGCCAAACTATAAACTCAACACAAAAATTACAACTTTAGCTCCTAATTCAATAATATACTATTTCACGAGATTATTTCTAATTACATATGCTAAAAGTATAACTCATTTTCTTTAATTCTGCACAAAATCTAAAATAGAATTTTTATTTACCTTCGTGGGTTTTCCTTGATAACTGTTAACTTGAACTAGGAGAGCCCGGCGTGCTTCGCTACGCTTAAAATAAAGTTTTTGCGTAGACATTTTGTTGACGTAGAAGCAATGATTTCAAAAAGTGGTAATGAGAACTGCTAACATATAATTTAAAATTTTTCTTTTTAAATATATGAATGGAAAATAATCAGAACTCTAGCTGATCAGTTCAGATATATGAAAAATTAGCGATCAAATAAGTTTTCAAGTAAGCTTATTTGATCTCTAACCCGCACGCCGGGCCCTCCTAGTTTTTAAAAATAGCAGCCACATCAGTTTGAACAGCATTATTAAAACGACGAATATCACATTCTCTGTTAACTTTTATAACCATTGACACATCAGCAGTAACATTCTCAGGTCTTTCACAAAATTCATGCATTGATTTAAATGAACAAACAAAAGGATTCACACGATCTAACTCAAAACCTATCTCACGCATAAGAAAAACTTCACATACATTGGCATTTGTATTCGTTCTCAAATTAGCCGCAGTATCAACATAATAAAAATATAATTGTGCATACATTGGAGCTCGACCATAAGCAAGAATTAAAGCACCAGTACGATGATACAAAATATTATGAATTTTAAAATGATAAATACCACGTGCAGTAGAATCCGCTATATTACATTCAGAACTTATCATTGCAAATGCAGAATTATAGGAACGAATATTTGAAAGAAAACTTTTAGAACGTTTTTTGTAGCATTATCATTTGAATTCAATCCTTCGAAAATATTAGAGAAAAATGTATTTTCAGAAAGAGGATGTAAATTGACTTTGCCTTTATGGCAACACAAAGAAAATGCTTCATTATTATTTGAAGTAACTTCTCTTGCAAAATTTTTGGCATGACAAAAACGACAACTCATATCAAAAGCACCACAAACATACGAATCAAAGTTACCTGGAATCACATCCAAGGCACACTTGAATGAATCTCTCAAAATTACTAAGGGAATTTCTAGTTCATCATTCACCACATTCAATTCTAAATCATCATTGATTTCTTCATTCACAACATTCATTTCACCATTAACACCATTCATGACACCATTCATTTCATCATTCATGACACCATTCATGACACCGTTCATTACACCATACATGACACCATTCATATCATCAACATTCACCTCATCATTCACAACATTCATTCCTACATCAGCTTCAGCATTCATTCCATCATTATTGCGATTCATTTCATCATTCATAAAATCAACATTTGCTTCATTGTGTAGAGCATTAAGATTACGAATATATGCAACACGATCTCTTTTATTTCGACGACTCGATGGACTACTCACTTCCAAACGTTTACGACGTGGTTTATTTATTTATATCAAACAATTAATTGAATTTCACATTCATTCACTTCAATGTACATAAGAAGACTAAAATAAAATACAATGTATAAAAGAATAACAAAATAACATCGTATCATTTTACTAATACATATAAGATTAAAAAAAAAACAAAAATCTCATCCTATCTACGTTTGTATATCAAACAATGGATTGAAATAACAAAGTAACAAAGTTTTCCGTTTTTATGAAAAAAACAAATATATAGCTTGGGCAAGTCCATTTCATACTGTATCGCTTAAATTCAAAAATAAATTTAATTCGTCTATAACTTTATTTATGATCCGATTTGTGTGAAAAAATACACTAATATCAGTTAGCAGTGAAAATTTGAAATGAATCCATCTGCGAATAAAAAAGCCTTAGGCTCCACAAACTTTTTCGTTAGCGTATTAATATATAAGATCCTCAAAAGTTCAAAGTCGGCGTTTATAAATTTCTCAAAGAAACTTAATTCTCAATCGATTCTAATCCCTAGTTGGAATGGTATCTACGGATATTCAGAGACATTAATATATAATTTAATTATATTAACACGAAACATGATTAACTTTCAATAAAAAAAAGCTCAAACATCTAATTGATTAAAGTGAAAAACTAAAAACAATTTTAAATTGTGTGAAGTAATGCACTCTATCGAGCAAAAAAATTCTTACATACTCCAAATTTTGCTTTTTCTTTTGTTTAGACCATCCTCTATCTACATAGTCAATAAAAATGTTGGTGTACGTCTGTGGGTGGGGGGGTGGTTGGTTGATTTAATTTTCATTTAAATTTTTTTTTTCAGGTGTTTATCCCTAGGGGACCACCATGGAACAGGTGGTTTTCTCACCATATTTTTTATGTTTGTTGGTAGCATTCAACATTGAATTTTGATGACACTTTGGAGAAAGATGAAAAATATATGGCCAGGAGCTGATTAGTTTTTGAGCGATGTGAACAAAGCGGTGTGAGTACCCCAAGTACGACTTTCTTTGAAAGCTCAATAGCAGCTGCACCTAATAATCGATTTGGATGAAACTTGGTACATAAGCATTTAGTACGGTTCACAACGGTTCACAACAAGCAATAGCAGTGCGATATCTCTAGCCAAGGTGATATATTAGAGGTGGTGGCGGATGAACTGTATTCAGTCAACGCTAGCATTCTCAATCGTTGCTGTGGAACATTCCTTCATAGTGACACGCTATTGCTGGCTCGAAGGAACGAACCTTCATATAACTCTATGTGGGGGCTTTAATCATTAAGAAAAACAGTGCGTCACAAGATCAAGGAATATACCACTAGCTTCAACTGGCCAGACGTCCCACGTTGCGTTGAAATGTCCCACATTGCATTGTGTTATCCCACGGAGAAATCCGTCCCACGAAGCGTGCCACGAAACAAATATTTCCACCACATTTCCCTCATTATCGGAATAATATAAAAACCTTATATCTACGTAAAGTTTGAGCAATACCTCAGTCAAAGCAATGACTTCACAGTTTGTTCTTGCAGTTTGTATAATGTTATGAATATGTTGATTTAACTATTGAACCAAGGCAATATTTTTTAAAAAAAAATAGTGTTTTAACTATAATTTTCTTAGAAATACTAAACTTAGTCAATTTCACTTCAATAATTTGCGTTTTATTTTGCGAATATCTTTCTATCTCTAAGAGATCTTATTCAGTTAAGAAGTTTATAGAAACATCTTCCCTGAGTATTACATACGAGAGATCGAAAGTTTAATAGGAAAAATAAAATACACAATATTTTACTAAAAAAAACTCAGTTTTCTTTATAAATTCATAAACATTTAAGTTTACAAACCAGAGTTTACAATTTTATTTTATTCTAGCACTCATTTCAATCCTTTAGAATAATATTCAAAAATTTAAAATGTTTATAATTTGAATATCGTTCTTCTTCGTAAGAGCAAAATTTTTGTTTTTTTGATTTCACTCCTTTAGAGTAGATTATATTTTCCTTTTCTTTCATTCGATTTGCACAAGAAGAAAATTAGTACCTTTTCCGCATCATTAATATTTATTTTTCTAACAATACGTGCATAAAAAATATTTGTTTTTTTCGTTGGAAAGCATCAAATTTGAAGCAAAAAGGTCTAAGGTTGGAGTATAAAGGAGTGACATAAGGAGTGTTTTAAACACACTTTAACTAGGTAGCTCCAAAGTAAAATTGTAATTTTTTAATTGTTATAATTTTTTTCTCAATAAATAACAAACAGTATAAAACTTGATAAACAGTATAGATTTATAAAAGATAGAACGAGAGGTATACATACCGAACACTGAAAGGATATTAATTATTTAGTAAAATTAAAATAAATTGTTTCAGTTGTTTTGCAGTCTTTACTTGTGTAACAAAAGTTTGTACTACTATAAAAGGTTAATTGATACTAATTTAAATTATATTGTTGTTCGGCAAACCATGACGGATAGAAAACTTTCTCTCTCTCTCTCTGGCGTTTACATCCGATGGAGGGATTTTGTCGACTGTGCAATTAGCTTCCAATCATCTCGTTCCAAGACCAGTTAACTCCAGTTTCGACATCCTATAGTTTCTGAGGTCGTTCTTGTGATAAATCCGAGATATTCCGAGGCCAGGGTACAGAGTTCATAACAAATAAATTTTTTACGGAAATGGGGGGTTAGTACTTCGCCTAACCCAAATTTTCTTGAATGGGTTCGTTCTGCATCTTAAGGTCACCAGAAACAACCTTTTTACATGTTTATATAGCGATCCGATTGATCCAAGACAGACGCTCGCTCCAAGACATAACATGGAGAACAGACTCCCTAACATGGAGAACAGACGCTTGAGTTGCATTGGTATTATAGCGAAAATAACTCACCATGGTGCAGAATCATTGAGTTTAAGCAATGATTATTCTACTATCATTAAGTGAATTTGCAAATTAACAGGAGACGATATGATATCGAAGAACATATATGTAGATACTTTACAATTTATAACTATATATTGTAAGACGACATTTAATAACCGAATCGATAGGTCAGTTCCTACCGAACTGTTCCTATTAGTCCACAAACTTTTTTGCAAAACCTTTACTGTAATATGTTTTCGAAAATTACAATTTTTGTAAAAAACGACATTTAATATGACCCGCACTGATATTTTTCCAACCCAACTGTTCCAATTATTGGAGAAAACTTCTCCATTTGAGGTAAATGCTCTTTTTTTAAAGAAAAAGTCATTTAGTTGTTTTGGAACAAGCTAACATTTTCGAACCTATTCGTCATCAATGAACAAAGGAGTGGATTCAATCAAAAATCGTTCACAATATTTTTCTGTTTAGCCTAAAAACTTCCGTTCATTAATTAAAACTTTTATAAAAAACAACATTTAATCTGCAACTACCAGATATTTTCCAACTGTTCCTATTATTTAAAAGTGGTGAAACCTGGATGAACACGAAAAATTTCTCAAAAAACATTGGTATAGTAATTACAATTTTTGTTTAAAAGCTTCATTTAATTTGCAACAACCTGATATTTTCCAACTGTTTCTGTTATTCAGAAGTGGTTGAACCTGGAAACACACAAAAATTGCCCTTAAAACAACTAATTACAACTTATATTGAAAAACGACATTTATTCTGCAAAAACATGGTATTTTCCAACTTTACCTGCACCTGGATTGAACCAAGCATGTTAAATTTCATGTTCAATAACATTTAAAGTCGTTCAAATAATTAATTTTGTTTGTCAAATGTTTCTAATCAACATTGTTTCCCATTTTATGTTTCTCAAAAATATTGGGTAAAAAAATGTATGAATTTCATCTTTTGACACATTTAACGTTATTTCTGTACCACATTTATAATACAATAATCAACCTACTGGTCTCGCATACCAGTGTCGACCATTTATATTCTTCTACTCTCCCTAGTTTTAGAAAAAACTAATTTTTGAAATCGCTCCAGCACTTTTCTTGTTTTCGTTTGCTGTGAGTGCCTGTCGGACGGCCGGCAGACAGACTGACTTTTTTTTAGCTTTTTTGACTTATTATGACCTAAACCTTGAAGAAATGAAAATTACACTGAAAAAACATGTTCTATTAATCGAAATGCTGTTGTCTGAGGTTTAGACGGGCAAATATCGAGCACGGGCAAATATCGAGCTACGAAATTGATTCAACAACTGTACAATTATAGAACCATGTAGTTAAGGCAATCACACGTAATATTTATGTGAAAATAAAATATAGTTCAATAATTCTCAAATACTTCAATTTTAAAATGGAAAATTCATGCTATAGGCCAAAACAAATTTTTTTCATGGAAATAGTTATTAACTTTAATCAACTAGAGATGGGACATCGTATTCGATTCTTCGATCTAATCAATCATTTGTTCATTTCCATTTTTATGAATCGAAAATATTGAAAAAATCGATCTTTTCTAGATCTTTTCTGAAATTTTGATATATTGTTGGTATTGACGAAAGGAAAAAAGTAACTTCTGCTTTTATTTTTTGTGTACTCTGAATCGGAGTTATGCGCGGTTGAATTGAGGCTTTTCACGTAGTTTTGGTAATGGTGTCAATGTTTTGTGAATAGGTGCCACAAATTTCATCCGACTTAAGTATATTTTTGCAAGTAAAAAAGAAAATAATTGAATAATTGAAATAAGTAAGTTTAAAATTAATAACTTTTCTTTTTTCCGCTACGTGGCGCGTTAATGAGATATGAGATATGAGCTTCGAAGTAAACCTTGGTTTACTTCGAAGCTCATATCTCAAAAAACCACCTTTTTTTTGTTTTTCACAACTTTTAAAGTAAACATATGCAGCTATGAAATTGAGAAATAAAAAAACCGCAATTCAATATGGATTTTTTCTTACGATTTTTTAAAGTTTGGTATATGAAAAATTCACATGTGTTTTTTTATTAAGTTAATATTCCTGTACTAAATGTGGATCTAATAAATTAAACATTTCACATTTTAACACCTGCAATAAATATGAACCATTTTCTGTGTATTTCTGATTGAGAAATAGGTTTTTATTCAGAATAAGAATTGGAGATCCCAATGATCGAAGATTTTGTTATAATTTCAACGTCACCAACACTAACATTAGAAAAAAACATTAAACAAATATTTTTTTTTAACACATGCGTACAAAATATTCAATTTTGTACTAGAATAGAATACAAGAAAAAACTACTTTTCGCCACAATGGACTACAAAATATTTTGTGCACGGGCTAGCACGCCGCCTGCATGTGAGATTTGTAGTTAAATCTATCCGTATATCTATCTATATATAATATTTTTATAGCACTAAAGTATCAAAATAATAATTTAAATGACTTACCACATAGTAAAAACAACTTAAACACATTAGGTGTGTTCCATTTACCACATTTTCTTTACTTTTGTACTAAATTTCGTTTTCAAGTTAACCATATCAAATGATGGTAAAGCTACGTGACAAACTTACGCTTCTATTCACCGCCAGAGTTTTTGTCAGTTTGGAGAATAATTTCAAATATGTTTGCCCAAATGCTTTAACGTTTGCCTATATGCTTATACGTTTGCTTATATGTTTGCCCAAATGCCCAAATTTCTACCCTAAATGTCATATTTCTGTCCAGCTTTCTTTAATTGTTTATATTTTGCATGAATCATAATTTTAATTTTCAGAAATTTTTTAATATTTAATTAATTTTCTTAAATTTAACAAACTCAAAATAAAATTTAAACTTAAAATTTTGCCAAACTAATAATTTTCTTTTACGTTGTTTAGCAATATTGTTTTTCAAAATTGTCAAAGCAATTTATTGTCAAAAAAAAATGTCGGAAACGTGTGGTAAGAAAGAATTTGAGTAGTAGAAGATCAAAAATCTAATACACCTCACATTTAAGTCGTTCCATTTAAAATTTGGTTCGGGTAGCAAGTTTACCTAAAAGGAACACTGGTATTGCATCATTTGAATTGCAAGAAAAAACAATTCATTTAGGTTTTTAAAGTTCATAATTTTGACAGCTTAGTTGGTGGGGTACTGTATGTGTTAGTTCGAATTCTATATTATATTTTTATATTTTCGAGCTCGAATAATTTAAACTATTACAACGAAGATGGCGCACTTTAATTATTTAAATTAGCTTAAATTTTTTTGTAACTTTGTTAAATAAATGATTAAATGAACAATTAAATATATATTTATAAATTTTACGCACTTGTTACAAAAAATAGTGTGTATTACTAGTGCGAATGCGTTTTCCAAACGCGAGTTATTTGCCGCACTCCCTGCGGTCGTGCGGCAAACTAACTGTTGTTTGGAAAACGCATTCGCACTAGTAATACAATCTACTATTTCTAAAAACATTATAATTTAATCAATATTATAAATAAATACATTGAAAAATTAATTTATATATTTCTTTTTGCCCTTAAATTGAAATATTTATGATTATCAGAAAAAGAAAACATTTTGACAATTATTTTATCGGATGTAGTGTTATCCGGTAAAAAACAGTGGAATCCTTGAGTTCCACTTATGGTTTTAATGTCCGAAAACCGCATCGAAAGAAATTGCTCTTGTAGTTCGATATCTCCTGAAGACACATATGAAATCTTCATAACGTTGTTGGTTTTTTTCGACCAAATTTCCGCCCATTCAAATAATTCCCTTGCTGTTGATATTTTTTCTCCTCTAAGCGAAGCTCTCCGGGCTTCTCTTTTAAGTGTTCCTCCAATCCCATTGAATAGACCCTTTCCGTGGGCAATTACAAAGAAATGCTAATCTGCAGGTATTTTAAAATCATCAATATGTTTGCAGAGATTTATGAAATTCTTCTTATTTTTATATTGAGCTGCTGAACCATCAGTAAAATATAAATTTTTTTTGATACTTGGATATATTTCTTGCTGTTTTTCAATGAATTCAATACACCTTTCCTGGTATTTATGAACTGCAACTGTGTTATGCATTAAATGATCAGATATAATGACAAAAGATAAGACCTCTAGTTTATCATTACATGATTTGTAGTAAACTACGATGGGGTGGATTGTGGGCTGTGGCTTGAACTTTATTGAAATGTGCAGCTTGTATCTCATTCTGCGTTATCATTGAGTAGTTTTCTGAAAAATCCATAATAAATACGTATTCGCCGTGACTTAGTTTAAGTTTCGTTTCCTTAAGAAACTTTGATTACTGCCTTGCGATGAAATCATGAATTTTTAATTTGATTACCGATGTATGTACTAAATCTTCTACAAATTCTTCCTTATTTTTTTCCATGCGTTCTAGCAAATATTTATCATGCATTAACCATTTCGCATAATGTATGTCTTCGTAAAATTCAAGAGATTCCAAAATTGGTTCTGTGTAAGCTTCCATGATATTTTTACAATCATTGCATATATTTGTTGCACAATCCACTATATTTTTAGAACAACTCAGTTTCTTAAGCAGATCTTTTCATTTTTTACTAAATTTAAGAGCGGCTTATACATTAAACGTACATTTTCATGTATCATGCATATAAAGACATTGTGTGTTCCGGTAAGTCCGGCTAAAATACATTCCCTCGGTCGCAACGTAGTGAGCTTTGAGAAGCTGATTTTGACATCTGGGTTTTCTTCCAAGAACATTTCGTAGATTTCGGTGAGGGTCCATAACACCAACCGCTTTGATTTCCTAATTTTTGTTGATCCTTCTGTAATAGTAACAACATATTTAAGGCCAGGCATTGTTCTACTAATTTCCTCTGATAAGAAGTATGTTTGAATTTTTTTTACTATCTTTTGTGACAAACTCTGCACTTGTTTGCTTTGAGGCCAACTGTAAGGACCTACTGTTTCCAACAGATCCATGGCGAATTCTACCAGTCGTCTTGATGCATTAAATTCATCCTGGATACATTGATTTGACCAAAATTTACGTGGTAGAGTTGTCAACAAAAACACTTGTTTTGACTTGCAGCTGGCATCTTTAAATTCTTTTATACGGTTCATAAGCCATGATGTAAATTCACATTCCTCGTTTGGTAATAACACTTTAACTGAATCTACTTGAAATATTCTTTGACTTATTGCCGATGTGACACTTGCAATTTTTTTATAACTTCCTGTTGTATTATGTTTTTGTTTGATAGGAGATTCGGCTAACCTTCCAAGAATATTGTTAATATCTTCTAAAGTGTCATTAAGTAGTTCAAGAACTGGTGGAGATATAGTATCAACCGAAACTGATGATGGATCTAAAGATGCTGGAGGTATTTGAATATTTTCGTTCGTTGGAACATTTTCAACATCCTGATTTATAGAAATAATTTCACTATCGATAGTTTCCAAATATGAAAGCTGCTGTAGAAAATATTAGTTGCATATAAATTTTTATTCATTTTAATAAAATAATTAAATTTACCTTATTTTTATAGATATAAGTGCGACATGTTTGACATATAAACTGGTCATCACGCAAAGTAAAATTTAGGGTCGCAGCTTTTTGAATAACAGCTGGTGTGACCAGTTTCACATTTTTTGATGTCCGCTGATGATTTTTGAGACCGTACAAGTTACAGCACAATTTGAAAGGCATTTCTATTATTATCTTTTCTAAACGTTATGTATTCTAAATATTTTGGAATATAATTGATATAAGGCAATCACATCAATATATATACCCTTTAAATAGTTTTGACATAGGTAGAATCAGGTAAAACTAGGTTGGTACAATATATTAATATATTTTGATTGGATGCAAGCATAATTTGTTCCAAAAAACGTTTGTAAGCGTCATTAGAAATTTTAAATGTTAAAATTATGAGTCTCTAATGAAATTTTAATTAGTAAAAAGGGGCTGAATAGACATTTTTTAAAATGAATAAACATTTTACAGATTCTTTTAATAATTTAAATTCCTTTATTTTACCACTTAACTTGAATTTTTTTAATAAGTTTTTAACCATTTAACCGCACAGAAAATGGTTCAAATTTATTGCAGGTGTTAAAATGTGAAATGTTTAATTTATTAGATCCAAATTTAGTACAGGATAATTAGCTTAATAAAAAACACATGTGAATTTTTCATATACCAAACTTTAAAAAATCGTAAGAAAAAACCCATATTAAATTGCGGTTTTTTTATTTCTCCATTTCATAGCTGCATATGTTTACTTTAAAATTTGTGAAAGACAAAAAAAAGGTGGTTTTTTGAGATATGAGCTTTGAAGTAAACCCAGGTTTTACGCTTTGCGCCGCCTAGCGAAAAAGAAAAAAGTTATTAATTTTTAACTTACTTATTTCAATTATTCAATTATTTTCCTTTTTGCTTGCAAAAATATACTTAAGTCGGATGAAATTTGTGGCACCTATTCACAAAACATTGACACCATTACCAAAACTACGCGAAAAGCCTCAAAAATTCAACCGTGCATAACTCCGATTCAGAGTACACAAAAAATAAAAGCAGAAGTGCTTTTTTCCTTTCGTCAATACCAACAATATATCAAAATTAAATATTTTAAATATTTTAAAAAGATATTTGTTTTTTTTCGAAGTACGTTTTCAAAATAATAGCCCATATACAAAATAATGCACTGATAAAAACATCTCTAATCCCTTTCCAATCGAAATGCAGTTATGTCAACCCCACCGTTGGTGCGGACATGGCGAATCGAACTTCGAAATTGATTCAATAGCTGTAAAGGTACAGAACGGTGTTGTTGAGACAACCGCACGTAATGTTTATGTGAACATTAAATATACTTCAATTAATTTCAAATATTTCTATTTTAAAATTAAAAGTTCATGATATAAGGCCAGAGCAATTTTTTTCATGGAAATGGTTTAATTCAGTTTTAAATTTATTCAACTCCTGTTATATTGGATACAGTACTTTATATTTTAATATATTTTTATATTTTACAGCCGTTTGCCGAAAATAGTACATTATTTAATTAGGAACTAAAGTGATACTTTTTGTGTTGAGTCTATAGTTCCAGTTCGACAATTATAGACGATACAAAAAGTCACTTTGCTCCGAATTAAATACACTATTTTTTCGGCAAACGTTTTAAGTTTTTCAAAATATGAAATTAATACAACAAAATTGTTATAAATATGAATTTTTATCGTCATTTGTATAAATAAAATTTTTTTATCAAAGCAGCCTTTTCAAAATTTCATAATCCATTTGAAATAGTTGTTATTTTGTTGTCAAAGTTACACAATAATTCCAAATTTCATTATCCAATGTAACTGTTTGTTATGTTTTGTTGTCATAGTAACATACAATAATTCAAAATATCATAATCCAATGAGAATCAACTTATTTTTTGTTGTCATAGTTATACAATATGTTTGAAAAAATAACAAAAGAACAAATGCTACTTTACTGCCGCCGTAATATAATATAAAAATGGCGTTACTTTTGCAGCCGCTTTGATTATAAGTCAAAAAAGTAAGACTTTAAATAGTTCCCTAGCGACATTAAAGTTAAACTTTACAGCCGTTTGCCGAAAAAATTATTTTTGAGCGCTTCAAGCTTGAGCTCATTTAAAATTGTAGGTTAACGTTACGAGAACAAAAGCTGATAAGAAAACCCTAAATTGTTCAAATTTCGGAAACTACTATTCTGATCAAAATTTATTCTCTTTGCCGTTTTTTGTTAAATAAAACAATTTTATTTGTGACCAAAATGTAAACTTTTCCAAAAATCTTTTATTGACTTATTCTAAAATCAAGCTATAGACTCAACACAAAAAGTAGCACTTTAGCTCCTAATTAAATAATGTACTATTACACCATGTATTTTTTTTTTTAAATAACTAGTTATTTTTCATAAATTAGTATAAATAGTCAGCAATTGTTTATCTTATTGTTTATCCGAGTCGAAATTTAACTACTCCTTAAATCCTACAGATTCTACTATTTAGAATTTAGAGCATTTAGGTATCACTTATTTTCAATACAAAAATAACATCTACATAACTCCTGCAAAAGCGACTTACCGGAAAAAATCCCATTTAAATTTTTAAATAGGCGTTGAAAATAAATTTTCTTTCGGTATTTTCTGTAATAATAAAAAATCGAAGAGAAACGAAATTTTTAAATGATAATAATAATAAACAAAAGAAAAGAAAGAATAAGAAATAAGAATAGAAAAATAAAAAGTATTGCTATATATATATACTTACATGGCTGGTTTTTATTTAACATTTTAGGAAATAATTTACATGCGTTTAATTGAATTGAATAATTTTAATTAATTATTTGTATATAAAATTATGTACGAAAGAAATTTGATGGTGAATGTAATAAAAACAATCTCGTTAAACAAACAGGCCCTCTCAATATATTAGTGATTTTAAAAAATTATTATTATATTTTAATTATTATAGTTTCTTCATACAAGACTTCGTAAACGTAACGTTAAGGTGAACCATAAACGTACCGTAGGCGGTAATGTTAGAATAAGAAGAGTGTAGAAAAAATTCCGAGACCTGTGAATGTATTAGTAGTTCGTAAGGAGTTCGCTGACGCGGTTCGTTTACGTTACGTCTAAAAAGTACCATTACGGTTCTCTGAAAAGTTGCGTTTCCGCAATACTGTGTTGATATTTTTTGTAAATATATATTTTAGATTTGAATAAAAAACAACTGTTTGTTTAAATGTTTATTATACATATATTATATTATATGTTTTAATTATATACATAATTTTTATTAATTATTATTATTATTATTATTCTTAATTATGCATTCCTTTTATTAATAAATACTCTACTCTTTATAGCATTGTTACTGTATAATCCGCATTTTAAATTATTTTTTGCATTACGGTCCTTAGCGGTCTTTCGTTGTTTAAGGTGATTTATACCCACTCTGTAATAAAAATATAGCCATTAAAAATAATATTAAAAAAAATATAAATAAGATATATTAATAATAAAAATTTTAGTATATATTTTGTACTATATAATATCTATTATCTAATTACTTCAGTCTGAAAGACCTAAATATTACATTCATGAGCCAAAAGTGAAATTCTTACCCTCACTTTTTTGGCATTTCTTGACTGATTCTAAAATAGCAAAAAAAAAATGTATGTCTGTCTGCCGGCCGTCATTACCTACGCTGCAGGGAAAGCCGCTGGATGGATTTCAAAAATTTTGTTTTTTTAAAAATAGGTATACTCAAGAAACAGGTCCGTAAGGACGCCGTGTTCGATAGCTGTACCGGTAGTGTGTCAAAAACATCATTAAGTGTGTCAAAAACAGCAAATTTTCATATTTTTGGCTTAAAAATGTTCGTTTTAAGTGATTACGAGTAGGAACATTGAATTTGGAGAAAGCTTGATGGTCGAGATTGGTATGTGAGACCAAAATCTAGATTATTGCATTATAAGTTTGTCAAAAAAATGTTGTCAAGTTTATTTTTTTACCCATTTTTTTGGAAAAAAATAAAATGAATATTTGTTTGAAATGAAATTTTATTATTATTATTGAGATTTATGGCATTATAAGTTTGTCAAAAAAATGTTGCCAAGTGTGTCAAAAGAAAGATTTTTATTTGCTTTTTACCCAATTTTTTGGAAAAAAATAAAATTAATAATTTGTATGACATGAAATTTTATTATTACTATAGAGAATTATGGCATTATAAGTTTGTCAAAAAAATGATGTAAAGTGTGTCAAAAAATGATTTCATTTATTTTTTTAGCCAATTTTTTGGAAAAAAAATGTAGCTGTTTTTATGACGTAAATGTAATTGAAAATGAAATTGAACATGAAAGTTTTTGAATATGTTATAGTTTTTGAAATGTTTTTGAAAAGTTTGTATTTTTGATTTTGTAATAAATTTTGCAATATTTTTAGAATTTTGGAAAAATTTAAAATTTTTGATTTTATTATAATTTTTGGAATTTCGATGACGTAAATGTAATTGAAAATGAAATTGGACATGGAAATTTTTGAATATGTTATAGTTTTTGAAATAATTATGGAATTTTGAAAAAAGTTTGTATTTTTGATTTAGTAATAAATTTTGCAATGTTCTTAGAATTTTAGAAAATTTTAAAATTTTGATTTTATTATAATTTTTTGAATTTTGAAAAAAAATTCAATTTTTGATTTTCTAATAATTTTTGCAATATTTTTAGAATTTTGGAAAAAGTTTGAATATTTAAGAATTTTTGGAATATTATTGGAATTTAGAAAAGTTTAAATATTTGATTTTATTCTAATTTTTGTAATATTTTTGGAATTTTTACTTCGGTCTGAAAGACCTAAGTATTACATTCATGAGCCAAAAGTGAAATTCTTACCCCTACTTTTTTTGGCATTTCTCGACGGCTTAGGACCTACTGATTCTAAAAAGGCAAAAAAAAAATGTATGTCTGTCTGCCGGCCGGCCGTCCGTCATTACCTTCACTGCAGGAAAAACCGCTGGAGGGATTTCAAAATTTTGTTTTTCTAAAAATAGGTATTTTCAAGGTACAGGTCTGAAAGATCGCTGTGTTCGATAACTGTACCGGAAGTTTGTCAAAAACATCATTAAGTGTGTCAAAAACAGCAAATTTTTATATTTTTGGCTTAAAAAACGTTCATTTTAAGTGATTACGAAGAGGAACATTGAATTTGGATAAATCTTGATGGTCGGAATTGGTATAAGAGATCAAACACTAGATTATTGCATTATAAGTTTATCAAAAAAATGTTGTCAAGTGTGTTAAAAGAAATATTTTTATGTATTTTTTTACCCAATTTTTTGAAAAAAAAAATAAAATTAATTATTTGTGTTTGTAATGAATTTTTATTATTATTATTGAGAATTATGGCATTATAAGTTTGTCAAAAAAATGTTGTCAAAAGCGTCAAAACAAAGATTTTTATTTATTTTTTAACCCAATTTTTTGGAAAAAAATAAAATGAATTATTTGTTTGAAATAAAATTTTATTATTACTATAGAGAATTATGGCATTATAAGGTTGTCAAAAAAATGTTGTCAAGTGTGTCAAAAGAAAGATATATATTTACTTTTTTACCCAATTTTTTGGAAAACAATTAAATTAATTATTTGTTTGAAATGAAATTTTATTATTATTATTGAGAATTATGCCATTATAAGTTTGTCAAAAAAATGTTGTCAAGTGTGTCGAAAGAAAGATTTTTATTTAATTTTTTGGAAAACAATTAAATTAATAATCTGTATGACATGAAATTTTATTATTATTGTAGAGAAATATGGCATTATAAGTTTGACAAAAAAATAATGTCAAGTGTGTCAAAAAATGATTTCATTTATTTTTTGAGCCAATTTTTTGGAAAAAAAATGCAGTTGTTTTTATGACGTAAATGTAATTTAAAATGAAATTGGACATGGAAATTTTTGAAAATGTTATAGTTTTTGAAATATTTTTGGAATTTTGAAAAAAGTTTGTATTTTTGATTTTGTAATAATTTTGCAATATTTTTAGAATTTTGGAAAAAGTTTTAATTTTTGATTTTGTAAGAATTTTTGGAATTTTTTAGATATTTTAGGTTTTTGATTTTATTATAATTTTTGGAATTTTGAAAAAAGTTTCAATTTTTGATTTTGTAATGAGTTTTGCAATATTTTTAAAATTTTGGAAAAGTTTGAATTTTTAAGAATTTTTGGAATATTATTGGAATTTAGAAAAAGTTTCAATATTTGATTTTATTCTAATTTTTGGAATAGTTTTGGAATTTTGAAAAAACTTTGATTTTATTTAATATTTAAAACATTTTTGGAATTTTGAAAGAAATATGCATTTGTGATTTTTTAATATTTTCTCGAAACTCTAAATGGAGAGGTTTTTGAGTAGTTTGCTGAATATATCATCTTTTCTCTAAATTATGTTAATTTATGATCTGTTATAATTTTCCGGCATCGTAATGATCTTTCGTGTTAGTTTTGTAATAAATTTCGAAACAGAGATAAAAAATACTTGTTCTTTAACAAAGAGTTATGTTTGATATACATCGCTGCCCAAAACTAAAAACCATGTCCTCATAAAAGTTTTTTGCCGAAAACTATATCAAAATCCTTAACTCAGACCGAAGTCTTGATATCTCAGAGCTGTGAGATTTCGCCTCCCCATATTTTTTATAATTTTATTTGTGTGAAGAAAATATACTCACAAAAATTAAACCAATTCATATAGTTTTGTTTACCTAACTGTTTATTATTTATTTTATATTATATAGACCAAATTTTATAAGATGGTCGAGAAATAACAAAAATATATTTTTGGCAATAAAATTTGATAGTTGTCGAGACTCAAGATTAATTTCTAAACATGGCGTCGGTTATACTACGTATATTATACCAATCATTTAATAATGCCTTACGTTTTCTAACCTTACATTTTCAAATGCGGTACGTTTTTTCCTAGTACCATGACAACAAAAAATTCATAAATCTAAATGATCTATAATGATAATTATTTTAAACTAAAGAAAATATCAAAACTAAAGGAAATGTGCAAATATAATTGACCTTCAATAAACAAAAATTCAGTAAACAAAAAAAGTTTATCCTTCCCAGGTAACAATTTAACCTAGGTGAAAAATTCAAGGCTTATTCAAATACTGTCAAAATGTTACTTGAATAAAGTGCTTGAGTAAATCTTTTCTCAAGAGAATTACTCAGTGCCTATTCAAGAAGCGATTCCACTGAAAAAAAAATTGGTGATTGTTTCTTTTAGTTATTTTGGCTAATTGGCGCATTAAATTCCTTTTTTTTTGTATATTGCTGCTATTGAGTTAATCTTTTATCGGAAATTACAATTTATTTTACACATTTCGCATCTTTACAAACGCCTGTAGCAGGGATCGAACTCGTAACCTTTGATTCTCCAGGACCGAACGCTATCCACTTCTCTATTTAGCAGCTGTCATAAAGAAAATTGAAACTTAATCACTATTGTTTAACAAATTATTTGTACACATTTCAAGTTTCGGACCACTACCAAACCACGACTATGAATTAATTTTTATTCAAACATTTTGATTAGGAATGCATATAAAAGTGTACTAATGGTTTCCTAAAATGAGAATATATTTGTTTTTGTTAAAAATAATATTGGTTATGATTGAGGACAATCTCGAAATGAAAATAATTTTGCGTATTCATATACGATATCTACGCATGTGTTCCATTCAATTGTACGATTAAAAATGATTAAAGAATAAAAATAAAATAAAAAAAGGAAAATAAAATTCATAAATAAAAACGTGCCTGACAGGAATTGAACACAGACCCTCTTCCTCATCGTTTACCCTTACGCACTTGTTCATTAAATCAATTTCCACGACAGGAATAAAACGTTACTGAATACAGAACAAAAGTGTTACTCAAGCTTCGTAAGGGGTATAGTATGCTGGGATTGGCATTACTTGCAGTTGCACAATTTGGCTGGTTAATAAATAGATATTAAATAAACGTTTTACGTTATATTTTCCATAAGTCAGTTGCAATTTGTTGCAAGTTTTGATATAATTTTTTTCCAAGCAAATTGCGCACAATATGGCGATTACATACATTTAATACAAAAATGAATTGTATGACAAATTATCATCAGTTTATTTATTTGATGACCAACTCTTATCATTATATAAACCATCATCAGAAATGGTAAATCTCAATCAATTTATAAACCATCATCAGAAACGTTTGATTAAATGGTTGCGGAATAATGGCAATTGCAAATTTCCATTGACGAAAATATGTCTACCATTTGAAATAATCTTTTGTATTAATTAATAATAGTTTGTTAAAGTTCTTAAAGGTTTATTAACTTTTTAAACACATCGATACGTGATTTAATAAAAAAATACACAATCGCGAGTTAAACAACGAACTGTCAAAAATATTGACAGATCGATTTGTTGTAAATCTTTTAATTCATTGAAAACAGCCGTATATAAGAAATATTACTTGAGTAACAATTTTCTTGAATACTACTAAAATTATAATACATAAATAAAGTCGTATACAAGGAACTATCCTTGGGTAAGAATCTTCTTTGATTCTTCCTTAAAGTTGTACTTTAATAAAGGTTTATATAAGGGATAGAATTCTTGAGTAAAAACATCTTGAATACTACCTTAAAAGTTATATGTGAATAAAACCTTATAAAAGGTATTATACTTGAGAAACATTTGCTTGAATATGCCCTAAATATTTATTATTGAATTAAGCTTTACTTAAGGAATTATATAAGAAACTTAGTGAATCTAGTCTTTTACAAGCTTTTTTTAGGTAAAGCTTGAATAATATGGTCTTACACAATGCTTTTTCAAGCTAAGTTGGAATAATTTAAAAAATTTAGGCGAAATTGTTACCTGGGTTCGTTCATAAAACAAAAAAATTTAGTTTCAGAATATAAAAATATTTTGTAAATTTAAAGGGATCGTTTTGCATGTATTTATTTTCTTTTTATTTTATTTTCTATCATACTTCTTAACGTGTATGTATTTTACTTTTTTTTTTGTTTATTTACAAAATAAATAAGATTTTAAGAAGAAGAAAAGAGAAAAACTATACTTTTTATTCATTTTGTTTTATTTTTATTATAAATATCTGTATTAAATAGATACAAAACAGACCAAAAAGAGAAATGCATTTAAAACAAAAAAAAATATATCTTATTCACTTGAAATAATCTCAAATAGAAATTTTGTATTTTTCTTTATTTTTAATACTCAGGCATATTTTTCAGTCATACGTTATTTCTCTAGTATATTACTCTATGGAATTACTATAAAAAATCCTTTATTTATTATGTTCAAAATAAATTATTTTTTGTGAACAAAATATAATTGTTGAGCGAAATTAATTTTTAATTGGATTAAATAAAAGATTTGTTCAATTAATTCATGGCGTCAGTTATGCAAAGACATATTTATGAGAAATGCTGAAATAAACGAGATGTCAAGTATATTGCTATTTTTTGCAGATAAGACTTATTTTGACTCTAGTGGGGTCATAATTTTAACTCATAATTTTAACTAAAGGGGTCATAATTTTAACTCAAAATAAATATTTTACACATTTTTTATTATTTATTTAATTTTGCATTATTATATTTTGACTTTAATATTTCTATTTAAACTTTAAAGGGAAAATAACAACATTTAGCATAGCAAAAGAAATCGTATACGGTTGTTTTATTATTTAAAATATAAATACAAAAACACAACTTTGGTTCTGTTTTGTATTATTTTTTAACCAAATTACATATAAAACAACTGAGTTTTGGTTAGTGATAAAATAAAATGAATTCTTTTGTTGCTAACGCCATTATGTCAAAAAACACAATTACAACAATGTGATTTGTTTATTTCAGATTTCAAAATAACATCAAAAGATTTTTTTCAAATTTAACTTCGAAAATATTTAAATATAGTTAAATTGATGTTTAAATTGTGTTATTCAAAATGATTGGTATTTATGTGTTTTAGACCGTAGTTCGGAAATAATATATCTATATGTATATACGTATATACAGTCAACTAGATTTACATTTCATGTATCAAAACGCTCATGTTTGTCGTAAGTTTATGTATTGTTTTCTTGAACTTCATGTTTTTTGAAAATGAAACTGTCAATTACAAATAATGCAAGAGCCCAATACCATTGAAGACGTCATCTGTCATCTGTCTCTATCTCAACAATTATGCAGAAGTGTGTTCAGAATATTGTTAAAGAGATCGACGTCTGCTATCGTAGTCGTGATGGAAATTTACCAAATATTACTTTTTATCCAGAACGGTAATATAACATACTTCTAATGAGATATTATAGAATTCTTTCAAAATCTATATTTCTTGAACAATTGAGGAACATGCATAACTGACGCCATGAATTAATTGAGCAAATCTTTTATTTAATCCAATTAAAAATTAATTTCGCTCAACAATTATATTTTGTTCACAAAAAATAATTTATTTTGAAAATAATAAATAAATGATTTTTTATAATAATTCTATTAAATAAAACAATCAATGAAAATTTTATGCATTGACGTTTGATATTTAGTGAGTCGCCTACTTACTATAACAGGCTGATTCTGGGTTAAGAGGTCTTAGCTATGATTATTTTTGTTATGACAATTTTAGGTAGATTTCATATAAAAATCTACCTATTGCAATGGGCTTCATCTCGGAATTTCGGAAAAATTTTTTTGCCAAACGACTATATATGATAAGCGGAGACGAAAAAACAAAAAAAAAAATTTATATATATATATATATATATATATATATATATATATATATATATATATATATATATATATATATATATATATATATATATATATATATATATATATATATATATATATATATATATATATACGATATGAGATATAACGAAAACGACCGGCACTCTCACGGCCGCATTTGTTGAGGTAGATCTAAAAATTTTTCTGTACTTGTGTGTTCTATTAATATCTCGGACTAGTTCGTGAATCAGAAAAATCCGACACGTGATTAAGGAACTAGATCATTTTTCTAAAAAAAATTGATTTTTTAAAACCGTTATAACGGCCGTTTGGATACTAATATTTTTAAAAAGCTAACAAATTTAAAATTTTTAAAATCTTTTTTATCAATTTACTTTAAAAATAGACCTCTGCAATTAGAGTTTCCTGACTGAGCGGCTCCAACAAAAAAGTTTGCAAAAAAAATTTTTTTTGAAACAACTGGCACTCTCACGGTCGCATTTGTGAAGCCAGATCAAAAAACCTTTTTAAAAATGTGAGTTTTATTAATATCTGGGACAAGTTCGTAAATCAGCCAAATCCGACACATGGTTAAGAAACTAGAGGCTTTATACTAGAAAAAAACTCTGTTTTTTAGATCCGTTATAACGGCCGTTTAAATTCTCATATTTTTAAAAACTTCATAAATTTAGAATCTTTAAAACCTTTTCAATCAGTTTCTTTCAAAAAAAGACCTCTGCAGTTGGAGGAAATGTATTTTATTTTATAATAATTTATATACAATTAATATAAAATTATACCATATATTAATTATTAATTATTTTATAATAAATTTGTGAGAAAAGAATGATTGTTTTTCCTTAAAGTTTATATAAAATTTGCAAAATTTTCATAAAACAACATGAGACGTCAAAGTTTGATATTGCAAATATGAAATTTTCAATCGCCATTTTATTTAAAATCAATATCAATATATGTATATCAATATATACTAGGAGGGCCCGGCGTGCTTCGCTACGCTTATAAATAAAGTTTTTGCGTAGATATTTTGTTGACGTAGAAGCAATGATTTCAAAAAGTGGTAATGAGAAATGCTAGCATATAATTTTTAATTTTTCTTTTTAAATATATGAATGAAAAATAATCAAAACTCTAGCTGATCAGTTCGGATATATGAAAAATTAGCGATCAAATAAGTTAGTGATCAAATAAGCTTACTTGAAAACTTATTTGATCGCTAATTTTTCATATATCCGAACTGATCAGCTAGAGTTTTGATTATTTTTCATTCATATATTTAAAAAGAAAAATTAAAAATTATATGCTAGCATTTCTCATTACCACTTTTTGAAATCATTGCTTCTACGTCAACAAAATGTCTACGCAAAAACTTTATTTATAAGCGTAGCGAAGCACGCCGGGCCCTCCTTGTTTCAATTATTCAGTTATTTTTCTTTTTACTTGCAAAAATATACTTAAGTCGGATGAAATTTGTGGCACCTATTCACAAAACATTGACACCAATACCAAAACTACGTGAAAAAGCCTCAAAAATTCAACTGCGCATAACTCCGATTCAGAGTACACAAAAAATAAAAGCAGAAATAAGTTTTCTCCTTTCGTCAATACCAACAAAATATCAAAATTTCAGATTTTTTAAAAATCAAAACTTTAAAAATCAACAAAAAAATGTACGTTTTCAAAATAATAGCCCTCCTATAATAAAAAAACAAAGAAAAATATTACGTCTATCGACCCCTAAATAAATTCATAAGCTAAATTCTCTAAACTTCAAAGGAAATGTATAAACTAACTAAGAGAAAATAAATATAAAAAAAGAAAAAAAAGTTTTAAGTTTTAAACCATTACCAAAACTACGTGAAAATGCCTCAAAAATTCAACCGCGCATAACGCCGATTGAGAGTACACAAAAAATAAAAGCAGAAACAACTTTTTTCCTTTCGTCAATACCAACAAAATATCAAAATTTCAGATTTTTTAAAAATCAAAAATTTAAAAATCAACAAAAAAATATAAGTTTTCAAAATAATAGCCCTCCTGTAATAAAAAAACAAAGAAAAATATTACGTCTATCAACCCCTAAATCAATTCATAAACTAAATTCTCTAAACTTCAAAGGAAATGTATAAACTAACTAAGAGAAAATAAATATAAAAAAAGAAAAAAAAGTTTTAAGTTTTAAACCATTACCAAAACTACGTGAAAAAGCCTCACAAATTCAACCGCGCATAACACCGATTCAGAGTACACAAAAAATAAAAGCAGAAACAACTTTTTTCCTTTCGTCAATACCAACAAAATATCAAAATTTCAGATTTTTTAAAAATCAAAAATTTAAAAATCAACAAAAAAATATAAGTTTTCAAAATAATAGCCCTCCTGTAATAAAAAAACAAAGAAAAATATTACGTCTATCGACCCCTAAATCAATTCATAAACTAAATTCTCTAAACTTCAAAGGAAATGTATAAACTAACTAAGAGAAAATAAATATAAAAAAAGAAAAAAAAGTTTTAAGTTTTAAACCATTACCAAAACTACGTGAAAAAGCCTCAAAAATTCAACCGCGCATAACACCGATTCAGAGTACACAAAAAATAAAAGCAGAAACAACTTTTTTCCTTTCGTCAATACCAACAAAATATCAAAATTTCAGATTTTTTAAAAATCAAAAATTTAAAAATCAACAACAAAATGTACGTCATATATATCATTCATAAAATATCATTCATAAAATCAACATTATTACGCATATTACGCATATAATCTCTTTTATTCCGACGACTCGAAAACCGCTTTGTTCAAAGACAAAAGACGACTGAAATGAATGAGAAAAAAAAGTTTCGTTTTTGTTGTTCGTTGTTCGCTAATATATAAAAAAGAAAATATAAAAAAATAAAATAAATTTTTAATTTCGTTTTTATATGTATGTAAACTTATAATGCATATGTATATAAAAAGTTTTCCGTATATAATAACTTTTTTATTTATGATCCGATTTGTGTGAATCCGAATCCGATTATAGGTTACACTAATATCAGTTAGCTGTGAAAATTTGAAATGAATCCATCTGCGAATAAAAAAGCCTTAGGCTCCACAAAGTTTTGATCTAGCGTATTAATATATAAGAAGATATATTTTATATTATAATTTTGATTCAAACTAAAATAAAATATAGATAATTATTATAAATTTTATAATAATTACACAAATAATTCATAATTAATATTTTATCCTTTATTAATATAATTTTTCATACAAGAATTCAAATAAAAAAATATGAAACTTTAAATTGTGATGCTTAAGATGACCATGTTTGATGATCTTACGTTAAGAGGTTATATTTTGACATCTCACAGTTGTGGCTGCATACAGAATCGCATTTAAGAGGTTTTAGTCTTAGCTAGGAGAAAAGTCTTTGCTATGACTATTTTTACATCTGTGAGGGTATGTCAGAATCAGCCTGTAAGATTTTTTAAACACTTACATCGCACATAAATTGTATATAGAATGTGTATAAAAAAATTGTGTATAAGAAAATTTTAACACTTCACCACTTCACAGTCACAGAATTTGGCTGCAGGCGTTATAATTATATCACAAACAACGATCTACTGTATCGCTTGGATATGATTAAACATTAATTTTAAGGTAAATGTATTTTTGAGCCATATAAAGTAAAAAAGTTTTTAGAACACATAACCGCATAACTACTTTAAACCCAATTTGTTTAAAGTTATCATAAGACAAATTATTGGAAAATAATATGTTTAAATTTCATAATCTATTATTTAGAACTCATGTATTCAAATTTAAAACATTAAATTGATACAAATTTTAATACATAGATTTTGAAATTTAAAAATATTTTTATCCTACACAACCAAATCAAATTGAATCAATTTCTGACCAAAAAAAATTGACTAAAGTCAACAACCTAAACATATGGTTAAAGTGCATTTGAAAGATGAAAAATAAATCAAATATCAATCTATGTAGACAACAACACCAACGCGAAACCCAAATTCTTCAAAAATTGAGAAATTATTTTGACCATTTTTAACTTACAAAAACAAACCAAAATTATCAATGAACTCTAAAAACCTTTACATATTTATATAAACATCCCTAGTAAAAATTGTTCACCAGTTTACTAATAGAATTTAAAAAAAAAATATTAAACAACTACAGATAAGCAAAAAATATTGAAGATTGATGATATTTTCATTGTATTTCTTAAAAGAAATAAATAACCCTAGTAAAAGAGAACAAGCGAATTCATACAATAGTTCATCATGAAAATCATCATTACCTATTCAATGAAACGTATATGAGCTTGTGATGTGAATTCACTTATTTACTTTTGTATATGCTCTTCTCTTCTAATGAATGTTTCAATGAAAACCATGCTGAACTTCATTATGAATATCAGTATTATGGAACACATGAAGTTATTGATGAATATCAGTATTATGGAACTCATGAAGTTATTGATGAATATCAGTATTATGGAACGCATGAAGTTATTGATGAATATTTTGTTAAAGTTGTTTGTAAATTAATTGATGAATATCAGTATTAATTAAATTGATGATTAATTTAATTGATGAATATCAGTATTATGGAACGCATGAAGTTATTGATGAATATCTATCGGAAACTCATGCATGATAAAACAGGGTGTTCATGAATGAATTTCATCAGGAATTTCACTACCAACAAACCGACGAAATAATTAGTGAATTTTCATAAAAGATTCATCACTGATGAAATGATAGAGTTCATTTGCAAATTTCAGCAGGCACTTCACTACTATAGAATGGTCGAACTCATTGATTACTTATTTATTATAATCGAAATCAATTATGGAGTTAGTGAAATCAATGTGAACATAGAGGGTAAAACCCGTACAGAATATTTAGAATAAAAATAGTATAGAACACAGAATAAAATATAGAACAAATAAAAATTGTGGTATTTTAAAAGCCATTTTCATGTTTTAAACTAGAATTTTATTAATTATAAATTTTTTGAGGCATTAAAATTAATTTAATAAAGCATTAAAATTTTTTAAAGAGATGGTTCTTCCTTCTTCCTCTATGATTTAGAAGCGTCAGTTTTTTCCTGAAATTAAAAACTATTATAACAAAAAATTATTGTTCTGCAGCTTCTTCGATTTTCTGTACCGTTAATCACTGATTTGTATATTGTTTTTCAACCCCATATTTCACATTTAACCAAAAACTGACAAAAATCACAAAGTTGCACCTCTAAACGTAAAAACAAAACTAGAAAAAATTTGTTGACTATGTTTACAAGATATATCAAAAAGAATCATAAAATGCAATGAGAGAAAAGAGAGGGAGGTAAAAGTGTTAGTTGCTGATAATGAAAGTAATTAAAAACTTCATCAAAATATTCATCTCAGGATCACTTATTTATTTCTTTTAAGAAATACAATGAAAATATCATCCATACTTCAATATTTTTTGCTTATCTGTAGTTAAGTTATTAGTTACACTAAAGCAAATCAAAAACACCTCCGATTATTGACTTCACAAAATTTTTTATTTTCAAAAAACTAAAAACAAATTTAAAGATTTATTTATTTATTTTTTAAAAAATTTGCAGTATGCATTTCGGAATTATCCATCTTCAGCTGCTGTCGTTTTTGCAACTAATTTTTGATAGAATTTTTTATTTTTATTCCTATCAAAGCTATAGAAAGAGAAATAATTTATACATAAGTTTAATACAAATATGTATGCGTCAAGAGTTAAGACTAGAGATAGATATACAATTAATATAATTAATTGAACTTGCACTATAAATTATGTAAACAACTACAAACATAAATAGATTAAAATAAAGTTAAAATAAACCAAAAACAGAGGTAAAACAAAATTACGAAAAATAAATAAAAACAAAACAACAAGGTAAAAAAAATAAAAATTATTAAAATTTCCTTAAAATTATAAATTAAAAATTATCTCTAAATTTTAAATAAACGGGAGGGTATTGGTTCTTCGTCTGTGTTCATTATCTTATTTCTATTTTTCTGTATGTACAAACATTCCCAGCCATCTAATTCTATTGGGTTCTGGATGTGTTTAATAAGTTCAATCTCACCGAACGTACAATTTCTGTTGTTTATTGCATGGGATACAACGGATGATTTCTCTGGCCCATTGAATTTAATATGCGATATATGTTCTTTATAGCGAGTACCTATGTTTCTCTTTGTCTGTCCAATATAAACTTTTTGGCAACTACATTTGATTTTGTATACACCAGATTTTTGTGATGCCGGAACACTATCCTTTGTATTGCCCAGTTGATTGCATAACTTGTTTTTATTTTTAAACACTATCTCAGAACTATGTTTTTTAAACACGCTTTTCAATTTATTAGTTATGGGTGGTTGGAAGGTAAAGCCTATACGTTTTTTAATATTACTATCGTTTGATTCATTGTTATTTAACGTGGTTTTGTTTTGTCTCTCGATTCGTCGCATCGTTTTCTTTACCGTTGAATCAATGATATCGCTATCGTATCCATTTATATCAGCAACTTTTCGAATGTATTCTATTTCATCCATATAATTTTTTACTGATAGTGGCAGTGTGCACATTCTTTTTATCATGCTTCGAAACGCTGCCATTTTTGTCTGAAATGAGCAGTATGAGTCGCTTGTTATAAACCTTTCTGTTGTGGTTGGTTTCCTATATATGCTGACATCGATCTTTCCATTGTTCTTTTTTATATTTAGATCTAAGAATGGGAGACAGTCATTCTGCTTAATTTCCACAGTGAATTTTATACTATTATATTGCTCGTTTAGGATGTCTAACAGAGGTTGCACATCTTGGATTTTCGTTATAGTAAACATATCGTCAACGTAGCGGTGCCATGTTTTTGGTAGTTTGTGTTGGCTATTTAGACTGGTTTCCAAATGTCCGATGAATGCATTAGAGATAAAGCAGGATAATGGGTTACCCATGCAAGTTCCTTGTGATAATTTGTAGTATAACCCATCGTATTGGAATTCATTTTGTTCCATGCACATTTCTGCGAGCCTTGCATAAAGATCTGTCTCGGTTTTGGGGATGTTCAAGGTTGACAGCCACGTTCTTATAACTTCTAGTGCTTCCGGTATGGGGACATTCGGATATAATGATATTATGTCAAATGAGACTAAAACATCATCGTGTTCCAGATTCACATCTTTAATTTTCTTTATGAACTCGGTGCTGTTTTTTACTTCGAAGCCAGGTGGAGGAGTGAACTGGCTTAGGGTTGATACTAAGCGTTTCGCAATTTTATATGTTGGTGCGTTTATATTTGAAACAATAGGTCTCCATAAAGTTTAGGGATGGTTGGATTTGGTACACTAAGTTGCCATTTTGGGATTTCTAATACTGCATTCATTTGTTTTATGGCATTTGTTGCAGCCTTGATCATTTTTGGAAGTGGGTTTCTTTTTATTTTTGTAAACGAGCATGTGTTAATAGTTTCTTCCATTCTTAATTTGTAGTCAGATTTGTCTAGTATAACCATAGAATTGCCTTTATCTGCTTTTATAAAGAAAACTGGTTTTTGTTTTAAATTTTGTAAGAATTGATGTTCCTCATTCACAGTAACTTTTCTCGTCTTGTTTTGTTGTTATCTGTAGTTTAATATTTTTTTTTAAATTGTATTAGTAAACTGGTGAACAATTTTTACTAGGGAAGTGATCCGGAGATGAATATTTTGATGAAGTTCTTAATTACTTTCATTATCAGCAACTAACATTTTTGCCTCCCTCTCTTTACTCTCATTGCATTTTATGATTCTTTTTGATATATCTTGTAAACATAGTCAACAAATTTTTTCTAGTTTTGTTTTTACGTTTAGAGGTGCAACTTTGTGATTTTTGTCAGTTTTTGGTTAAATGTGAAATATTGGGTTGAAAAACAATATACAAATCAGTGATTAACGGTACAGAAAATCGAAGAAGCTGCAGAACAATAATTTTTTGCTATAATAGTTTTTAATTTCAGGAAAAAACTGACGCTTCTAAATCATAGAGGAAGAAGGAAGAACCATATCTTTAAAAAATATTAATGCTTTATTAAATTAATTTTAATGCCTCAAAAAATTTATAATTAATAAAATTCTAGTTTAAACCATGAAAATGGCTTTTAAAATACCACAATTTTTATTTGTTCTATATTTTATTCTGTGTTCTATACTATTTTTATTCTAAATATTCTGTACGGGTTTTACGCTCTATGTTCACATTGGTTTCACTAACTCCATAATTGATTTCGATTATAATAAATAAGTAATCAATGAGTTCGACCATTCTATAGTAGTGAAGTGCCTGCTGAAATTTGCAAATGAGCTCTATCATTTCATCAGTGATGAATCTTTTATGAAAATTCACTAATTATTTCGTCTGTTTGTTGGTAGTGAAATTCCTGATGAAATTCATTCATGAACACCCTGTTTTATCATGCATGAGTTTCCGATGAATATTCATCAATAACTTCATGCGTTCCATAATACTGATATTCATCAATAACTTCATGCGTTCCATAATACTGATATTCATCAATAACTTCATGAGTTCCATAATACTGATATTCATCAATAACTTCATGAGTTCCATAATACTGATATTCATAATGAAGTTCAGCATGGTTTTCATTGAAACATTCATTAGAAGAGAAGAGCATATACAAAAGCAAATAAGTGAATTCACATCACAAGCTCATATACGTTTCATTGAATAGGTAATAATGATTTTCATGATGAACTATTGTATGAATTCACTAATTCTCTGTTACTAGGGTATAAAGCAAAAGAAATTTCAAATACATATAAATGTTTCTCTTTTTAGGTAGATTTCATATAAAAATCTACCTATTGCAATGGGCTTCATCTCGGAATTTCGGAAAAATTTTTGTGTCAAACGACTATATATGATAAGCGGAGACGAAAAAACAAAAAAAAAAAAGTTTATATATATATATATATATATATATATATATATATATATATATATATATATATATATATATATATATATATATATATATATATATATATATATATATATATATATATATATCTATATATATATATATATATATATATATATATATATATATATATATATATATATATATATATATATATATATATATATATATATATATATATATATATATATATACAGTAATACCCCGTTTAACGTCAAGGATGCGCGGGGTATGGGTGTCGTGCAAAACGATGAGATAGGTGCTTAATTGTTAATTTAACGTAAATTTTTCCTTCTTTTCCATAATTATTAACTGTTTAAGTAAAATACTTCGTGCATTTTTATCTACTGTAGAGTTGCCGTAGAGTTTGAATTAGGTGAAAACATTTTGTGTCAGTTTTACGTCTGTGGGGTGAAATTTATACGCAACGAGCTTGTTGCCAGATTCACATGCCAGATTCAATAAAATGCTTTTTAGATGTCAAATGCGATTACGTATGGAAATGTGGTGGGTTCCAACAGCTTGTATTTGAATGCGAATGATAATGGTTAGAGAATGAGTGAGTTTGCATTATCAAATAATTTGAGAATTGGCAGTACGTTCTTTCCGCATCGATCGATTCAAAAGCAGACTTGGGTCTCACTGAATGGAAACACTCGAAATCAAATTGATCACGTTCTAGTAACCACGTTTCTTTCCGAGCGATCTGGATGTGCGATCCTTTAGAGGTGCATACATTGGAAGTGACCACTTCCTTGCATGTGCAACGATAAGGTTCCACTTCCCAAATCCAGGCATTCCAAAATTCAATCAACGGAAACGTTTTAACATCTCATCATTAAAGAATGCTGAAACAGAAGAGAGATATCAAATCCATATGGCCGAAACATTGGAGAAATCAGAAACCATTAATGGAGACGTCGATAAGTCATGGTATTTTCTCAAAAATTCTGTTTTAAGCGCTGCTGGGGGAATACTTGGACGACCACAGAACCACTCCCAGAAACCATGGATGGATCAAGCATGCCTTGACGCTATTCAATACAAAAGAGATTGCTATCTGAAGTGTCTACAAGGACAACAATACCAGGTTCACGAAGGAGAACTATAAACCGGCAAGACAAGCCGTTACAAAGCTATGTAGACGAACGAAGAGAGAATGGTGGAAGAGACCGTGTGAGGAGATTGAAAGCTTCAACAAGGAACGTCAATGGCGCAACTTCTTTCAACAGGTTAAAACCTTAAAGAAGGGCCCTCAAACTAGATCGACTGCTATTCAAAACGAAAATGGGGAGCTACAAGTAGACCATAAACATATTTTAGATACTTGGGCCGCTTATTTTGAGAATCTTCTCAACTTAAGTGACCAGCAACAAGTCGGGCGACGAGCAAAGCTTATTCGTGCGTCAAAGGTACATGTAGACGAACCAACGAAAGAGGAATTCGACGCGGCGCTGTCAAAATTAAAACGCTATAAAGCATCTGGTATCGACAGTATAACATCCGAAATGATTGTACATGGTGGCGAAACTCTATCCTTAAGATTGTTTGAACTTGTTCAAATTATCTGGAGGACTGAAACCATGCAAAAGAACTGGAACACAGCTATGCTGATACCAATCCATAAAAAGGGTAATCGCCTACAATGTGCAAACTACAGAGGAATCGCTCTCCTTTGCACAGCATATAAGATCTTTTCCTACATTTTGCTATCAAAAATCAATCCTATTGCTGAACGACTGTTTGGAGAATATCCATGTGGTTTCCGGTGAGCCCGAGGTACCACCGATGCACTTTTCTCGATAAGGATGATATTGAAAAAGTGTCGAGAGTTCAACATACCTGTGCACCAACTTTTCATTGATTTCATTTCAGGCCTACCACGAACGAGAATTCTCTATGATCTGCTCTGGTTTCAATGGGAATTCCTAGTAAACTGGTATCACTATGCAAAATGGCAGTACAGAACTCTCAATGCTGTGTACGAGTAGAGAACGAAATATCAAAGGTTTTTAAAGTCGACTCCGGCTTAAGACAAGGTGATGCTATCTCTCCAATACCCTTTAATTTAGCCTTGAAATATGTATGCCGTCAAAAGAAACTACCGACTAATAACAATATCTTGTCAATAAACTCAGTACAGATGATTGCTTACGCTGATGATGTTGTCATCCTCGGCCGAAGTGAATCTGTTATGAGTGAGACTTTCAAGTCGCTTGAGAGTGGTGCTAGGAAAATTGGTCTGCAAATTAACTACAATAAAACCAAACATATGAATGTTTCAAGAGAGGCTGAGAAGAAAGATCTGATGTGCGTCGATGAACAAATTTAGGGAGTTGAATCTTTTAAATATTTGGGATCAATGCTTGACTCAAACAACAGCATACTTACAAATATAAAAGCTCGAATCGGTGCAGGTAATCGTACTTTCTACTCAATTAAACCTCTCCTTGGATCACCGTATGTATCAACTAACACCAAGCTCAAGTTATACAAGACATTGATTAGACCGGTTGTGATGTATGGGTCACAAACGTGGACCCTTACACAAAATGACGAATCGCGTTTATCTGTATTTGAGCGTAAGATCCTACACTACATTCTTGGTCTGCTTAAGACAGACGATGGAGAGTATAGAACCCGGTATCACTTTGAGATCAGAGACCTTCTTGAGGGTCCTGATATAATAGGTTGTATCAATTCTAATAGGATTGCTTGGTTTGGGCATGTTCTACCTACGAGCCGATTCACAGTCTGGAATGATTAGAAAAATGTACGTTAGTACCCGAGGGAGTGGGCGACCGCGAGGTAGACCACGACTACAATGGGAGACTGACGTAATAAACGACCTTAAAAAAATCGGCTGCCATGGTAATTATGTCGCTGTTGCGAATGACCGTTGTGAATATTCAAAGCTGATTAGCCTGGCAACGCTCCTACATGGAGCATGAACGCCTTAAACAAAAAAAAATGCGATTACGTACGTTTCACCACTTTTTTCAAGTATGCTGAGCCAAATATGAGCTACATATTTTAATATATCGGTTGTTGATCCTTTGTTTCTAAAACCGTATTGGCTGTCAGATATCAAATTGTTGTCTTCCAAAAATTTTAATATGTGAGCATTAATGTAAGTAATACTCGTATATTTTAGATAGGACTGAGAGTAAGCCTATTGGTCTATAATTAGAAAAATCACATTTTTTTCCTTTTTTGGGGACGGGTTAGAAATTGTCCAACTTCCAGCACGAAGGAAAAATACGATTTATTGGATTTGTAGGTGAGTAGGTGCAAGTTCTTTTGAAATTGTTTTTAGAATAATAGGAGGAATATTGTCCAGACCGGATGCTTTGTTGATATTTAACCCATCTTAAGAGTTTTTCAACGATTTTGGGTTTAAAATGAAGATCTTTCATATTAACTCCTGAAGTCTGGATCTGGGGTATTTCTTCAGGAGTTTCTAGAATGGTCGAGATCGAAGATCTGTTTTGCAAAACTTTTCAAATTCACTGATTAACTTAGTTAATTAAAATTAAAAATGTTGATTAAATTCGCAAGAATAAATAATTTAAGAGAATATTTTGTTTGTTTCTCGACAATTCGAAAAAAAAATTGTTTTCATTTGCATTAAATTTTCAAAAAAAATTTATAAATTTGGAATAACGTTAAAGTGAATCAACGTTTAACGGGGTAACGTTATACGAGGTCTGACTGTATATATATATATATATATATATATATATATATATATATATATATATATATATATATATATATATATATATATATATATATATATATATATATATATATATATATATATATATATATATATATATATATATATATATATATATATATATATATATATATATATATATATATATATATATATATACATATATATATATAAACGATATGAGATATAACGAAAACGACCGGCACTCCACGGTCGCATTTGTTGAGACCGTAGATCAAAAAAATTTTCTGTACTTATGTGTTCTAATAATATCTTAGACGAGTTCGTGAATCAGCAAAATCCGACACGTGGTTAAGAAACTAGAGACTTTTTTCTGAAAAAATTTGATTTTTTAAGACCGTTATAACGGCCGTTTGGATACTAATATTGCAAAAAATTTAATAAATTTAGAATCTTTGGAATCCTTTTTATCAATTTGTTTTAAAAATAGACCTCTGCAGTTAGAGGTTCTTGAGTGAGTGGCTCCAACAAAAAAGTTTGCAAAAAAAAATTTTTTTTTAAACAACCGGCACTCTCACGGTCGCATTTATAAGGCCAGATCAAAAAACCTTTTTTAAAAATGTGCGTTTTATTAATATCTTGGACAAGTTCGTAAATCAGCCCAATCCAACACATGGTTAAGAAACTAGAAGCTTTATACTAGAAAAATACTCTGTTTTTTAGATCCGTTATAACGGCTGTTTGGATTCTAATATTTTTAAAAACTTCATAAATTTAGAATGTTTGTAACCTTTTAAATCAGTTTCTTTCAAAAAAAAGACCTCTGCAGTTGGAGGTTTCTGAGTGAGCGGCTCCAACAAAAAAGCTTGTAAAACACAAAATGCGTTTGAATCAACCGGCGCTCTCACGGTTGCATTTGTGGAACCAGATCAAAAAACCTTTCTTAAAAATGTGTGTTTTAATAATATCTTGGACAAGTTCGTAAATCAGAAAAATCTGACACATGGTTAAGGAACTATAGGCTTTATACTAGAAAAAAAAAGTGTTTTTTTTAATCCGTTATAACGGCCGTTTGGATGCTAATATTTTTTAAATCTTCATAAATTTAGAATCTGTGGAAAAATTTTAATCCGTTTCTTATAAATATAAACCTCTGCAGTTAGAGGTTTTCGACTTGTTGGCTTCAACAAACAAGTTTGCAACAATCCCCAACTACAATTTCCAAAATTCTTATAACAGTCAATGTCAACCTTATAACAGTCAAAAAAATAAAAGATTTGAATAGAAGAAATAAATTTTTTTTTCTTAGAAATAAACTGTTTTGATATTTTGCAGTAATTGCACGACATATGATATAGAATAGGTTTGTGTCATGAATTGTCACACACATGTTCTGTGGTAGATTTGATATTTGTTTGTTGCAAAATTGGATAGATATAATTTTGCTTGTAGGTAGCTAATTTTCTTTTCAAAATTTGTTCGATATCTGTTTTAAATTAGTTTGTTTTGTTTAAACTAATCTGATACATCAGATTCTACTGGCACACAAAACTGTCTGATCTCGAAATCTACCTATTTCTAGCGGATATACGTGCCGCTTGGACTTCTTTATTTTGATTTGTCATGTTTATTCTATCATATAAGACAGAAAGAATGCAATATAATATATGCTTAATGCTAGACTCTTCACCTTTGTTTTCATCGTAAAAATTAAGCATTTTTGTTGTATTTTTTGATATACGAGTTTTTCGTTTACCAATTGTGCTTCTTATAGTTTATTTTTCTATGGTATTATCAAGAATCAAAAATTGCGACAGATCCTATTTCTTTCAGAGCGTGTCTCGCGATTCTGTACTATAAGAATCAAAGTTAGCGAGGCAGTTAAATTTCGGTGACATTAGAGATGTTTTTGCATCAACCAAAGCACTGAAAGCTCAATTGTTATAAAAAGTAAGAACAACTCACAAAATTCTTACTTAAAAAATTTACGCATGGAGGAGGGATTGTGGCGTATGTTTAAACTAGAAATTTTAAAAAGTAATATTTATCTAGTAGTTGAGAAAATTTAAAACAAAAATAGTTATTTTTTAGGTTTCTTTTCAGAGAATAATTTTTGATTTTTTTCAAATAAGTTGATTTTCTTAATTTTTAAAAAGAGTTTTTATGATTTTTTCTTCCAATTTAAAGTTCTTTATATGATTTAATTTATATAATAGTTGTTGTGAAATATAATTAAATAAATAATTTAAATGTTATGAATATTAATATGGTTATTATTAAACTCAAATTATTTTATTTAAAAAAATGAACTTCCTTATTATATTTTTAATATAATAAAGTTGTTAAGAAATATAATTTAATATATTTGATTAAATTGATGTATCCATACATTCAAAATAATATGGATTAAGCCATACTGAATTTGTTAGTGATATAGTTGTTTAGAAACGTATTTTTGAAGAATTTGTATCAATGAAATAAATTTGCATCTAAGGGGTATTAAATTCGATTAATTCAAAGAAACCCAAAGTATTGATTCTTTGGGTTTTATTAGAATTTTTAAAAGCTCAAAATTACGAAATGGAATTCACACAAATACTATACAAAAAGCATAGCTTATGTAAAATCAAACATGGATAGCAATTATGATAAACAAACTAATTAAACATGTGGCCCCCAGCCAGCAGCACGTTTGCAATAGTGATTTGCAAACAGTTACAATGAATTAATACCAATGAATTTATAATATCTGCCCGCCCGCAGGAACATATGTAATATTCAAAATTTTGGATCTATGGATGTGACAACCCCGGGTACTTTAGTAGCTGCTATTGCCAAATCAGTTAACGTGAGATATCGTATACTACTGACAATGGCAGTAAGATATCACTTATATTAAGGGGATAAGTGATATTTTGAGGGTGCTGGCGGATGTTCTTTTCTCAATCAACGATAGTACCCTTAGTCTTAGTTATGGAATATTCTTTGACGATAACGCTCTATTTTTTTTAAATAAAATGTGTTGGGTAGTAGGAATTACAATGTGTGTCACAACAACACATAAGAACCTTTTAAGAAAAAAGTCTCATAACAACATGCTTTCTAAGGTGTTGATGGACGTAATTTTTTCTATTTTTTAAAAGAATGAACTTTTTGATTGCTCGAACAAATGAGCTTCCATATAACTATTATATATGCTGGTTTGGGGTAAACAATGCGATACATGATCTTGATATATGCTTCTAGCACTAGGATAATTAGGAACCTTATTTTAGCTTTGTTCCTGCAAATTTGAAAAAAAAAGTATATTGTTTTTATTTCCTCAATCCTATCATGAAATATTGCCCTATGTCGTACATTATTATGTGAAAGGATTTATTATTAGGTTTTCCATTCTTTAAGAAGAATATAAAAAAAAATTGCGTCCATCAACGTCTTAAAAAGCATTATGTTGCAGAACCTAGGTCTTAAAAGGTTTTTATGTGTTATTGTGACACATATTGTAATTCCAAATATGTCACATATTTTGAAATTGCACAAACTTTTTTGATCTTCGGTGAAAAAGATGACGAACAATGTCATTGAAACTACAATTTTGAGTGGAAAATTCGAAGAGGAAGATGTAGTGTTGCCACAACAGACATGCTCATATTTCAATGATCCCAACAGATTCAAACGTCTAGTTTCCAGTGCATCTCGCTTTTGCAATTACCATCAACAAAGAACACGGATATTTACTGCAAGCTTGTGGACTAGATTTAGAGAATCCGTTCTTCTCACATGGAAAACTGTATGTGGCTGGCGCGTTAGGAAAACCTTCTGATTTATTTGTGTACGCACCAGATAGAAAAACAAAAAACAAGTACTCGAATAAATAAATATAATTAAAACGACATTTTGAAATTCGTTCCATATTAAAATAAATGAGTTGCAATAAAAATGACACAATGTAAATTGAATGTTATCTTTACGAGTTTTCTCGAGATTTCTTTCTTATGACGTAGCGGCAATATGCGACCGATGTTAAATAAACAAAACTTTTACGCTATTTGGTGTAAAAAATAAAATTTTTGGAGACTTTGTGAGTGATTAAGATCAAAGTAATTATTGTAATTCACTTGAATTTTGCAATTTTACAGCATTTTTCATTTTCTCTCAGAAAAACTTCTTTAGAACAGTTTTTCTGTTTCGTGTCGGGTACAAATACAACGCAAGGGCACTGTGAACATTTGTGAATCTATTTTTGTTCTGTATAATGTTCTATATAGAGATGAGACACCTCTACTAATTCAACAAGCCATTTAAATTTTTTTATAGCTTACTCGAAAACTTATTTGATCGCCAATTTTTCATATATCGAACTGATCAGCTAGAGTACTGATAATTTTTCATTTATATTTTTATAAAGACAAATTATAAATTACGCTATCATTTCTCATTCCCACTTTTTGAAATCATTGCTACTACGTCAACAAAATGTCAGTGCACAAACTTTATTTATAGGCGTAGCAAAGCACGCCGGGTCCTGCTAGTTAAACATAAAATTTTTTGTAAAAACTTTTAAAAAAAAATAGAACCGACTGCAAAAAACACAAAAAGTGAAAAATAACTCAATTGTGACTTTAGAGACAAAAATACAGCTAACTATTGATTTATTTGATTTAATTATATTTAACTACAGACAAAAAAAATTACGGTTTTAAACAAAATTATTATATTATAGAATTTATTTATTATTATAATTTTCACAATTATTATAGTTGTTACGATAGTTATATATTATATTATAAAAGTTATTTGTAGCAGAAAACTGTTGGAAATCGGTGCCAAACCGATGACATGTTAGTCAGTTTTTCGTCAATTTGGCACCGACTTCGAACAGTTTTGTGCTATAAATAACTTTTATAATATAATAACTATTGTAACAACTATGATAATTGTGATAATTATAATAATAAATAAATTCTATAATATAATAACTTTGTTTAAAACCGTAATTTTTTTTTTGTCTGTAGTTAAATATAATTAAATTAAATAAATCAATAGTTAGCTGTATTTTTGTCTCTAAAGTCACAATTGAGTTATTTTTCACTTTTTTGTGTTTTTTGAAGTCGGTTCTATTTGATTTTTAAAAGTTTTTTATTTTTTCATTTTTTTGTTTGGTTTTATACCCAAATGTCGGTTAAAAAGGCGTTTTTGAAGTAATAAGTCTCGGAATGTATTCATCAATGACAATCAAGTAATCAATGATTTTTCGATTTTTTGAGAAAAAGGTAAATTTCCTGTCATAGAAAATTATATTGGAGCAACTCGGAATCTAAAGCAATATAATACTGCTCAAACCATCCAAATACAATAAGCGGTTTCGAAGAAATCGACGAAAATACATAAAAAATACAGGTTTTTTCAATTTTCTGAAAAACTGTATTTTTCGCGTCTTAGAAAAAAAAACGAGACTTTCTCGAAATCCGCCCAAATAGAAAACAATTAAAACCATTCAAATCCAATGAGTCGTTTATGAGAAATCGGTGAATATATATAGAAAAATACATATTTTTTCAATTTTCTGAAATACGGTATTTTTTGCGTCATAGAAAACAATATGGGACCACTTCAGCATTTATCTTAATCGAATACAATCATCCAAATCGAGTTGTTTTTGAGAAATCGGTAAACAAACATACATCAACATTTATCAAAAAACACAGTTTTTTTCGTTTTTCTAAAAAACGGGTTTTTTTACGTCATAGAAAAAAATATGAGACCATTTCGGCATCTACTTAAATAGAATACAATTTAAATCATTGAAATCGAATGAGCCGTTTTTGAGAAATCGGTTAACAAACATCATAGACAAAAAAAAACCAAAGTGAAACACAGAACCTCCTTCTTTTTTGAAGTCGGTTAAAAAGTACAAATAAACTTTTTCAAAATTCTAAAAATATTCCAAAAATTATAATAAAATCCAAAATTTAAACTTTTTCAACATTCCAAAAATTTTCTAAAATTTTGAAGTTTGAGTTTTTTGAAATCAGATTTTTTTTCATTTAAATTGAGTCATGAAAAAAGGCGAAAAATTGGACGCCACTTTTACAAATTCAATCCAACACATACATTTACTTCGGTCTGGAAGACCTAAATTGTACATTCATGAGCTCAAACTGAAATTCTTACCCCCACTTTTTTGGCATTTCTCGACGTTTTAGGACCTACTGATTCTAAAAAAGGAAAAAAAATGGATGTCTGTCTGTCGGCCGTCCGCCCGTCACAACCGACGAAATCTAGAAAACCGCTGGTCGGATTTCAAAAATTTTTTTCTAAAAATAGGTTTACTCAATCAAAAGAGCCGAAAGGACGATGTGTTTGATAACTGTACCGGAAGTGTGTCAAAACAAGGAAATTTGCATATTTTTTGCTCAAAAAACGTTCATTTTAAGTGATTACGAGAAGAAACATTGAATTTGGAGAAATCTTGATGGTCGGAATCAAGAGATTAAAAAGACTAAAATCTAGATTATTGCATTATAAGTTTGTCAAAAAAATGTTGTCAAGTGTGTCAAAAGATAGATTTTTATTTATTTTTTACCCAATTTTTTGGAAAAAAACAAAATTAATTTTTGTTTGAAATGAAATTTTATTATTATTATTAAGA
The DNA here is from genome assembly GCA_963693315.1 of Diogma glabrata. NCBI lineage: Eukaryota > Metazoa > Arthropoda > Insecta > Diptera > Cylindrotomidae > Diogma > Diogma glabrata. The sequence goes on along the minus strand of OY856187.1, from coordinate 301,423,175 downwards.
ATTATGGCATTATAAGTTTGTCAAAAAAATGTTGTCAAGTGTGTCAAAAGAAAGATTTTTATTTATTTTTTTACCCAATTTTTTGGAAAATATTAAAATTAATTATTTGTTTGAAATGAAATTTTATTATTATTGTAGAGAAATATGGCATTATAAGTTTGACAAAAACATAATGTCCAGTGTGTCAAAAAACAATTTCATTTATTTTTTTAACCAATTTTTGGAAAAAAAATGTAGCTGTTTTTATGACGTAAATGTAATTGAAAAGAAATTGGACATGGAAATTTTTGAATTTGTTATAGTTTTTGAAATATTTTTGGAATTTTGGAAAAAGTTTGTATATATGATTTTCTAATAATTTTTCAATATTTTTAGGATTTTAGAAAAATTTTGAATTTTTAAGAATTTTTGGAATATTATTGAAATTTAGAAAAAGTTTAACTCTTTGATTTTATTCTAATTTTGGGAACATTTTTGGGATTTTGAAAAAAGCTTCAATTTTTGATATTGTTATAATTTTTGCAATATTTTTAGAATTTTTGAAAAAATTTTAACCTTCGATTTTGTAATAATTTTTGGAATATTTTTAGAATTTTGAAAAAAGTTTGAATTTTTATTTTTACAATATTTTTGGAATTTTGAAAGAAATATGAATTTGTGATTTTGTAATATTTTCTCGAAACGCTAAATGGTGAGGTTTTTGAGTAGTTTGCTAAGTGTATCATCTTCTCACTAATTTATGTTAATATTATGATCTGTTAAAATTTTCCGGCAACGTATTGATGTTTCGTGTTAGCTTTGAGGGATCAGTTTTTATTGTTTTGAAATTTATTTATTTTTTAATTTTTGATCTACGGGTGTGACAGCCCCGCGTATTCCAGTCCCTGCTATTGACATACGCGTTGACGTGAGATATCACACACCACTGGCAATAGCAGTGAGATATCGCTAGCCAAGGTGACATCTTAGGGGTGGTGGCGGATGAACTGTATTCAGTCAACGGTAGCACCCTCAATCTTAGCTGTTAAATAATCCTTGATGATGAGACGCTATTGCTTCCTTGAAGAAATGGGCCTTCATATAATTATGTGTGGGCTTTAATCTTTAAGAAAGAGAGTGCTTCACAGGATAAAGGAATATGCAACCGGCTGGATTATTAGCAACTACATTTTTGTTTTGTTGCAGCAAATTTTTGTAACAATTTGCTATTTACTTTTTAATTTACTTTTATTTTCTCTATTCTATCATAAAATATTGGCCTATGTCATATTTTGTCAGTGGTAGGATTTTTTGTTTAGTTATCCATTCTTTAGCAAAAAATATAAAAAACAAAAAAAGAAAGATTTACGTCCATCAACACCTTTGAACGTATGTTGTTGTGGGACCTTGGTCTTAAAAGGTTTTTATGTGTTATTGTGACACATATTGTAATTCCTACTACACAACACATTTTATAAAAAAAAAAATACTTTAACAAAGAGTTATCTTTGATATACGCCGCTGCCCAAAACTAAAATCCATGTCCTCATAAAAGTTTTTTGCCGAAAACTATATCAAAATCTTTAACCCAGACCGAAGTCTTGATATCTCAGAGCTTGAGATTTCAGCCCCTCCATATTTTCATTTTACAATCTCAAAATACGACCGCAATCTTCATATGTCGCAATGACTACCAAAAATTTTCGTCTTCGAAAAATTCATAATGTATTAGAAAACCCTAGACTTAAAAATCATACATCAAATATTAATGTATTAATGCCTGAATAATATATGTACATTTTGTATACATGTTTACATGATTTAAAAATGTTTAATTAAAACAAATAGGTATGACGTTAGCGCTCTTAAGCTTCAACTTAATTTAATGTATATTTTAATAGTCTAGAATATTTAAAAAAAACTTAAAAAGTAGTCAAATGAAAATGTGCTCAAAAAGTGCATAGACTCGTGCACCGTGGTCAGAATGTTTTTCGGGTTTGTCTGTACATTGTACAAATGGAATGTTTTCCTGAAATCTATAGTCTTGAGTGCCTTCAATCCAGAAACATTTAAAAAAGCGTAGACCAACTTCTCAGATCGTATGTTGTTGGAGGATCTATGTCATAGAAGCTATCAATTTGTTGCTGTAACACATATTGTATCCCTATTACACAACATTTTTTATTAAAAAAAAAAGAAGTCAAATATTAACATGGAAAACAACCTCCAGACAAACAAACGTACTAGCGGTAATTGGTGACCTTTATTTTTATTCCTTTTTCCTTATATAAAATGATATTATATATATATATCATTATATATAAAATTATATTTTAGAGTTTTTTTGTTATTCTGACCTCACTCTTACTTAATTTCGTTACCACAAATAAACATAAGACATTCAACAGCTGATGTGCCTAACACCAAAATTTAATTCAATTATCATAATAAGTTGCTTGATTTTTATGTCATTTTATTACTTAATATCTGAATGAACGTGGAAATGGGCTTCTTTAAAATTTTCAAACTGTTTATTGGATCTCCAATGGATTATTTCCAATCAATGTCTACACATCACTTCGTTGAGGGCAATCAATAGATACACGGTGTTATACATCTTTGTTTATTATTTTCAGAGTTTGGCTTAGGTCCAGACATCGATTCAAAGACATAATTGCTGTTTTTGATAAAGGCTGCATAAAACCATAATAGGTAGTATTTTATATCATCTGCCATAGAGAACATATATGGACATAAACTAAATCTGGTTCTGGTACTATGCGTGATTGGGGAAGGAGTTTGGTAGTGTTACTTTGTGATAGGACTTTCAAAAGGAGAGCACTGTAACCAAACAAGGTGCCTATCAACTTTCTCAGTTCGACGTTTTACGTTCAGTATAGTCTCTAAAAAAATTTAATAACATTTTCTATTTTTGTGGTCAAATAAGAAACATTTAAACATTTTAAATTTAAACAGTTCGTAATGCTTCTTAGTCAAAAACATTTTATCACATTGGACAAATCAATAACAACAAAAGGTATATGAATGTAATTGACTCAAAGTAGCAGTTTTGCCTTGAAGGTAATTTAATTAAATTCCCAATTATACCTAGCACCAATTGTTAGCAAAACAAAACAAATAAATTGAATTTTAAGTTCAATAGTTCGTGATTATTACAATGTAATCCAAAAATCAATTTGCAATCAACTCGTACTATTTTTTGACTTAATTTCTATCTGTTTTATCAACTAGTCAAAAAACTCAAATTTAATTAAATGAAACAAAAGAATGAATTTAATGAAAAAGATAAATGGAAAATCGTAAATTTGTTTTCCAGTCGATTTTCAAATTGCTGATTTTTATTTTTAGACCAAATTTTGCTATCCATTAAGTCAATTATTTTCAAAATTTTTTTGGATTTTAAGTGATGAATTTATGATTTTCATTCATAACATCATTTTTCAGGTTGGAGCAGTTTCTCCCATAATAACAATGGTGACTTCCATAATAACAATGATTTGTTTGCTCGAGTATTTTAGGCTTGAACTAAATGATATAATATTAAACATTATGCATATTATATTATAAAATACAGGAAATAATTTCTTCATATAAAATTTTGTAACAATTTATATTATTTATAAGATTTTAATTTAATTATTTTTGTAAAATTTTTGCAAAATTATTTAAAACAATTTTGAATAGTTTTCCCGTTTTTGTATAATTTAATTATTCTGATAAAGTAAATATTTTCATTTAGTTTCCAAATGCATACATATAAGCAAGCTTTTATGGGAATAGCTGGGCTAAAATTATTATTACAACATTTTAATTTAATTAAAGTGTATATAGCTTTTATGTCAACAGTGGTTTTGGTTGTTGATATTAGTCATAGTGGTTACTTTGAATAAAATCGATATTTTTGTTACTTTGTTACATTGTATAATTATATTTACTGCTGTTTTAATTTGTTTGCGTCTTGACATTTTTTTCTAAATTTAGAAAATTTGAAATGCAAATTTTTGAGAACAATGTACAAATAAATGCAGAGAAAGATAAAAGTTAAGATAGAATATATGAGTTGTGGATGTTTTTTTTAATAAACTGTGTTGTTAAAAAATATTGCTAAAACACCTATACTATATCAATCATATCATATGGAAACCCTTTTCAAACGTTAATCCAAATGATGAATTTAGCATGTATTGTATAAAAAATACATGGATTTTAAGCATACAATAATAGATTTCAATTATACACGTTAAAAAGTTTTCATTTATTTAGTTATATATGAAATTAATCTAAAATATGTACAATTATATGCTTAAAATTGAGGTTTTCAGTTTAATGCTTTCAATAAATTGTAGGTCTTAAAAGAAATCCAAAATCATTGATGAAAACATGAAACTCAAATATACTTCAAATATCCAAAAAATACTTATCTGGATTTTGTTTTTATCAATAATTTTGCGATTAATATAATAACAGCCCATTGCAAATAAAGTTTTAGTATTAATATTCATTCGTAACAGTGGAACTTTTCAAAACAAAATGTTGTTTTACTATACAAATTGGAAAACGAATTTGTACATTAAAAAATTATAAAACTATCAAATTAGAATTATTAAAATAAATACATACATGAAAAAAAGTAATACAAATTGACAACCTAACACTATTACATGTGGGATAATATTAAAAAAATCTTTAGGTTTAAAAACTTTGGTTGAATGAACGCAGTCATCTGATATTTGAATACCTATAAAATATCAATACTATTTGTAGCGAGGGGGCCCCTGTGCATGTGGGGCCCGAGGCGGCCGCCTCTTCCGCCTCTATGGTAATCCGCCACTGGACGCTGCAGATTGAAAAAATATCTCTACTTTAAAATTAATTATTTCTATGACAAGAAATTTTATTATTATTATTGAGAATTATGGCATTATAAGTTTGTCAAAAAAATGTTGTCAAGTGTGTCAAAAGAAAGATTTTGATTTATTTTTTTACCCAATTTTTTGGAAAAAATAAAATTAATTATTTGTATGACATGAAATTTTATTATTATTATATTTTAAAAAAATAATGTCAAGTGTGTCAAAAGAAAGATTTTCATTTCTTTTTTTAGAAAGTAATAAAATTATTTATTTGGATGAAATGAAATGTAATGATCATGATTTATTATTATTGAGAATTTTATTGCATTATAAGTTTGTCAAAAAAATATTGTCAAGTATGTCAAAAAAATGGTTTCATTTATTTTTTTAGACAATTTTTTGGAAAAAAAAATTTAGCTGTTTGTATGACGTAAATGTGACACGGAAATTTTTGAATTTGTTATAGTTTTTGAAATATTTTTGGAATTTTGAAAAAAGTTTGTATTTTTGATTTTGTAAGAATTTTTGGAATATTTTTAGAATTTTGAAACGCTTTAAATTTTTGGAATTTAAAAAAAGTTTCAATATTTGGAATTGTTATAATTTTTGCAATATTTTTAAAATTTTGGAAAAAGTTTCAATTTTTGAATTTTCAAGACTTTTCGGAATATTATTTGAATATAGAAAAAGTTAAAATATTTGATTTTATTCTATTTTTTGGAATATTTTTGGAATTTTGAAAAAAGTTTCAATTTTTGATATTGTTATAATTTTTGCAATATATTTAGAATTTTGGAAAAAGTTTAAACTATTGAATTTTTAAGAATTTTTGAAATATTATTAGCATTCAGAAAAAGTTTAAATATTTGATTTTATTCTAACATTTGGAATATTTTTGGAATTTTGAAAAAAGTTTCAATTTTTGATATTGTTATAATTTTTGCAATTTTTTCAGAATTTTTGAAAAAGTTTAATCTTTGATTTTGTAATAATTTTTGGAATATTTTTAGAATTTTTGAAAAAAGTTTGATTTTATTCAAGTTTTACAATATTTTTGGAATTTTGAAAGAAATATGAATTTGTGATTTTGTAATACTTTCTCGAAACGCTAAATGGAGAGGTTTTTGAGTAGTTTGCTGAGTGTATCATCTTTTCAACTAAGTTATGTTAATACATGATCTGTTATGATTTTCCGGCAACGTATTGATGTTTTGTGTTAGTTTTGTAATAAATTTCTAAACAGAGATAAAAAATACATGTACGTTAACAAAGAGTTATGTTTTATATACATCGTTGCCCAAAACTAAAAACAATGTCCTCATAAAACTTTTATGCCGAAAACTATATCAAAATCCTTAACCAAAACCGAAGTCTTGATATTTTTGCCTTTATGTTTAAGTTCTACAATTTGGTTCATTATTCTACTTTTGTTTGTTACTTACAAAAGGTGTGTTCGATTTGACTGAAATAACTGAAAAACAACAACAATTGCATTGAATTCTTCAGTTGTTTCAGTCAAATCGAACACTGCTAAATTATATCAATTTCCCCATTTGGATTAAATAACTGATAAGCGCCGTGCAGTGTACATTGTGATTCACTACTATTTTTTATGCAAAGTAATGTATTTTATTTCTATTTCTAAATACATAAGAATTCAAATATCATGATCGTTTTCTAAAGGACGTTGAAATTATAAATCAAACACAAAAGATAATGGACACTAGTGAAATTCACACAAAATTTAATCAAAAAATATTTAAAGTATGTGCAAAACGTCCACATCAACGAAGTGTTGTTTGGAATTATTTTAGATATCTATTAGGAAATGATTCGTTTTTGTCACCGACCGAGGATCTAATATGAAAGCGCTTGAACAGTGCAATAGAATTAGCCGATCATTTGATCAATAATATCTTGGTAATATTGTGGTTTAAAGATTTGTTACAAGCATGTCGCAATGTAGTTTGTTACTTCAAGCGGTCATTAAACCTGCAAAACAGTTTATCGATTACACTGAAAAGGAGCAACCCGGTGGAACTCAAAAGTGATATGACAAAATTCATCATAGACAACTTTGAGAAAATAAAGGGGTATTGAGCTAGAGGGAATTGATTTAGAAACTCTTCAATTTTTATTAGCATTTCTTGAACGATTCAAAATCGTAACTCTTGTACTGGAAAACAGCAAAGAACCGTCAATTTACAAGTGTTTATCCTATATTTTGCATCTCAAAGCTCATTTAAAAATAGTTTCGATTAGTGATATGGTAAATGAATTGCGAATGAGTATCGGCAGATTTTTGGAGGAAAAATGGAAGTCACAACTAACTGTAATTCACAAGACAGCTGCGTTATTTTATCTTAAAAGTGAGAATTTGGATGTGCTTTCTTGTGATGAAAAAATGAGGTGTATGGATATATAAAAATAATATGTCCAGAACAAGATGCCGTTGATCAAACAGTCGTTAATATCAGTATTGGTCCCCTGTATGGTACCTTTCACCAATCATCTGTTGTTGTTTCTAATTTTTCGATTGGCCAACAAATCGAGCAATATAAATCTGATGCTGTGGAAAATGGAGTGAGTTCTATAAACTAATATTAATCAAATCATGCATCGATATTTCGAAATTTATATTCCTGCTATTTAAAAATCGAAAAACGTATAGAAATTTTTCTTTGCAAACAGAATATATAGTCCGAGAGCTGAGCGACATAAAATTGCAAGCACTTAATAAAGGCTGATTTTTTAATATTATGTCACATATACTAGTTCACATGTACTAGTTTCATGAAGACCAAACTGGACCAAGACTGTTCGTGCGTCAAAGGTTCATTTATGGTTCCATGACAATTTATGGTTCTAGTACTGGACCAATAACATTACCCAATTAATGATAACCATTAACGGGCCATTTCTTGACAATTTAAAGTAATCTGCACTGGTTATTTTTTATAAACCGTAGATCGTCCGATTTATTGTTCCAGGAATGGTCCCATAACCATAACCAAGTATTGTTTACCATTCATTAACCAGTGCTTGGCTATTCACAGGTAATTAGATACTGGCTCAGGACTCTTTTCTGTAAACCAAAGACCAAATAATGATAGTCAAGTACTTGGTCAGTGCTTGGCCGTATTTCAAAGTCTGACGAACCCTACTTGGACTTCTGTTTTTGTGCGTAAAATCCTAGGCTATTTATTCGGTCCACTTAAGATTAAATAACCCGTTTAGTATTTTGATCAGGTATCTCTTATTGTGATCCGGGCTGGATCAGGGTGTAGTAAGTTAAGTCCTAATCCCATCTGGATAGTTTGAGGCGTTACATCACTGATCAGGGCCTGTTCAGTGTACCTCATCTGGTCCCAATCAGGAGTAGGGAAAGACGTAACCGGCCGGCCCAGATCTGAGCCCTTACATACTGCTAAAGTCAGGAATATGCTGTATCCGTTCCAATAAGAATGCTTGTTTTGAAGTGCTTTGGAAGTACAAGCCAATATACGGCTTCGAACGATTTAAAAATGTATGTTAGTACCCCAGGGAGTTGTTGACAGTGTGGTAGACCACAACAACATTGGGATACGGACGTAATTAACGCATAAAGAAATTTGTTACCGTCGTAATTATACCGCTGTTGCGAATGACCGTTGTGAATATATAAGCTGGTAAGCTCGGCAACGCTCTTACAAAGACGCCAAAAATTAAAACAAAAATTTTGTCTGTAAAACCTGTGAAAAAAGTAAAAAAAGTCCTGTTTTGAAATATGAGCTTTTCAGTAAAAAGTCAGCGCGCCACAGTAGAAATGAGATAAATTATTTAATTTAATTTTTTCATTTTATCAATACCAATAAAACACCACATTTTCATATTTTTAAAAATGAACGAAAAAAAATCGATGTTCACTTTCCAAAGAACTTGAATAGGACGATTAGACTCAACGGGCGTTGGAAGATTTTTATTTATTCATACTGATTAATGATAACTGGCTACTATAGCATATTTCATGATTAATCACAACTTCATACTGCCTTCAATTGGCTCACTCCCGAAAAGTGTAAAGTATCTTGGTGTCATTCATGAAAAGCTCACCTGTATAGCACATGTTGAAACTAAATGTTTAATACACGTTGGATATCTATTCAGGAGCTGGAGTACTGCTGAAAACGGAGCAAGAGCTATAGTCTACTTTAGAAATAAAGATCTTGGGTTGCAGATTCTACTTTGCGAATATTGCACAATATTTCAGCTGAAGTATTTAGAATAAATTCAGCATTAAACCGATCAACTGAACTGTAGTAGCTATTATTATTTTTTCTGACAACTAGGCTGCTCTAATTTTGAAATCGATTAAGAGTTTCTTTTTATAATAAGGAGTGTTGTGTTACAAGAATTGCAATACCCGTCCAAAAAACTAATGAATACTTCTAGTCCAAGGCCTTACAACAAACATATTCGCCTTGTGTTGTTGATAAACACTTTTGAAGTTCATTTATTTTGTTAGATAATGTGTACTCCCCATAACTATAATAATTTTGCAAAAGTACGTTTTCAACCGTTATATGTACATATTAAAACCATGAAAGTATACATCCTTCAAAAAACTTGGCTCAATCGCGGCACCTTGACACTATCTTGATAAAAGTCACGAAATCTTTTGTTTCAAATTTCAAACATTAATGATTAAGTAACTGATAGCTACAATATTATCTTGCATTTGATGTTTTTTCGGCGTCTGAACATTGTAATTAGGCAAAGTTAAACTAAAGCTTTAAACGAAAATTAAACAAAACTTTCCATGTTCCGCATAAAATTATTTTGATATTGATATAGAAATAATAACCACCGTCACACGTATATTGTAATCTAAATGATAATATATGCTAAACAGAAATAAAATTAATCGTTTTTGAAAACTTATAAATAATCATAAAACCTCAAAATTGGACCTCAAACAACAGTACGCAATTTTTCGATTTAAATTTTCTTTTGGAAAATATATTGAAAAATACGTTTTCGAACTACCCTAATCATGTATCAATATATTTCAATGAATAATTAAATCCTTTGATGTTAAATTAATGAGGATGAAAATAGAATTCATTATGGAGATTCGGTAATATTTGTTTGTGGACTAAAAATATATATTAATATTAGAATAGTTGAAAATTTGAACCATTCCAATATAAACGATTGGAATAGTTATTTGTTTAACTAGGCAGCAAAGTAGTAGATTGACTGCCGCGGCTGATAGCTCATAGCCGAGCGAGCGAGGCTAGGAATTCAGCCAAGGCAGTCAATCTACCTTGCTGCCGAGTTGAACATATAATTTTTTCTCCGATTAATTACAATGATATGTAATTTAATAATTATTACTTTAAAAATAAAGCAAAATTTTAAAAATGTAAAAAAAAATCGATTAAAAAAATTTTTTTTTTAATCGCAATATCTGTTTATTTCTATGAAGTCTAATTATTTTGCTGCCTAGGCAGCAAAGTACTTGCTTTGCTGCCTAGGCAGGAAAAGTGCCACTTTGCTGACTGAAATAAGTCTGCAAAATTTATATTTGCTGTCTATCGGAGAAAATAGTTATTTGTTAGAAATGATGTCATTTTGTCTAGAAAACTGTTTTATTCAAGATCTATATAAATTTGAATTATAGTAAAATAACAGAATTTGAAAGGCTTTAAAATTAACTTATAATATATAGCTAACATTAAAGAGCAATTTTTTTAAAAATATAAACGAGCAGATGTAAGAAAATAATTAGCTTAAATGAACATAAAAGCAGGCCTGACGAACTTTTATAATATTCTGATAACCAATTATTTATCTTGGGTCCAAAACTTTCTTGCCATTCTAATGTTTCTTTTATAACAGATTCAGCAGATTTTATGATTGAACCATCAACAATATTTTCTAATTTGTCCAACACTTTAAGTTTAAACTAGAAAATAAAATTATTTAGTAACAGTTCGATCGACTTTTAAAAATATCTTACGCTATCAGCTTGATCTTGGTTGGTAATATACCCTGCAATACTACTAACAAACGTTTGCAAAGTTTTATTTCCACTGTATAATTCTTGAATTTCTTTATAATACTTCCCCAGAAATTCCATGGAAATAATTAATCCTTGTGGAGTTTTAGTTAAAACAGCGTTAAACAAACGATTCCGTTCAGAACGACGATAATTTAAAGTGACGTCGTCTGAAATAGTTGTTAACAAAATATTGTGAAGTTCTGTTTGATTTTTAACACATCCTAATGCTTCTAAAATAATTATTCTATCAGCTTGATCATTCGACTGTAGTAAATGATTTAAAAGTGTTGTCCAGTTAGCATTTTGTATACCATAGCAAAAGATTTGCTCTTTTAGATTGGGATCAATCAAATTTGTTTCAAAATACTCATTCAATATATTTTCTGCCATTTTGACACATTTTTGGTTTTCCAATAAACAATACCATTTTACAGCTAAACTTCGCGTAAATATTTCCATATGGGTGCTACTTTCAAAGTTTTTTTCTCCTACATTATTGTAAAGACTGGATATAAGCTCGTTGAGATATATCTCGAAAACTGTTTGGTATTGCGTACCGATAAAACGTCGATGAAGGTACTTTAAATTAGTTTCAGCTGCTACCCAAGGAATGTAATCTATCTCTTCCTTTAAATACAAAGCCAAATTTAGTGGGATACTGTAATCTAAAATACCTGCCCTAGCAATATTGAAGGAGTCATCTATTAATTGTGCACGATTTGTTGGATGAATTGTGTTGATATTTCTCTTATCTTTTAGGAAATTAGTAAGCAAAATCCAGTTATTGTCATCGTAATTAACACGATAATATCCAGTTTGCTGTTTATTAAATAAAATCCACTCTGCACGTTTTAAGTTTTCTATGGAAAGTTGAACAGATGTTATTTTTGGAATCCAACCGATAGGTAAAGTATTTTCAAATTCGATTAGCTGATCATTTTGTTTGATAAAATTGAAAGGAATCCACCACAATGTATTCTCCGAACTATTTTTTTGATACTGAAATCGTTGTTGCGATAACACAACCGTTTGATTTGCATAATTACAATTCACAGTCAATAATGGAAATCCTTTTTGGAGGGTCCATGAGTTTAAAATGTCATTGATATTATATTCGGATGAAAGGCCGTTACTTTCAAGTATTGATTTTTGAAGACCAGCATATAAATCAATGTCAGAAGCAATACGATATTCGACTGATTTAAGGTAGTAGTTCAAACCTTTGCTAAAAACGTTATCCGATAAAAAATGTTGAACCATTCGTAAAAAACTGCCACCTATAAATAAAAACTGATGTTAAAAATTTTTTTTATTAATTTAACTGATTAATTTATGCAAAACATTAACACATGATGACAATAAGATGCCATTTATAAAAAAACGAGTGTAGATTATACGAGATAACAAATAATGAATATGCACACATTACGGAACATTGTGGATTGGTTCACTCCTTGAATTGTAAAAACTTCAATAGGGTGCAGGACATATAAGTCAGAAATTAGAGCCCCGTATTAAGGAATACTAGTATTATGAGAAAGCGACAAATAAAGATAAACCGGGAAAAAACAGCTGCTCTTCGCCATACCGCATAGACAAAGAACACAAATTTGACTATACGATATCACAATTCAATTTCAATTACAAATTTTTCTCAAAATTCTTTTATTTTCTATAAACAGACTTTTCTGACCCAAAACAAAAACCGAAATATTTATAACTAAATACAAATAGATTTCATGATCTATTGCTTGGTATTTTGTTTGATAAAACATTTAAATTCCAACGAAGCTGAGGACATTTATAGTCATTTTTGTCAAGAATAATTATTTTTTGATAACCACGTTAGGCAAGACCAGGGTTACCACACTTCGAGTGTGGTTTCATTAAATATTTCAACAAATTTGATAGACATCCGCAAAGTCAGCATAAAATATGAAGGGCTTAAAACATCCCACTCCAAGGTATCAAAACCTTGGTATGTGGTAAGTGTATTGCATAGTTAGACTATAAAAAAATCTGGAAAAATGTTGGAATAGTACAAATTTTAAAAATTCCTGGAATTTTTACTGGATTCCTTAGACTTTCTGGAACATTTATCAACACTAACCACTGCATTACCTCAAAAAAATGCAAACACGATAAACCAATTACATATTGCATCCAGAAAATATTATTCCCAACGACCCAAAGAATGAATGTTCCAACATAAGATTAGAATGACTTGTACTGGAACAGAAAAACTTTTCGATTTTGATGATTTTGACAGTTTGGCAGTGAATTTATTGTTTCTTAAAACGCATTAGACATCACTTGTTGGCCTAAATCATTTTAGGCATAAAGCATTGTATATATATAAAATCAAAGCATAGAATAAGAGCACAACAGCATAGAAAATATCATTGAAGCCCCCAATTGCAGATTCTTTGATTAAAGAAACTCAAAATCAACTATTTAGAGCAGCTTTGATTTTGTTGGCCAGTGACTTTTAGCAAATAATAACAGCGTTTTCACTGTTGACAGCCAGGTGATGAGTTATTTGCACACCATAAAATCATTCATTCCTTTGTCCCACGTTTACCACCTTATCAAAAAGATCGGCGAAATTTAAATTATACCTAAATATATGCCGTGAAATTTAAAGTTTTTTAAATGCTCCGTTATTGGTGCAATACAACGTGGTCAAACCAAAATAGTTTTTGAAATGCTGACATGTTAAATTGAATATTAAAAATGGATGTTTTACCAATTATAAATAACAATAAACAAACCTTTAAAATACGCAATATTATCAAATAACGAACTAATTCCAAGCGGCGTTTCTGCATTGGATGTCAAAGCCCTTGTGCTCTCAAAGGCATCTTGAACCATAACCGGATGTATGACATCAACGACAAAGAAGTCCAGTAATCTCAAATTTAAATTTATCAAATTTGATATATGAAATTCAAACAATGTAGCAAATCCCTCGTTCAACCATATAACATCCCACCACTTAGGGCTAACATAATTCCCAAAAAATTGATGAGCATATTCATGTGAAATTGTTGTCGTTATATCCTTTTTTTGTTTAAGATTCCCGGTGTCTTTTTTGAATAGGAGTAGAGTTTCACTGTATATAACTAAGCCCCAGTTTTCCATTGCTCCTTGAAAATCTGGAACAGCGATCTGATCGAGTTTTGATAGTGAATATGGTAAACCAATATAATCTTCTAAAGCTTTTAGGACTGATACTCCTTCATCTAACCCAAATTGGGAATTATTAACAGCATTCGGCCTCGAGAATATGTGCTGAATCGGTGTTATGCCCACAGTTTCTTTTCCAACAAAATTAGATACAACAAACGCCAATAGGTAGGTTGACATCATTGGAGTTTTCTCAAAAGTTGTTAAAACATATTCATTGTTAACAGTTTCCCTTATTCCTGGCATATTGGAAACAGCTGTATAACTTTGATGATGTTGTATTTTTAAATCAAATTTTGCTTTTAAGCCTGGTTCATCATAACATGGAAATGCGTATCTTGCATGAGTTGGCTCAAAATGTGTTGCGCCCAACCAGTGTTCTGAATTGTTATCATCTAAATAATATGATCGGTAGAAACCTTGACTTACTTCTCTTAACGGTGCATTAAATTTAATAACAAGTTTATATATTTTGTCATTATTTTCTAGAAAGTCCTCTAAATCAATATCCAAAAAGTCATACAAATCTTTAGACGAGAAACTTTTCACCAGATTTTTGTCATTCTCAATAATAACAACACTTTCAATATTCAGTTGACGATTATGTAATCGTAACGAATTTGTACGTTTGATAATTTGAATGTGGATCTCTACTGTTCCGGTATATTGAAAATCTTTTTCATGAATTTTGGTGGAAATATGGAGTAAGTAGTTTGAAGGAATCGATTCACCTGGTAATCGATATGATTCAGGCTCCTCATCAACCAAATTATTTTCTATTGACTTAATTGCATTTGAATAAGTTAATCCAAAAATAACTATTGTTAAAATTTTTAATGACATTCTAATACAATTTTAAAGTTTATACTGAACGATAAAACTCACGAAACAATTTATCAAGAACAAATTGATAGAAGAAAATTTCATTATCTAATTATCGTTAATCTTCAGGAATATTTATTAGTCTACAAATTATTAATTTAACTATCGTAAGAGTAGATAAATCGTAATTTATTTAGTAGATAAATCGTAAGGTTTGATAGCGCAATTTATGACAATATTATTACAAATGTATTATCATAATCGAATAACTTGTAATTGTTCGTTTGATTTGTTTGATTTATGACGAACAATTGTAAATTGATGGGTTATAAGCCATTCCAGAACTGAAAAGTAAGGAGAACAAATATCGTTTTTCTGATATTTGTTTTACTTACTTTTCAATTATGGATACATTAATATGAACATTTTTTCCAATCGTACTTCAAATGTGTGATTCTTTCCATTCAATAGATAAAATGACTTCGCGCTTTAAGACAACAGTTAAACAATCATGATAATCAACAACAGTCCCTTATTCTGATTTAGTTAGTCCCTTATTGTTAGTCCCTTATTCTGGTTTGAATCAATTAACAAGCATATTTAAGTAGTTAAATAACTTGATATGAAGAAATAAACAGCAAAATATGATTGATTAGACAACTTTCAAAAATTCTATTTTGGATTTTGTAATTTTTTTCCTAAAAAATTATAAGATTGGTATCGATGCCGTATTTTATAATGGGTAATTATCGTGAATCTTGTTATACTATAATTAATCATTGTTTTTTATGACAAAATCACATGTCATATCCATTAATCCGATGAAAGTTGAAAAAATTGGTGAAGGAATCGGGAAGGAGGGTGCATATTGTGTCACGTTCGATATTTATTAAAATTTAAATAATTGCCGCGGTTAACATCGTAGCGAAATTTCAATACCGGTTTTGCGGTATTGAAATAAGACAAAGCTGGTACCGTTTTACAACCGATATTGTTTTTTTACAAATCGGAAAACTATTCACACAACAGAAAACGCTTTGCCTTTGTAATCGGATCTAATTCAAAGTTTAAGCAAAAATTACAATAGTACGGATTTATCCCAAACTAAGATAAGCGTAAATTATAAAAAACTTCTTTAAAAAAGTATATTTTTCTTTTAATCAGCCAACAGTTTCATTCTTAAATTTAAGAATCAAGAAACTAATTTCCATTTTTCGTGTAGCTTGTGTAACAATTTTAAATGCTATGATATTAGTTTCAGATTTTTTAAAGTAGTTTAAAATAAAAATACAAACAAAATAATTGAGCTTGTAAAGGAGATAACCTGAAGTGTCCGAAAATGTGTTATAAGTAGAGTACATCTGAACAACTTTTTGTGATGAACAAGTTTTTCAAGCTTTTGTTTCTTGTGTGGAAATATTTTTTTTTATTAATTAGTTAGACATGTTTAGCACCCTAAATATGAAATATTCATTATTTAGACTCTTTGAATATCCGAAGATACCATGTCAACTATAAAGGAAGGAGATGAAGAAAATGGAAGGAATGGGGATATAGGGTTAACTATACTAATTGTTTTAAATGATGATGGACATTTTCTTTAAATGCCTGAGGAGAAAATTCATCAGAAAATACAGAGGAAGGCATTGAGCTCCACAATTTGGCCACTCTATTAAAATAGTCGTTCTGGAAGGACACTATTGTACAACGAGGTATTTTTACAACAAATGGATGGGATAACTCAGCAGCTCTTGTTTGTCGATTATACTGCGCACACGATGAAAGGATATTTTGAATTTACTTAGAGGAGAATTTGCTAAAGTTATATTTATAGAGTTTTTTCGTTTTTCCGTTTCAATTAACCATCTAAAAATTTCTATAAACTTGTCAATTGAATGGCTCAGTTGATAAAAGCGTGTATAACACAAGGTATCGAATTTGTGTTACTGACGACTGAGGTTCGATACCTCCACGAAACACGTAAAATTTTTTCTGATTAAAAATCTGAACGTTTAATTAGAGGAATCCAAAACTGGTTTCAAAATTAAAATATATTCTTATTATTCATCCAGTTATTTGAGTTTAACTACTCACAAGTTTAATCATAAGTTATATTTATAGTAGATTGGCAATTCAGCCACATTTCTTCTATGCTGGAGTGAATCAATCTGATCCGTTAGTTTGGTATAACCAATCAACCGTATTGTTTACCTCTGTACAGAGTCTAGACATTTTATTGTTGAAGGACTTATAGATCAGCAAAATTTGCTCGGGATTGAAAATTTTCTTACATCTGAATTAGTTGAAAATCGAACAGTTGTAACTCGAATGGTTAAATTTCAATTATATTTATTTCAATTTTCGTTTACAAAATATATAGGATTTAATACATAGATTATTAAAGTATTGATTATAAAATATATGGGATTTTAAACATAGATCATTTATATACAGTATACACATATTATTTTCTAAACCTGTTTAATTATAACAATTCGTATATTTAAATAAAAAATATTATTAAACAGAGGTGGACTCTGCACATCGGCTCAAGAATCCTAATTTTTGCATTGCAGATTTAGCGAGATTGAACACATGTTTATTTCATTTCAGGTTATTTTCTATATCCACACCAAGAAGTCTAACTGATGCAACCTCACGCAGTCCCTCATGGTTTATCTTAATAGGAAAGTTTTTATGTCGCTCTATTCTTGAAAGACGACAAAGTTTAGTTTTGATTGGATTAAATGAAACAAGATTACGACCACCCCATTCCATTATACGGGCCAAGTCCTCGTTGATAGAATCAATTAGCAGCTCTTCATCAATGGTGACTGCAGTTTGAGATCGAAATTTAGAAGATGCATGTGGTGCATGTAATGTGCTGTTATCAGCAAAACTATGGATTGGGTGTACTGTAGAATTAAGTAAATCATTTATGTATAGCAGAAACAAAGTTGGTGAGAGTGCAGAGCCTTGAGGAACACCAGCATTGGTTGTGAAAATATTGGATGTGACACCATCTAAATTTACATGGAATTTTTGGCTGGCTAAAAAACTTTCAATCCATGAGACTGTAAGATGATCTATGCCATAAGATTTTAATGTAGCTATAAGATTTCTATGCCACACTTTATCAAAAGCCTTAGAAATATCAAGTGAAATGCTGAATGTATCTCCTTGGTTCTCCAGTGATTTGTTCCACAGATGGGTAACGTAGGCTAACAGGTCACCTGTTGCATGACTTCTACGAAAACCATACTGCTTATCATCAATAATTCTTGATATCTCCAAATATTCTATCAAATTGTGATTAACATATTTTTCAACTATTTTAGCTAATACCGACAAAATAGCAATTGGTCTATAATTATTAGGATCTATCTTACTGCCTTTCTTTGGAATGGGTTGAATACTAGCCAGCTTCCTAAAATCGGGAAATATTCTGGTTTTGTAAGATAAATAGAAGATTTTTGTTAGAATTGGAGCTGGTTGCCTAGCAAAATTTTTTAGAATGAGGGGTGGATTACCGTCGGGGCCAGCGGATTTGTTGGTATTGATAGAAACAAGCATTTTTCGTACAATATTATACCGAAAGATAATTGGCTTCATATTCGTTTCAACTTGGGGAATGAGTGTAGGGGAATAAGGAGGTTCGACTATGTTTGAGTTTTTTTCGAAAATACGACCCAAAAGATCCGCCTTCTCTTTTGAGTCACTCACGGGAATGTCATTCAAAACTAAAGTTGGAATAGAGGGTCGAGCAAAATTGTTCTGGACTGATTTAACTGCCTGAAAGAAACTACGAGAGCCAGATGGGTGCTCGGCAAATTTGTTTGCTTTCATCTGGATAAACGCGTCTTTGTCCAAATCTATTTCGTAATTACTTAAATTTCTGGCTTTTTTATAGGCACTCAGGGTTTCTGGAGATTTATTTGAGTTATAAGTAGAGTTATGAGTGAGTTATTATACCAACTCATCGACATCGCGCGTGAACCAAGGCTCAGTTTTAGGAGTGATTAGTCGATTTGGAATAAACCGCCTCATTCCATCTTTTATAAGTTCAGAAACTCTTAATGCAGATGTGCTAGGATCCTGCTCAGCACAACATACAGCTTTTCTATGTGTTTTTTCATAAAAGTTTCTCAGTCCCTCCCAGTCAGCACGTTTATAATTCCAAACTCGACGAGGATTGGCTTTAATTGGTGTAGGTGATGCAAATTGTACTATGGCTGATATTAGTAAATGGTCCGATGATCCGAGAGGTTGTTCAACTTTTGTTTTCGTTGTATCGGGCTCGTTTGTCAAAAACAGATCCAACAAATTATTATTATGATGTGTATTGTCTGATATTCTAGTCGGACACTCTATGATTTGAGTCAAACCATGGTAATCGGCGAGCAATAGTTCAGCTTGTCTTCCTACGTCGTCAGTGCGTGAGGAGTATTTCAGTCATTCTTTGTTATGAATGTTAAAGTCCCCAAGAATTACGAGTCTTGCTTTGGGGTAGTCGGCGCTAATTTTCTAGGTTAGACGAAAGTTTTTCAAAAAAAGGACAACCTGGGGAGAGTTTGGAGATCTGTATAAGCCTATTATAAACATAGTTTCATCCACACCTGAGATCTTTAATGCCAGAGAATTGTGGTGCTTAGAGTTCAACTCGTAAGCCTTAGTTCTCATACATGAAAGTGAATCTCGCACATATACACAGACGCCATGTTTGTTATAAAAGAAATGTTCCAATGCGTAACTAGGTATCCGGTATTTATCGAGATCCAATTTCGATGTTTTGCCACTAACAACACAAGTTTCGGTAAGAAACAATATGTCAGGTTTTTTCCTTTCGATATGGTGGTGAACCTCATTTAAATTGGAATTAAGCCCTCTTATATTAGTAAAATCAATGCTCATCTGTTGATTAACCCTGCTACCATTGTATTGGGACTGAGACTTCCCCTTTGACATTGTGACTATAGTGATTGAAATTCGGCCAGGCCTAAATTTCTACACCAAACAACACAAGTAAATATGGGAGCATCTCTTACGATACGATGATAGCACGTTTCAACCAACAGTAACACGATTAAAAAAAAACGGAAACCAAAGAGCAAAATATATATAGGGATAACAATATAATAAAAACAATAACAAAAAATTTTATTTTCTAAGAAAATAAAAGAGTAATCTTAGAATTTAAAATTTGCACTTAAATTTTTGTAGCAGGTAATTGGGAAAAACCCATCACCAAAATATAAAAACAATAGAAATAAAACGGACGATACAGAATGCACCTTACCTTATACATAAGTTTCTTTTCCTGTTTTGTGGGCGGACCACTTCACTTTGGTGAACTTTTAAACACTTAATTTTTAATATTTTAAGAAACACTATATATAATTAAGTTTTGTTAATTCTTTTCTTTACTTAATCCTTTGAAAAATATAGAGGATTAGTTTGTTTTATGGAAAAAAAAGGTTTATATTAAAATTTATTACTTTCACTTATTTTTTATTTTTTTTTTAACATTTTTAATGGTTTGGTACAAATTTAACTAGACAAAATAGAACTTTAAACTTCTATTTTGATTTTTCTTTATTTTGCGAAGACACAACCGTATCGTTCGTAAGACAAATTGTTAATGATGTTTTTGGAAGCTTTGTCTAGAGTTGTGTTGATAAGTTTCAGTTAATCTGTTAATATTAAATATAGAAGTATATTCGTAGCTTTCACCCCAGTGGAAGGGAGAGCTTTGATGTGTAAGTTCTATCAAAACTGTATAAAAGTAAAATTTAACTATGTAGCTTCCACTTAGAACATTTATTGAAGCTTAAGCTGGTATAAATCAAAATTAAGACCCCCTTTAGAATGGAAAACAAACGCTTGATCATCGGTTTTAAGGTGTGAATGACTCGTGGTTGTGTAGCATCATTCACTAGGCAGTGTTAAGCCTTCCTGTCTCCGATTCATCAACCTTATTATGTTAGCATTACTGAAATTCGCTACCTAAGTTCCATCAGAGTCACTTCGTTATTGTTGGATGTTATGTGGATAGAGACACTGAAAAAACCCGCAAATCCAAAAACTTTTTTTTTACCGGAAGTTGGAATGCTTATATATAGCAGTGCTTATTAAAGCAGTGCGAATTACGTGATTTAAGCAGAAATGGAAAAAAGGCAAACAAGTGGAAAAATTGAGACTCTGGCGACCCCTTTGGCAAAAGAACCGTGATCAGCACGTTCAACCCCCTCCCATTCAATCACATACTCTCACACACTCACACCTCATATACGCTCACACCCTCCCACACACACATGCACACTTACACCCATTCCTACAGTCATACACCCAATATGTAAGAGCATTTGTCTATATTAAAAAAAGGAATAAATAACTTATTATACAAATTTGAAAAAAAACTAACAATGCAAGTCGGCAATCAATATATGACCCAACTTAATATGATTTGTTTATATAATAAATTACGAAGAACTATATGTTTTATGTCTTGTAAATGAATTAAATAGAATGATATATAATATTTAAAAAAAAAATAAGTAGAATGTAAAGTTTATTTACAGGTACCCTAAAGGCTGAGAATAAAATAAAACAAATGTCGGAACTTGAGATAAAAAAAAAACTTTTGTAACTATAGTATAGAGCTATCACGATGAATAAGGGGGTTAATGTTTTACAATGTAAACACGACCAACAATAAAACTTAATAAAAAATATTAACTTATAAATTATATTTCGTTTATTAAAAATATTTTTGCAATACCACACGGGTGTAAACCAATGTTAATTACCAGATGGTATTATTAAAATTGGTATCATGGGTTATGTTCAACAAATCATTAAGTCACGAATTAATTCAGCCATTAATTTAATTCAATCTTGATCATAGATTTTCCAACTGAAACGATATAAAATGCATTTGGTGTGTATTCGGGAGATTCAATTAATAAAAGACATATCATTTCGTTCTACAATTAACACTTCTTGTGCATTTCATTCATCTAGAAGTAGTGCTACACCACAAGATTTCACGATAAATGGATAGTTCAGTTATATTAGTACCCATAAAAATAAAAACTATTGTAAACCATGCTGTAAAACAACTTTTACTGCATCAAATGGATGGATAATAAGTAAATATTTAATTACATTTGGATATTCTATGATGTTATGCAGAACTATGATTGCGTGACTGGACAAACAAGCCAACATTCAATTAACCAACAGTTATTTCCTGCTATCAACTAATTGCTATACCAAACAATATCATGAAGATCTAGTTTACCGACAAAAAAATACGGTGATAAACTTTTTCTTGAATCGCTGTTCTTTACCCTTGGTATCCTTCTCTATCTTGGCACACCATCTTCACATTTCTTCTATGTGTTGCTTTAAACCATGACAATTCACGATTCAACATCAGAAAAATTATCCTAAATTAGAAAGTAAAACATAAAGGTTGCCAAACCAACTAAATGACTGAATCACATAAAACAATGCTCCATGCAAAAATTTAAATACATAAATACAAAGCCTGTAAAAATTGTAAGTTCGATCACCCGCCTATACATATCTCATGCATTCCCACATGCGTACATGCACTCGCGCACTCTTTCTTACATACACACTCACGCATACATAAATCAAATAAAAGAAAATTAAAGAAAACAACACTCACCACATGGTTATATCCTGAGCTCTTCTCCTCCGCGATCCTACTCCTCACTTAATCATAGTACGCCATACATGATCCCGGATTTATCAATTCCATCAGTGACGTTGAGTAATGTAGTCAAGGTCACCGCACACAAAACAGATTGCAGATTGGTCGTATAACCCAAAATGTGACAGTATCCACACAATAATGGTAGAGGCGATAATAATCACTTTAATTTCAAGTTTCCAGAATGCACGTCAGCTAGGGTAAGTTTGATCTATTTCATCAAGTTTTAATTTAATATCAACAATTGAACTACAATTGCAACCCGTAAATAAATATTTGTATATACAATTTTGACTATAAGTTCGATATATTAGACGTCACAAATAAAATATTCTTTTTATACATGATATATTTTTAAACACAAATACAGTTTACTATAATTTAGACTACAAGCTCGATAAATTAAACGGCACAAATAAATTAGTAATTCTATACATAATACAAATGCATTTTTTTATTAACTCGAATACAATTTCGATAAATAATACGTCACAAATAAACTATTGCTTTCACACACAATATAATTGCAATTTTTTTATGATTTCGAATAACAGTTCGATAAATTACGTCACAAATAAATTAGTAATTTTACACACAATATAATTGCAATTTTTTTACTTTATAATTAAATTAGACTAACCACGGCACGAACATATAGAATATTTTATTTACTTTAGTATTCAAATTGGTGGGAAAAATGGTAAAATTTCACCGATCCGAAAGTTTAAGCGACCGTATTCAAAATACAATAGCAGATAAGCTAAGACAAGATCTACGCTAAGAGAAGCCAATGTCAATTTAATTGTTACAAATGAAATTAATATAATGTCGTCACAGACATAAGTAATTTGGTTTTTAAATTGAACTAACACAGCACAAAACATATAAATTTTTTCTAAATTTGAACTAACATAATATTGTCAATCTCTTGTTACTTTACGCAAATAACTTATTTAATAAGTTTAATAAAAAATTAAAGAAAACAAAGCTTTTTTTAATTTTACTGTTACCATAGAGAAACATATCTAGAATATCTAGAAACATCTATGGTAACAGTCTATATCTAGAAACATCTATGGTAACAGTAAAAATAAAAAAAGGTTTGTTTTCTTTAATTTTTTATTAAACTTATTAAATAAGTTATTTGCGTAAAGTAACAAGAGATTGACATTATGTTATTTGAAAACTTACGCCAAGTGCCAACGGCAAACAGTGTTAATTATATTAAATTTGAACTAGTAAATTAGCTAAATAAAAAAAATTGCACTAATTGGACTAGTTAATTGTAAATTTAATCTAATTAAAATTTCACTACTTAAGTTAATTGGAAAAAACGTGAATTCAAAAATAAATTCCTTAGTTTTTGATATTCACGAGAATAATGACACAAGACATCTGAGGTAAGATAAGAAAACTTGATTCATATGATTTTCACCGCTATAAATATATCGGTGAATAAGATCAAATCGTTACGAATTTTCTCCTTTTTGGAGAATTTACATTTAAAATTCGTTATTAAGAAATACTGGTTATAAACGTGAAAATATTTCAAATAGAGACATCATTTACAAAACACTTGGGCAGAAATTTTCATTTTATTAACATTAGCATAGATTAAGGATATTGAACAACCGATACAGTGAGTTATTTACTTGACCCAATCAATTTGGTGTTTTCTTACATTAAACCAAATCGGACAACTTGATCATATTATTTACGATCAGAATTCAGTAGTTTTACTCCAAATCAAGTCCAGACTTAACCAGTTACTTGGAATTCCATAGTATTACAACAAATGTAAACTACAATTGATTTACAGTAGGATCTCGCAAACAAGAATTACACATATACATATAGAGGACAGAAGAATCGATAATAATAACTATAAGAATTATAACGTCCCGACGACAATTTCCATGCCGATTGCGGGATACAATTTTAGGGTAACAAGACGGGATACAATTTTAGGGTAACAAAATTCGAGAAGTTGGCAGATGGCTTGAGTCCACGTAGCATCTAAATTAGTTTAGTATAACAAAGCTAAGCTGGTAAAAACGCAGTGTGAACCGAAATCAGTGTATTGCACATAAAAATTATTATTTTTATGAGAAGAATAAATATGTGTAACGGAAACTTTATGAATAGATGATTATAAACTAAGCAAAAAAAAGATTGTCTCTCAGTCGATTATAATTCTCAGGAATGATAAAATGGAAAGCTGAATTTTGCATTCATGTTCTCTTTCTTAAATTTAAATGTGAGTTAAGCAGGACAATTTTAATTAGCCTCCATTTACGTTTATATATTTGTGATAGATGATGAAGCAGAGAATCTACGAATCGGGGAGTTTTACAGAACTACGACATCGTTCTCCAGTCTACATAACAATACCCCCAGCCTATTTGGATTCTGGATCGTACATAACAAAAGATAAAATAAAATTTAGGTTATGTAAGATTTTTTTTATTTTGATAGATTGCATTACTTCACAGTTCACACAATTTTCAATTGTGGTTAAGTAAAAATTTGCTTTGACCATATATCATGAATTTTTTATTTCAAAATAAAAATAATTGAAATAGGTTGAATTATATTTACTGTTCACATAAACATAACGTGAGATTAGCACGTGTGCATAACATAACGTATGACAGCTGTTGAATAAATTTCGGGGTTCGATTCGCCATATTCGCTCTCACGACAAGGTTGAGACAACCGCATTTCGGTTGGAAATAGAACAACTAAGCATTCGAAATCTTAAACAAGCGGACATGAAATGCAGAATTTACGTTGGCATTCATTTGCAATTTCTTACTTAAATGTTGATATTATTATCTTCTTAATGGATATGTTCTTTTATAATCGCAAAAATTTACGCTATCACTCGCACGGCCGTATAATATATTATCAAATTAAAGATAACTTATCATCCGTCAAGACTATATAACGGTCATTTGAGGTACTCGAATAGTCAATTTTGATTCGAAGGTTAATTTAAAATGATTATTTGTAATAATATTAAGTAAAATATGTTTAAGTTATTTATTTTTATTTTTTGTGCACTAAGTGTTAATGGATTAATTAATCATAGAGAAAAACCAACTTTTTTTAAATATAATGCGGAAGATGTTGTAAAAGCTGATGCTGATAATTCTATTTATCGACTTCCGGGCCATACAGTTCCAGTTAGCTATAATGTTTGGCTTCAAACTGATATACATAAAAATGAGTTTTCTTTTGACGGGCAAGTGGAAATAAGTGTTAACGTTATACAAGAAACAAATGAAATTGTGTTACATAAGTACTTGTTGACTATTGGAGAAATTACTTTAAAAGATTCGTTAAATGTTCAAATACCAACGCAACCATATAGTTATAATTCGACAACAGATTTCTTAAGCATTCAGTTGGCGAATGGAAACTTGGTTGTCGGGAATACATATTTGTTATCGATTGCATTTAATGGAACTTTAAGAGGAACAAAAGCTTTCGATGACGATGCCGGCTTTTATAGATCATCTTACAAAAATGAACAGGGCGATGAAATGTATATATGAATTATTTTTAGTTCGGGCTGTTTTTAAAAATATGTTTTTCAGTTGGTTAGCAGCTACCCAATTCGAGCCCGCTGATGCCCGTCATGGATTTCCATGCTATGATGAACCAGCACTTAAAGCGACATTCAAAATAACAATTGTTCATGGAAAAGAATACAATGCGATATCCAATATGCCAGTGGAATCATCTATAATGTAACTAGCACACTAAAAATACAGTTAAATAAAAGAATTAATTTTGTTTTTGAATTACAGAAATGACGATCATGCTACAACAGTTTTTCAGACAACACCAAAAATGTCAACTTATTTGGTTGCTTATATAGTTTCTGACTTTGGATATATTGAAGCAAATAATTTTAATTTACTACACAGAACTTATGGACCAAAGTTTAGGTTAAGTGAACTGCCATTTACATTAGAAGCTAGTGAAAAAATTTTAGATGACCTACAGAAATATTTAAACGTGTCATATAGCTTACCAAAAATGGATCAAGCTGGCATTCCAGATTTTTCAGCTGGAGCTATGGAAAATTGGGGACTAGTAACATATGCGTAAGTAAAGAAAATATAAATGGTATTGCAGTTTGTAAGTCATTCCAACTTTCATATGTCTATTTGCGTATGAATGGTAAAGCATATCAGCAATCATATTGCGAAAATTGTAGATTGTATATTGTAAAAAAATGTTTGTTTTTTATCAAAATTCTAAGTGAAGATACGGATCACATTCACAATAAACGTTGTCATTATTACCTAATTAATTATCTACATGGAGAAAATTATCAATCTGTAGTTTTACAATAATCAATTGTTAATTTCAAGTAGGGACAAATTGTTAAAAATAAAGGTTAAGCTTTTGCAAAACTTTTCTCGTAATGTATCTACAAACTGATTTAGTGTGATGTCTGAATCGGAAAAATTTCCATACAACCAGGGTCTTACTTTACCGTATAGTTTAAACCAGGGTTGTGCCGTAGACAAAATAGATTACTTTACATGTATAGATTACGCATAGATTACGTGTAAATTACGCGAGATATTTTCTTGTAATCTATAATGTAAAATATAATGTAATCTATTTAATTGATATGCGTGAATTCTAAAATTTTTTAGCAATAAATTAACTTTTTTCAAGATCGCATGTAATGTAATCTATTTTTGATTACGCGTAAAGGAACAACCCTGGTTTAAACCAAGAACGACTGGCATTTTTTCTGTCCAACTTAAGTTTCCACCAAGCGATAAGCCATTCGCTTATGGATGGTAAGAAGTAGTACGGATCCTGAGCACACTCAATAATTTGAATAATTCAAAAAATTGTCTTGACTCTTACTGTTGATCTTGTCGATTGTGAGTCGACTGGGCACGTCGAATCACTCAGTTGGCTAACAAATGTTTGTGCACAGATTTGTGCTAACATATCAGGCATTGGAAGCCCTTCAAGTCATCCCGTGTAACGATCCATAATAGTCTGAATAATTTGTTTCCGATGCCAGCAGATAACCAATAATATCCAGATGTATGTGTTTGAATCTATTGCCAGACAAATCAAACTTTTCAAACTAAAGCTTAGTATATGGTTGAATCTTTGCGCGTTGACAACTAAAACATTCACGGCATCATGTGACTATTTCCATATGCAACGGAGGCCAAAAGAAATATTCTGCATTAGCTTTCTAGACCTACGTAAGATCATGGTGTTGATCATGAAGTTGTGTAAAACTGTACGCTTATGTGTCACATCGGAACGTATAATCGAAATTCCAGTAGCTGTTTCGCACGCACCACAACGTTAAGTTATACCAGGTATTGTGCTATTTTAAAGCATGTTTGATTTTATATCCTTGCTTAAATCTGGTTGCAGCTCTTGATCTTCTACTTGAACTAGTGCTACCGAACGTAGATTGAATTCAATTGCATCGAAACTTGTATCATATAATCGTGAAAGGGCATGGGCCACGACGTTCTTCTTCCCTTGTATGTGGCGTTTATCTTTCGAATATTCAACAATGAAATCCAACCATCCCTCTATAGAACTTCATTTGCATTTAAATTGATCGCTTGTGGTTTGGGTAAATAGATAACTTTCTTCGACCTACAAATTTTTGGAAGTGCCTAACAGCCAAATAAATTCAAAGGAGCTTTCGATCGAAAGCGGAATATCGTTGTAGCAGGCAGCACCAACCACCAACCATATTTGCAACTTCAAGTGTTATGATAAACTCAGAGGAATGATTTAGAATTTAGATGAACTGGAGTGGTAAAGGAAAATTATAGGTTTTTACTTTTAAGACTATGGCCTCAGGCCATTCAAATTCTGCATTCTTCTTCGTTGGTTTGGCTGACGTAAGCTTATCGTGGTGAGAATGGATTGGATCCAAAACTTTGGCTAATTGGGGAATAAATCTGTTGTAATAATTTATCGTTACCACAAAGCGTTGAATTTGATTTGTGCTTTTTGGAGTTGGAGAACTTTGAATGGCTACGATTGACTAATTTTTGCTGCTCTAATTTTGTGACTAAAAAATCTAATTTTTCGACGTTAAAGATTGATTTGAGTAGATTAATCATAATAATTTCTTTTAATCTTTCGACTACTTTTTCGTAATATTGAAGACGTTCCTCTTTTGTTTTGCTCTCTAATAGTATATCTCCAATGAATACGAAAACGATGACCAAATTTAAACCATCACAAACCTCGTTCATAAATCTTTGGAGTGAATTGCCAGCGTTGCGTAACGTAAATGTCATTCGCTAAAATTTAAATAGGCCAAACTATGTAGTAATGACAGTTTTATGAATGTCTTATTGAGCTATACCTATGAATATGGTGGTAAGTGCTTATCAGGTCCACTTTTGCAAATAACGAAGAACCAGCCAATTTCATCGTGAAATCCTGTATGGCATATGAAATATTTGTTTTGCACAGTTATAGCGTTTAGGCGACGTTAGTCTCATTTTCTAGGCATTTTCTCCAAGCTTTTCATTTCTTGTCTTCTTTTAGATCATACGAAGTGGAGATGCCATTTAATATTTTAATGGAGGACATGTCGTGACGGATCAAGACTTTTACCCAACTAGAATTATTCTTCACACTAAACAGTCTGACCGACATAGATCCTTCATAGTTTCCTTCATAATTTCTTTAAATCTTCTAAATGATTTCGGTAAAAGCCATTTTCAAAACTTTCCTCGCCATTTACGAGCCTATGATTTATAAAAAAACTTCGAAAATAACTTCGGTATGTTCTTTTGCGAGCAGTTATGTAAGCTGAATAGATTTTCTAGATTCACAAGTTATAATTTCGGAAAATTGCTTCTAATATGTCGTTTTTAAGCAATCCTTAGAAGTCTTATCGTAGCTATATTAAAAAATTTGTCAAAAGTATTTACTTTTATAAACTATGAAGTAGAACTATTGAAGTTGAATGTTATTATGATATCAATTAAAGTTTTTGCATACATTCACATCAGGTTCTCCGATCGTTTGCCCTACACGCTATCCAATCAGTTAGTTTGCATGTTAAAACTTATCTAAATATTTTATATAGTAGTTACAATAACAATGCTTTTTATGAGACTTCCACAAAACTTCCATAACATTTTGTTTTTTAATATAGAAGTAGAAAAGATAGTATAATTCTGGCGCTTACTTTTTATATAAAAAGGTATGGGGAATGTTACATGTAGCTTAAATTTGTTTTTAATGATGAAATCATAATTTGAGATTTACGTTCTTAAATCATTTTGTATCTTTTTATAGACGTTCTGTAAAAGAATACTGACAAATATTTTTGCTATTTATTTTATTGATTCAAAGATTTTACAGCTTTAGGTACCTACAGCTTTGTTTGAACAATATATTTTTTTTAAATAAAAGTGTTGTGTTATTGGAATTCCAATACGTTTCACAACAACAAGCGTACTAAGGTGCTGATGAATGCATTTTTTTAAAGAATATTATATAAATAAAAGCAAAAACAATACATTTATTTTAATAGAGTGAATATATTTGCAACGCTGTCCTTCCTTAGTTCTTCCTGACGAGTTTGGTGCTGGGAAATGTACAGAAAATGCGAATATAATTATCAAAAACTTAACCAAACAATTTTTAAATTTTCTCCATTTCAGATTCTAGTTGACTTAATCTTTCGACTATTTCAAGACCCTAAATAAAGAATATTTTTCTACTCCTATCACAGTAAATTATAAATTACATCACACTATCCATGACATGTAAGTTGATTATTTCAAATAGCGTGCGGTAATGGATTTTCATATATATTACCGCATGCTTTTAATAAAAAGAAAAATTTTTATTTAAAGAAAAATTTGATTTTTAAAAATTAAATAATTCTATTCATTTCGGCACAGAATAATGCAAAGCCTACCACAATTTGTAAACTATTTACATTTAATTTATAATTAGTAGTTCATTTTTTCAAGTAATTATATGCGTTTGGGCATTAAAACAAAGTCGTAGAAAAAGTATATAACAAATCTCGAGTTGTAAAGCATTTTCTAAAAATGCTATTTACAACTCTAGATATGCCCTGCAATGCTTCGTTCAACACAGTTATATGCTCAATAATGTCGGTTAATATGCAAGATATGTAACCCATGAAGAAGTGTTGAACTTATCTGCAAGAATATGCTTTTGATCAACAATGAAAATTTTAAGTTCAGTATTGAGAACCCATACTCGTTTCAGAACATTTCCTCGGGAAAGCCATCTCACTTTTGTATAGTACTAAAACCAATTAAGATGACCCAACTGACACGTCAACGAAATTTCGTTATCTCATCAAGCTGAGTAGCAAAATATTTAGCCTGTTTTTGTGAGAAAATAACCTGTGCCTGCACATTTTCTGCCAAGATAGAAATTCTTTCTTTTACAATTCTTACAGACAAGGGCATTGGTTCCACTTTTTTGGGCTCTTTCTAACCACCCATAATTTCGGCCATTTTCACAGCTGCTGGTTTAATCAAATCCTCATCAAAGTGTTCTTAAGCCAAACATTATCAACACACCGGTTTTCCAAATAATCAAAAGTCAACTAACTACATTTGATAAATTGGAAAAACTAGGAGGTCATCACTCATATAAAACTACTCGATTGAATTAGGTCTTCGAGTGAAACTCGACGATAAAATATAGTTAATTGATGAAATTAATACAGGTGAGGAGCACTTGTTGACAGCCTACGTTCCTAAATGAATCATACGGCACAAAAAAATGTTCATACTGCTCTATAGGACAACAAAATGATATAAGTGATCGTAAATTAAATTTTTTAGTTTTAAAAGCTGATGATTTTTTAAGTGATTTGTTTCCGAAAAGTAATGTCCGAATGTGACTTTTTGCAACTATTTTTCGATTGTCATAACGGTTCTTAAGGAGTTGTAGAGCAGCTTCATAATTTTTTTCTGACGGGTACACTAACCTGATTGTGCGTGCAGCTGAACCACTAAGACAGTTTCTTAAATATTAGAATTTGACTATAGTACAGCAGGATGGATTATTGACAAGATTTAAAAGCATTTGATAAAACTTTGTTTATTTTGTATATGCACAGTTAAACGTTTCAATCTCGATTTCCTTCAATTTAACAGTAATGGTTGATTTGAAATAATGTTTTGCCTTTTTCTGGGTTGATTGACTTGCTATGTAAATCTTGAAGTACGCGGTTTAAGTTAATATATTTCTTCAAAATTTCAGTTTCGTCGTAATTTTCAAGATTTATTTGATTTGAACTTAGACCTTCAAATATTTTTTCAAGCGAAGTAAAACGTACCTAAACCATTTCGAGTGTAGCATTATTCTTCTTTTGGTCTAAAAAGTGCAAGATGATTGTACTAGTGCACCCACGCGTTGATTCTTGCACTTTTCAATTTTACTTTCCATAATATTACTGGTTAAACAAGTAAAAGAAAAACTGCACTAACTTTTATGAATCAAAAATACCAATTTGTAGTAATTTTTATCGACAGCCCTGTTTTAAATTATTCATTTTATTAAAATATCCAACCCTACCTAAATGAATAGAATGGAAATTTCCATTACCACTCATGGCAATACTTATATCATAGAGTTTTTTCGTTAAACTTCAAATTTTAAACGTCAAAATTTGTGCATGTAAAATAATCAAAATTGATTGATTTTCCTTGCAAATTTGGTTATTTTGATTGCAATTAAAAGTGTTTTAAAAGTTAATTTTTGAAAACAATAATTAATTGAATTGTTAATTGTGTTGTGTTCTTAAGTTTTTAATGCATTAGGGATACTGAAATAATTAAAATCGCATTAAAATATGGAAATTAAATCAACCTTCATTTCTTCAGAAATGAAGGTCCATTTAATTTCCATATTTTTATCTCGGTTTAGTTACAAAAAACTAACAATATCAAATACTTTAGTTTGTGTAAAATAACAATAATAAAGTGTGAAATAATAATAACGCAACAGGTTATTACCATGTTTTCCAGGCACCAAAAACGGTTCCTGTTAAAAAATTTGAAAATTATAATTTTCACTATATGTACAATGTACATAAATATAAATATGCATAGTTTTATTAGATTTTGCCAATTTCATTTAATTACCAATTTTATATAATATTGTGTCTGAACTTTTTCTATTATTATTTTACACTTTATTATTGTTATTTTACACTAAACTAAAGTATTTGATATTGTTAGTTTTTTGTAACTAAACCGAGATAAAAATATGGAAATTAAATGAACCTGCATTTCTGAAGAAATGAAGGTTGATTTAATTTCCATATTTTAATGCGATTTTAATTATTTCAGTATCACTAATGCATTAAAAACTTAAGAACACAACACAATTAACAATTCAATTAATTATTGTTTTCAAAAATTAGCTTTGAAAACACTTTTAATTGCAATCAAAATAACCAAATTTGCAAGGAAAATCAATCAATTTTGATTATTTTACATGCACAAATTTTGACGTTTAAAATTTGAAGTTTAAAGAAAAAACTCTATGAAATAAGTATTGCCATGAGTGGTAATGGAAATTTCCATTCTATTCATTTAGGTAGGGTTGGATATTTTAATAAAATGAACTGTTTGAGCTGTCAAAATATTTTTGGGAAAATGCTCTATTGGCAGGCGCATAGAACGCTTATATGCAAACACTCTTCTTTATATACATTACCAAATACAATTACCGCATCGATATATGTAAAAATTATTTTAAGAGTTGGAGAAAGTTATTCGAACGAGTCGGTCGTATGAAAAAATTAATCTTAATAAATCGTTTATTCTTTATTCTCTAAAATTGTTGTTGTTTTATTATTATTATTATAAAGGTTTTATTCAAGCATCCTACAATTTTTAAGAAGTGGGATCTCAAAGTGATCCAGTTAATCAATTTAAATTTTTATCCATCAAACATTTTCAGTGAAAAAATTATTATTAATCGCGTCGGTCGAGAAAAAAGTGACGCTAAAATTCCGTTAGGATTTATTCAAAACTAAAACAGACTGTAAAATCATTATAAAGTTTGTGCTTGTTTAGAGTGAAAAAAAAGTACATAGACACATCAACGAGGAAAAATATAATAAAAGAACAGAATAGAAAGAAAGACTCAAAAAATTATTATATACACACACAAATACATTTAAAGTGTATTTATTGTTGCCGTCGCGCGGTGTGAAAGTATTTTCGTAACAAACAAAAACAACAAAAATATGAAACTTTTTATTCTCGTAACGTATTTAATACACACATACTCGTGTCGTCTGTTAATGTACAATAGTTGTAACGTAATCGTGTTGTTTTATTCCTATTATTCGTTTTATTCCTATAAAATTTATTCTATAATTAGTCTAATAAAAAAAATGGAAGACTTTAAAAAAATGCTGCTTAAGAAGGACCAGCTGATAGCTCAATGTACAGCTAAAGGTCTTAATACTGATGGCGGTAAACCGGAGATAGTCAATCGATTGGCTAATGCCATGTTTAATCTACCGGCGCCAATTAATAAACTGGATATTATTCTAAATGCCAATGAGATCATCGAGCCGGGAGTGAATGATCAACCTGGTGCTGAAGGTGGTGATGTTTTTGAAGACGCAACTGCAGATTTTTATTCCATGGACATTTTACGAAAAGAGATCAGGTTGCTGGAGGTCGAAAAGGAGATCCTAGCAAAGGAAGCTGAACTCGCTAAACTTGCAACAGCGAGACAATTTAGTCTACCCACTTATTCTATGTGTTCAGAGAAGATGGTCGAAAGTCTTCTATTCAATTTCAGTGCAGAGGGCGATGATGTTAAGCCTTGGATTGCCCAAGTACATGCATTACAAGAGGCCTACAAAATAGACGACGAAAGCATGAAAATGCAGGCAATCAAAAAAATTAAAGGACGAGCTCTGAGATGGTTTCAGTCCAAACCGGAGCACATTACGTTTTCGCTTGATGGGCTCAAGTATAACTGCATCTTATGTTTGATTCGAGAATGGACAAGATAGCTCTACGAAAAAAATTTGAGCAGCGAGCACGGCGGGAGAATGAGGAGTTCAATGACTATTGTAATGATAAAGTTATTCTAGCGGGACAGGTCCAAATTGCAGAGGACGAGTTAGTTGCCTTTATCATTGATGGGCTAAATGATGAAAACTTAGCAAACCAAACGATGCATAAATTGGACTCACCGGAGGAAATGAGGAAATTTTTGTCGTCTGGCGCTCGATAAATTAATTTATTTCTAACAGTGAAAATCATTTCTACATTAATTAAAAATTATGTTCTTATAGAAAATTAAACGTAGAATACGATGGTCATACTAAAAACTCATTACGTGGAGCAATGATTAAAGATCGATATAAAATAAGTCGTCAAGAAAAAAATCACCAGAACTTCGATATTTAGAACCGCTCTATTTTCCAAAAAAAACCTCGAGCACGTGTTTCTTTTTACACACTTTTATTTAACTTGACTCTTGAGAGCTTTGGTGGGTGGAATTTTGTGATTCATTTTTCAGTAACTTCCCATTATGGGATTGATCCCAAATTGAAAAGACAAGTTTGTTGAAGCAGTCAGTACATATTTCTAAAACTTTATAAATCTGAAGAAAAAAAATTTAAATTTTTCTTCATTCTGAAAGACCTTAAAGAATTGCACTGAAATCCCCATAAACTGGTTGACTCATTTTGAGCGAAGGAATTTTTAATACTGTGTATATCATTATAATCATAGACATCATACATGTTTCTGTCATTTTATATGGATAAAAGGCCTTACATTATAAATAATGAACACAAAAAAAAAATAAAAGTATGACATTTCAAAGCTTATAGATCTTTTTTCTTAAAGTTCAAATCGTTATTTTGGTGTATTTGACAGATTACATACAGCAATGATAATTTAAAATATGTTATTATGTATGAAAATATGAAAATCCATAAAATCTGAATGATCCATTTACCGCGCTGAAATTTTGCTCATACTGAGTATCTCATTATAATAGAGGACATATATTACACTTTTTTGTCATTTTTATATGAAAAAATGGCCTTAAATTGTAAATAATGAGTGATTTGTATTTCGAAAATTTTAAATAATTGTTAATTCTTCTAAATCCAGATTGTTTTGTGTTCTCGTTAAGTTTTTTTTACTATAGTTGCATAATTATTATTTTTTCAATACATTTTAATACATAATTAATGATTTCTAATTATCATTGCTGTATGTAATCTGTCAATTACATACAGTAATATAACGATTCGAATTTTAAGGAAAAAGCTCTATAATTTAGACCTTTTTTCCGAAAAAAACTTGACATTTTCGAAATCTCATATTAAATAATTTATGTACAACTTAAAATTAATACAATGAGCAAAGAAACGTTCTAAAATTTTACACTGGATGTTTAAATAGCATTATTACAATTGTTATAGTGCAATTAACCTTATTAAAATTACTTTAAATTTCAAAGAATATTAAATTTTCGGTAAGTGATTTAATTGCTAGTTTTACTTATGGTGTATTTTCTGTGAAATAATGTGGTTAACTTATTTGTAGGAAAAATTATATAACTAAAAACTCTAAAATAAAAAAATAAATAAAAAAAATTTAAAAAACACACTTTTTGAAAAACGAACTAAAAAGTAGAAAATAAATTTTGCATTAACACCAGCGTTATGTCTTTTATAATTATATTTCCTTGGAATTTGTAAGAAGAAAAAATATTTAAATGGTATTTAACACATCTTAGCATAGATGTAAATATTAAATTTTTGACTAATTTAAAATGCTAATTTTCGATTGACAAACAGTTTTCCGTTCCCATTTGTTACATAAAATAAAAGTGGGTGGCGCATTCAGAAAGGAAAGGAAATAAACGTTGGTAGTCTCTCTTGTTAGAGATTAATATAGAATACATTTGTTCCTTTTCTATATTAATGTATGCGTCACCCACTTTTATTTTATGTAACAAATGGGAACGGAAAACTGTTTGTCAATCGAAAATTAGCATTTTAAATTAGTCAAAAATTTAATATTTGCATCTATGCTAAGATGTGTTAAATACCATTTAAATATTTTTTCTTCTTACAAATTCCAAGGAAATATAATTATAAAAGACATAACGCTGGTGTTAATGCAAAATTTATTTTCTACTTTTTAGTTCGTTTTTCAAAAAGTGTGTTTTTTAAATTTTTTTTATTTTTTTCGATATAAAACTCCTAAAAATTATTTCAGCCAAATCAAAAATGTGTCGGTCAGAAAGGTGTTCAGTTTGTAAAAGAATGAGCAGTTTAGCATTACATATTCAGCTAGTTTTTAACTGTGTGGCTGAAGGATTCAATACAGATAAAAAAATTCATTTTTAAGCCAGTAAAGGTAGAATATTTTAAGCAAATTCATATTATTGATATTATTTTTTTAAGTAAAAAATATCAATGGCATGATTAATTTGTCCAACAATTTATTCGATAACAAAACAAACTCAAGCCTAAAGCAAATGAATGCAAGAGCACCTGAATTTAAAGGTTTGCCTAAACTACATAAAGAAAATATTCCTATAAGACCTCTTATAAATTATACTACGGCACCTACATACAAAATTTCAAAATTTATCACTAAAAATATGAAGGGGCTGAAATCTCAGGCTCTGAGATAACAAGACTTCGGTCTGGATTAAGGATTTTGATATAGTTTTCGGCAAAAAACTTCATGAGGACATGGTTTTTAGTTTTGGGCAGCGATGTATATCAAACATAACTTTTTGTTAAAGTACATGTATTTTTTTATCTCTGTTTAGATATGTATTACAAAACTAACACGAAACATCAACGTATTGGAAAATTATACGTTGGAAAATTATATATTCATATATTAACATAGTTTAGTGAAAAGATTATACAATCAGCAAACTACTTAAAAACCTCTCCATTTAGCGTTTCGAGAAAATATTTCAAAATCACAAATTCACATTTCTTTCAAAATTCCAAAAATATTTTAAAATTAAAAATTCAAACTTTTTTGACAAACTTATAATGCCATAATTCTCAATAATATTAATAAAATTTCATTTCAAACTAAATTTTAATTTAATTTTTTTCCAAAACATTGGGTAAAAAAATAAATAAAAATCTTTCTTTGGACACACCTGACAACATTTTTTGACAAACATAATGTAATAATCTAGATTTTGGTCTCACATTCAATGTTCCTACTCGTAATCACCTAAAATGAAAGTTTTTTAAGCAAAAAATATGCAAATTTCCTTGTTTTGACACACTTGACCTATTTTTTGACTCACTTCCGGTACATCGTCCTTTCGGTTCTTCCCATTGAGTAAAACTGTCAAATATTTCAAAATTTTCAAATCCGTCCAGCGGTTTTCTAGATTTTGTCGGTTGTGACGGCCGGCCGGCCGACAGACAGACATACATTTTTTTTTTGCTATTTTAGAATCAATGGGTCCTAAAACGTAGAGAAATGCGGTCTTTAAGACCGAAGTAATTATTAGTTCCAATATTATACTTATTAATAATTATTCAGTCAAAAATAACTTAGACTTTATTGAAAAAATCAACAATATTAAATTATTACCACAATACAAAATGATATCTTTCGATATTTCTAATATGTATACTAATATACCCGTTTCTGATACCATCAAAATTTTGGAAGATAATTTGAAAAATGCAGGTACTTTAAATGATTGTAAAATTATTGAACTGATATCATTAATGAAAATTATTTTAAATCAAAATTATTTTACTTTCAACAAACAATTTTTTACTCAAGAAGAAGGACTTGCAATGGGTTCACCATTAAGTGGATTATTAGCTAATATATACCTTGACTATTTTGAAAATAAATTTATTCTCTCTAATTCAAATAATTATCAAAATTTGGTTATTTTATATTCAAGATATGTTGATGACATATTTTTATTATTTAATGGAACTTTTCGGCAAATTGAAATTTTCAAAAATTATTTGAACAAAATTAACCAAAAGATACAATTTACTCTTGAAATTGAGAAAAGACAACATGTTAAATTTTTTGGATTTGACCATATCAAAGAATAATAACAATTTTGAGTTTAAAATTTATAGAAAACCTACAACAACTGATATTACAATTAACTCTAGCTCGCACCCTCCATATTCTCAAAAAATGTCAGCTTATAATTCATTTGTGAATAGATTACTTACTGTTCCAATGAATCATTTAAATTTCCAGAATGAAGTATAAACACAATTAAATTTATAGCTAATAAAAACGGATTCAACCCAAATATTATCGATAAAATATTAAGTCGAAATTCAAAAAGAATAAACAATCATGGATCTATAAACAGATTGAACACTAATACAGATTTAAAATATATTTCTATAAATTACACCAATACACTTCCCAACATAATAGTTAATCAATTTAAAAAATGTAAAATTAAAATTTCTTTTAAAACAATTAACAATATATATAGAAATATCAAATTCAAAGAAAAATCTAAACTAGAAGATTGCTCTGGCGTATATTAATTAAATTGTGATTCCTGTGTTAAATTTTATATTGGCCAAACAGGTAGAAAATTTATCAAAAGATTTTCGGAACATTTACCTAGAAGAAAAAACATTCTTAACATAAAATCAGTTTTTGCTCAACATCTAATCAACGAAAATCAGACATACACAAGTTTTGAAAATAATTTTAAAGTTTTACGTTTTTTTAACAAAGGTCCTCTTATGGATTCAATGGAAGAATTTGAAATATATAAAGCTATTAAGAAGTCACCATTTTTAATGTTGTATGAACAACTTTCATTTAGTTATTATAATATTTTATACAATTTAATTATAAATTAATACCTTTCTTCATTGTTTTTTGTTCTTGCCATATTTTATAGTTTTTAAAATTTTTTCATTTTGTTTTGGTTTCTTATGTTTAATCTAGTATTGATATTTTTGGAAAAAAACTAAATTTTTCTTTAAAATAATATTATCATAAATATAAATTCTCTCACCGATGATGGATATTTTATATCTGAAACGCGTCTAATTAAAAATATTATTTTTGTTAAATTATTAAACTTAATAATTTACTAATTATTTTTTTAAATTTTATTTGTGTTAATTTATCTTTTAATTATGAAATGATTTCTTTTTAGGAGTTGTTGAAGTAATAAATGTTTTTCAGGGTATATATATATATATATATATATATATATATATATATATATATATATATATATATATATATATATATATATATATATATATATATATATATATATATATATATATATAAATATATATATATATATATATATATATATATATATATATATATATATATATATATATATATATATATATATATATATATATATATATATATATATATATATATATATTATATATATATATATATATATATATATATATATATATATATATATATATATATATATATATATATATATATATATATTCATTTTTGTTTCATTAAAACTTTTAATTTATTTTTTTATTTTTTTTTTCAAAATTTGGAACCGAACCCTCTATTTTGATACAAAGAAGGGCTCACATTGCGTGGTTTTGTATTGCGCGCTGTTTTTCTGGGACGGAACTACCGCGCAGTCGGAGGGATTACTGTACTTGAAATTTGTTATCAGTAGGCGTGGGGAAAACACATTTAATAACTGTAGAAAATTTCAAGCTGATAGCACTTATAGTTTGTGAGTAAATCGATTATGTAGAAACTCAGAACGACACCGAAGTCTCACCAATAGGGTACCGATTTTAATTGTTCAAAGTGCGGAACCATAAATCTGATCACTCCACGCGTGGTTCTCTACATACGCAATCCTTTTAATCGAAAATAAAGAGGGGAAAGCTTAGATCTGGACAAAGTGCTAGTGGAGCTTACTAACATGAAAGAAAGATCGAAAAATTTATAACATTGTTAATTAATATATCAAAACCATTTTTTCTTGATAATCCACTTTTTTATTTTTCAGAGAATTATATTATTACCTGAACAATAACTCAAGATATGATCAAAACGAAATAATAGCAGAAATTGTAGCCCACGAGTTCGCGCATCAGTTTTTTGGTAATCTCGTTAGTCCTGAATGGTGGAAATATTTATGGTTAAATGAAGGATTTGCAACTTTATATGAATATTTAATTGTTGAAAGAGTCTATCCACAATTTCAATCTATGGATTATTTTGTTACAAGTGTACTGCAAAAAACATTTATTGTTGATTCATCGCTTAACACTCGTCCGATGACACAAGATGCGTTTACAAAAAGAGATATTGATTATTTATTTGATAATGTCGCCTATGATAAATGTAAGTGTGCATTTTCAAGTGGATTTTGATTTATTTAAATGTAATAAAAATTCAAATTTAAATTTATCTTCCTAGCTGGAGCAGTTCTTCGAATGTTAATGCACGCTCTCACAGAACCAGTATTCGTAAATGGGCTAAATGTTTATTTAAACGAAAGGTAAGTCAGTCAAAACATTTGTGGTAAAATAGCAAAAATAATTTTATTTCTAGACAATATAATTACGCAAACTCAGATCATTTATTTGGTGCTCTACATAGTGTTGCCTCTTCTCAAATACCATCTACCGTAACACTTACCGAAATAATGAATACTTGGACAACACAACCTGGTTTTCCAGTATTACATGTAACACGAAACTATGAAACTGGAGAATTAACATTAACACAGGAACGTTATCTTGCAAGCTCTGTAACAGATCCAAATAAAACCACATGGTGGTTACCTTATAATTATGTTACAGCATCTCAAGCTACCGGTCCCTTGTCAACAGCACCAGATGGATGGATAGAAAACGTTGCAAATAAAACCATGCAGCCAATATCATTGCGTCCAGCTGATTGGATATTATTCAACAAAGAGCAAACAGGATATTATCGAGTCAACTATGATCTTGAAAATTGGAATCTCTTATCAAATGCTTTAATAGAAAATTTAAACAGTTTCCACAAATTAAATCGGGCACAGCTGGTAGATGATTCATTTAATTTAGCAAGAACAGGCCGACTGGGATACGATGTTCCACTAACCATTTTTGCTTATGCATCTAAAGAAACACAATACAATCCATGGGTAGCTATTAGCGGTGCACTTACGTTTCTCGAACAAAAAATTTTTGGGTCGGAATCATATGTTAAACTATTAAGATATATTGCTGATGTAGCCGAACCAGTTTACGATGAATTCGGGGTTGGAGATAAGGATACTGATTTATACAATGATGCTTTTACTCGAGCTATTCTGATTGATTGGTCCTGTCGAGCAGGTTATTACAAGTGCTTAGATGATACAACGACTGCCTTAACAAAACATTTAGCTGGAGAAATTGTTGTCTCCAATTATATTAGAAATACTGTTATATATAATGGCTTAAGAAAAAGTGATTATTTCTTGTTTTGGGATGTATTTACATTAGCACATAGTTCAACGGGTAATGATCGTTCTGTTTTCTTAACTGCTCTTGGATACACGGAATCGTTCAGCAATCTGGAGAGATTGATTGAAATTCTCATCACTGAGAATACAAGAAATATAAAAGAAATAAAACTTAATCTATCACCAGCAGAGCGAAGTAGAATTGGACAATCTTTGATTAATAACAATTATTTGGGTCACCAGCTTGTTTGGGAAATGTTAATTAAAGAAAGCACAGCGGTCAACATTACGTAGGACTTTTTGGTTATTTATATCTTGGT
This sequence comes from Diogma glabrata, assembly GCA_963693315.1. Classification (NCBI taxonomy): domain Eukaryota; kingdom Metazoa; phylum Arthropoda; class Insecta; order Diptera; family Cylindrotomidae; genus Diogma; species Diogma glabrata. The sequence continues at coordinate 301,380,719 of OY856187.1, read as the reverse complement.
TTAAAATTTATAGTTTGTTTATTTATTTTATTATAGTTTTGGTGATAGCGTTATTGTTCTTCTACGAGCCATCTCCAACCGAATTTCAACTGAAGACGGGGTCAAAAAGTTTGAAGATGTTACAAAGCTTTATCAAACAACGGCGAATTCAGCAGAAATTTCAATCCTTCTTTCGAATATTAAAACCAATTTGGAGTGGATTGCTGCAAATTATCCGGATATCAAAGCTAAACTAGATAGCTTATTCCAATCTAATGACACGCCTCAGGGTTATAGACTACCAACAGATACAGTTCCATCTAGCTACAATGTTTGGTTAAAAACTGATATCCACAAAGCTGTGTTTGAATTTGAAGGAAAAGTTACTATTGGTGTTGATGTTAGAACTGAAACCAACAAAATTGTTATTCATCAAAGACAATTGTATATCGATAAAGTTTCGCTTACTGATGCTGTAACTAAAGAAACCATTAATGTTAAAACAGCAAAGTACGATAAAACTACAGAGTTCTTAACAATTGAAACTGCGGTTGGAAATTACAAAGTTGGATCATATGCATTAGTGATTCAGTATTCTGGTATTTTAAGAGGAGTTAAGGGAAAAGATGCAGACGCTGGATTCTACAGATCATCCTATACTAATGAAAATGGAAAAGAAGTGTAGATATATTATACATTTTTGTTATATAAATATCCTAATTTAAAACTTAACTACATAGATGGCTAGCAGCAACCCAGTTTGAATCAACTGATGCCCGACATGGTTTTCCGTGCTACGACGAACCTGCGCTAAAAGCCCATGTTAGAGTAACGATTGTTCATGGAGATGTATATAACGCCTTATCTAATATGCCAGTTGAATCTCGTGTTGTGTAAGAATTGATCAAATCAATAAAACTAACACTTTTAACAAACTCAAACATTTTTAGAACCGATGGATATGTAGAAACCGTTTTCCTTGAATCACCTTTAATGTCAACATATCTCGTTGCATTTATTGTTTCTGATTATGAATATGTTCAAAAAGTACAAACATCTCAATTCAATCCGGGAGGAATATTACATCGAGCTTATGGTATAGGTTCCAGAAAATCAGAATTAAATTTTACACTTGAAGCTGGTGTTAAAATATTGAAAGATTTAGAAGAGTATGTAAATGTTCCATATGGATTAACAAAAATGGATCAAATTGCAATACCAGACTTTGCGGCTGGTGCTATGGAAAACTGGGGATTGGTAACATACACGTAAGTTTTCTTATAACAATATTATATATTAATAGAATTTGAGAGAAAGATTGCATTTTTTTCTAATTTTCTGAAACCTTGTAACAAGCTTTTAATTTTTTTATAAATCCAAGAAGAAAAACCGGAAATGCAGCTGACACTTTTTTTTAATATTACATGTGTTGTGTAATAGGAATTGCAATATGTGGCATACATAAACCTTTAAGACCTAGGTATCCCAACGACATAGTCAAATAATAGATCTTATCACAAATAAAATATAATATATGTCAATATTTCGTAATAGGACAAAGAAAAGAAAAACTAAATAAGAGGTAAAAGCAAAATTCGTTCAATAGCTTGTTGCATATGCCTTGATCATGTGACGCACTGTCAGCCTTAATAGTTAATGCCCATTTATAGCGCTATATGCAAGCTCGTTTCTTCGAGCAAGAAACAGTATGGCATCATTAAAAATCCCCCAAAGCTAAGATTGAGGGTGTTACCATTGAATTGATAGAGTTCATGCGCAAGCCACCCAAATATATCACCTTGCGGTTAGTGATATTTCCATTATCATTGGTATATAATATCTTACGTTAATTCATATGTCAGTAACATGGGTCTGAAAATTTACAAATAAACAAAAAGCTTGAATTCCAAAAAAAAATTTTTATCTAATTATTTTTAAGAAATATTAGTATCATTGCTTTTAAGGTTACAAAGTACATTTAAGTCCACAGTCATACCAACTTAAAACCTAAACGAAGAAAGTAATATTCTACCGTAAAAGCGTGAATTTCGCACGTGATACTAACTCAAAGATTAACAATAGATGATCACATTTACGAAAAGGAATGGCCTGTCAGATCCCAGGTTTTCTTTGCAGGCTCTATTAGCGTTTATGAGATATTCAGAATTGCCCCTAATATCTGAGTTATTGATGCGACATCTGGTGTTGCAATTGACTGAAAGAAGAACGGTTATTGCCCTTAGATTTGTTGGCTGAATTTTTTCGTGAGAATTTATGTTTTTTACCTACTACAAGAGGGAGCTCTTTTGTCTCACATGTTTGGTAGTTTTCTGCACCAAGCCTCACATACTATCAGTCCCTGCTAATATGCGGGATTGTCACAACAGTAGACTCAACAGAAAAAATATAAATCAACAAAAACTGGTCGCTCCATGACTTCATGAAATCTCAATCCACAACAAAGCATAAACCATCAGTTCATAAAGTAGTGACACAAATCAAGGGAATCTAAAAGCATACCTTCGTTCTTCTAGTTGATATACGGTATCTCTTCTACGATAAATTAAGTGATTTTAAAATTTACAAATTACAATATCGAAAATTAAATCCCTAACAGAAGTTCTTAAGGGCTCAAATAGGGCCCTGATCAGGTTTGCCTTTGTTCGATTGGCCACTGATAGTCGTATCAGGGCCTAAATTCGCCGTATACAATTAAATATACAAATCCTTGTAAAGTATTTCGTATCAGGCTTTGATCAGATTTACCAACTAGGAATCATATATATGAAAACCATATCAGGGTTCGATTACATTCAAATATAAGGTTAACCTTAAAAGGGTAATCTAATTCATTCTCGAAACAGGTCCACCTTAGATTGCCCTAATTAAGGACTTACCCTTTCTGTACTGATCAGACCCTGATCACGCCCTGACTATATTCAGGTTTTCCCTAATTTCTGATAGAATTGTTTTACAAACGAACATCCTCTGCATTTCTGGTTTGAAATCTCAATCTCATCCCAGAAATTTATTTTATGTTCCTCGACGAGCCAAAAAAGGACGCTTCTTAGCAAATTCAATTTATGATACTGTCATTTTTGGCTTTACTCTCAATTTGGTAAACGTATTTATAAAAATCCCCTTCTGGTTTCGATCATTGATTGTAAGCCAAAACACCAGGTTTTATTAAGTACGCAATACCGATATTTATCCACAACAAGAGGAAAAGCAAATAACATTTTTAAACAAGAATATTCAACAGCTATAAAAACTTTAACGGTTAGCGAAATCCGAAATTCGATGTCTACGCCGTGCTGCCTGGGTAATGCTGACAGAATTAGGTTGGTGTATTGGAGACAAGCAGAGTAAAAACTGCTTAGTTAATGACGCTACACCACGGCGAATTGGCACCTTACAACCAATGCGACTCAAGCGTCTGTTCTCCATGTCAGGGGCGGCTTGGAGCGGGCGTCTGTCTTGAATCAAGCGGCTCGCCATATAAACGTGTACAAAGGTTGTTTCTGGTGACCTTAATATGCAGAACGGACCCATTCACGACAATTTGTGTTGGGCCTAAGGTTAACACCCTAACCCCGGAAAAAAACTAATATGTTAAATTTGGTTATCAGAAAGAGAATAACAGACCCGGACAAAACAACAGAATTTTACCTGGGCATGAAAAAGGACCAGACTACTGAATCGGAACGTGGAACGTACGCAGCCTGAGCGCTCTGATGCTCTTATTAGTCTAGAAACAGAGGCTGAGAGGTATAGGATGGATATTATAGCTCTACAAGAAATTAGACAGCCGATAATCGGAAAACAAGATTTGGATAGTCACTCTCTATACTGTAGTGGACATCCTTCTCGAAGAAAATTTGGTATTGGCTTTCTTGTTGGTGCACGCATACAAGAAGCCGTGATGAAATTCATCACGGTCAGTGAGAGGATCTGCTACCTATGTGTTCGCGGTACATATAACAATATTTCTCTTATTGCCGTGCATGCACCTACTGAAGCTAAGACCGTCGACGAGAAGGATAATTTCTACATAGCACTGGAAGAGGTTATGAAACATACACCCACACGCGACTTCATTATGATTCTTGGTGACTTTAATGGACAGGTTGGAAGAGATATCTCTTATTGAAATGTGTTGGGTCCCAACAGCCTGCATTTGAATTCGAATGATAATGGTGAGAGAATGACTGAGTTTGAATTATCAAATAATTTGAGAATTGCCAGTACGTTCTTTCCGCATCGATCGATTCATAAACAGACTTGGGTCTTACCGAATGGAAACACTCGAAATCAAATTGATCAAGTTCTAGAAACAGCACGTTTCTTTTCGAGCGTTCGGGATGTGCGATCCTTTAGAGGTGCATACATTGGAAGTGATCACTTCCTTGCATGTGCAACGATAAGGTTCCACTTCCCAAATCCAGGCATTCCAAAATTCAATCAACGGAAACGTTTTAACATCGCATCATTAAAGAATGCTGAAACAGAAGAGAGATATCAAATCCATATTGCCGATACGTTGGATAAATCAGAAACCATTAATGGAAACGTCGATAAGTCATAGTATTTGCTCAAAGATGCTGTTTTAAGCGCTGCAAAGGGAATACTTGGACGACCACAGAACCACTCCCAGAAGCCATGGATGGATCAAGCATGCCTTGACGCTATTCAATACAATAGAGATTGCTATCTGAAGTGTCTACAAGGACGAAACACCAGGTCCACGAAGGAGAACTATGAACTGGCAAGAAAAGCCGTTACAAAGCTATGTAGACGAACGAAGAGAGAATGGTGGAAGAGACAGTGTGAGGAGATTGAAAGCTTCAATAAGGAACATCAATCGCGTAACTTCTTTCAACAGGTTTAAACCTTAAAGAAGGGCCCTCAAACTAGATCGAATGCTATTCAAAACGAAGATGGGGAGCTACAAGTAGACCTTAAAAATATTTTAGATACTTGGGCCGCTTATTTTGAGAATCTTCTCAACTTAAGTGACCAGCAACAGGTCGAGCGAATAGCAAAGCGTATTTGTGCGTCAAAGGTACATGTAGAAGAACCCACCAGAGAGGAATTCGATGCGGCGCTGTCAAAATTAAAATGCAATAAAGCACCTGGTATCGACGGTATAACATCCGAAATGATTGTACATGGTGGTGAAACTCTATCCTTAAAATTGTTTGAACTGGTTCAAATGATCTGCACAGAGAGAAAAAAAGGGTTAAATTTGATAAAAAAATCATCAAATTGATGATTTTTGTATATCAATATATGGACGAGAATATGAGTTCTCAAATTGATATAAAATGCTGCATCAGATTGAACTTTGGTTTATTTTTGTGAGTTGATGTAAATCTACTGATTATGATAAACAAATTTCTTATTTTGATATTATATTCTCGATATTATTCTCAAAGCTTATAAACTTGTTGTATCAAATCAATACCAAAAGTATCAATTTAAGATAGAATTGTATTTCTTCAAGAATTTGAGCGGAAGAAGTTGAGAAACCAAAAGCTCATTTTAAGAAATTCTGATCATTTTAAGAATTTTTTTGATCGACATGATCGTATGTTACTTTTGGTATTGATCCGGTATATTTCATTTTGAATCAATTCATTACCATTTTAAGAAAAATGTTTTCTCAAATCGAAGATGACAATATTTAGTTTGAGAAAAGATTTTTCTCAATTTCAGTAGGAATGCGGTACGTTCAGCGACACCCACAAAAGCAAATAAAAAGCTGCCTGTCAGGGTTTTTAAGCCCGCGGGAAGATTTTTATATGCTTCGGTATTGCTAAATGTATCGGACATGCACTCGATGTTGTACGGCTATTTAGATTGACTTATGGCTGTCAGAGTTGTTTCTTATAACATAGACCTTTAAGAAACATCACTACTGAGATAGCTATAACTAGGGTTTCTAATCCGGATATCCGGATATCGAATTATCCGGATTATTCGACCATATTTTGACTATTCGATTATCCGGATACTTTTTTGCAACTATCCGAATATTAAAAAACCCTTTATTTTGTAAAAAAATAATCAAATTGCGTTGAAAAGTTCAAATAACTATTAACTTGCGTTGCAAAGTTTGTTAGTGCAGTGAAGTGACTACAAGTTTTAAAAATTTATTTAAAACTTTAATGTTTTCAAAACTGTAATCATTGAATATTTTATGAAACACTTCATGAATCTGCAGTGTAAAGATATTTTACTAATATTTATTTAATGCTATATTAATTTTAAAAAAATAATGTTTCATAAACTTATGGCCCTGTCAATAAAATCTGAAGTGTTGGCTATTTTTTTAAAGTTTATGAGAGCTGTACTTCTAAATTATGACTCTGAGGAAACCACTAATGAAATTACTATTGAAAGTGAAGATGAAGAAAGTCTAAGTAGTGAAGTTTGTATAAAAAATCGCGACTGCAGAAAGTACTTGAGAATGCTATTGCTTTAATTACTCATGTTGAGAAGCAGAATGAAGGAAGTTGCATATTGCTGAAAAAAGATTTCATTTATTTAAATAATTATAAAAACGGAGGGCAATTTAAATATTCTAGATTGCGTATTATTACCAATAAAACCTACATCGACTGCAACGGAGCGGGTATTTTCAATTGCTGGTCTTACCAGGACAAAAATTAGAACTCGACTCAATTTCGAGACATTGTAATAATTAATTAATTAATGCAATAATTTTTCTAAAATATGCATTTTTATAAATGCATCAATAACTTCATTAATTTAAGTAAATTTATCAATAATTTTATTTTTTTATTATTATTATTTATGATTTGTTACTATTTTTTTGTTATTTTTTGACTATGTATAAAAATTAATTAATATAGATACACGAAAAATATACATAAATGATTTAAATTCCGCAAAGTAAAAAACATGTTTTATTTATTGTTTAATTATCCGGATATCCGGATTATCCGGATAATTTATTGTTTATGTATTCGATATCCGGATAATCAAATAGGTCGGATATTTAGAAACCCTAGCTATAACCAGTAAAATAGCAACCTTGGAAAAATAAGGAACTGGAATAAAACTCTCAATCCACCGATGTTCCATTAACCTTAAACGGGATAAAAAAATCACTATTTTTAAAAAATATTCTTTTATTTTAAATAGATAATTTAAAAATAAATTAATTATAATTTTTAATTTTTTTTTATAACGCATTTTGTACAAATGAGCTAATCGAATTGAGAATAGTCGGCTTCCACATTCCTTTCTTATTTGTTGCAGGAATTCTTGTATTTGGTCTCGTAGCGTAGTGAATTAACTTGAACAGTTTTAACTGTCGTAGCTCTGTAAAAATTAAAATAAAAAAATAAAATTAAATTACTATTGAAGTGAATCAGATAAATTAGTTAAAGTTTGCTGAAATAAGTGACTTCTATTGAGGGAAAAAAACAATCCACTGCATGCGTGTCGTAAGAGGCGACTGAAATTGGTTGTAGCGTGGCTAACCCAATTTCATCATAGGCCCACCTGTGGGATTGAGGTCCCCTTCTTCAAAAAAATCAGCCCACCGCACTCATGCGTGTCGTAAGAGGCGATTTTCCTCGTCCCGTAAAAAACAATTGTTAATAAAAGACAACATAGACCTTGGAATGGAACGACTTTCTGGTTTAGACCTCACTTGCTATTGTACCTGGACAATCTTTTTGAATCAAACGTGGAACGTGAGAACACTGTTCCTACCCGGAAGCCTCCAGAATCTAATTGGGCAGGCAACAGAATACCAGATAGATTTTTTTTATGGATGCGATGAATGTTTCGGTATTGAGACAGCTATTCGCCTAAACAAACAACACTCTCGGTTCCGCATGAACTCCCAAGCAGGAGTCATGCAACCATGATAAAAATTGAATTATTTAAAAAAACAAAGAACAAAACTAAAAAGGGAAAAAAAAACAATAACAAGAAAATAAAGAAGAATAATAATAATAATTTAAAAAAAAATTAAGTATAGGAAAAAAACAACAAAAAACAAATGGATATGGGATAAAAGAAATAAAATACTTAATGGTCCAAATACATGTGCAGAATTCTGCATGCAGCGAAATTAGAACATGTGTTGTTATATGAGAGCAATTGCATGTAAATTCTGCATGCAGAAAAATTCTGCAAGATATCTCTAATTCTAATTTCGCTGCACAGAGGCAGTGCTACCACAATCAAAAAAACAAAAACTACTTGAAAACTCAGATAAAAATGGATGATTTTGACATTTTGCTTGAAAATGAATTATTTTTTATAATTATAACTCAAATAAAAATGAATGATATTTTTTTGAAAATGAAATTATTTTTGTAATGATTATTTGTTTATAAAGATATTTAAATATTCTAAATAATCCAAATTATAAAATAATTAAAACTAATATTGTTAATAAATAAATTTTTGGGAAAGGATTATCAGAAACAGTGGTATATGTTATTTGAACTTAAATTTTAATTTAGACATAAACGTTTTTACAGGCAACGATTCAATTATTTTCTTCTATTTTTTAATTAAAAAGACAGTTTTCTTTCTCTTTCACAACTTTCACTTATAACTATTTCATAATACGTAAGAACACGAACTGTCGTTGTTACGAAAATTCTGCACGTCAAATATATAAAAATTCTGCACATCTATTTTAGATGCAGATATGCATGCAGCACTGCGTGCAGACTTTCTGCACATGTATTTGGACCATAAGGGAATGATTACCCTGTACGATATCAAAAGGGTAGGAAGGAAACAGGAGGAATATGATAACAGTGTAGACTTAAAAACAACTGCCGAAAGGAATGGTTACCTCGTGTGCCTGCGGGGCAGTAGGTAGGTTTATACCGTCCATGCCCTGTTTGCCTTAGTTCGACGACTAACGACGACGTCAGTTGTGTGAAATTGTGCTGAGTAATTTTTCACACTGCAGCGGGTGCCCAACTAGCAAATTTACTTCTCAATTTGGAATTATATAAGTTTTAGCATCAATAAAGCTTCGCTTAAGCTTCTAAGTGGAAGCTAGTTATATTTTACTTCTTTAAAGTTTCGATATATAACTTCCATAGAGAAGTTCTCCGCACCGCCGGAATGAAAGCTTCTAAAATATTTCTATATTTAATATAAGAAGCTTTACCGAAACTTATCTACAGATCACTAAATAGAGCTTCCGAAAAAACGTTATAGAAGTTATAGCTGTCATTAGGATTGTAGTTGTTTCGGTTGTAACTGTTTGCAGATCGTATGGAAGCACAGCTGGCATACTACAAAAATTGCTTCAATTTCTGAAACGAAATATGTCAAACTGACGGAAGCTATTGCTTCTATTATTTCAACTAAATTTAGATGTAGAAAATATAGTGTAATTCAGGAGATTACTTTTTATGGAAAAAGATATGTGACATGTAATTTCAATGGGTTTATACGAAATTGAAGCTTATACGAAATTGAAATCGTTTCATTTTTGTCAAAAAAGTATTGTGCATAAGGTTGTTTTTGTTTTTTAATCTATTATTTAGACTTATTTTGCACAAGGCGGGGAAAGGCGGGGAAAGTTCTCCAAATGGCCTTTATCGAAACTGCTTAGAAATTTTAAAGAAACTATGAAGGTGGGGAAGTTAGTTTCGGTAAGACTGTTTAGTGTTTTAAAAGAAGTTAAAATGCTAGTTGGGTGGTCACCCTCACTCTCGTTATTATGCTCTTCTGGCCGTCAGTTTAGAATTAATTGTATTATTTCGGGTTAGTTTTTTTCTTTAGTTGTATGGCCCCTCATTAATTTGGGGAGTTCAAAGAGAACGAAGAAGTTTTTACTTTTTGGACGGTAAAAAATTCTAGTATTTAAAAATTCAACGGGGTATAAAAAACGGCATCACAGAAGTCTTTATATTTCTGGGACTTGTTTAAGGCTGGAAGGAGCTTGCCAAGGACCGACCGGGCTGGCAGCTTATTGTTGTCTCTGCTAAGTTCCTTAATGGGACATAAAGCCGAAGTGTGTTTTGAAAGTTGTGAAATCATTGGCGAAAAATATCTTTTTTGAAACATTTCACCAGAAACCCGTATACTTATAAACATACCATAACTACACTCAATAACTACACACTTTTCATGATCTAAGACTGCCTTGCAAAAGATGAATGGACTGTATTGAATTATTTATTTTGGACTTTATTTAACTAGTATAAAAGGATCAAGTTAATGCATAATCAAATTAATGCATTCAACTATATATTATGTACCGTTATAGTTTAATTGTGATCAAAACTTGTTTACCTGGGTCAGTTGGCATATCGTTCAAATCCTTTAGACTTTGCTTATCTTTAATTAGTTTGCGTAGCACTGGTACCACAACTTCGAAAAAATGTTTTGCCTTCTCCAAAAGTTTTTTATGTTTATTCGGAAAGAGTCTTTTAAAATCTAAATCAATCTGTAGAAAAAAAAAGAATCTGTAATTCCAAAATAGTCTTAAAATGCCTTCAACTTCAAACCTACCAAAATGCTGGCATTATAGCATTTCTATAAAGTGGCCAGTCATTAAAAAATGTTTTAAAGATTTATCCTTTGCTTCTTTAAACTCCCTTAGACGACCCTCACAACACCGTATCCAATAACTTTCTATAGTCAGCCACGGCTCTTGAATGACAGGTAAGGTTTGCTTCAGCTCTTGAAATTCTTTTTGATCATATTCAGTAAGATCTACCGTCGAAGAACCTAATATTAAAAATAATATGAAAACGAAGTATAATGCGATGCATTTGTCTGAAACAATTGTAAGAAGTTTTACCAAACAATTGTAATCCTGAAGTTGTTGGAGTATCCAATCGAATTTTTTTCGGTGTAATCAAGCAACCTGCACCTCTTAATTTGGTCGAAGAATTTTTATACAAATTGTATAATTTCCTTTTGGAATTTTGCCATCTAAATAGTTATAGTTTTAAAAACAAAAAAAACTGTTAGATTTAAAACTTATTTTAAATGTTTTTAAAACTTTTCATGCAATTTTTAACATTTTTTCATGCAAGCATTTAGTACTTTGTACTTTAGAGCTTTAGAGCTCAGAAATCGATAATATCGGTTGATTTCGGAATTTTAATAAATTTCGACAAGAAACCATAATGTAAATACATACCCAGAAATTTTTGTCCCCGTTTTGCTTCAAGCCAATTGTTTAAAATATCCGATTTTCACCTTCGATTGTCTTGAAATTTTGTGTGTGATGTAATTTAATTCAGTAATTTAAGCACCAATAGTAGCAAGTACATGCATCAAATAAACTGAGCCCAGGACTCCCGGCAAACTGAATGAGCCAATTCTCGTTCTGTGCACGCAAGTTTACTTTAATGAACGCAGAAATTTAGAGAAACATGCAACTTACCTTTTGAACACTTATTATTGCTGATTTTAAGCACAGCTAGTATCAATTCTCGCACGGACACAAAATTTTTTTTTTCACAAGTTATAGGAGGCGTTCATCTGCTGAAAAACTCTCTCACTGAATAATGTATCGTAATTTTTTCTTCGAACGTATTATATCAAAAAAAATTATTATCATTTCGATCTTATTCTTATAATACGTTCAATTTGAGAGAAAAAGAATGAAATCGAGAAATTTTTTTTCTCAATTTTATCTACGTAAGATCAAATCGAAAGTAATCGAATATTAATTATTTTCATTTTGATCTCATAAGTTTAATTTGAGAGAAAAATAATAAAACTGAGAATTTTTTTTCTCAATTTTATATACGTTGATCCAACCGAGAATAATCGAGTATTAGTTAGTTTCATTTCGATCTCATAAGTTCAATTTGAGAGAAAAGGTATAAAATCGATAATTTTTTTTCCTTAATTTTATCTACGTGGATCAAATTGAGAATACTCGCGTATAACTTATTATTATCTGATCTTTAAGTTTCAAAAAGAAACAAAAAGGATTAAAATGAAAATATTTTACTCTCATTTTGACATTTGTGAATCAAATAAATGATGGGGAAGTAACAAAGTGATGAGTACTTCTCTGTTCAATTTGAGAAATGGAAATCTTATTCAGATTCAAAAATTTCTTATAATTATACAGAAAAAATGAAAACGATCTTTATTTACTCAAAACAAGAATAAATGTATTTCCTATTGTTGAACAAAAACAATTCTCAACTTCAGTATTTCTTTCTTCTGTAGGATGATCGAATTGATAGTTTTTTCTCACTTTTTAAGTTTTGTTGTATTAAAATGATATAAATTTACTCGAAATGAGAATAAATGTATCTTCTGTTTTTAATCATATATAATTCTCAATAATAGTATTTTATTCACTTTTTTGTGTGATCGAATTGATAGTTTTTATCTCAGTTTTAAATTTCGGAGTATTAAAATGATTTAAATTTTCTCAAATTAAGAAGAAACTGAATTTTCTATTTTCAATCATGCACAATTCTCAAATCTAGAATTTTTTTTCTCTCTGTGTGGAGAACTGAAACCATACCACAAGAATGGAACACAGCTATGCTAATACCAATCCATAAAAAAGGTAATCGCCTACAATGTGCAAACTACAGAGGAATCGCTCTCCTCTGCACAGCATATAAGATCTTTTCCTACATTTTGCTATCCAAAATCAATCCTTTTGCTGAACAACTGTTTGCAGAATATCAGTGTGGTTTCCGGCGGGGCCGAGGTACCACCGATGCACTTTTCTCGATAAGGATGGTTTTGGAAAAGTGTCGAGAGTTCAACATACCTGTGCACCAACTTTTCGTTGATTTCAGGCAGGCCTACGACTCTCTCGAACGAGAGACTCTATGATCTGCACTGGTGTCAATGGGAATTCCTGGTAAGCTGGTATCACTATGCAAAATGACAGTACAGAACTCTCAATGCTGTGTACGAGTAGAGAACGAAATATCAAAGTGTTTTAAAGTCGACTACGGTTTAAGACAAGGTGATGCTATCTCTCCTATACTTTTTAATCTAGCCTTGGAATACGTGTGCCGTCAAAAGAAACTACCGACTAATAACAATATCTTGTCAATAAACTCAGTACAGATGATTGCTTACGCTGATGATGTTGTCACCCTCGGCCGAAGTGAAGCTGTTATGAGTGAGACTTTCAAGTCGCTTGAGAGTGGTGCTAGGAAAATTGATCTGCAAATTAACTACAATAAAACCAAACATATGAATGTTTCAAGAGAGGCTGAGAAGAAAGATTTGATGTGCGGCGATGAACGAATTGAGGGAGTTGAATCTTTTAAATATTTGGGATCAATGCTTGACTCAAACAACAGCATATTTACAGATATTAAAGCTCGAATCGCTGCAGGTAATCGAACTTTCTACTCAATTCAGCCTCTCCTTGGATCACCGTATGTATCAACTAACACCAAGCTCAAGTTATACAAGACATTGATTAGACCGGCTGTGATGTATGGGTCACAAACGTGGACCCTTACACAAAATGACGAATCGCATTTATCTGTATTTGAGCGTAAGATTCAACGCTACATTTTTGGTCCACTTAAGACAGACGATGGAGAGTATAGAACCCGGTATAACTTTGAGATCAGAGACCTTCTTGAGGGTCCTGATATAATAGGTTGTATCCGTTCTAATAGGATTGCATGGTTTGGGCATGTTCTACGAGCCGATTCATAGTCTGGAATGATTAGGAAAGTGTACGTTAGTACCCCAGGGAGTGGACGACCGCGAGGTAGACCACGACTACAATGGGAGACTGACGTAATAAGCGACCTTAAAAAAATCGGCTGCCATGGTAATTATGTCGCTGTTGCGAATGACCGTGGTGAATATTCAAAGCTGATTAGCCTGGCAACGCTCCTACATGGAGCATGAACGCCTTAAAAAAAAAAAAAAAAAATAAAAACTTTAACGGTTTATTGTAGAAATTTCCACAGCATGGTCCACGAAGTCCTTAAATAACACTTAAAACTTTATTAATTTTATTTCAAAACCACTTCTTCTATTAACATGGTTTTATGTTTACGATACAGCGTTTTGTTTACAATTTATTTCATATCATATTCCACTTAAACTATTTCCACTATCGCAATCTTTACATCATCAAAGTTTAAAATAAAACCAATTTCTTCAACAAAAGAGAATTGTTTATATATACCTCTTGTTGATAGCAGTTTTTCCTATCTTTATTTCGGCGATTCTTTTACCTACCGCTTCAGCGCATTCTCCAGTTGCTGTTTAGAGTTTTAATCCATCTGATGATTTAAAAACGCCCTCGATCAAACCTTTGCGAACGAATGTTTGAACTAAACCTATATCTAGTTCCATGAAGCAACTTTTGCCGTCGAGTTTTCTTTTGATCCCCAAACTTTCACCATTTACTGCCATTCTCGAGATTGGGATGTAGGCAAAATTCCCCTTACTTCTTAGCTTTACAGTTTTACCTTCAACGGTCTTACGTTGAATATGATACGGATATCTTTCACGGTTTGTTTTTCAGCAGTCCTGTGACATACGGTCACCATCATGATTTTCACTTTACATCTTTTCGACGTTTCCATTTCATACCGTTGACATTTGTAGAAGTTTATCGTCAATAATTTGTTTGAACTCATCCCGACTCAAAGCAATGCTTGTGTTTATTATTTCTAATTATTGATTGATGTTGCTGATTTCTTCCTTATTTGTTGATTTATATTAAAACTAATAGCTTCTTTAGCAGCAGCCAAGCTTCGGTTCATATTGGCATTTGCGGCATCTAATGGCTGATTCATTTTCTGTTTATTGGCAGCGATATTAGCATTGATTTTATTGGAAGCTGCCATCACTTAACTGAAATCGAAGTTTGCAAGTGGCAATTGAACTGTTGTCTCTGCAACAGAACTTTTCTCCTCTCCTTCTCCTGCGTGCTGCTGTTTAAACAGTAACAGATTTGAAAACTATGAAAGATTCAACGAAGCGTTCACCATATTGTCTCTGGCCATAAGCATATTGTCTCACAATGTTGTTGTAAACAATCCGCCATTTTTTTTTGACTGTGGACAGAATGCTGTTGTCTATAATATTCGAAGTTTGCCTAAAAGTTTAGTTAGTTCAATGAAAAATTTTGACTGAAATTGTGTCATGGAACATAGAATAGGGATATGCACATATTAGTAACTATGTAACCTTGTGATTTTGGTTCTAAAGACATCGCTGACAAACTAAAATCTTGTAGCGATTCAGTACATCGCCCGGCTAGCCTTTTTATGCAGGTTTGAACATTTCAGACGTCGACAAGCAAAACAAAATTTGATCCAATGATTGATACCTTTGTTTGAATTAAGCCAAAAATCGAGAAGAGATCAATTTGAGTGTGGCTCTTACATCAGAATTTGTCAAGTTATTCAAAGAGTTGAAAATCAGTCTGCGTAACGACCTTGCGATTATAAGTGTTTTTTTCTCGTTGAGTTGATGTTTTGCATATTCTTTCAAAGCCTGGATGTTTAAGAAGTTATATATTAATGAATTGGAATGACATTTAGAACCTGTTATTTAGTTTTGTATAGTCGAAATGAGTATTGAATTGACTGAGCTGTTTTATTATCGAATTCACAAAAAATGCGTTTGTCAATGTGTTATGTTTATCATGCACATGTGGGACGTTATTGGTAAATAGACATTATAAAATCTTATGTGTGGATCTTATATCTTATAAATGGATTAATTATACTTGAGCTATTCTTGGAAGGAAAACTTTTGGCTTTATGTATGTAAAACTTTTCATAATTCATACTTATTACAAAAAAACGCGTATCTATCTCGACTCTTGGCAGTCTTGGTACGAATCCGTTGACAATCCTGAACTATTTTATGTAACCCCATTTGAAGTGAAATTGAAAAGATATTACCAAAACTGTTCTTGTTTTTATCCTGTACTATAGCGATTTTTTAACTCTTCGTTGCTGTGTTTAAGTCTGTGTCTAGCTAATTTGTCTATTGCATGGCTAAAGATGTCTAGTTTTAAACAGTGTAGATGAATGTATGGTTGAATGTATGGCTTTCTTGGTCTTCTTTCTACGTAGTTCTGCGACATTGAAGACTCTCTCGTCCATTTCCTGCCGGGTGCTCTATTTATTGTGCACATTCTTCTTTTAACTTCTTTTGAATAAGCTTTTACGAGAAGAAGCTCAAGTAGCACCAAGTCCCCACCTCTGTAATCACCAAGAAGTTTCCAGGTGCAGTCAGATGGAAAGGTGCGCACTAAGTGGTGCATTCTGACTACAGATTTTATTTTAAAACTTGCGCTTAAGCAGTTGCTTGACTGTCTAAAAAATAATGAGCATTTCGTTATGGCATTCGTAATTAAGTATTTGTTCCTGAAAGATACTATATGGAGAGAGTTCCCTGGGTTTGTGGCATTTGATTCTCTATTATATTACTCCTGCTTCTTACCGGTCTATTATGGAAATATGAACTGGAATGTTAAAACAGTAAAACTGTTGACAATCTGGATTCAACCACAACTAGGCAAGGTAAAAAATTACTTGGCAAGAAGAAATCAGCCAAAAACATGCAATTTTGGGAATGAGGTTTTAATTTTGTATATTTAGGTATTTATTGGAATTCGTTGACATCAATAACAAAAAATTTCTTCTGAAAAAATTCAAAATCGATTTTCTAGAAATCCGCATTTTTAAAATTTCAGATTTTTCGAAAATGTTCAAGGTCATACAATGTGAATTACTATTTTGATTAGCTCTGTATAATACCTACATTTTGAGATACATAACATTAAAATCAGTTCAGTAGTTTTTACTGTAACCATTTCAATACACCAGGGTCGAGCAATTTGCAAAAATGCAGAATTTTTTTTTATTGATGTAAACGAATTCTCTCTCTCTCTCTCTGGCGTTTACATCCCATGGAGGGATTTTGCCGTGTGTGCCACCAGCTTCCAAACATTTCGTTCCATGACCAGTTGACCCCAGTTTCGACATCCTATATCACGAAGGTCTTGGATGATGTCATCACGCCTGCGTTGTCTAGGTCTTCCTCTTCGACGAACACCAGCTGGTTGTTGTTGGGATGCTTTTTTTATCATTCCATCCAATGGAGCCCTTTCTACATGACCAAACCATCTAATCCGGTTGGATTTAATGAATCCGATTACATCGCAGCCTCCAAGAAGCTGTCTGATTTCAGGATTCATTCGGATTCTATACTGATTTTCAGCAACTTTACATGGACCATAAATTGTTCGTATGACCTTCCTCTCGAATGTTGATAGAATTCTACAATCGGAGGAAGTCAGTGTCCAGCTTTCACTTCCAAATGTAAGCACAGGTCAGATTAATGCTTTGTAAAGTGTGAGTTTACACGACCGCGAAAGATGTTTTGATCGCAAAAGTTTTGAGTATGCGTAGAAAACTCTGTATGCGGCAGAGACACGGGCTTTGATATCTGCCTGCATGTCATTTGACGATGTTATTACAGACCCGAGGTATTTGAAGTTTTCCACGCGTTCCACTTCATAGTCGCCAGTATCCAGATTTCTGGGAGGTATGTTCTTAGATGTTGTTAACACTTTAGTTTTGCCGGTGTTGATGCATAATCCAAGCCGTTTAGCATTTCTTTCAAGCTGAGAGAGACTATTCTTAATATCGCTTGTTCTACGTCCTACGATATCATCTGCGTAGCCAAGAACTTGACTAGATTTGTTATATATGCAGTTTTGTGTCTCAATTTGGCTTTTTCTTATCGCGTACTCCAGCGCCAAATTAAATAGTACGGGCGCGAGTGCCTCACCTTGTCGAGCACTTGATGTTATATCGAAAGGATCAGAAACTGACCTTTCGATTACTATTCTACAATTTGATCCTGATGTTGTGAATTTGGACAGAGAAACAAGTTTCTCTGGGATACCAAGGCATATGAGTGCGAACCAGAGGTTGTCGCAGATGATACTATCATATGCTTGCCTGAAATCAACGTAGAGCTGGTGAATGCTGATGTTGTACTCCCAACATTTTTCCAGAATCATCCTTAATGTAAAACATTGATCTGTGGTGGAGCGGTTGAAACGAAAACCACACTGATAGTCACCGATGATAGATTCAGCGAACGGGATGAGTCAAGCAAGTACGACATTAGCTCGTATTTTGTATGCAGTATTCAACAGTGCGATGCCACGATAATTTGCACACTTTAGACGGTCACCTTTCTTATGTAGCGGAACAATGAGAGCTGTTTTCCATTTAGCAGGTAGTTTTTCTTGGTCCCAGATTGCGAGAATCAGATCGTATATACGTGAGACCAGAGCTGCTCCTCCATTTTTCAGAAGTTCTGCGGGAATTCCATCGAAACCTGATGATTTGCCATTTTTCAGTTTTTTAATGGCAGCTTCCACTTCTTCTATTGCTGGGTAAGGGACAAACATCTCCTCAGTTGATGGAATAGGATTGCTATTGCTCGAATAGGATGAACTTCATTCGTCCTATTCAGTAGGTCTTGAAAGTGGGATCGCCACACTGCCAACACATCACGTTCACTTGTTGTGAGTTCATTATTTTCATTTTTGATGGCTCTAGATCTTGAGTGGAAATCTTTTGTCAGATTCCGTGGATTGGCAAAGCACTCTTTTGAATTTCCGTTGACCGCATGTTGGTTGATGTTTTCGATGCAGCTCTTCATGTGTTCGCGTTTTTTTTACGTAGAAGTTTTGCTGAGCCTTTCCTGGCGCATAGATAGTCAGTTTGGAAGCTTCGGGTGTTCCTTGTTAACCATTTTTCTCGCAGTTTTTGTTTATGTTCAACGGATTGGCGGCACTCGTCGTCAAACCATTCGTTGTGTGATTTCGGTGGTCGTTTTCCGATTGTAGTTTGTGCTGCGGATATGATGGTTTATTGAAGCGTTTGCCATTCTTCTTGTACGTTTAATAGCATCTCAGAAGAGATGTCATGCTCTTCTATGTTTTGTGTTATTATTTCCTTGTGTTATGATTTCCTGATTCAGCGTTTCCGGATGTTTAAATGCTTCGACATTCCAGCGCACGGTCTTTTTTGCTTGTCTGTTAAATGTAGATGATAATTTGCACTTGTACTTAAAGATGACAAGCATATGATCGGTGTCCATATCAGCAGCTCTGTATGATCAAACGTCAGTTATACTTGTAGAGCGTTTCTTAGAGATCATGACGTGATCGATTTGATTTTCCGTTCTTCCATCATTTGATTTTCACGTTGCCTTGTAAATTCTCTTGTGAGGGAAGAAAGTACTGGAAATTACTAGATCATACATAATAGCCAGCTCGGCTGCGCGAAAACCGTTATTGTTGCTGGTATGATGCAAGCTGTTAGGGCCGATATGCACTGAAAAAAATCCTGTACTTTTATTAACTAAAGTACTTTAGTTATTAAAATTTAGTATCTACAACTAAAGTTTATTTAATACGAAAAAAAAAGTTCTGTTGCTTAAAAAACTATTTAGTTATCTCAACGATGGAGGTTTTCTTAAATTTTTAGTTATATATAATTAATATTTTAGTTAATATAAATAAAAAGAAATTTTATTTTAACGAAAACTTTCGTTGAGTGCAAGAAAAATCTGTTTTGTAAGGATAAATAAATATTTAGTTCATTAAGTAAAAAAATTGTTGATAAAACAAAAATTTTCGTTAAAAATAAAAATAAAAAAAATTACTTATAACTTTTGTTCCTTTTTTATTAAAGATGAACGTAATATGTTTTCTCTTTCTATAGAATCAAAATATTAATTTAAAAAAATCTGTTGCTCTTTTACATTAACTAAATATTTTGTTATCCTGACAAAAATGCAACAGTTAAATAAATAAATTTTGCTTATAATAAATAAATATTTAGTAATCTCAAAAAGCACCGTTAGAAACGCTTGCAAATAATTTAATTGTTTAACTAGTTTTTTGACGCTGAAAGTGTAACTCTCTATAAATTTTTTGAAAATTTAAAACAAAAATCTTGTTTGAAAATTTAAATTTATAAAACTAAAATTGAAGTGTTTATCTTTTGTGAAAAGTGAAAAAGTAACATTTTGTGGCCAAGTCGAATTGATAAAATTTTGGTAAGTTCAAGTGATTCTCCCATTATTTAGTAATTTAGTTAATTGAAAACGTGTTTTTCCAACTAAATATATATTTTTATATAAATTTTTTAATTCCACAAACAGGTGACTGTTAATATTGGTATTTATAACGAACAATATATTTTTGTTTTATATAATATAAGTAAATGTTAAAATATGCAGCTCACGGAAGAAAAACATTTCCATCATTGGGCCAACACTATCTCTCACCACAGTGAAGAGGTGAAAAAATCAAAACAAATAATCGAAATTATTGAACACACCACAACTGAATACAAACAGTCGAATTGATTTAAACTGGTATTTAGGAAAATTCATAAAGATGTAGAAATGCACGTTTTTTTGAAATTCTCTCTATATTATTTTCAGATTATCCTTGATTTGGCGGAATTTCTACCGATAGTAAAAGAATTTTTCACCTGTACGAGAAATTCGAATGCCTTAACAGTTATTGTAATTTAATACACTTATGAAAGATATAACTATAGCCTATAGCCGCAAGCTATATAACGAAATTAATCATAAAGATTTTAATTGCAAAAGTAGGTTTTAATTATTGGAAACAAACATTTATTCTATTAATATAAATTTTACATTTTACAGAAGGAAAAGCAGATGCCATTTTTCATATCCTAATTGCTATACTAAAACCAACAACTGCACAATATACAAATGTTACTGATAAAGGAAAGTGATGTAACAATTTTCTATTTGTCAATCCCAGTAGCCTTTATAAAAGTGTGTGTTCCTCTATATTTAAAAAAAAAGAAAATGTATACAGCCGTTCATTCCAAGCGATGGCAATTCATCCAAAAACTATTTATATTTATTTTGATGAAATCAAACATATTGTACCTAATATCCAAACGCGAATCGATATTCTATTCAAAATATTTTTTATATTTAATTTAAATTATCTTATTGATAAAGTGTGGCAGTTCATACAAATAATTTATATGAAAAGGAAGTAGATTCAAACGTAACACAACTAACCAAATTTTACAAAATGAAAATGTAACACTAAAAACAATATATAATTATTAATATAAAAAAAAATATATATATATAAACATATATATATATATATATATATATATATATATATATATATATATATATATATATATATATATATATATATATATATATATATATATATATATATATATATATATATATATATATATATATATATATATATATATATATATATATATATATATATATATATATGCCGACAGTCGACACAATTGAATTTATATATATATATATATATATATATATATATATATATATATATATATATATATATATATATATATATATATATATATATATATATATATATATAGTATATAAATAAGATATTATGTAAATATTATTAGATTGTTTAATTTAATTGAATTTTTATTTTATTACTGAATTTTATCAATTATTGAATTAATAATAAACTTATTTAGAAACTATTTAAAATTTGTATACTGCAATAAATAAATAAATATATAAACCGTTATTCAATAAAATAAATCTTTTATTTATAATAACAAAAATTTTTTTAAAGATTTACTAAAATATTCTTTAATAATAAATAAATTATATTGAATTGAACAAAATGTTTATTTATAACAACTAAAATTTTGTTTAATATATATTGAATTTCTGAGACAATAAACAAACCTTTATTTAATAGAAAAAGATGTTCTTTGAAAGTTAAGAAAACTCTTTTGTTGTACTAACAAAATTTTTGCTGAATCAAGAAAATTTTTCATATAATTAAATTTTGACGATTAACTAAAGTTGTTCTTTTATCATAACAAAAAGTTCTCATTACCCAAAACTGTAGTACTGACAACTATGATTTTAGTTAATAATACCCAAAGTTTTTTTTCAGTGTGTGTTTTAAGTTCTGCCATCCTACAGTTTTGAGCATTAAAGTCACCTACCACGATTTTTATATCGTGCGGCGGGATGTTATTGATGACTTCTTTGAGTTCTAGGAATAACAGGTCTTTAATATCATCTGCTTTATCTTCGGTAGGTGCTTGAACATTGATGATCGTTACGTTGAATAATTGCGTGCGGATTCTCAGTAAGCAATACCGCATATTAATTGGGCAGAAGTCGATAACATGCTGATTCACGCGACGGTTTATAAGAAAGCCAACTCCAAATTCTCCTCCGTTTTGATGACCGCAATAATACAGAGTGTATCCTTTCGCTGTTTCATGGATTCCACTGCCTGGCCATCTTAGTACTTGTAATGCCACTATATCCAGTGTGTAGCTCTCGACTTGTTGAGTGAGTTTTAGGAGATCTCCTGGTCTTCTGATGCTTAGCACGTTCCAGGTTCCCATTTTTAAATCGTAGTCCGGGTACAGCTTCCGAGGTCGTCCCAATAATGAATCCGAGATATTCCGAGGCCTGTGAACAGAATTCATGACAATAATTTTTTTACGGAAACGGGGTGTTAGCCCTTCGCCCAACCCAAATTTTCGTGAATGGGTTCGTTCTGCATCTTAAGGTCACCAGAAACAACCCTTTTACACGTTTATATAGCGAGCCGCTTGATCCAAGAGAGACGCCCCCTGAAAAACGCCCCTTACAAGGAGAACAGACGCTTTCTACACATTTATATAGCGAGCCGCTTGATCCAAGACAGACGCCCGTTCCAAGCAGCCCCTAACATAAAGAACAGACGCTTGAGTTGCATTGGTTTTATGGCGCCAATGACTCGCCATGGTGCAGAATCATTGAGTATAAGCAGTATTTACTCTTCCCATCTCAACTACACCAACCTAATTCTGTTAGCGTTACCCAGGTAGCACGACGTGGACGTAGAATTTCGGATTTTCGCTACCCAAACTACTGTAAACGAATTCCAATACCTAAATATAAAAAAAGTAAATCCTCATTTCCAGACCTGGCTGATTTCACGTGTTTTTCATCACTTACAAATTACTTTTTAACATTGAGATCATATTCGTACCGTCAAAGAACTTTTTTTGATAATGATGATTTTCATTTAAAGCAACTTCTTTATCCTCATTACAGCTGTTTCTAGTTAAATCAAATATTATCTTAATAAAGTATTTACATATTAATTAAAGTGTATGAATGTGAACGAATCGAAGCCAGTGTATGAATCCAAAATCTAGTTTACCTCAATCAACAGAGATTAGAAATAAAACTGTATTTTTACTTTAGTGTTTCTCGATTCTATTACGATGAGTATACAGCTGCGCATAATCAAAAGGAACGAATTGCAAAACTTATTGCTCATGAATTTGCTCATCAATTTTTCGGAGATCTAGTAAGTCCTGAATGGTGGAGCTATATTTGGTTGAACGAAGGATTTGCAACTGTTTTTGAATATTATACCATTGCAAGAGTGTATCCAGAGTATTCATCTATGGACGGTTTTGTAGTGGATTCCTTACAAAAAGTGTTTGTAGTTGACTCGTCGGAGTCGATACGTCCAATGACACAAACAGCAAATACACCTGCACAAATATCTAGATTGTTCGATAGTATTGCTTATGACAAATGTAAGTACTTTTCAAATCCATTGAAAAATAAAACATGCTAATTTGCTGCTTCTATTTTTAATTTTAGCTGGTGTTGTAATTGTCATGTTTATGCATGCCCTAACAGAACCTATATTCAGAAGTGGATTAAACTTCTATTTGAATGGACGCAAGTATAATTCTGCAAACAGTGATCATTTGTACAATGCATTACAAACAGCTGCTTCGATAGCTAAAGTAATTCCGTCCGGCACAACGGTCAATCAAATCATGAACACTTGGAGCACACAACCTGGTTTTCCTGTTGTTACTGTTACACGTGACTATGATACAGGAGATATAGTTCTGTTGCAAGAACGCTATCTTGCAGGAACACAAAACGATCCAGATAACAGAACTTGGTGGATACCGTATAATTATATTGTCTCTAATGAACTTACAGATAACAATTGGGATACAAGGCCTGATGGATGGATTCAAAACGAGCGCTACACAACTATAAAAACATCTGAACTCAGAACGTGGACAAAAACGGAATGGATCCTATTCAATAAAAAACAAACAGGCTACTACCGTGTCAATTATGATCTTACTAATTGGGGACTACTAGCAACGGAATTAAACACGAATTTCCAAAATTTCACAATACATAAATTAAATAGAGCTCAATTAGTGGATGACGTTTTTAATCTAGCCCGAACCGATCGTTTGTCATACTCAATTGTTTTAAAACTTGTAAAATACATTAAAAATGAAGTTGAGTATGCTCCTTGGGTTTCCTTTAATGGGGGTATTACCTGGGCTCATCAAAAATTCTATGCAAGCAGTATTTCTGAAAAACTAAACAACTTTATTCGAGATGCAACAGAGCCTTTATTTGATAAATTGACTGTCTCTGAACTCCTAACTGATTCATATCGGGATGTTTTTATTCGTGGATATATTATTGATTGGGCTTGTCGAGCTGGCCTACCAAAATGTTTAACCAGCACATCTACGGCATTAAAAATGGATTTAAGTTTTGATAAAGAAATTTCGGTTTATCTTAGAAACACAGTAACGCTCAATGGTTTGAGGAATGCAGATGCCACACTTTTTTGGAGTATATTTGATCTTGCTCAATCAGCAGACAGCAGCACAATGGATCGAACATTATATTTGAGAGCCTTAGGATATGCGGAACAGACTGGAAATTTGAAAAATCTTTTCAAAGTTTTAGTAACTGCAAATGGTATAAGTATTGACAGTCATATGGTTAATTTAACAGCAGCTGATCGTAGAACCATTCTTGAATCAATTATTAACAACAACTACAAAGCTTTTGATTTAGTATTCAGTCATTTAAAGACAGATACGGCCCAGTTTGATAGCCTGTAAGAAAATGTGTTTTAAGATTAATAAGTTAATTTAATCAATTTTTTATTTATTTTTAGTTTTGGTACTCAAATGTCATCGGTTTTGTCTGAACTTGCTGGTAGAATAACAATTAGCAAATATTATGAGCTTTTGAAAGAACTTGTTGATATATATAAAACCGAATCAAATGAAGCAACACTGACTGGATATATAAATACAGCCGGATCTAATGTAAATTGGGTCGTACGACGTTTGAACGAAGTTAAACCAGAGCTAGATAATATGTATCCAGATGGACCTGGTAGCGCTACTTCAACCGTTTCATCAACGTTTGTGATATTGCTGGCTGTATTCATAACATTTATAAGACATTAAATTTCTAAGTGATAGTTAATATTTTAGTAAATAAAAATTTAATTAAAAAACATCAATCTGCCAATTTTTATCACTTCAAAGGGCAATCTTTTAATGCTAGCTACTCTTTTTCTAAAACAAAAAAAGTCGATCAAGTGCGAACGAAATTCGCTCACCGAGGGTTCCGTTTACGTAAAAGAACAAAATATCATAAAGAAAAGACATAAACTTGTGTTTTAAAGCCTTTATATTGCCAGACCAGAGGCATAATGTCAATCGAAAACTGTTCGGACCGATACAAAAAATTTTAGATCGGATTAAATCTTTCCATTGCGGCTTATGGTTTATATTAATTACACCAGCTTATGGCTTATTGGAGCGAAGCGAGCGTAGCTCCATTCTTCCCCGATTCGGATTTTCGTTTGAGGACATACTCCTCCCAAACTATTAAAGATATCAAAATGAAATTTTGCATCTAAGACGACATCTAGCCGTAGATGGTTTACAAAAAAAATTGAAAATTAGACATACCACGGAGGAATAATCACCGAAAACGGTTCCCATAGACTTTCAATGGGAAAATTATCATCTTTTCACAATACTTAAACATATTCCGCCCTATTCTGAAACACTATGTATTTGAATTAAACTCAACGCGTTCGATTCGATATTAAAAATAATTGGTATTCTGAAATACTTCGTATCGAACAATTTTTGACGCATCAAAAACAAAAAATAACGCACAGAAAAGAAATTGAAATGTCAGAAATCTTATACAAAAAAGAAACTGTCAAAAATCTTTTGATTTCTGAAAACTGTTAAAGTATTTTGTCATCTGTTGATTATTTTAAATGTTCTAATCAAAGAATTATTTATTTATATTTCGATAAAAACTATATTAATTAAGTGTGAGTGTTTATTTACTTCAACAAAAACTTAAATTGAAACAAAGCATTAAATTAAATAACTAATACGATAAATCTATTTTTACTAGATTGATAATTAATTATTCAAAAAAATTATGTTAATTAGGTGAAATTTAAAGACAGAACTGATTATAGCAATTGTTTATTAAAAGAACAAAACAAATTAAAAGGATTCTATTGTTTTGTTAAGAAACATGCTTTTGGAAAAACCCATGTCCTTCTTTCAGTATCAAAGAAATGAAATAGTTTATTTTTATTTTATGATGTTTGACGCCATAAAGATTAGAAATAATTAGACTAAAATACAATACAATAGCTAAAATCCAATAATAATGCATCTTCTTCATTTAAGTTTGCTTATTTTTCTTAAGAATTCTTATTAAATTTCATTCAACTTTACAATGTATGAAGTGAGTAGAAAAAACAAAATTATTCGATACTTAGTTTTCTAGAATACGAATCATCGAAGACTTTCTTATGCGTTGAAATTAATTTTAATATGAGTTTTCAAGAATACCGATTTTAAAGTATCGAATAAAATTTATTAAAAAAACCGTACGCGTTCGATACTTAGTATTTCAGAATAGGGCTGATTATTAAATTTTGTTTTGTTTTTTTTGTTTGCTTTTTTTTTTTTATTTTTTTATATTTTTATATTTTTTTTTTTATTTTTTTTTTATTTTTTTTTTATTTTTTTTTTCTTTTTTTTTTTAACTGTAGTGATATTGAAAGTCTGAAAATAAAAGTTTGTTATTAGTTGATTTTAAAAAAATTTAATAACACACTTTTACCTACATTGAACAAGTTTGATCATGTTTTCAACCTGGACGAGTTTTTATTTCGTTCGTTCAACTTTTTTCTTTGCCGTTTTGTTAAAGTATAAAATTATAGAGAAAATTTACGATACGATTGTTGTAGTCAGACATATCGGTTTCAAATCCGTTTAAAAAATTTTTCATTGATTTTCAACTGAATCTATGCCGGAGGTAGATGCAGCAATATTTACCACACATTAAACTGTAGCGATTTTGTAGTTCTTTTGGATTGTAATATATCTTCGGACATATCTTTTGGATTGGACATATCTTCGCTCCTTTTTATCAATTGCATTCTGCATTGGTCACCTAGTATTAATTGCACCACCACAAATCTATAAAAACTTGTAATGTTTCTTATTCCTTCTAATGATATCCTAATGTTAGAAATTTGTTATTGCTTATGTCAGTATCTTAACCTATGAAAAATATCGCGATGCTGATGCATGGGCTAACTTCACCACAGCTCTGGAAACAAAATGTTCTGGATATATAGTGAGCTAATAACCATCAAATACTTCAAACAATGGCTAACCGATGTTTTAGATTTCAGGTTATTCTAACTATAAAAATATTAAAGAAATGTGTAGGATCCTTACCCAACAGAAATAAATCAATTGTTGTACGAAAAGAAGAGATAAATTTTTTTTACCGGTAGTGACATACTGGAAGCTAGAATGCAGAACTGTTAGAAATCATACTCTTAGCACATATAACAAGTACAATCCAAATCAATTATCAGGAACTGATGTTATTGAAGTTTCAAATAAAAACAAAACCCACCACTTATCCCAATATTGTCCAAAAAATAATCAGTTTTTTGTCATTCAAATCTCCATATTTTGTAAAAGAATCATCAAAATTGATCAATGAACGACGTCTGTATTGTTCCAACAAACTTGAAAAACAAAGTGTGAAACGTCAACAGTTGTATAGTGGACCCCCGCCACTTTGATCAATGTGACCCAAAAGCTGATCATTATCTTCGTAAAATGATTGAAACCTTTTACATAAGTTTCATCATAATCACTTCATTTTTGTTACCGGTAGTGACATACATTTTCATATTTCATTTTTGTAGGCTATAGTATGTATGCATAAGGACACTGAAAAAAATTTAAAAAATTGCAAAAAAATTGTCCAATGTAACCCAAAATCTAATAAAATCTTGTTCATGTTGATTGAAACTTTTTACCAACGTTTCGTGAAAATCGATTGGAAACTGAAGGCAGAAGGGATAAACACTTAAAAAAAATGAAAAAAAACTTTTTTACCGGAAGTTGGGATGCGTACTAAATGCTTATGTACTAAGTGTCATCGAATTCGAATATCAGGTGCTAATGTTATTGAGCTTTCAAAAAAACAGATGCTTGGGCTCCCAACCTCTTTGATCAATATCGCTCAAAAACTAATCAGTTCCTTGCCATACATATTTGCATCTTTTCCAAAGTGTCATCAAAATTCATTCACGATTCGTTCGTATGCTCCCAACAAACTTAAAAAACATGGTGAAAAAAAACACATGATGTAGGGTGGCCCCGTAACTCTTTGTCCAATGTACCCAAAAAGCTGATGAAATCTTTGTCATATTAATTGAAACGTTTTACCAATGTTTTATAAAAATCGATCTATAATTTTAGGCTAGAGTAGGCTAGGGATAAATACATGAAAAAAACGGACAGTGACTGATGTGTAATCGATGCAAGGTGGACTGTATTGATGAGTTGTACTGATACTGGTTGGCACATCAACTTCCAACCCAAACTTTAAATTTTCACGTTGTGCAACTAAGATTAGTTAACAGATGAAAGTATGCGAAAACAACAAAAGCCAAACATATAATTTTGATGAAACTTGTGTATTTAAATGATTCTATATCAGAATATAGGATAACATAAATCAGTTGTTATGATGTTCATGTAGGACGGTACAAAATAATAGCACATAGAACGATGAAAACTTGCAATGCTATTCATAAATTTCTATCAGCAAACAGGATGACGTATGTTGATAATGATAATGCTCAGCGTGCAGGACGGTATAATTAATAGCATATAAAACGATGAGACTTGTACTACAATTCATAAATTCGACGACGACGTATATTAAATAATTATATGATGCTCAGCATGTAAGATAGTACAAATTAGTAGCACATAATCAATGAGACTTGCACTACAATTCATACACTTGACGATGATTAATAATTCTGGTGCTCAGCATGTAAGCTGGTACAAATTAATAGCATATAAACGATGAAACTTGTAATGCTATTCATAAACTTATCAGCAAACTGGATGAAGAATGGTAATAATTGTATAATGCTCAGCATGTAGGTTGGTACAAATTAGTAGCACATAAAACGATGAAACTTGTACTACAATTCATACACTTGATTAATAATTCTGATGCTCAGCATGTAAGCTGGTACAAATTAATAGCACATAAAACGATGAGACTTGTGCTATTATTCATAAATTCGATTATGACTTATATTAATAATTATAATGCTCAGCATGCAGGACAGCACAAATAAATAGCACATAAAACGATGAGACTCGTACTATTATACATAAATTTATCAGCATACATTGTTTCTTCAGAATTTATTATCAAGCACTAATTTAAACAATTTATAAATGATTTTACAGAGTTTTACGTAACACAAAACGTCAATCAACTATTTAAATTCACTTAAAGCCCTAATTTGTGAGCTAATAAGATAATAAGTTAAAAATAACAATAAGTTAACAATAATAATAAATTACTAATAACGATAAGTTAACACTAATAATAAGCTATATCCGATAAGGAATAGTTATCCGATCAGCCCGTTTATCCGATAAGAGACTTAAACATTACAAAAATAATCCTTTATATAGTAAAAAGTCTCCATGCCACGTATACAGATTAAACAAAAACAACGATAAATTTTGACAAGCTCGAAAAACTCGAATATTATAATTATAGTAATTACCGGACGCAATCAATTCGCCCAAGTTTTTATTTTAACCGACAGCTTTGCCGAACGCATCAAAATCAATTACGTCAATTTGACATGATGACAAAGAGGATTGTTTTGGTAATTATGTATATCTAATTAAATTGATAATTCACTTAAATAATAAACTTAACATTTTATATTTATAGAATACGCAAATGGCAGTACAAATCAACTATTATGATCTGAATCAACTGGGATGTTTTTAAAAGTATAAGTATATTTGAGGAAACTTAAACAAAATTCTAATTACTTTTATCCACAACTACTAAAGAATATATACTTTCCATGCG
Source organism: Diogma glabrata (assembly GCA_963693315.1). NCBI lineage: Eukaryota > Metazoa > Arthropoda > Insecta > Diptera > Cylindrotomidae > Diogma > Diogma glabrata. Next base: position 301,350,377 of record OY856187.1, on the reverse strand, counting down.
TATATCTTTCATTGTAATTGTATTCATTCCTTTCTATATATCAAATTCTTTTTTATTTATTTCGTTCCGCTTTATTTATTCGACCCGGCCGAGCGCATTTAAAGAAGATGGACGTGGATAAAACTCTCCGTCGTGATAAATACATATATATTTTTTACTTTAATAATTTACCATATTTAAAGTGTCTTATTACCATATTTAAAGTGTCTAAAATGTGTTTCAAACCAAGTGCTTCAATAATATATAATATATGATATATAATAATATATAATAATGGTGGTATTTTAAAAATAATTTAATTTTTCTAATTAAAAGATTGAAAAAATCAGGAAAATAATTTTTTTTCCCTTGAAATTCTCGTAATTTATGGTTTTCAATTCGATACAACATTGTTGTTTATTTTTATTACTTTTTTTTCATTTAAAATTAAAATGAAATTAAACCGTAGTGATTTTAGTCGATGAAAATTATTAACATTTTAAAAAAGGTTATAGAATTTATCTGATTTTTGTAGTGTTAAATTAAGAAACGATCTAATCAACAAGTCGTGGTAAATAAGCCGTGTTCGATTTGACTGAAACAACTGAAGCAACTGAAAAATTAAATGCAATTGTTGTTGTTTTTTCAGTTGTTTCAGTCAAATCGAACGCACCTATAGTTGGGTATAATTATGTAAGAGGATTTCGTGTTTCTTGTTTTGATTAAAAAAAAAAAATTTTGTTTGTTGATTTAGAGAAAATAAAAAAATTTATCAAAATGCCATTACCAGGAATAAATGAATGTAAATAAAATGGAGTATTTTAGTTTAAATTTCATAATATAATTAATGAAAATGCAGATTTATTAGAAATAAAGATACAAATTTCGTCAACTTGAAAAGGTGTCATGGCGTGTGAAATATTATTCTTAAAAAACATTGATAACATTTTTGTTTCTTAAAAAAACTGATGGTTTGATATCTTAGGTTCGCTATTCGAAATAATTGAATTTTCATATATATATATATATATATATATATATATATATATATATATATATATATATATATATATATATATATATATATATATATATATATATATATATATATATATATATATATATATATATATATATATATATATATATATATATATATATATATATATATATATATATATATATATATATGAGATTAGCTGAGATTTGGCATTAATTTAATTTAGTTTTAATAAATTTAATGAAAATAGAACTTCGAATTAATTAACTTTCTTTGATTTACAGCTACAGAATATAATACAAAAGGTATATATAAACATTGAAACTAG
>OY856187.1:301323806-301348870 GCA_963693315.1 Diogma glabrata | reverse complement strand
TTGGCATTAATTTAATTTAGTTTTAATAAATTTAATGAAAATAGAACTTCGAATTAATTAACTTTCTTTGATTTACAGCTACAGAATATAATACAAAAGGTATATATAAACATTGAAACTAGTTTTAATGTTTATATATAACTTTCTTAAAACATCTTTCGTATTTCTATCAATTTTATGTAATTTGGAATAAATGAAAGGAAGTCTAAAAATACGTCTAAAGTATTAAAGATATCGTTCAAACAAATTTTATACATATATTCCATATTTGAATTATCAAAATATATATAACATATTTATATGAATTATCAATATATGTATATATGTGTATGTATGTGTGTATGTATGCATGTATGTATGTATGTGTGTATGTATATGTATGTGTATGTGTGTATGTGTATGTATATATACGTATGTATATATGTGTATATGTGTGTGTATATATATGTGTATGGATATGTATGTATGTATGTATGTGTGCGTGTGTATGTATGTATGTGTGTGTATGTATATATGTATATATATGTATATATGTATATATATATATATATATATATATATATATATATATATATATATATTTATATATATATATATATATATATATATATATATATATATATATATATATATATATATATATATATATATATATATATATATATATATATATATATATATATATATATATATATATATATATATATATATATATATATATATATATATATATGTATGTATATATATGTATGTATGTATGTTTATATAACAATACCACATAAATTAGTATGTTGGACATAAGGTGAAAACTTCTTAATATGTATGTTTGCTGTTAATAAATATATGTAATATATATAGGTATATATGTATGTGCGTATATATGTGTATGTATGTGTGTATATGTATGTATGTGTATACATGTGTATGTATGTGTATGTATGTGTATGTATGAGTATGTATGTGTATGTGTATGTGTATGTGTATGTGTATGTGTATGTGTATGTGTATGCGTATGTGTATGTGTATGTGTATGTGTATGTGTATGTGTATGTGTATGTGTATGTGTATGTGTATGTGTATGTGTATGTGTATGTGTATGTGTATGTGTATGTGTATGTGTATGTGTATGTGTATGTATGTGTGTATATGTATGTATGTATGTATGTATGTATATGTATATGTATGTTTGCGTATATGTGTGTATGTGTGTATATATGTATGTATGTATGTGTACATTTATGTGTATATGTATGTATATATATGTGAGTATATATATAAACATGTATATGTGTGTATGTACGTGTATATATGTGTGTATGTGTATGTATGTGCATGTGTATATATGTGTATATATATATATATGACAATGGTGAATGGTCGTCTTATCAACACTTGTTATAAGTGACAGTGCGAATTTTAAACTAAATTAATCTCTTAAATGATAAATATATAAGTATAACTAAATGTAGTGAAAACATTAATTGTAATAATCAGTTTTATATCTAATATAATAGTTCTAAAGTGTTGGCTTTAATAATTAAACTCTAAGGTAAGATTGCTTTCAAAAATGGAAAGATGTGGGCGACCAAGATGTAATCTTCCCTAAATGTAAAATTTATTAACTCTGATTTTTACTAGAAAACTAAATAAAGGTGTTATTGTGCTATTCGATTTTGTGTAAAATTTAAACCTACTTAGAGCTTTAACTAGCGAATTTTAGTTATTATTTCAAATTCACTTTAAAATTTCATTTGTTGACATAATTTTATGTGATAGATTTATCTCTTTCTATTTATCCAAACATTATCCATAAAATCCAATAAGATTTTTGAACGATATCAACGAGCAGGGTTAATTGTTTTTGTTAAATTAATTCTTGTGTTTCAAGAAAAATTCAAAACATTCTTGCGTTAATTATATTATATAAAATAATGTTTTATAAAATTTAAATAAATACATTTCAAATAAAAACATCAAGTGAAAGATAATATTTTTATCCAATTCAATCCCAATACTTTTTATATGAAATTCACTCAATTTTCAAAGGGGTTTTTTGTTTTTTATATATATGTACATAATATAAATGTTTTTAACCATAAATAATCATAAATAATTTTAACCATAAATATAATAACATGAATTCAGATTGGAGAGTGCAGAGGACTACAATTTAGTCATCATCCTATTATACTAATAAATTACATGAATAACCGGTTTCCGACTGGAGATTGCAGGCGAGAAATTTTAGATACGGGATTGCTGATTGGCGATTGCAGATTATATGTATAAGTGATTGTCCTTGTGATTGTCTCCTAACAGTAGTAGCTAGATACGATTTGCCAGGTGTCTGTAACCGGGTCATTCACTCCTAACTAACAATTACCTACCTATCCTTACCTATTGTTATATGTAAAACGACTGTAGGAAGTGGCCCGGCCGTAATCCGGGAGTCTCGCCTAGTGCTTGGTCCTACAGTCCAATCAATCAATCAATCAATCAATTCCGCTTTATTTATTCAAAATTCCCCTAACAAATTAAAAACTTGATTTGTTGGTATAGTAATAAAAACAATATAAAACAAGAACAATACATATAAAATAAACAAACATGTTTTGTTTTGTTTTTCTTTTCATAGAAATATTTCAATATGGTGATATAAACTTTTACAGGAAAACTTGAATGAAATTATTTGAAATATTTGTAGTCGTGGATAAAATAGTATCTTGTATTCGCTTAGGATGAAGGCAATTCTTCACTCGGATGATTCCCTCCACTCGCTACGCTCGTTCCGGGAAACTTCATTCTCGTGAAGAATTGCCTTCGTTCTAAGCTCATACAAGAATCTACTATTCTCTTTATTTTCAGATATTGATAACATCTTGTGATTCTCGGTCTGAACAAAACAGCTGATTCACAATTTAAATAATGGAAATTATTGTTACTAGTGTTTAGTGTATTTTAAAAATAAATTTTATTGAAATTTGTAATTTTTGTCTTGTGAGTTTAATTTAAGCTCATTTGATTTTTTAGGGACTGTTTTTAAATTCACGATAATGCGTGAACAGTGACAAACCGAAAGCTGGTATGCAAAAATATTAAAAACAATACTAAAACCTTATATGCCAAGTTTCAATAACATCCAAAGCCGAGATTAGAAGCTATTGAAGATTTAAACTGAGATGTGTTCGGAAGACCCCTCTCCATTTTGTCCAATTTTGAAATGAATCAAGATCTTCCATTTTCAAGTGAACCATCATTTGCCAAAGTTTCATCAAGATTCTATGCAGGAATGTCATAAAAATTTCATAAAAGTCTCAGGTGGTTGCAATCCGCAGAGATTTAAAAAATCCTAGGACATAGGTCTTTAAAGGTATTTCTGTGTTTTTGTGACACATATTGTAAGCCGTATAAAAAAACTTTTTATTAAAAAAAAAAAAATCAAACACCACCCACAGACATACACCAACGTTTTTATTGGCTATTTAGATTCAAAACAAAAGGAAAAACAAAATTTGGGGTATATGTATGATTTTTTTTTCTCAATAGATTGCATTACTTCACACAATTTAAAATTGTGGTGAAGTAGAAATGATAGCATTTTATGTTCACAAGTACACCCCCATAACCGCTGCTATCATTAGTCAATCATGAACTACACCCTGTTTATCCCTGAATTGGTAAAAAAACGATTGATAACTGCAAAAAGCTTATTTTTTCATTTCTTTTGGGTAGCATATCGGTAGCATATTGTTACCACAATCATCGCTTTGCGACCTTGTTTTGGTGGGACAACATTGCAGCATAACAGTAGCACAACAGCGGTCGAATATTACGGTAGCGGTAGGTTAGGGCATCAATTGGTAGCGTAATAACGGTTGCACAACGTTCCATATCGATAGCATAAGCCCCTTTTCTTCTATTTATTTTAATACTTTAAAGATTTATTACTTGCCCAAAACATACTAAAGTTACACACAAGCGCTATTTTTTGTTTTCGAAAAAAAGGTATTTGAATATATTATTAGTTTGAAGTTTTTTGTACTTTGTGGCTTTTATTAAAAATTAGTTACTTCTGTCTGAAAAACCTAAGTATTACTTTAGATGGGTTTTTGTGAACAATTAAGCTTAAGTACATATTGGAAATCACTTGAATTTTGCAATTAGTTATTTCGTTTTCTCTAAAATTCCTTAAGAAAAAATGTTTGTGTTGCGTGTTAGGATTCGAACTCACATTCATCAGAGACGCATGCTCAAATCGCGTGTGTCTTACACAACTTAGCCAAAGCGGCGATGACGAACCATATTTTAATTTTGATGTTCACCTAAGTATTATATTACCAAGTATTACATTCTCGAGCCAAAAGTGAAATTTTTACCCCCACTTTTTTTAGTATTTCTCGACGTTTTAGAGGTCCTGATTCTAAAAAAGCAAAAAAACGGCCGGCCGGCCTTAACAACCGATGAAATCTAGAAAACCGTTCAACAGTTTTTTTTTATAGATAGGTTTATTTAATGGGAAGAGCCGAAGGGACGATGTGTTCGATAACTGTACCGGAAGTGTGTCAAAAAAATCGTCAGGTGTATCAAAACAAGGAAATTTGCATATTTTTGGGTTAAAAAACGATCATTTTAAGTGATTACGAGTAGGAATATTGAATTTGAAGAAATCTTGATGGTCGGGATTGGTATGTGAGACCAGAATCTAAATTATTGCATTATAAGTTTGTCAAAAAAATGTTGTCAAGTGTGTCAAAAGAAAAATTTTTATTTATTTTTTTATCCAACTTTTTGGAAAGAAATAAAATTAATTATTTGTATGACATGAAATTTTATTATTATTATTGAGAATTATGGCATTTAAGTTCGTCAAAAAATAATGTCAAGTGTGTCAAAAGAATGATTTTCATTTATTTTTTTAGAAAAATATAAAATTAGTTATTTGTAGAAATGAAATGTAATGAACATGATATTATTATTATTGAGATTTTCTTGCTTCTTTTCTTGAAGTTTGTCAAAAAAATATTGTCAAGTATGTCAAAAAAATGATTAAATTTATTTTTTTTGCTAATTCTTTGGAAAAGAAAATTTAACTGTTTGTATGACGTAAATGTGACATGGAAATTTTTGATTTTGTTATAGTTTTTCTAATATTTTTGGAATTTTGAAAAAAGTTTGTATTTTTATTTTTGTAATAATTTTTTCAATATTTTTAGAATTTTGGAAAAAGTTTTAATTTTTGATTTTGTTATAATTTTTGCAATATTTTTATAATTTTGAAAAAAGTTTCAATTTTTGATTTTGTAAGAATTTTTGGAATATTTTTAGAATTTTAAAAAATTTTAAATTTTTGATTTGATTATAATTTTTGGAATTTTTAAAATAGTTTCAATTTTTGATATTGTTCTAATTTTTGCAATATTTTTAGAATTATGGAAAAAGTTTGAATTTTTGAATTTTTGGAATATTATTAGGACTTTAAAAAAGTTTAAATATTTGATTTCATTATAATTTTTGGAATATTTTCAGAATTTTTGAAAAAAGTTTAATTTTTGATTTTGTAATCATTTTTGGAATATTTTTAGAATTTTGAAAAAAAATTCAATTTTTGATTTTATTATAATTTTCAGAATTTTGAAAGAAATATGAATTTTTGATTTTGTAATATTTTCTCGAAACGCTAAATAGTGAGTTTTATGATTAGTTTGCTGATTGTATTATATTTTCACTACAGTATATTAGTTTATGATCTGTTATAATGTTCCGGCAACGCATTGATGTTTCGTGTTAGTTTTGCAATAAGTTTCTAAAATGAGATAAAAAGTACTTGTACTTTAACAAAGAGTTTTATGTTTGATATACATCGCTGCCCAAAACTAAAAACAATGTAGTCATAAAAGTTTTTTGTCGAAAATTTTGCAATATTGTTACCGAGTTTTCAAAAATATAGGTGCTCAAGAGGCACGAATCTGTAAGCTGCAGCCGGGATAAACACTTAAAAAAACTCTTTAGCCGGAAGTTGGTATACAAAAATATTGGAAACAGAACTTTAACCTTATATACCAACTTTCATTACGATACGAAATCCAAAATTACAACTTATTATGTTCATATGTCAGCCACCCAAATGATGGTAAATATATTAAAAGTTATAATTTACCAAAGACAAACACAATTTATCAAAGACACACACACATTTTATCAAAGACACATTAAATGGTATATAGGAAAAAATTGGAGAAAGAGAGAAAATAAATAAATATAGGACTTTTATATGTATTTTGGCGGTTTTTTTTCAATATTTTGCTCTATAAACTTAGATAATTTATTTACAAAAAACAAAACAAAAATTAAAATGATTGTTAAATAACCGTCAAAATACTTTGTTATTCTTTCTTCTTAACGTCATCTATATTCGACATAATGAGAGGAAAAAATAACCACCAAAACTGTTATCTATTCTCTTCAATTCCATTTATATAGAAGAAAAAGAGATTAAAAGTTTTCATATTTATGTATAAGATAAATTATTTACAAGAACGGTAAAATAACCGTCAAAATACTTTGTTTTTCTTATACATCGCTGTCCAAAATTAAAAACCATGTTCTCATAAAAGTTTTTTGCCGAAAATTATATCAAAATCTTTAACAAAGACCGAAGTCTTGATATCTCAAAGCTGTGAGATTTCAGCCCTTCCATTGCCAATTATATTGAACGTTTTTTGTTTAGTAGGCAATATATAAGGCTTTATAAAAACAATCACACTGAAAATTTTTCGATTTAGTTTTATTTTAATTTAAACCGCAGGAGGGGTCGATGTTGATCGATTATGATCAATGTTGGGGTCTGACTACCCTGCGTACTCCAGTCCCTGCCATTGACATATGAGTCAGCGTGAGATACCACATACCACTGGCAATAGCAAAAGATATCATTAGCCAAGAGGATATCTTAGGGTGCTGACGGACGAAGTTTAATTAGTGGAAAGCTGGCAGAAATTTTTGCCGCTTCTCAGGGCCTATTCCAAATTGTTAAAAGCCCAACTTTCACTCCCCGTAATGGCGGTGATAATAGTTTTCTTTAGAGCTCTATCTTACCACAATGCCAGATATTACGAGTGTCGATGTAGCGAAAGGTAGTATTGGAAATTCTGATCATTATTTAATTTCATCAGTTATCAAAACTGATTTACTTAAAACTATACAGCTCCCAAACCCCGTAAAATATTTCTCTACTCAAAAATGGATAAAAGTGGTCTTCAAAATTTTTTCCATGATTTCCCTTTCGACCGTCATTGTTTTTACACTGACAATGTAAATGTTTCTGCTCAAAACTTTACAGAAACCATCCAATTTGCTATCAATAAATTCGTGCCTTTTTCCATAGTAAAACCCAAGCAAAAATACTTGTTTTCGAAGGCTGCCAAAGCGGCACTTAGAAACAAATGTAGATCATTTAACATATGGATTCATAACAAAACTCCCGCTAATCGATCCCAATATCTGAAGGCCAACAAAATACCTAACCAGATTATCTCAAACGAAAAGTCTGAAATTGACAGATTGAAAGCTTCAAAACATACGTCTATGTCTATTTCTGACAACAGTTTTTACAGTGCCATCACTTCTTTAAATTTTGGTACAAAATCTTCTATTCCCCATATTATTGATGGTGATTTAATCGTCAATGATCCCACAAGAAAAGCTAACTTGTTCGCTGAACGCTTTGCTCTGAACTCCACTGTTTTGGAAACTCCTAAAGAAATACCCCAAATCCTTTCTTCCGGAGTTAACAAGAATGAACTCCACTTCAAACCCAAAATAGTCGCCAAACTTTTAAAGGGGTTAAACATCAACAAAGCCTCAGGAATGGACAATATTCCACCCATCATTTTAAAAACCTTTTCTAAAGAACTTGCACCAACTTTTACTAAAATAATCTACCAATCCTACAAATCTGGTATATTTCCCTCGTGCTGGAAGTTGGCCAATGTCCAGCCCGTCCCCAAAAAGGGACCGAAATCCGATATCTCAAATTATAGGCCAATAGCTTTACTATCGGTCCTATCCAAAGTCTACGAGCATTATATTAATACACACATTTCAACATTTCTGGAAGTAAATCATTTAATAGCCAACAGCCAATACGGTTTTCGAAACAAAAGATCAACCACCTATCTATTAAACTATGTAGCGCATTGTTGGAACAGCATACTTGATAAAGGTGGTGAAATTTATGTTATCGCTTTAGACATCGCCAAGGCATTCGATCGAGCCTAGCATGCCAACTTGATCCACAAGCTCGTTGCGTATGGTTTTCATCCTAATATTGTGAAGCTGATTCAAAATTTTCTATCCAACCAATACATTTCGGTCTCTTTAGACGGATTTTCTTCTGAGTCTAAACTAATTAACGCCGGTGTTCCGCAAGGCTCAGTATTGTCCCCAACCCTATTTTTTATTTATATCAACGAACTGTTGAAAATCACCGGCAACCAAAGAAATAGTTTTGCAGATGATAGTACTCTGCACAAGTCGTTCGAGCCCCTTCCTTCAAAAGGTAAAATGCACGAACGAATTAATCCCGCCCGGAGAGACGCTGTCATAAACGTGAATAAAGACCTAAAAAATGTCGCCGATTGGGGTGACCAAAACCTGGTCAACTTCAACTCTACCAAAACACAGCTGTTGATTGTTTCCAGATCAAAGACCGAGTTCCCCAAAGAACTCGGAATTCAGTATGTGTGATGAACCAATAGGTGAATGTAAAAGCATTCGTTTATTGGGTGTCACAGTTTTAAATGACCTACTCTGGAACGATCATGTGTTAGAGATGGCAAAAAGCGCGTCTAAAAAACTCGGCCTCCTAAATAGATGCCAAAAATTTTTCACTCCATACCAATTGCTCCATGTTTATAAGTCCTATATTTGTCCTTGTATGGAGTACTATTGTCAAGTTTGGGGTGCTGCTTCTGTTTCCATCTTGACCCTCATGGACTCTGTTCAAAAGCGGGCTATACGAATTGTGGGTGATCAAACTTTGACATCAAAACTTGATTCCCTACAACATCGTCGCACTGCTGCTGACCTCGTTGTTTTTACAAATATCGTCATCAAAAGTGCTCAGATGAAATCAGCAACATCAAGCCTCAAACTTATTCTTACCCCCGTTCCACTCGACAATCGGCTACCGCAACCAGTCAAAATGTCGAGATCCCACGCTGTCATACTGGCAGATCGCAGAAGGACTTCTTTGTCCTAACTGCATACAAATGGAATAGTTTGCCGGAATCCTTAGTCTCAGGTGACTTCAACCCGCAGAGGTTTAAAAAAAGCGTTCATCATGACCTTAGAACGCCAGTTGTTGTGGGACCTAGGTCTTAAAAGGTATTTATGTGTTGTTGTGATACATATTCTAAACCCTATAACAGAACACTATTCAAAAAAAAACCAATGAAATTCTCTAAAATGTAATGACATCAGTCAGTTTCATCAATAACATTTGGATTATACTAATAACAAATATTTATACGTCTGGCCTACTGGGATAATAAAAATTATCGGTTGTAATACCACGAGTCATTGAAATTTTTTCGAAAATTTTTTGATTTTACGAATTAAATTATTTAGCAACACTGCGAATCAAAGCGCACAATAAACCACGAGTCCGAAGGACGAGTGGTTTAAGTAGTGGTTTGATTGAGCAGTGTTGCTTAAAAATAATTTAATGAGTAAAATTGAAAAATTTTAGACAAAAATTTCAATGAAGAGTGGTATTTAATGAGATAATTTTTTTTAAATTATAATTTTATTTAAAAGATAATAATTATTAGTTTCTAAATAAAGTTTTTTCTACAAATTATTCAGCTTATAAAAAATTATGTAAAATTGCAAATAATAAAAATGTCCGTTTTCATTCATAAATGATTGACTGTTTATGTTTATTTGTCAAACATAAATTACAAATTTATAGCATTTATGCGCCGCGCCTACTAAGATAAAATTATATTTCATTTTGTAGAAGAAAAAATGACAACAAAGAATTTTCATAACGACAAAGCAAAATTATCGACGACAAGAAGAATTGCCGACAGTAAAAACAAAGCCTACTGTTTAAATACCATAGTTTGTATGAATGAAAAATAAAATATCTGACAGCAAAAAAAAATTATCAGTCTAATTTTGAAAAAATTAGCTGATATCACAATAGGCCAACTAAACGTATAATTCATAAAAAATATATAAATAAATGAAAAATGGCAAAAAATTTTCTAAACGAATTCCCCTCGTTCGTTGATATATTCTCATAATTTTTTGAAAAATTCCTCAAGCAAGTGGTATTGATAATAGCCCTCGGCTTAAGGCCTCGTGCAGCTTTTATCAATATACTTGCTTTCGAAATGTTTGACAAAAAATTATTTCGAATTATCACCGCCCTTGGGAAATTACATCTGAAAATTTTTTTTAATTATTTCACACTTATTTAATTTTGCAAAAATGTAATTTCCAGAGATGGATAAACCCAAAAATGCTTTTTTTTAGTTTGCTAAAGATTTAGTATTTTACCTGAAACATACTAAAATTACCAATAGGTGTTTTGTTGACAAGAAAAACCCATTTGAATATTTGCTGGCAAAAATTATGTCAGGGTCTATATTTTCCCAATATTTGTAGTTTAATAATTTAAACTTTAGCTATTTACTGATATTTCTCGTATTCACTAAAGTATAGTGATTTTGCTGGAAGTGGAATGCTTGAAATGATCATGATGATTAATGTAATATGTAATGCGAAAACCACATATATTTTTATAAATATTTGAAATTTTTTTAAATATACTTATTTTAATTTACAATGATGTGATTAATTATTTAAAATTTTGTATTGAAATTTAAGGGGTATCACCCGTCTTTATGTCAAATTTGGAGCAAATCCAGATATGGCATACTTGTTAATAAATGTTGAAATGGGTTCTCTCGCTAACAAAACAAAACGCCTGTTTGTAGTTTGAGTACCTTTCAAAAAAAGTTGTTGAAATCGTTTAACCCGTGCGAATGCAATTTAACTTTAAAGTTTCATTGTCACTATATTTCTTAACAATTTTCGACCCTGTGGGAAAACTAGTGAAAACCAAAAACATGCATTAATTCTTTTTATTACACCTACGATTTCCGAAGTTTAGAAGCAATCGGTCGGGTTTAGCTTTTTATGATATCGGCGTTTTTTTCAATTTTTTCATTTAAAGCTATATTTTGATGTTACTAACGTATGACCAAATTGAAGATGCAAAGAATGCTTAGCCGAATAATTTATTGCAGAAGTAAATCTTATCATCACTAATTGTTTCTTTAGTAATCCTCAATGGTACTGCAGTTACGTTGTCACCCATTAAAAAAACTGCAATTTTTTTTTTTAACAATAACCAACTATACAAATTTCAATTTTGCAAAAAGTTACGTAGCAATTCCTAAACAGTCCTGATACACATTCCCTTATCAAACCGTGCAGTAAAACTAGACAGTTCCTAAACTTTCAGTTATTAAAATTTTGTTGGTTTTTTGGTAAAGGAATGAATATTCTTAGGTGAAAAAAATAAAAATTATTTGAAGGCGTGCGGATTTTAGTATTTTTTTATATGCATATTAAATGTACCACTATTCAAATTAATTAAATAAGAAATCAGGTCAACTAACAACTTTTATTCATTGCAGTTTTCTCTTGAATTATTTAAGGCCTCAGAACAATTTTACAAGTATGGTAATATTCTGTTATATTCATTTAACTTTCGCTTCTCTTATCTTTATCATATGCGAATATAATTAAGAATAATAAAAAATCTGACGAAATTTAGTTTGAGATGTGTTCATTCAATTTAGTGCAAACTGATTACGCTTTATAATATGGACTGAAAATAAATAATACAACTTTAGGCTACAGCCACTTTGCTAATCTTTTAATGATGATAAATACGTTGATAATGTAGAAAAACTTCAAAGGGAGTTAAACACCATCAAAGTCTCTTATAATAATAATAGTTTGTCCCTCGTACTGGCAGATGGGCAAGTTATAGGCATATAGATTTAGCTATCAATAATATATGAGCATTACATTTACTATCAAATAATAACATTTTTGGGAGATAATCGTTTACGTTATCTGATATAACCAATAAAACGTTTTTCGGAACAACAACAGATCTACGTTTTGGTAGTAAAATATGTTGTGTGGTAGGAATTATAATATGTGTCACAACAACACACAAACACCTTCCAAAACCTTCCATAACCGCAGGAGGGGTCAATTTTGATCGATTATGATCAATGTTTATCTACGGGTCTGACTACCCCACGTACTCCAGTCCCTGCCATTGACATATGAGTTAGCGTGATATATCACATACCAGTGGCAATGACAGGAGATAATAGCCAAGATGATATCTTAGGGTGCTGGCGGACGAACTTTAACTAGTCAACGGCAGCAATCCCAGTCTTAGCTAGGCAGCGTTCCGTAGTAGTACCGCTCATTAACTCTTTCGAGGTATTAGACCAGCATACAACTATGTATGAGCTAACTATGTGTGGGCATTGTGCTTCGATTAAGTCGGTATTTGGTAAGCGGTGCGTCTGGGGTGCGCTGCATCAGTTGGATTATTGGCAATTAGTTTTTTTTGTTTTCTGCAAATTTCTCACAATTTGTTTTTTACTTATTATTTTGTTATTATTTCTGCATCTTATCATGAAGTATTGTCATATGTCATATGTTATTGTATGATAAGATTTTTTGCTTAGTTATCCATTCATTAATAAAACATAAAAAAATAAAAGCAGTATATAAAACCAAAAAAAGTAAAGTAAAAAATAAAGCTTTTGATACATATATGGTAGTACAACAGATAGATAAGTCTGCAAGTGGTTAAGTAAATAAACGCAATCTACCCGCCCATAAAGCGACATGTCCACGGTATTTGCAGGGACAACACATAATTGAATCAAGCAAAAATTTCCAAATACATGTTCAAAACGTCAGCGGATTGAACGCTAACCATGACAACGTACAAAATCATCTCAAGCACGACAAAGCAAACATTCTATTCCTTACAGAAACACAAGATAGTACAAGAAAAGTACAAGATAGTACAAGACAACACAAGATAGTACAAGACAACACAAGATAGTACAACAAGAAAGTACTCCAGTCCTTGCCATTGACACATGAGCTAGCGTGAGATATCACATACCACTGGCAATGGCAGGAGATATCATTCAGCTAATTAGCTCTTCCGAGGAATCAGGCCAACATATAATTATGTGTAGGCTTTGTGCCTCGATTGAGGTGGTGAGCGATGCGTCCGAGGTACGCTGCATCAGCTGGATTATTGGCAATTAGCTTTGTTTTGTTTTCTGCAAATTTCTCACAATTTGTTTTTCACTATTATTTTGTTATTATTTCTTCATCTTATCATGAAATATTGGTATATATCATATTTTATTGTATGATAAGATCTTTTGCAGTTATCCATTCTTTAATAAAACATAAAAAATAAAATAAAATAATAAACCTTTTGATACATATATGGTAGTACAACAGAAAGTCGATATAAGTCTGCAAGTGGTAAAGCAAATATGCGCAATGCGGTATGCCCACAAAGCGGCATGTCCACGGTATATGCAGGGACAACACATAATTGAATCAAGCAAAAATTTCCAAATACATGTTCAAAACGTCAGCGGATTGAAGCCTAACCATGACAACGTACAAAATCATCTCAAGCACGACAAAGCAAACATTCTATTCCTTACAGAAACACAAGATTCTGAAAATTTTCTTTCTTTAGAATCGCTTAATTCCAAATATAGGCTTGAATCAGCTTTCAAACTCCATAAAGGCATAAGCGCGTTAATTTATGAGATTGTTGCGTATACACGCTTTCCAAATTTTGAGCTACACGGTGATGGCTTCAATACAATGGTTTTAAAGATTTGTCTTACCGAAATTACTTTTTTTACAATAGCTTTATACCGGTCCCCCAACAAACGAAACCCAAACTTTTTTAATTTACTAACAAAAATTGTGAACGAGATAAGAGCAAAGTCATCTAATGGTGAGAGTATCGTTACCGGTGACTTCAACGTCCACAACAAATCATGGTTGGAATTCTCCAAATCGATCGACGAAGCTGACAATAGTGGAAAACTGGCAGAAATTTTTGCCGCGTCTCAGGGCCTATCCCAAATTGTTAAAAGCTAAACTTTCACTCCCCGTAATGTCGATGATAATAGTTTTCTTTTAGATCTCTATCTTACCACAATGTCAGATATTACGAGTGTTGATATCGCGAAAGGTAGTATTGGAAACTCTGATCATTATTTAATTTCATCAGCTATCAAAACTGCTTTACTTAAACCTACAGCTCCCAAACCCCGTAAAATATTTCACTACTCAAAAATGGATAAGAGTGATCTTCAAAATTTTTTCCATTCTTTCCCTTTCGAGCGTCATTGTTTTTACACTGACAATGTAAATGTTTCTGCTCAAAACTTTACAGAAACCATCCAATTTGCTATCAATAAATTCGACCCTTGTAACGACGGACTATTTACTCTAAAAATAGTAGTTTTCAATCTTTCAATCTTTACTCTAAAAATAGTAGTTTTCAATAATAATTTTATTAATTTTCTTCAATTGTGACGTTTATCTGCACCACTGTACATTTAAACATTTAAACATTTTTTTGATGACTTAAATAAACTTAATTTCAATTAAAAGTACAAGTTTTGCAAGATGATTATTTTTATTTGAAAAACAGGAGAATTACTTGATGGAAAATGAAACAGAAGATCGATGATAATTTGATATATAAACGATCAAATTGTTTGGATCGAGGCAGTTAGTAAAATTTAAATCAATTAGTATATAATTTTTAAATGTTCAATTAGTATATAAACTAGAATCAAAAAATTGTGTGTGATTGCAAAACTAAAGTTTTAAATTAATAAACTATAATAAAGTTTCTTAATAAATTTTGTTTATTTGCATTTATAAATTGTTTTTAAATATATCAATTTTATACCAGAACATTGAGTTAGTATTTTGTGATTTTTCCAAAACCATAATTCGTTTTAGTGATAATTTGAATCGATATTTTAAGCCTAAAAAAATCTTTATATATATAAATATGACAGAACCAAAAAAAATCGAAAGTTTAAATTTTTTAAGAAAAAAAAAAATGAACGACGGACCCAACATTGGTATGGCATAGTCCTCAGTCCTCAGACCTGATTGCTGATGATATGGCACTTCTGCTTGCTCCGACTGTCTTGGCTGTTGGTAATTATGGTGAAGCAAATTTCAATTTTCATCAGTCATCGGTTGTATCGGAATTGGTGTGACCTTTCTTCTGGTTGAAATGTAGATGAATGTGGTGGCGTTAATGTGAACCCTGGTTTATCCTGAGATACTGGAGGTGGTCCGGATTTAAATAATTCGACATAATAAGAGAGAATGCAGCCAAAAACAATTCGAATTCGCCAAAAATACAATACAATAACAACTCATAACAATTCCACCAATGTACAAAACACAAGATAAAAATTCCAATTCGCCCGGTAAAATTTCGACCATAATCTCCAAATTCATTCATTCCTTTAATCTCCAAATTCATTGCTTGTCGTTCGTAATTTTGTTGATAACACCATTTTGTGTGCCATAGCTTAGCTTAACTACTTTTTCTCCAATTTATTTCTGTTTCGTATTCTGTCTAGAAGCCAAAAGTTAGTAGAATAATTTTATATTCCCCCGTCAGCAATAGTTTAGCATATCAATTTTCTTTCCACCCCTCACCTTTCAGTTTACAATTGGTTAAATATTGCACAACTATTTCTTTTTATTTATCTTACCTAAAACTATCCACAGTATATGTTGAATGAAACTTATCGAATTCAATTCAGACTGTTTAGTGTTTGTATACAGATTTTTGTTTGTGGTACTATTTGGTGCAGGAGTGGTAACGCGCTGCAATCACCGTTGATTCAATTTAGATTTGTCCAATAATCAATACATATATATATAATTATAATTATTATACTTGAATCATTTTGTTCGTAATTACGATCACCGCAATTGTTAATATGGGCCCCAACCCGAGAGATTGCCATTCTAATTGCTGATGTAATTTCGCCAATTACTTGTGATGTTCCATCTTTCGAAGTACCATGATTTATTGGAGGGTTAGACATAATTTTAGATCGTGAACAAATCATAAAGTTGTTCCTGTATAGCTGGTACACCAGGTCGAAAACTTCAACTTATTGAAGAGGCAATTATAAGCACCAATGACATAAAAATTTTAGTATTCGATGAAGTTGATCAGCTTCTTCAAACCTCATGTCTAGCGTCGATAAATCAAATCAATCGGTACTGACGAAATCGTAAACAAATGCCATCAGCTAGTGCAACTTGAGATGAAAAATTTCGAACAATTTTACGCCGTCATATGACGAATCCAATCGATTTCACACCCGAAACGTAAAATTCCAATTTTCCATGGACTCAAACAATTTGTTTACGAAATACCTCAGCCAGAAATTAATCTCAATGAAATGAAATGGAAGATTGTGGAAATAAAAAAATATCTTTCGGTTGGTTTCGTTTAACCAATGTTCAATGTTCTCCAATTCTCAATCCCGTGGCGAAAGCTATTGTAATTTGTTGAATTACAACGAGTGGCACACATGAGCTTAAACGTCTTAAATTATTTAAAAAGAAAAAAAAATTTTTTTTAGAATTCAAATTTCGTATTCTAATCACAACTACTCTAGGGTCACGCGGAATTGATGCAGAAAATATAAATTTAATAATAAATCTTGATGTTCCGAATTCATCACTAATTTATTTACATCGAATGGGTCGAGCGGGACGTTACGGAAGCTTTGGACTATCGATAACATTTGATTAAACCGGTTTGGATATGTTAAAATTTCAAAAAATGTCAGGCTCGATTGGAGGAAAAGAAATGTCAGTTTTAAAAGATCCAGGTTCAGAAGCTCAAGTTGTTGATTTTGTTATGATGTTGATAAGTTAAAATATGATGAAATTTTTAGTGTTGATGATAGTAGAAATGAATCGAATGATTTATTGGATTCACCAAACTCTCGAATACCTGAATCACCTATGATTGGATTTGGGAAAATAATTGATAGTTCTATTGCAGACAATAGGCTCCGACATCGTCTACCCTTGTATTCGCAGATAACCTAATTTTAGGCCAGGTAAAATACTGGCTTGGTTTAGATATTGAGATTCCTCCAGAGAGTGGACGAGTGTATTGCAAGGGCCCACAATCCACCAGCTTCATCTCATGGGGGTTTAGCAAAAACAAAAATATTGTGTTTCTGTCGTAATATTATTTTGAGCGATGCAGATAAACTGCGGATAATTATCTGCAAAGCTTTCACAAAAGTTTGCGAAGCCAAAGTTTGAAGGTTGGTAGGTGGTACCGCCTACGAGCTGGAAGACCTGGCTTCCAAACGAAGAGTTTATTATTCGAAGGACATTCGAGCCTAAAATTTGATTTTTTTTGGTATGGTCATAGTATTCTATATTTCGTTTCAACCTGTGTTTCACTCTCACTGCTACTTAGCGATATCAATAACTATAACGTATGAGGGTGGTTCGGTTTCTATATAAGAGTTCAGGGAGTGTTATCCAATTTTGGAGCGTACGGTTCGTTTGTGGTCTGTTTCTGATTTTTTTTTATTAATTCCATATTTTCAGTTCAAAGTGTTGAATTGTATTTTTTTTCGCTGAGACCTTTCGGTCTTGTATTCAATGCTATCAAGCTGGAATTGTCACGGTGTTCAAGCACAATACTGGTTGACTTTAATGTTTTCCTTTTTAGGTACCTATTTCTGTTGCAGTTGGTTATTCGGAAACAATTTGTGTAAGTTCCAAAATCTCCAATATAAACCCATAAAATTCTGTAGCCCGGCTATTTCAGTCGGTAGAGCAGGAGACTCTTGTTCTCTGGTGTAGGTTCGAGCCAGGACGATGCAAGTACGAAATCGTTATTGGTCCCCTATTGAATGAATATGTCAGCTATTACTTCACTTTTCAAGTTCTTTTCTTTTTTTTTTTTTGTATTTTTTGTTTTTGACTGGATTGTCCTAAAGGAAAGGGAAAGAAAAGGAAAAAAAAAGGAAAAGAACATGCCCTGTAACGAAGTATGTACGATGCCGTTGGATAATTCCCGGATTCATAGATCCACTACTTTGTCATATATCTCACATTTTTATTACACGCGACTTACGTAACTAATTTTTTTTTACCATACTTAATTCATAGTCCTCCGTTAATATATTTGCCGCTACACTAATTTAGTATTCCATTAAAAATAATTTTTCTTGTGTAATACACTGATTTTGAGCCACACTGCGTTTTCACAAGCATAATTTCACTATAATGATTAATTTATTTCTCCGTAAACTCAAACCATAACCGCCGTCTGCTATTGTTGTCGTGAAACCTAAAATAGTTGTGCATATTTATCAATTTGTTTTCCTGCCTTAAAATTGTATCCGGTAATCAGAATAGAAATTAACCTGGAACCGTTATATTTATTGTTATTGATTCTTCTTTCTGCTAGATACATATACATATATGGCTCCCGCAAGCGGGATTCTGCGTAAATCAATTGTAATTTGCTTTTTTAAAATTGGTTGTGATACGACATAATTCGATATCCTAATAATACTGGGTTTCAATTAACTGCTGAGTCTAAATTCGGTTTTATAAAATTACCAACCTTCAATTGTAATTGGTACGATCAAGTTGTCCGATATTGTTTAACGTAGGAATTTCTTACAGATTAGTTACAAAGAAAACAAGACAAAATCTTGTTTTGATTAATTAAAATAATTGTACAAATTGATTTAGTACATTTGGCATAATTTGGCACCAAGTGGAAATGCGGTCTAAATATAATTTCGAGACTTCAACCTAAAGTCATTAATTTCGCTATTCCCCTGTAGACGTACGACAAACAGTTGATATTTCATGTGTTTGCACTTAGCAAATATTTGTCTAGATGATAGACAGCTGTTTGGTGGTTGACATTTCTGCATGCATGAAATAAAACAAGTGTCACGTCAACTCATTTTATTTTTTTTAATTTATTTAAATTATTCTTTGTGAGATTAGTTTAATTTTGTTAAATGTAGTGCTAGTAAATTCGGTGCATCTTGGATTTTGAATTCCAATAAAGTGTTGCGACTCATAGTTTAGTGATTTTCTTGTGTGAACCGTTAATGTTCTAGATAATGTGGGACTTTGTTAGAGGTTAGCAAGCATAACAATCTAATTAAACCGGTCTTGCCTTTTTCATTCGTGTTATATGTTAGTTAAATTAAACATAAAATCTTACAGAAAATTCTTTTGCACGCAGTTCTGTATTTAAAGAGAAATTAAATTATTCTACAATGCGAGATGGATTGGATAATTTAAATTATAAACAACTATAGATTTTGAGTTCACATTGGCTCCGTGGACGTTTCCATAGCGCAATTATATTACTTAATTACCACTAAAGTCTTCATCGAACAATTTTTGTCATAGTACGGTGAACATACAATACCTGTAAAATAATCCATGTTATATAGGGTTAGGATTATCGCTTACGTTTGAGGGCTTACGATAAATTGGACATACATTAAATTTCAACAGTAGTTTGGATTAACCCTGTATTATCTCCTATCAGAAAAAGGATACATTTAGTTATACTCTGAGTTGGAAGTTAAATTAGTTCCGTGAATACTTCTGATAAAATAACTTAAGGCTATCTAGCTGCCGTAGCTCAGACTGGGTCTGTTATATTATTCAGTGGAGAATTTCCGCTTAAGAATATATCATAAAGTTAAACGTAGATTATAGGAAAATTTATTGTTCGATGTGTTAGTCATTAAGGAAACTGTACCTAGAAATTTTACCGTAATTTAGCATAGTACAGTAACAGAAAAATTAACTAAATTACATAAATTGAATTTAAGATAACTAGAAGATTAGGCCATAACGAATCGCTAATATTATACCATATTAAATTTATACTGAAGTTTGTCCAATTATTTTAAAGAGATAAAAGAAAAAGGTTATGTTTTGTGTTTGATGTTGGAAGCTTCATCTGTGTTTACGAAATATATCAACTGATAAAGCAGATTGGCTTATTCCCGTTATTGGTGTAACGAAGTTTGGGAGAGCAAAGAGGAGTTACTTGTGGAAGAAGCATCACGACTTGTCGGGGTGATTTACAATTATAATCCGGAACCTACTGTGGAAGGAATGAACGGCTGATGTCAAAGGAGTAAGTGGCGGGATCTGGACAAAACCATGCGGTGATTTTCATAGTTTTATTA
This sequence comes from Diogma glabrata, assembly GCA_963693315.1. Taxonomy (NCBI): domain Eukaryota; kingdom Metazoa; phylum Arthropoda; class Insecta; order Diptera; family Cylindrotomidae; genus Diogma; species Diogma glabrata. Next base: position 301,328,471 of record OY856187.1, on the reverse strand, counting down.
CTTTTAGGTGTGGGTGTGAATGTGCGAGTATATTTGTTGCATGTGCGTATGAGGGTCAGAATTTAATTGAAACCATATATATACCAGAAATTTTGCATAATTAATAAAATTACAAAAAAATTATAATATAAATTTAAAAAAAAAAATCAGCAAAAATTTAACCGCCAAAGTAAGGGAAAGTTTAAAGTAGTGTTAACTACCATAGATTCTTGTGATAATCATCCGTAAAGTGTGGAGTTGGACATGCTGAACGCGGTTCTTTTGACTAGGGGGTCGCCAGAGTCTCATTTTTTCACGTGCCTTTTGTTCCATTCCCGTGTTTATCATGTATTTCGCGTATATTTCCGCGTTATTTCGCGTACATTTTCCGTATTTGTGAACTCGATCCCAATGCTGTCGCTAGTCAGGAGCATATAAATAACCTCAACCAGTTACGCGACCTGCTATGCCTCTTCGTTGTCTAACAACGAAGAAAGCGCTTCATTACAAACTCCAGAGGAAATGTACGCGGAGGAGAAATCATGAGCACTATGAGCAGTTCTGAAATGATTTCCGGGAAAAGCGGAAAGAATGGCGAAAAGCAATTGCTAATATAGTAAGAGCAGATCATTCCAGTGTCTTATAGATGATGTTCAGAATAACCCATGGGGAAGTGCGTATAAAATTGTACTCACTAAACTATAGGATATTCAATCAGCTGCACCAAACTTTGGTAATGCCCAGATATAATACCTGAAATTGTGTCTAGCCTTTTTCCACACCACGGTGACTTCTCTCTCCCTCGTGAGCTGCAAATTGAGGATAACTAAATTTCGGCTGTCATCACCGAAGAGGTCAAGAGGTCATAAACACAGTGCTCAGATTATCCGTCAATAGCACGCCCGGTCTAGACGGCATCCCAAATATCGTGTTAAAAAAAGCGATAATTTAAAAACCGACGATATTCGAAAATATCTACACTAAGTGCCTGAAATAAAGGATATTTCCTGAGGAATGGAAGCGCCAACGCCTTGTGCTTATAACAAAAGATGACAAGACACCAGAAGAATCCTTGTCCTACCACCCACCCTGAATGCAGGTCACAACTGGAAAGATCTTTGAGAGAATTATTGGGCCTCGACTTGAGCAACATACTGAAGGCGAGTGGGGCCTTTCTGACTGGCAGTTTTGTTTCAAAGAGAAACGCTCTACCATTAATGCAATCTATGCAGTATGTGAGATAGCGCATACAGCTTTAAGTGGTAAAGAGCGTGAAAAACAATCTTGTGCTGTTGTTAAAAATGTTTGTTAAAAATGCCTTTAACTCTGCCAACTGGAACCAAATTATGGAGCCCCAGACGAACTGCACTACTGACTCCCTGCTTACATTAAACATTATACATCCAGATATTTCACGGAAAGAATTATGATCTATGATACCGAAGCAGGTCCTGAGAAGTACAATATAACAGGAGGAGTACTCAAGGATCGATCCTTGGACCACTGTTCTGGAACATCATGTACGACGGTGTTCTCAGAGTTTGTGTCCTGGCACAAACACCGATTACCGGCTATGCAGATGACATTGCCATAGTTTTTGTAGCAAAGAACCTCACGGACATTACTAGCAACTGTAACCAGACCATAACCAACGTTAAAGCATGGGTGAACAATAGAGTACTAGAGTTGGCCGATCACAAAACGTAAGTCGTATACTAGTGAGTGGCGGAAAAGTGGTGGAAAGTATCGATATCCAGGTTGATGAGCGTATCATAACATCTGGCTAGCACCTGAAGAATCTTGAAGTCGTTCTAGAACACAGACACTCTTACTATCTCGATCATTTCACTTTCCGTAAACGACCGAGCCAAACGTTCAGTGCACTGATCTCGACTATGTGCTCCGAACTAAGCACCTTATTTAACAATGCTCTTTGTGCAGCTTTATCATCTGTAAGAGTGCCAAACGTACGTAGTAAACCCTCTCTGAGTACTTGAGGTCACCACCTAACTCTCATGGTATAATTTAGATAAAATTTATCCTCTAGCCACTAGTTGATAGTTGGAGCTAATGTTAATAGGTGGCGCTAATATTGAATCCATAAACATATCGTTGACCTGTAATTCTGGACCTAGTTGCACCCAAGCGAGATTCGTAACAATAGGATCATGACGAGTTTAACTCCCACTGCTTGGTTGACGTTCAGTCATGTTATCAATAAATTCTCCTATTGGTTCCAAATCTATAGAAGTTGATCTCCTCAATGGTTCCTGATAAGAATCCAGACACTTCACTTCTGGATTATCTCTTTTTCTAGTACCTCCTACTGGTCGAAGAAGCAAATATATAACACCCTCATACGCTGAGGTTAGATACGTGGGGGGGGGGGGGGCAAAATTGCAGTTCTGAGCTAATTCCTTCCTGTCTCCCAATCGTTCAGTTTGGTCCACGTAATGTTTGATGGGGTTTGTTATAGGCTCTGCACCAAGTGCTGTTGCACGGGTGGTACCAGACCCTTCGCTTCGCGGGACAAGGAAGCACTAGCTGCTACTATCACCTCAATTTCATCGACAAGGTGCGGCGTATGAGGTTGTGTTATTGGAATAGCTGGGATAAGCACCGCTTCTCTTAATTCTTCTGCCCAGCTAATACTGTCAATTCGGATACCTCGCAGGAAATAGTACACAATCAATTAACTATCTTCCAAGCCGCAGAATGAGTGATCAACCGGTAGAACTGATATTTTGTTTTGTTGTCAAATGTTCAGATAATAGAAGAGATCTGCCCGGGTCAGAACCCATTTGTGAGAAAACTGTATGGGAGAATATATAGGTGTTGTTGAAGGAGGACTGGAACGGAAGATCGAACTTGCCATCCGTCTCCAGAAACTATATGTAAGATCTAGAGTGAATGTAAGTTTAAAATCCTAAATCATACGCTCTAGAACGTAACAAAATATAAGAGAGACTCAGGTTTAGACTCCAGTCTAAATACCTGTTTCAATACTGACCAGATCCTGAGTCCTCTCATCACTAATCTAAAAAAGTTAAACAATAAAATAGAAAAACAAAATTAACACTAACATCATTGCTGGAGGCAGACCACGAGATCCAGCCCACAGTTCGTTCGTTCACAAACTAACTATTGTAACGCGATGTTGGATTATGTAGCTAAAGAACAATTAAAATTTGTGAAGGGAGGTTGGCGTTGAACGTTTGCTCTTCCCAATAAGTATGTTGAGATTAGACTACCACTTCACTCTAATGCTTAGAGAGGAAGAATGCTTAGCGCTGGAGCATGGCACTTAACTGTCACTATGTTTGACTACTTGTATCATCCTCATTTGCCAAACACTCCCCCGAGTGAAGTTATAGCTAATCTCAGAAGGAAAACTAAAATGATGTAGTTATGAATTAATACAAAAAAACCATTTCGTCGATCGCATGTCAAAGTGACAGAGGCGACCCATGAACAAAGAAAATGTTTAAGGAGGTTAAGTCCTCCTGGATCCTTTCTTAAAGGTACAACGTACGAGATGAAGACAACAGCCTCTCCCCTCATTCATCTGAATGAGAACGTTCAGCTGCTGCCATCATTCGTGCATAACCCTGACGTACTTCTGCCATGGCTATCCTATCAGTCCTTTTCCTTGCATATTTCTTCTTTCTCTTCGCTAGCATCCTTCTGCGATCCCAGGTCATCTTTGCTTCAGGTTCTGTAACCCCCTGTTCTAAAGCAGGTGGGACCTGAATCTGATGAGTAGATTCAGCTAAGCTGTTGGCGAATTTGCTAGTCGCTGACCTAACTTCTGTTCGTTAGACAGATTGGGCTCCTCCTATACAGATGAAACGTATGGTTCCCTTATTGCTGAAGCAGCCCAGCCCACCTCTCGCGCCACCCTCTTCATCAGTCATGAACGGCTCCAAACACTGGCTGGGCAGCCACACCTTTACGGTGCTGCGGTGTTAAGCACCATGGTTTGTTTCGGTGTTGCATATACATTTTAAAAAAATTTACCATAAACAAAAAAAAATCAAAGATATAACCAAAAATGTAAAAAAAGTTCAAATATAACGGTACGGTTTACTCTTATATTCTCCCTTTTTTCAGTGCTAAATTGTAATAGAAACGGAAATCTGGTTTCTATAACGTATATATTTTTTTAGTAGTACCTGCCACAGTAGCCAAAGACTGGTTTTAGTTTAACCGCGTTACGCGTGTAAAAATTACGCACTTCATACTTCGGTTAAATCGTCGCTTTAATAATGAAACAACGTATTCGCAAAAGTGTAGTTTCGAGATAATTGGGTTTAAAGATTTTTCGATTTTCTGATTTTCGTAAACTCGGCAGCACTATTGAATGAATAAAGATATTGGAAAAAAAATTTCTGCCAATTAATCTTGACTAATTTCCCCATAGCATATTAAAATTTCACATTGGTACCTGCTGGCTTTTCTACCTAAAAAGAGGTGACAAGTCAATCAGGTACCTTATACGTTATTTCATATTTCATATACGTTATTTCATTTTGCATGGAAGTACGATTAACCTAAAACTAATCATTATTGAACTAACGCATAATATTCTTACAATTTTTTATTTATATGAACCGGCATATCATGTAGTAATGAATGATGCTTATACAATATTTTAGATTTACCATTTCGTGTTGCGATCGTAATGTA